>CM060693.1:182200261-182945261 GCA_030686995.1 Artemisia argyi | reverse complement strand
AGAAAAGTGTGGTTAATTCAGGGGTGTTTGGGACTGTTCTAAGATTTATGAAGTTTAAAAGGGTGTTTGGGACTGTTTTAATAGTTGGATTCAAAGGTGCTTAGGGCAAATTTTGAATTCAGGGGTGCTTGGAACTGTCTTAGACGGAGAGTTAAGCCCACATGTTGCTGCTTTACAATCATTAGTTGGTCAAAGTGAAAGATATTGTGCAGAAACAACCTTTCAACGATGTGGAGCTAGAGAAGACGAGGAAACAATATCCATTGACACGTTACTTAACCAAGATCCAAAAAGATACAAGGTGCATAGTTTATCTTTAATAAACAATGATACAGTCTTTTTTCCCAATGTTTTATATTTAGGTTTCTCACCTATTATATTACCATTGCAGACAAATAAGATTACTATAAAAGCAACAATAGTAGTGGCTATATGTAAAACAGTTGCTTGGTTTTACATGGGTTGTCCAGAGTGCTCAATAAATTTAATAAATACAGACGGGACTTATGTATGCCATAATCATGGACCTCTGAACCAAGATCCCAAACATATGTAAGATTCAAAATAAATTTAAATGATTACATATGTTACGCAGTCTTGGTTATGCATTTTAAAAGAGTATGCAAACCTAATTATGCCTATTACAAAGTATATGTTCTGCTTTAAAGCTACGTTCACTGATGAAATCGCACAAGCATATGCTACTTTCTTCAGTCCGATTGCTAACATTATAACAAACCATGATTGCAGCCCTGAGCCAATCTTAAACCTCATAGGAATTAAAAAGACTTTCCAGTTGCACTACAACCGGAAAACCTCCAAAGGAAAAAATAGATTTCGTCATTGACCGGATCATGGAAATATCTACCAGAAATGGTGACACCAAAGAAACCAACTCGAATCTCGCAACACCACCAAATGTCTGCTAGAACATAACCAGACCATTAAAACAACCTTGAAAACACACAAGCATCAGGAAACAATGAGAAGACAGTAAAAAGGCGTTATTTCAGCAGGAGAAAGGTAATAACAAATACTCATCTTTCGTGTACTAAAAGTAAATATAATATTCCCACCAAAAGAGAAATTGATTATTATCATTATTATACAAGAAAAAATACATTCATTTGATCTATATCATATTTATAGATAATTGTTTATTAAGCTTTATGCTTCTGGTGGTAAAAAACAGGAGACAACAAAGTATTCATTAACGACTGCTAACGAAGGTATTTATAATGAGTTAAATATTGTGTTGTATACAGACAGTGCTGTTGCGGGTGAAGTGGCTGCTATTAGGATGGGTTTATTAATGGCGAAGACTCCGAGTGAGAAAGCAACAGAGATATTAGTCTATGCTCATGAGACACAACAACACAAAGATCATAAGGTGAATTTAGGATTTCAAATTGCTTATTTTAATATGTGAAATCATTATCAGATATCCCTAAAAACTATATTATAGTGTGTTTAACACTTGAAGTATGAATAGTTTATACCAATAGTTATAAATAAGATACTGTTTAGATATATAAATTACAAATTTTTAACAATATATTACATGATATCGCTCGGCCAGATTTGAAGTCTTCATCTTCCATTTCATCTCATTTATCGATTAAGGTATGAAGCTTTGTAATAGACTAATAGTATCACAATATCTTTCAGTTGATAAGTTATTGATCTGAATTATGGTTATATATGTCTTAAGAAATATAGAGTAGTCATTACAGATAGCAGTTGCGCTATGTTAACTCTTACCTTTATAATGTTATTATTATAATCAAAGCCTTTATAGTGCAGCCTGAAACTGAAAATAATTAATAAGTATCAATTACGGCACTAGCTCCAGCTATTCAGGCGCCTACAACTCTCGCTTAGACCCCGTTTGCTGGCATCCACAATATACCTACTTCCTCCATTATATCAGCACCATGTTATTACAAGTGGCGATATTAACCCAAAAAACTTATAAATGGGTTGGCTTAGGCTGTGTTTTATCTTAAATGGGTCTAATAAACTATATGTTATAGCATATGCACCAGGTCAAAAAGTGCATCTAATAAACTATATGCTGTATCTTATGCACCAACTAGAAGTGTCCCAAATGGAATCCCATGACGTCTTTTTAGCCAAAACCCGTAACCCCTGGTAGCAAGACAATAACATATACTATCCATAATGCTTGCCACTTTAAGTCTAGAGGAAGTTTATAGACATTCTTATATACAGTTTTACATATGGTTAATTAGAACGAAACTAAATGCTTATTGTGTAGTTTAAGAACACCAAATACATCTTTGTCATCTTAAATTAAGATATTGTTTAATGAAAATGTAAAAGTGTAGTGTACTTTTACCGGATGGAGAAAGTATGGAAATGATAGATGTGCAGGTAGAAATGATGACGACATTTTTTAACCATAGTACTATCCCAAATACTTGCACACTATGCCCCATGGACGATGTCCTGAGTGTGATCTTTCACCTGAATGTCATGTTCCTGTAATGCGTGTAGGAGCCCGTGGGCGTGAGTGCCATGGTGCATGCCCCATTGGGATTTCCAGGCGTTGGTATCTTGTTGATATACTCATTTACACAAAAAGCTAACAGGGTCAATTGCGTCCTTTACGCATTGCTCTAACAATTAGAATGAAATTACAATATGTAATACGTTATGTGTTTGTAAAATTGTTCTCATTGGTTTTATAAACTGATTAAAAAGTTTATAAGTAAACAAATTAGGAGGTGTCTATGGAGGGAATATGTATAGACTTGAAAAAATGATGCCTCATGGTGAACACAAGAATGTGGTGGCTGGAACTTTAAGAGCCCATAAGAGGTGTCCCCCATATTTGTCTAACACTATGAAAACTCTTTGCTAAGCGAGGTAAAAATTCTACTCGACACAAAATTCTATATTCCAGCTAAAATTTAAACATAATTTAGTGTTATTCCCATCGAACTTAAACTGAAATTTAAACATAATTATTCACACATAAGCTCAAATTTCTCCACACAGTATTATAGTGGGTAAATATTTGGGTACGTCACATTTTTGATCTCCTTTTAGAATATATTTTGTTTCTGAAGAATACACTAATAGAGAGCAATATAAAGTATTTGTTAATCATACAAAGAATTAATATATATTAGCAAGAGTATGTTTGCCGCTAAAGCATACTTTTTTCTGAGTAATGATTAGTATTTCATATTTACATGTTATGTTTCTAACAACCATATTCTGTAGTATATATGAGCTCATGTAAAAATTCATACATACTTGTGGGTCACATATGAGGTAAAGTTATAAGAAACGTGTAGGAATCAATTCAATATAGAGTTGTATGTGTTGTGAGTTTGCATTTTCTCTTATAGATAGATATGTATATCATATATAATAGAAAATTAATTGTTTGTTTTTACAGCTAATATTTTGTTAGTTGGTTTCGTTCGAAACTCACAAGATCAGTCATGTAATTAGGTTTTATAAATTATAAAGTTTTTTGATTTTCCAGAACTACCTTCCTTCGAGCAAGATGAGAAATCCTGAGGGTGCCAAAAGAAGAAGTCACACTCTGGATGGGTAAATGGTGATATAGTAATTAAATTTTCATCTATTATGTTCTTGCATGTCGATATACTTATTGTTAATTATGATAATGTTTTGTACTTTTGCATGTATGTTTTGCCTTATGCGAATGCCATACAATTACCAGGTATCAAGCATGTTGAAGAAAGCAAAGAAGGGTAACCCCAATAAGTGTGGTTTAAAATTACCATGTATTAAAACATGATGAAGAAAGCAAAGAAGGGTAACCCAAAAAGTGTGCTTTGCAATTGGAGAAAGTTTAAAGGAAGAGACCTTGGTCAATAACGCGACTATTGGTGAGAGCCATCATCGCAAATTTGAGCTGTTGACTAAGCATGTTCATCATCATAAGTTAAATCGCATGTCGGTTAGGATTATCAAACACGTGTAAAACCATATTTGTATTACTTTTGAACATTCACATGTCATTTTTATTTTGAACAAGTGTATTTCATTATTGTATTAATGTTTAAACTTTTTGTATCAACTATATTCATTTTTTTTATATAGAAAAAACACATGCTACCGGTCATGTTTGCAAAACTTATCATATAAGTGATTTAAGTACATGTATTATAAATCATAAACAAGATTTCACATGAAACTCGCCCTCCCATCGGGCGGGTCATGAAGCTAGTATATATATATATATATATATATATATATATATATATATATATATATATATATATATATATATATATATATATATATATATATATATATATATATATATATATATTATCAGTTACAAGCTCGAGAAATCAACAATAACTCGAATCCAACTTATATAAGGTTGAGCTCAACTCATTAAACATTTGGAGCTCACCTTTTTCCCCAAAATTTCAATCTCTGGCTTAAGATCCCGCCCCTTTTTTCCCTAATATTTCAATCTCTGGCTCAAGATCCCGTCCCTTTTTCACCCAAAATCAAAACACTAACACTAGTCAGATATATCTTCTTTCTATTATTCATCTCTTTTCCTTCTCTCTAGAACCTACTCACACCACCGCCACACTTCACCGCCTTATCTCGCCGTCGTTTAACCAACCATCGCTCCTCCACGCCATCACCGGCATCAAGACAAGGGAGGCAATGGGTGAGTTTGTTTACTTCGGTTGTTTGGTTCGAGATAACCACCACATCCACCACCATCACAGTTAAGCCATCATCACCCTCTCGATCATGTTATCCGGGATCGAGAAAGTTTGAACTCGGCTTGAGCTTAACTCGAAAAGCTCAATTTATCTGTAAAGATGTGTTTTATTATGCAAATTAAAATTGAAATATAACCTAAGAATTGAATTCGGTTCGACTTCAACTCGAAAAGCTTGATGCATTCATAAATAAGTATTTACACTTAGTACACTTACATATTAAAAAAAAACATATTTTATATCACTTACAAGCTCGAGAACTCAACAATAACTCGAATCCAACTTACATAAGGTTGAGCTCAACTCATTAAACATTTGGAGCTCACCTTTTTCCCCAAAATTTCAATCTCTGGCTCAAGATCCCGCCCCTATTTTTCCTCAAAATTTCAATCTCTGGCTCAAGATCCTGCCCTTTTTTCACCCAAAATGAAAACACTAACACTAGTCAAATATATCTTCTCTCTATTATTCATCTCTTATCCTTCTCTCTAGAACCGACTCACACCACCGCTATACTTCACCGCCTTATCTTGCCGTCGTTCCACCAACCATCGCTCCTCCACGCCATCACCGTCATCAAGACAAGGGAGGCAATGGGTGAGTTTGTTTGCTTCGGTTGTTTGGTTTGAGATAACCACCACATCCACCACCATCACAGTCAAGCCACCATCACCCTTATCTCACCTATCCTACTCTGTTCAAGGGTATGCTCAAACACATATTTAATTTATATTTTCTTGAATGTGTAACCGAATATAAAATGATTTATATTGATTTTCTTGGATTAAAACTAGCCTAAAATATGTTTTTGATTATAAATACGTGTGGTGATAATCGTTGCAGGTAGACTTATTAAGACGGCATAGTTTTCCTGTTTATTCGAATGGAGACAATCGACGTGTTCTAAGAGGCCATTGTTTTACTCATAAAGGGAGTCTTACTTGGTTTCCACTCCGGGAGGATGTTGCTAAACAGTTGGAGTTTGCTTATTGCAGTCGCGTAAGTTATCTATCAAAAGATTAACATAACATCTGTTATATAGGAAATTAACTCAAATATGGTTGCTTTTTCTGAAACTGTTTCATTTGTACCAAATGTGAGTGATTTGCTTGCTTGGTAATGTGTTTGACATTTATTCGTTCCAGGTTTGGCACTGCAGAACATTTCAACCAATTGTATATTATTTGTTGCCCGAGTTGATATGAAATTTTCACGGGTGAGGATGATACATGGGATGCCTGGCTAAAAATTCCCTCATCTGGATTTTATGGAACAGTTCATTTTCGAGGGACTGGAATTAAATTGAGGCGTGAGTATGCTCCATCTCATTCACCAAAGCCAACCCATGTATATTTTTACTGTTTCATGGTTGGCAGATCTTATATTATGCAGCATTATTAGTGCCTTGGTTTTTTACATTTCCCGTATTTTTTTGTAGAAAGAAACTGCCATTAGACTCAGATATAAGCCATTTTTTATGTTGTTAACAATTTCATTTTCTAATGCTAACAGCATTGTATTTCTTAATTTATATTGCAGGTGACGACTTCAATGGCCATTGAAACTTTGGAAAACGTGCCAGCAATGGAAATAGTGGTAAGTAATAAAACATCCTCCTTTGATTTTTTTAGTTTTACATACATGACTAATGTACCGTGTTTTATATATACATATATAGGAACCTGTTAAAACTATCGGACATACGAAAACGCTTAAGCCACGAAAAGCCAGTTCTACAGGTTACACCACCAACTACGATACCAAATATTAGTGAACAAAATACTAGACTAAAATTAGTACCAATGAAACGAAAACATTTGGTCTCTACTGAAACCTTGCAAAAGCAAGCTAAGGCGGCGAAGAGTCAACAGGTTTTAACTTATGATAGTTGAGAATTTGATTATATACGACATTATAATTATATATATATATTTGCTTCATTTATATACATTCGAGTTTTATTCAATTTGAAATACAATTGTATATATATTTGCTTCATTTATATACATTCTGTTTTATATATATACTAGCAGTAGTAACTCTGCTCCAGCAGTACTAACGTGGTACTAGTAGTAACTCTCCTATCATGTTTGAGCAGATAGTTGAACCAGTGGTGCATCAAGCGACTCAAAACCACCAAAGCAGATAGTTGAATCAGTGGTGAATCAAGCGAATCAAAACCACCAAAACAGCATATAGTTGAACTAGTGGCGCCTAAAAAACTAGATGCACCTGAAAAAAGACAAGGCAATAGTGTCTCTATTATATAAAAATACAAAAATAATCATCCCTCATCTTTAGTACTAGTATTCAGGTTTTCTAATCCTAGCGACACTATTCCTAGCTGAACGATCAATCCCCCGGTACTTGTCACAATACTATACTACAACAATCAGGTACACTGCCTGGTGGGGGTTGTAAGCTTCTCAAGATCCCTTGAGAGGTAAAGCCTAGTGCGATTCCCACGTATCAAGTTTTTGGCGCCGCAGCCTGGGGAATAGTTATTGTCTAGGTTAGAATCTCTTTTTATTAGGTCTACTTGCTAGATTCCTTTCTAGTAAGATTTTATTTTTATTTTTAGGTTTTCTTTAGTCTATCTTATTTCTTTGTGTTTTTGTTCGTAACTCTTCACCACCCGACATCATGGACGATGGGAACATCTTTGAACCCGTCATCCTACCACAACAAAACCTACCACTAGAACCTCTTAGGCCCCGAACCTTAGGAGAGTATTCCCGACCTAGCCACCAAGGCTACCGAAACACCATTGAGCTCACCGGAGCCAATGTGACCCCCTTGCGATCCGACACCATCCGGTTGGTGCAAAGCGGATGTGCATTCCATGGACTTTGTTACGAAGATCCAAACCAACATCTTAAGGACTTACTTAAAATCGTAGATTCCATAGACCTAGATGTTGAAACTAGAGAGACAACCCGATTACGCCTATTCCAATTCTCTCTACGGGATCAAGCTAGTCAATGGCTTGAGCGTTTACCCGCGGGATCCATCACCACATGGGATGATCTCACCACTTGTTTCCTTGCTCAATTTTTCCCACCGGGGAGAACTACTAAGCTTAGAAATGACATCTTGATGTTCTAACAACGTCAAAATGAATCTCTTTATGAAGCATGGACTCGTTTCAAGGACTTACTCCAAAAAGTCCCTCACCATGGCATAGATCTTTGGCTCCAACTCCAAATCTTTTATGACCATATCGATCTCTCCATGAGGCGAGCCATTGACCAATCGGCCGGTGGTAAGCTATGTGATCTAAGTGCGGGACAATCATGGGAACTCATAGAAGATCTTCCTCTCTATGACAACGAAAGTTGGAATGATCCCCGTGATTTGAACAAAACGGTCAAGGCAATATCTTTGCCTTCGAACAATTCTAGCACTCCCGACCGTAGGATCATGGAACTTGAGGACCAAGTCAAGTTTCTCATTAAATCTTACGAAGCTCCTAAGCCTTCAAGCCAAGTGAACAAAATCACTTCTTCATGCTAATTATGTAGTGGTCCCCACGACACTCGTGATTGGGTGGAACTCCCCGGAACAGCTTTTGCGGACTACGCATCCACGCGTACCGACGAAGCGGGAGATAAGTGGTACACTTTCAAGCCCGAGCCAAACCCTTACGGTGATTCATACAACCCCTCTTGGAAAAATCACCCAAACCTTAGGTGGAAACAAAATCAACCCAATTCTTCCAATCCGCCTAATCGTTACCAACCAAACGGTCCACACTCCAACCGTACTTTCAACAACAATCCTTCTAACAACTATGGTAGTACCAACAATCTTGAAGGGTTGATGTCTAAATTCATGGCATCTCAAGAAGCTCGCATAGCTAGGTTTGAAACCGAATTCAACCAACAACAAACGGAGATGACCAACAAGATTGACAACTTGTTGAAAGCCCTCAACAACCAAGCATTAACCACACCTAGGAAGGACACTAGGGACACCAATAACGGAATCTAAATTAAGGACCCCTCATCATCCAAACATGTCCACTTTGTCAATGTTGTCACCATTAAGCCAATAGATAAGGAGATAGAAAAAAGTGGCAAGGATGAAGTTGGAGTAGAGTATGTGAAGAGTAGGATGCTTGGTTTCTACAAAGAATGCTTGTAACTAGGTCCGGAATACAAAACTAGTTTAGAAGACGACCTAGAGAGTGGAACCAACGATGAGGTCACGTAGTAACCCATAACCTTGAGTCTAGCTACAAGACTCGTAAATAAAGAAAAGCGCTTCTTAGGAGGCAACCCATGTTTTGTGTGATTTTATTTTGTTTGTTTGTTATTTGCTTCCGTATGCATGCTTTATTTTTATTGTTGGTAGATCATGATTCTCAATTAAATAGTGGAAATACTTTACTTTATTGTTTTGTCCTAGTCTTAACTCCACCTAAAAGTATTTTTGCAAAAGATAAGTGTAAGGGGAAATCCCAAATATGTTTTCAAGAAACAAACCGATCATGATTCTCCACAATATTAAATGAACATGTATATTCGTATTTGTTAGAGTCAAATGCTTGTATTGAGTCATAATGAAGTTTTGCAGGATTTTCCAGGAAGTAGGACCAAGTTTTTTCAGAAATTTTCCGGAAACTTAACATAAGAATTTCTGCAGGTCACTTCTAACGGCGTCACGAGTTAACTCTTGACGACGTCATGTGTAAAAATCTGAAAATTTTACCGGTTTTGTTTTTCTAACGGAGTCTTATGGTTTTTGTGAAATATTAAGTTTTATAATCTCCAGGAAATCTGCAAACTTCATTCCACAAGCATTATATCTTATTTTGTTTTCTAGGATTTAGTAACTTATATAGGTTGCCGCCGATTTTATGCGAGGTTGTCTTGTCTATTTTCTCAGGATTTACAGGTTATGTATGACAAGAAGATGATTTATATTCTGGAAGGGAAGCTTTGATTGTTCATTTTCTTGGAGGAAGATTTAACCTGGCCACCTTATTATCCATACCGAGCGAATCAGGGGAGTATTTGATTTCATTCTTTTTACTTTTTCAGTTTTACATTCTTTACTTGAACATTGGGGAAAATGTTCATCTTAAGTGTAAGGGGAGGGTAAAATGATGATACCTTACATGTACACTTTCGCTTGAGTTTGTTTTGTTTGATAGTAGATGTGTAATAAAACTATGAGAAATCTTGTTAGTGCAATTTTAGCGCCAAATTTAAAATTTTTTACAACATTTAGGAGTGAAACTTTAGCCATAGCAAGCGTCTCATGGATAGGAGATTGTATGACTAGCACATAACTGTATATTCAGAAAAATTTTCCACCCAAATATGTGACGTTCGCCTTTAGATTTGATAGGAAAAGCATTCACTATTAGTGCTTATGAGTGTACCGGTAGCATTTAGATTCTAGAACTTGCGTTAGTGATGCATCCCGAGACCGCTAGTGAGACTACATTCGTGTAGTAGGATTTACTACATGATAAGAGGCATTAGGATCACCTTTGTGTTAAACCCGTATTATAATTACTTGACCATTTAAGTCATATTACTTGGCTAGTTAAGTCAACTAATTTTTCCCACACCCTTAGCGTTGTACTCATTTTTAGTACACGAAACCCCTAGTACACCCCTCCGAGCCTTTCTTTTCATTTCTAACTTTAAGCATTTTACTTAAAGGAAGAATTTGTTACACCCCACTTAAATGTACACCCAAATCGCCTTAGCCTTCCGTGTATGCGCTTATTTTTAGTGCATTATTGTTATTTGTTAAACCCTAAGTTAACTATCTAATTGATTACATGGTTGCTAAGTCGAGTCATATCCTTGTACATATTGTTTTGGGACGATTGAGACTCATGGGTAAAGTACTTATTTATGGAGTAATGGGGAAGAACATCATTTATTACCCCCATATGTATGTTAATCTTAAAAGTGCTCCAAGTGTTTTGATTTTCTTAATTCGAGTCATTAGATTAGTTAATTGTAAAGTATGTAAAAATTCAAGTGTAAGGGGAATGTTCATTCCCTATGATGTATTATTTTGGATGGTAGGGTAAGAGTGTATGCAAAAAAAAAAAAAAAAAAAAAAAAAAAAAAAAAAAAAAAAAAATCGAAAAAATCAAGAAAAAGAAAAAAAATAGAAAAAAAAAAAGAAAAGAGAAAAAACATACGGACTACCATCCCTTTTTATTCTATGTTTATTTTATGTTTTTGTTATTTTTCATTTATTAGCTTAAGTCGAGTCTAGTCTTGGCTTAGCAACGCCATATTGTACATGTAATTAACCAAGATTGTTAACTCGTCACCAGTAAAAACTTCCTTTATCCAACAAAACCGTGTATTTCATATCCCTACACCTAACGTTACAACCCTTTAAAAGACCTCTTTGATAGTTTATCCTAGGTGCTTACGCCATGTGGTGGAGGTTTGATCCTTTTCCAAGCCTATGGTAATCTATTTTGCTATGACAGGTAGTGAGAGATATCTTTCGTTTCCATATTGTAATTTATACTTTATTACACCCGAGAGATGTGAGTATCTAAACACTATTTGTGAGGTGCTAGTATATGACCTCCGTGCTTGTCTATTGGTCTTTAGTGGAACAATTATTTGTTGTAATTACTTTTATATTAGTGTTAAATGACCCCTAACTTGTATTTTGAGTAGAATAAAAGCGCATTTGCTTGAGGACAAGCAAATCTCAAGTGTAAGGGTATATGATGAGGCGAAAAATGAACCACTTTTAGGGGGTCATTTAAGCCCGGAATTGAATTTATTTGATCAAATATTGCCCTAAATCGTTCCTTTTGTGATTTTAGGTACTTTGGGAGAGAAATCTGGAAAAGGAAGCAATTCGGACGTTTTTGGAGCATAAAAGTGAAGAAAACGCCAAAGTCTTAATTTTCCTTGCTGGGAACAGTAGGTGACGGCGTCAAGAAGGAAATTCTGATGGCGTCAAGAGTAATTTTCATGATGGCCCAGTACAGAATTGAAGGCGTCACAAGGTAGAGCGTCAAGAGTAAAATACATGACGGCCTGGAATATGCTATAACGTGACGGCGTCAAAAGTAGATCAAGGCAGTCCGAGAAGTATTTTGGCGGCGAGATGACGGCGTCACCAATTTGGTCTTGACGCCGTCAGCCTCAATTTCCTATATATAGTTTTCTAATTTTCATTCATAAAAAAAGAGAAGTTTTGGAGAAACCCTAAGGCCGAACTTAGTACGAATTTTACAGGTTTTTCAAGGGTTCTCAGCCCTTGAACCCTTTCATGTGTAATTGAGATAAGTATTCCTTCAATTCAATCAATATGTCTATGTGTTGGTTGTCTATATCTTGTTCTTGTCTTAATTCCATCATGCTAGGCTAGGTCTATCTTGTGTTTGCTTAGATCTAATGAAACCTAGATGTTAATTATATGTTAATTACTTGTTTATGGTTGTATTGGATGAATGATTTCGATGTTAGGCTTAAGAAAACTGGCAGATCTCCAATTGGTAACATGCTTGAACATCTTTGGAAACATGAACTGACGTGCACTAGGTTTTATTGGTTGTATTTAATGCATGAATAAATTCTAATGATCCCATGTTAGGAGCTTCTTAGCCGGCTTGACATAGGAGTGAAGTAGGCACTCATAGGATTGGGGAATTAAGTGCGCCACCCCATGAATGGTATTAAGGAATACAATCCGTCATCCACGCAACTATAACAAGTAATTAACGTGTAAAAGATATCTAGAGAGTAATGAAATCTAAGTAAACACAACTTCTCCACTTATTGCTCACAACCTTAGTTAATTTAGTTTATTTTCATTTCTAGTATTTTATTTTGATTGCATCTTTAGTATTGGGTTAGTTGACTAGCAACTAATTCCGCCCAAATCCTTCAAACCCCAAGATTTTTACTTCTTTCTAAAAAATATAAAAATACAAAAATAATCATCCCTCATCTTTAGAACTAGTATTTAGGTTTTCTAATCCTAGCGACACTATTCCTAGCTGAACGATCAATCCCCCGGTACTAGTCACTATACTATACTACAACGATCAGGTACACTGCCTGGTGGGGGTTGTAAGCTTCTCAAGATCCCTTGAGAGGTAAAGCCTGGTGCGATTCCCACGTATCATATATATATATTCCAATTTTATTGTATTTGAATTTGTTTTGATATATATTTGAATTGTTTTGATATATATTGATTTTTTAAATGTGACTAAAAGATGTATATAGTCACACTTATTAACACTTTTGGTCACTGTTTGCTTAATTCGTTGTGTGACTAAATATTACAAAAGGCCACACAAATATAAAATTCAATTGGCCATTGGATGAACAATAGTCACACAAAATACACAATTCTTCACTTTAAACAGCATATGGTCACACTTATTCACACTTTTGGCTATTTTTTTTTTAAATTATATGTGACTAACTAAAAAAAACATTACCTATTGTATGACTAAATCATCACAAACGTCACATTTATTATATATTCATGTGGTCACAGGACTGGAAATAGTCACACATAATACACATTTACTTGAATAAATCATCTCAAATGTCACATATATGATATATTTACGTGGCCAACGAACGAACAATAGTTACTCTCAAAAAACATTCGTGTGACTATAAAGTGTTTACGGTCACTCATACTGACTAATCCAACAAAACTTGTGCCTAATTTGTCATACATATTCAGGGTTTTGGTCACTCTTTTTCGATGAAAAAGGCTACGCACTCAACAATGTGACCATATGCTACCAACGGTGGCGGGACCTTTGGTGACACACCACGAAAAAAAACGTGTGTGACTAATTGGTGCTAAACAGTCAACTAAAGTCAACCACGGATGTGGTCAATGTAGTAAAACTCCTTAAGCTCAATCTCCGCGGAAGTACAGTGTTTCCTCGGGTCGTAATGTCCCAGCGAGGTGTGATGGTATCCAAACGGGTTTGTGATCGGGTAAATTTGGACAAGAAAGGGCTGTGATTGATTACACTAATAAAATTTGAAAGGAAATAGCTTACATAAGCTATATTAACAAGACTGTAAAACTAGAAAACACAGAAACGTTTAAAACCTAAAAACGTGTACGTTTGATCTAAAGTTACGCAAACGTACGAAATAAAACGCGAGTTTTAAGAAATAAAATACCTACTGATATGAAAATTACATTTTTACAATCCTAATGATAAAAGAAAATTTTTGGAAAAAGAAAATTAATTTTTACACTATTTAGTTATTTATTATTAATTAATTACTAATTTCCTAATTACTTTTAATTATTTAAATTACCCTAAAGTACAAATAATTATGATTTTAACTTAGAAAAATAAAATTTAAACTTGGAAAAATCTAAAATAATATAAAACTAATTTTAAAACAGAAAATATATTTTTAAGACTTTTTAAATAATTATTACTAATTAAAAACTAATTATTAATTAATTTAAACTAAATTAAATTAGGAAAAATAGCAAATGAATAGTGAAAAATCTAAAACTTTTTCTAAAATTATTTTATAACTACTAGAACCTATGAAAATTATAAAAATGAGAAGTGCTTAATGAATAAGCAGAAAATAAGCCAAAAGGCTTAAATAGAAGCTATCACTTATTTTATTTTTGGTTTTTTTTTGGAATTTTCTTTTAGAAAACTATTTAATACTAATAAATAACCAACTTAAATAAAGACACTTTGGCTGGAAATGAAAAAATAAGCACTTTGGGAACCAAAGTGCTTATCAGTTGGTATATTGTGGCTTATTAGGACTTTGAGGAGCTTGAATAAGCTAATAAAAAGCCACACAGTAACTACCAAGCGTGAAATAAGCTACAATAGGGTTGAAGGAACTTGAAATGAGCAATAACAAAGAAATAAACACAGATGATAAGCTGAAATAAGCAATAAGCAAAATCCAAATACCACATAGTCACACAGGCCAAAATGGCCAAGTTTGCAGGCCTGTGGGGCCCACTAGAGGAATTGGAAGCCCAAATCAAAAGTTGATCCTAAAATCCACCAAGATAAGCTTTCTAAAAAGCCCAAGTTCACCCCTAGGTCCCACTAATAAGCACTAGGGGAGGGCATGAACTTGGGTTTTTGGGACTGATCATGCAGTGTGCATGTGGAATGGGACAAAGTAAAGGGGGCTTGCAGCCCGAGCAACTAAGCTAAAAACCTCAAAATAAGCTATAAGCCTTGAGGTTGGGCTTATTGGCTTTCAAATAAGCTAATATCCAAGGTGTGGGGCCCATTATGGAGGTCTGGACAAGCAAATGAAAAATGGGCAAAATGAAGGGTCTGTGGTGTAGGCATGGACAAGCCCTGCAGGCCACTTTAAGCCAATAAATAAGCTACCAACAAAAACCACAAAAATAAGCCCATAGTGGGAATCTATAGTTTAAGTGGAACACTACAACATGTAAAAAACTCAGGGTCTGAATCCAAGCACAAAAATCTAAACAATTCCCATAAAAAGTGGGTTTTCTGCCTAGGGTGAGATTTGACTTTTGAGATGAACACTAAAGGTTGACTTTAATGAGTTTCCACAGATTCCTAATGACTCAATATGTAGTGATAAACTAAAAAAAGGCCAAATTAAGCTAAACTAACAGCTTATGCACTAATAAGGGAGGATTTAAATTCCAAAAATCCAACATATAGCTCAGTGATGAGGATAGAAACTAATTTTGACTATTTGACAAATAAGGGCTGGATCTTATGACTGAAATGAACTGAGATAGCCTAAGATGAGTTAATGAAACATCAAATGATAACCAATACAACCTTGAGTACCTTGAAATAGGTTATGCCAAACACCCCTTAACTTCTATATTAACACTGCAACTATGAATTTAAGCCCTTAACCTACAATTTTTTCTGCTTGAACTAGAATCTAGGCCCATTATTAAAGCTAAATGAGCACAAATACCATAGAAATAACAACAAGAACTAAGAAATGCAAATGTCAAGTTTATGTCTTACAAATGGTTCCAACTGAGATACAAGAGACTAGGACACAAAACCTATCCTATTCACTCCCCATGAGTTCTAAACCAATAAAATCCACAATCCACAGCTTCCCTGGCTTTCTTCTTTACTCCCCACTGAATTTTAATTTTTGAAACATTTAACTTCTATTTTTTAGCATTTTTGATAATACTAAGCTACAACGATGTAAATGCCCTGAAAACTTTGAAAAGCTTGTAAGTGAGCTTAAATAAGCTTAAACAAGTAGAATGCACAACTTTTTAACACCTTTAAATGGAAAATGGATTTTTTTACTTGAAATGACTAAAAAGTTAATTATATTAAAGGAACCTGAAATTAAATTAGAATGAAGTTCACAATACACTAGGATAATAGATTACAAGCCTTTGTAACTGAAAATAACAACTGAAAAACTAAAATTACGTTAAGTCTATTTCTATTCTAAACTACTTAACTATATTACTCTAACTAATAATCTTTCTTCCATTATCTTTGACTTATATAGGCCTTGGTACATTTCTCTTTCTTTCGCACTTCACTCAGAACCCTAGGATAGGCTTCAATTGATCTCAGCCATTAATTATGGTTTTGGCGGGAAATGGTTATTTGGATGTTTGAGTGGGTTTGGTGAGGCAGTTGGGTGAATTTAATGAGGAGGGATGGTGTATTAAATGAGGAGGGGCAATTGAGTGGGGAAGGTGAGGAAAAGGTGGAATTAGAGGGAGGACATAGAAGCAGGTTTTGGGGGGGAAGAGATGGGTGATGAACAGTGGTCGGGTGGGGGTTTGACTGAGGTCAAACTGGGAAGTATTAAAGGGTAGGGAGTTTGGGCCTAAGGGTTGATGGGCTTAGGGGATGTGGTGGATCAGGGTAGTGTTTGGTTTGGATTGGGATTTTGGACTAAATACATAACAAGGGTCCATTTGGTTTATGAATTACACAAGGACCACAAATGTAATTTACTGGCCATTTTCCAAACTTATATCAAGGTCCATTTCTGCCATATATCAATAGTCTAAGGTTTATGAGTATAAAATTCCACTTTTGGACCTCCAGGGACTAAAACTGCAAAATGTTGAAACTTGAGGGACCAAAGTGTAATTTCTTCAAACTTTCATTCCAAGGACCAATGTTGCCAACTTGTGATTTCCCATGGACCAAAATTGACTTTTTATCCAAAAATATTTCCTAGGGACCAAATCTGCCAAATGTCAAACTCCAAGGACTAAACTTGTAAATTCTCTAAACTTTTGAAAATTTTCACCAAAGGACTAAATATGACAACTTATGATTTCAAAAGGACCTTTGGTGACTTTTCTTTTAAAATAAGTGGTCAAGGACTATTTTTGCCAATTTTTGAAAGTTGGGGACTGAAACTGCTAGTTATGCAAACTTTGTTCGTTTTTCATCTGTTTTCAATCATTTTGCATCTAAAACATAAAAAACACGATCCTGGGATATTTTCTGCATTTTGATGCGTTTTTTAGTGTTTAAATGTTTTTGCAGTTCAGATTAACCAAAAATGATGAGTGTTTGAGCAATTATCAATCCCCCACACTAAACTATTGCTAGTCTCTAGCAATATAGAATCCAAAAATAACTTGTTTCGAAAATTTAATGGATTTGATGTCTCTTTACCAAATTCCATTACTTCTGGAGTAGCCAAATGTTTCAGTATGTGATACCTTGGTACACTGATAACCAAATGATTTTGAGCAAACCATCAGCTGTCAACGGATTGGATTTGTATTTACCAGAAGCCGTTTGCTTATTATTATCATCTTATTGAGCTGATAACCAATTATGGTTTTCCACTGCCTTTACCACAAGCCATAACCTTGCGGGCTAGCCAACTCTTTACTTTTTAGGATATGGAGAGTTGAATTTCATACACTTTTTGGCAAATTGTCAGCCATCAACGGATTTGAGATATCTTTACCAAGAGCCGTTTGCTCCTAGATTAGCCAGTCCTTATGTCGTTTAGACATGGTAGACTGATAACCATAAATTTTTTGAAATAAAGTGAAAAAATTTTAAAATTTTGGCCAAAAATGGGGGTACTAGAAGGTAAAATGTGATCAAATTCGCTAGAATCCCCCCCCCCCCACTTAGAATTGAGTATTGTCCTCAATATTCAAAGTCCCGGCTATTATGCCGACTCTTTGAACGTAAAAAGGCAACATTACAAGTTAAATGTGGAAACACCATTTTTCACTTTATTTATATATACATACACATTTTTTTTCTTCATCAAAGTATATACATGGTAATAATAGCAGGGGTGACTCCCCCACACTTAGGGTGAAAACCCATATGCATGCTACTATTTTTGTTTACCGAGTCGCTAGCTTGACTCGACCCCGAATTCATTTGTTCTTGGGGAAGCAAGACGTGGAAGAAACAATCTGCATCAAACTTTCATTCAAGATGTTTGGACGAACATTTGAAGCACGTGAAAGTTCCACACCAATGAGATAAGTACCCAGCTTTAAATAGTATAAACTATAAGCGGTGATGCCGGGGAAAAAGATAATGTCTTCATTCCCGAAGGAGTGAAGAACAGGAGAAGTCACCCGGTAGGTGAAAAATAGAAGAAAGATCTTGATAACAATCAAGACTAACTCATCATTATCAGAAAGATAATTCATAATTGGTATATCATGAATCTCATCATTGAAGCTCATTTGATCTAGACATATTATGGGCGGGAGGGGTGGGATTTTGATATCAAGCAAATTCTCATGGCTGAGAACATTTCCCCCCGGGACACAAGGATTATCTTTGTCTAGATCAAAGTAGAAGTTATCATACTCCGGTAGAGATATGATATGAGTGAGTTCACAGGAGAACTCCTCGAAGGGGAATGACTCATATTCGGGGAGAGAATTATGAGAATGAGAAGTTGTACTTCCACTAATCTTCTCTCCCATATGATCAAAAGTGAAGGCTTCAAGTTTCGGTATAGGATCATCGGAAAGAATGTCACTATCCTTAATGAGGATAGGAGATGAAATGGGTTTCATATTGAAAGCCTCGATTTTAGAAATGAGGAGATTGACATTCAATAATGTTGCACAAAGTGCTTCATCTTTGATTTCAGTGTCAGTCTCTTCATCATTCTCTTCTTCTAAGCTGACTAGCTCAGAAGGTAATTCTTCCATAAAAATGATGTCTCCACAAGATAACGAATCGTCACCAGTAGAATCGGAGAACATCTCAACATGATCAGTTAGGAAGATAAGAGGAGGAGGGATATTACACAAATGATCAAGAATTCCCTGTGACTCTCTTGGGATTGGGACAAGGTTCTCAACACTAGACTTTATGAATTCGTCCGATTCCTTTTCAGGAACAGTGTCAAGATGCTCGTCCCCCATGCTCAGAGAGTGAGTGGGAATCTCGGGTGTGATAACAGCAGATTGAGATAGAATCTCAACTGATGGTATCTCAACTGATGAATTTGATGATTCTTTATAAAATTCAAGGATATCAAGGGTATCTTCATCATCACTGTCATCAGGAATGAAACGGAATTGAGAGCTAGATCTGGCTGCTTTTTCTTTTTCAATTGATTCCCTAATAGATTTTTCAATGGCATATTGGGAATTTATTTTAGCAGCCTGTTCTTCAGCTAACAATTCTTCCATGGATTTCTCATGTTGTTCATGACCGGGAAGCTCATCATGACAAGTTTTTAATAACACTTATATTTCTTTTATGTCTTGGATGAAATCATGAGAAAGAGTGTAAGGCTGTGGAAGTTGATCAAAATGACCTGTGTCATAATTGTCATAAGGTTCGGGCTCAAAGATAGGTGTGTACATATTTTGGCAATCAGAGCCGAGATGTAAACCTCTATAGTATGTACAATAGTTGAACTGTTGTGACTGATCCTGTGAGTTATGTGGATATTGGTTAAAACCAAATTCGTAATCGTTACAAGGAACTTGCTCATAGACAAGCTGGTTCCCAGTTTGACAATTAGAACTGTCATGAGGACCTCCACAATACTCACAAGAAAAACTAGGTGTATTTTGATACGAAGCATCATTGAAATTTTAATGATATGGTTCTTGCTCGTATGGGTTATGAGGAAGGTGGTTGAAGTCGTTTTGAGAATATTCACAAAAGTTCTGATCATAATCAGAGGTGAGTGTAGGCTCAGTTCTCAAAACATAACATGCACAAAGTTCATGGCTAAATCCACAATCCTTGCAATTGCACCGTTCACAAAGTGGACCATCTCCTAACGGATCTCCACAACTAACGCAATGAAGTTATTTCAACGAAGATGTGTGAGGAGGGTCGTCAGAAAGATTTGGTGAATCATTAGGAGAATTTGGATTTATGAACAAATTGCACATAGTACAAAATCTGTTACTACAATTGTTTCCACATTTCTCACAAATACACCGGAAACAACGATAGCCATTCTCAATCGGGCTTTTACAGTGAAAGCACGTGTAGCAGAGAGACGCCATAAGAATTATACATGAGAGGGGTATAAGAAGGTAGAATCAAACGGATAAAGGGTAAGGAAAAATATTTTTGGTTTTTTTTTTTGTGTTCGTTGAAAGTTATTTAAAATGTTTTTGGTAATCGTTTTGAAAGACCAAATCGTTTCCTCGTAGATCACACAAAGTAATCCTTGAGTAATCTGAAATGGTAAAATTCACAATTTGTTTTCTTTTTTTTTATATAAAAATAAGAAAATATGAACAAGGATGGATGAATATACAATGAGCGTGTATCCAGACTCACTAATCTGCAAACCGTTTAGAATAACGCGCACAACCTCCCCGGCAGCGGCGCCAAAATTTTGATTGAGCCTGAACGGTCAACTAAAGTCAACCACGGATGTGGTCAATGTAGTCAAACTCCTTAAGCTCAATCTCCGCTGAAGTACAGTGTTTCCCCGGGTCGTTATGTCCCAGCGAGGTGTGATGGTATCCAAACAAGTTTGTGATCGGTAGAATTTGGACAGGAAAGGGCTGTGATTGATTACACTAATGAAATTTGAAAGGAAATAGCTTACATAATCCATATTAAGAAGACTGTAAAACTAGAAAACCCAGAAACGTTTAAAACCTAAAAACGCGTACGTTTGATTTAAAGTTACGTAAACGAACGAAATAAAACGCGAGTTTTAAGAAATAAAATACCTACGGATATGAAAATTATATTTTTAAAATCCTAATGATAAAAGAAAATTTTGGAAAAAGAAAATTAATTTTTACACTATTTAATTATTTATTATTAATTAATTACTAATTTCCTAATTACTTTTAATTATTTAAATTACCCTAAAATACAAATAATTATGATTTTAGCTTAGAAAAATAAAATTTAAACTTGGAAAAATCTAAAATAGTATAAAACTAATTTTAAAATAGAAAATATATTTTTAAGACTTTTTAAATAATTATTACTAATTAAAAACTAATTATTAATTAATTTAAACTAAATTAAATTAAGAAAAATAGCAAATGAACAGTGAAAAATCTAAAACATTTTCTAAAATTATTTTATAACTACTAGAACCTATGAAAATTTTAAAAATTAGAAGTGCTTAATGAATAAGCTGAAAATAAGCCAAAAGGCTTAAATAGAAGCTATCACTTATTTTATTTTTTGTTTGTTTTGGAATTTTCTTTTACAAAACTATTTAATATTAATAAATAACCAACTTTAATAAAGACACTTTGGCTGGAAATGAAAAAATAAGCACTTTGGGAACTAAAGTGCTTATCAGTTGGTATATTGTGGCTTATTAGGACTTTGAGGAGCTTGAATAAGCTTATAAAAAGCCACACAGTAACAACCAAGGGTGAAATAAGCTGCAATAGGGTTGAAGGAACTTGAAATGAGCAATAACAAAGAAATAAGCACAGATGATAAGCTGAAATAAGAAATAAGCAAAATCCAAATACCACATAGTCACACTTGCCAAAATGGCCAAGTTTACAGGCCTGTGGGGCCCACTAGGAGAATTGGAAGCCCAAATCAAAAGTTGATCCTAAAAGCCACCAAGATAAGCTTTCTAAAAAGCCCAAGTTCAGCCCCTGGGTCCCACTAATAAGCACTAGGGGATGGCATGAACTTGGGTTTTTGGGACTGAGCATGCAGTGTGCATGTAGATTGGGACAAAGTAAAGGGGGCTTGCAGCCCTAGCAAATAAGCTAAAAACCTCAAAATAAGCTATAAGCCTTGAGGTTGGGCTTATTGGCTTTCCAATAAGCCAATAGCCAAGGTGTGGGGCCCACTATGGAGGTCTGGACAAGCAAATGAAAAATGGGGAAAATGAAGGGTCTGTGGTGCAGGGCATGGACAAGCCCTGCAGGCCACTTTAAGCCAATAAATAAGCTACCAACAAAAATCACAAAAATAAGCCCATAGTGGGAATCTATAGTTTAAGTGGAACACTACAACATGTAAAAAACTCAGGGTCTGAATCCAAGCACAAAAATCTAAACAATTCCCACAAAAAGTGGGTTTTCTGCCTAGGGTGAGATTTTACTTTGAGATGAACACTAAAGGTTGACTTTAATGAGTTTCCACTGATTCCTAATGACTCAATATGTAGTGATAAACTAAAATAAGGCCAAATTAAGCTAAACTAACAGCTTATGCACTAATATGGGAGGATTTGGATTCCAAAAATCCAACAGATAGCTCAGTGATGAGGATAGAAACAAATTTTGACTATTTGACAAATAAGGGCTGGATCTTGTGACTGAAATAAAGTGAGATAGCCTAAGATGAGTTAATGAAACATCAAATGATAACCAATACAACCTTGAGTACCTTGAAACAGGTTATGCCAAACACCCCTTAACTTCTATATTAACACTGCAACTATGAATTTAAGCCCTTAACCTACAATTTTTTATGCTTGAACCAGAATCTAGGCCCATTATTAAAGCTAAATGAGCACAAATACCATAGAAATAACAACTAGAACTAAGAAAAGCAAATGTCAAGTTTATGAGAGGCAAGTTATTGATTTTGATTACCCTTTACCCAAAAAGACTTACAAATGGTTCCAACTGAGATACAAGAGACCAGGACACAAAACCTATCCTATTCACTCCCCATGAGTTCTAAACCAATAAAATCCACAATCCACAACTTCCCTGGCTTTCTTCTTTACTCCCCACTGAATTTTGATTTTTGAAACATTTAACTTCAATTTTATAGCATTTTTGATAATACTAAGCTACAACGATGTAAATGTAACACCCCCAAAATACCGCAGCGGAAGACTGTGTCATAGGGGTGCTACTTCATAATACAAAGTACAAGGTATAGAAAACGAACTCTAAATGAGACGTTTTGAAAAGTTACCATTCGATTAATAAATTCCGAGTTACAAACTTGAGATTCCAAAGTATGATACATAAATGTATACAAAGTTTTGAATGGTAAATGATAAAAGCGTAAGTCTTCAGAATATGCAGCTTGACTCTAAGTTCCACGCACTAGCTATCGCCTTACTAACCTGAGATAAACATGCTAAAGTGTCAACACAATGGTTGGTGAGTTCATAGAGTTTGTCTTAAAAGAGTTGAAAAGCCTTAAAGAATGTTCACACAGCAAAGGCATTGAGAATCCACTCAGTTACAAGTCCCGCCATAAGAGACTTGTAACCTGTGTGTTCACAACCCACTGCTAATATATAGTTTCTCAAGATTATATTCACCCATGGTCACGTCATTTTGGACCCATAGGCGGGGAACCACCATCCCAAATAGTACATGTCACCCAACGTCTCGAATCTTGGACTTGGGTGGGGGGTGTAGGCCCATAATAGTACTATTAATACCTCTCCTTTGACAGCATAGAGTATTGTGTATGCACGTAAATACAAATCTTGTATTTAAATTAAGCAAGTATAGTGTAACAAGTATGTATAACGCAATCAAGTATAATGCAATCAAGTATAATGAAATCAAGTATAACACAATCAAGTATAAAGGAATCAAGTATAAATGTTTTGAGTATTTGTACAAGTAAGTAAGTAGTTGAGCATGTATCCCCCCCAAGAGTTAAAACAAGTATGAAAAAGTAAGGGCTATGACTCACCTTAAGCTTATGTAATGAGAAATGAAAGTGGTAGCCGAATTTACGAAAGTCTCTAAGAGCAGCCTATAATAGAACGTTGCGACTTAGGTTTGGAGTAACGTCTAAGAATACGAAGAATTGCCTATATATGTCTTGCATAATGTTCATGATGTAGTACTTAGTATATAGTATAAGTCTTTGAATATAAATGGTTTATGAAACATGTGTAGGATGTATATCTCTTACTACCGTTCGGGCCGACATAATTCAGAAGTCATGAAGTAAACGTTCGAGGAGCCAGGACACTTTAATTCGTAAATCCACAACTCATCTCGACGGCTTACTTAATGAACTCCTCACATGAGGCTCCCTACTATTGTAGTATTTGATAACATATATAAGTTTTGATCTTTAAAAGTTATATGGTCTTTAACCGTGGCTTTGCCGTGACCTTGGTCATTGTACCATGGTCTTGAGACTCAACCTTGGCTTTAGCCATGGTTGTGGTCTTGGCTTTAGGTCATTAGACCTTTTGGTCTAAGTAAATCATAACTATTATATAGTGACTTTGGTCTAAAATGGGCTGTTAAGAATTTGAAGAAAATTATCACTCAGAAAGCATTTTCAGGGCTCGAGCTTCTTTGTTCCTGAATGAAAACGTCGTTCCGGACAACTTTTGTGTTTTAACTTTCTGATGAATCGGACCAGAAGTGGGACTTTCAAAATCAAAATTTGATCAGAATGCTATTTAGGCAGTTTTGCCGTTTTGGTTTCGCTAACTTCAAATGGTCATAACTTTTGACTCGTGTACTCGTTTTGGGTGATTCAAATTGCTATGTTTTCCTTGTTAAGTCCTCTTTAATAGTAAGTAAGTGTCAAATATCAAAGTTATACTATTGTGGTCGTGGTTTTTCATAAAAATCACTAGTTTGCTTGTTTGCTTGTCATAAGTTAACATATGTATACCAATACTCGTTTTATCCATTTTTAAACATCATGAACACAATAACAAGAACATATATAGCATGAAAGAACCATAATAAGCATGAAAATGATATTGAGCAAGAAAGTGTATAAGGGTTTGCTTACAACTTTTGGCTTTCTAAAGAAAGGAAGTCAAGTATAGAACTAGGACACTAAACCTAAGCTTGTAAACCCTTCACCATAACTCTTGTAACCCTTGCTAGCCTTGATCTAACCCTTGTGAAAACCATTTAACTTCAGCCCTAGTAACCTTGTGTAGCTCCTAATTCAACCATGGAATCACCAAACAAACTTAAGAACTAGGTAGAGAATACTAAGACCTTGAACTTTGTAGTGTAACTTGTATATTGAAGATCAAAGGATCATGGTGCTAGGTATTGATGTTGTGGCGTTTTTGGTGATGAAGAAAGGAAGGGATTAGCTTGCTATTTATACTATGAATGAGGAGGTTAGGAAGCTTACTAGGAAATTACATAAACTTGGTGACAAAGTTGTAATTAAGTAATGATCTAAAGAATCAATGGTCAAGATTTAACCACAAGTGTGAATGCCCCCCCCCCTAGTGGCGGTTCATGAACTTGGAGAACAAGGTGTGGACTTTTGATGATATTATCCTAAGTATGTAGCTAGTTTTGACTCCGTAAATCGCTAACCGTAAATGATTAAGCCTCAAAACGTAAAACCGGGTATCGTAAAAATATGAAACTTGAAAGTATTGTTAAACATGTCAATATAGTCCATAATAAAATATAAAATGAGTGGTAGGTTCTATCGGGTGCTAAAACCCTGCTAAAAACTGGAAACACGGGTCTAAACGCGCAATTCGCGTAAAACGCTGAACTGAAAAACGTAAAATTCCAAAACTTTTGGAATTGTCATAAAATGATAGAAAATCATATTTCTATTGTTTATAATGTTTTATGGATATATCGGGATGCTGGAAGGACGTTTAAACCTAAAAGTAAATCTTGGACACGGCTTTGTGATTTTTGCAGAAATGATCCGACGAGCGTCAAACTCTCGGATTATCGTTAAAATAGTTTAACTTACGAGAATATGAAATAAAAATTTCTGAGATGAATAGTGAAAAGTGAATAGTAAAAAAGTGAATAGTAAAAAGTGAATAGTAAAATTTTCGGGAATAAAAGTTAACCTGAAATTGCGAATTGTTACAGTCTCTACCCCTTAAGGAGAACTTCGTCCCGAAGTTCAGTTGATGTTGACTACTTACGGTATGTCTAAGAGAATTCGGGATTTCAGAATCTTTAAAATAGTGGTGTTTACTCTGATTCGTCTAAGGTTCTGGTTAAGGAGTTGTATCGGCTACAATTAAGCCCACTTATTTATAACACATTACTTACATAAAGAAGCGTCCAAATTTATGTAAGTAAGGTCTAATAAACTTATGGTTCGGTGATTTACAATTTCTTTATTTAACTGAAGAGGCGTCCCAATCCATTTAAATAAGGAGATTCTAAATCATCCTACTTAAGAATTTCCGACACAAAATCCGCCTTCTGAGGCCGATAGTAAGATAATCAAGTCATCAAATCCCTAAAGCTAAGCAATAATATTATTTAACTCAAATCTTGTGTCTCATTAAACAAGAACTGTCACAAGATCAAGTTAAATAATTAGTTATTACTGAGCTCCATGTTTTTAATGACTCGACTAATCTCTGGGGCTCCTTATAATACTAAAGTCACATCATCTAACAGTGTGGAACTAAGCAAACCTCTAACCAAAAAGCATATGTGTATGTATTGTGTGTAAGGCAAATAAAGAGGAAGGTCCCAACGTATATAGCAGTTATAGTCTAGGCACTAAATGCAACCTAGTTCTCTATAACCAAGGCTCTGGTACCAATCTGTAACACCCCCAAAATACCGCAGCGGAAGACTGTGTCATAGGGGTGCTACTTCATAATACAAAGTACAAGGTATAGAAAACGAACTCTAAATGAGACGTTTTGAAAAGTTACCATTCGATTAATAAATTCCGAGTTACAAACTTGAGATTCCAAAGTATGATACATAAATGTATACAAAGTTTTGAATGGTAAATGATAAAAGCGTAAGTCTTCAAAATATGCAGCTTGACTCTAAGTTCCACGCACTAGCTATCGCCTTACTAACCTGAGATAAACACGCTAAAGTGTCAACACAATGGTTGGTGAGTTCATAGAGTTTGTCTTAAAAGAGTTGAAAAGCCTTAAAGAATGTTCACACAGCAAAGGCATTGAGAATCCACTCAGTTACAAGTCCCGCCATAAGAGACTTGTAACCTGTGTGTTCACAACCCACTGCTAATATATAGTTTCTCAAGATTATATTCACCCATGGTCACGTCATTTTGGACCCATAGGCGGGGAACCACCATCCCAAATAGTACATGTCACCCAACGTCTCGAATCTTGGACTTGGGTGGGGGGTGTAGGCCCATAATAGTACTATTAATACCTCTCCTTTGACAGCATAGAGTATTGTGTATGCACGTAAATACAAATCTTGTATTTAAATTAAGCAAGTATAGTGTAACAAGTATGTAGAACGCAATCAAGTATAATGCAATCAAGTATAATGAAATCAAGTATAACACAATCAAGTATAAAGGAATCAAGTATAAATGTTTTGAGTATTTGTACAAGTAAGCAAGTAGTTGAGCATGTATCCCCCCCAAGAGTTAAAACAAGTATGAAAAAGTAGGGGCTATGACTCACCTTAAGCTTATGTAATGAGAAATGAAAGTGGTAGCCGAATTTACGAAAGTCTCTAAGAGCAGCCTATAATAGAACGTTGCAACTTAGGTTTGGAGTAACGTCTAAGAATACGAAGAATTGCCTATATATGTCTTGCATAATGTTCATGATGTAGTACTTAGTATATAGTGTAAGTCTTTGAATATAAATGGTTTATGAAACATGTGTAGGATGTATATCTCTTACTACCGTTCGGGCCGACATAATTCAGAAGTCATGAAGTAAACGTTCGAGGAGCCAGGACACTTTAATTCGTAAATCCACAACTCATCTCGACGGCTTACTTAATGAACTCCTCACATGAGGCTCCCTACTATTGTAGTATTTGATAACATATATAAGTTTTGATCTTTAAAAGTTATATGGTCTTTAACCGTGGCTTTGCCGTGACCTTGGTCATTGTACCATGGTCTTGAGACTCAACCTTGGCTTTAGCCATGGTTGTGGTCTTGGCTTTAGGTCATTAGACCTTTTGGTCTAAGTAAATCATAACTATTATATAGTGACTTTGGTCTAAAATGGGCTGTTAAGAATTTGAAGAAAATTATCACTCAGAAAGCATTTTCAGGGCTCGAGCTTCTTTGTTCTTGAATGAAAACGTCGTTCCGGACAACTTTTGTGTTTTAACTTTTTGATGAATCGGACTAGAAGTGGGACTTTCAAAATCAAAATTTGATCAGAATGCTATTTAGGCAGTTTTGCCGTTTTGGTTTCGCTAACTTCAAATGGTCATAACTTTTGACTCGTGTACTCGTTTTGGGTGATTCAAATTGCTATGTTTTCCTTGTTAAGTCCTCTTTAACATTAAGTAAGTGTCAAATATCAAAGTTATACTATTGTGGTCGTGGTTTTTCATAAAAATCACTAGTTTGCTTGTTTGCTTGTCATAAGTTAACATATGTATACCAATACTCGTTTTATCCATTTTTAAACATCATGAACACAATAACAAGAACATATATAGCATGAAAGAACCATAATAAGCATGAAAATGATATTGAGCAAGAAAGTGTATAAGGGTTTGCTTACAACTTTTGGCTTTCTAAAGAAAGGAAGTCAAGTATAGAACTAGGACACTAAACCTAAGCTTGTAAACCCTTCACCATAACTCTTGTAACCCTTGCTAGCCTTGATCTAACCCTTGTGAAAACCATTTAACTTCAGCCCTAGTAACCTTGTGTAGCTCCTAATTCAACCATGGAATCACCAAACAAACTTAAGAACTAGGTAGAGAATACTAAGACCTTGAACTTTGTAGTGTAACTTGTATATTGAAGATCAAAGGATCATGGTGCTAGGTATTGATGTTGTGGCGTTTTTGGTGATGAAGAAAGGAAGGGATTAGCTTGCTATTTATACTATGAATGAGGAGGTTAGGAAGCTTACTAGGAAATTACATAAACTTGGTGACAAAGTTGTAATTAAGTAATGATCTAAAGAATCAATGGTCAAGATTTAACCACAAGTGTGAATGCCCCCCCTAGTGGCGGTTCATGAACTTGGAGAACAAGGTGTGGACTTTTGATGATATTATCCTAAGTATGTAGCTAGTTTTGACTCCGTAAATCGCTAACCGTAAATGATTAAGCCTCAAAACGTAAAACCGGGTATCGTAAAAATATGAAACTTGAAAGTATTGTTAAACATGTCAATATAGTCCATAATAAAATATAAAATGAGTGGTAGGTTCTATCGGGTGCTAAAACCCTGCTAAAAACTGGAAACACGGGTCTAAACGCGCAATTCGCGTAAAACGCTGAACTGAAAAACGTAAAATTCCAAAACTTTTGGAATTGTCATAAAATGATAGAAAATCATATTTCTATTGTTTATAATGTTTTATGGATATATCGGGATGCTGGAAGGACGTTTAAACCTAAAAGTAAATCTTGGACACGGCTTTGTGATTTTTGCAGAAATGATCCGACGAGCGTCAAACTCTCGGATTATCGTTAAAATAGTTTAACTTACGAGAATATGAAATAAAAATTTCTGAGATGAATAGTGAAAAGTGAATAGTAAAAAAGTGAATAGTAAAAAGTGAATAGTAAAATTTTCGGGAATAAAAGTTAACCTGAAATTGCGAATTGTTACAGTAAATGCCCTGAAAACTATGAAAAACTTGTAAGTGAGCTTAGATAAGCTTAAACAAGCAGAATGCACAACTTTTTAACACCTTTAAATGGAAAATGGATTTTTTTACTTGAAATGACTAAAAATTTAATTATATTAAAGGAACCTGAAATGAAATTAGAATGAAGTTCACAATACACTAGGAGATTAGATTATAAGCCTTTGTAACTGAAAATAACAACTAAAAAACTAAAATTACATTAAGCCTATTTCTATTCTAAACTACTTAACTATATTACTCCAACTAATAATCTTTCTTCCATTCTCTTTGACATATATAGGCCCTGGTACCTTTCTCTTTCTTTCCCACTTCACTCAGAACCCTAGGATAGGCTTCAATTGATCTTAGCCATCAATTGTGTTTTGGCAGGAAATGGTTATTTGGAAGTCTGAGTGGATTTGGTGAGGCAGTTGGGTGAATTTAATGAGGAGGGTTGGTGTATTAAACGAGGAGGGGCAATTAAGTGGGGAAGGTGATGAAAAGGTGGAATTGGAGGGGGGACATGGAAGTAGGTTTTGGGGGGAAGAGATAGGTGATGAACAGTGGTCGGGTTGGGGGTTTGACTAGGTCAAACTGGGAAGTATTAAAGGGTAGGGAGTTTAGGCCTAAGGGTTGATGGGCTTAGGGGATGTGGTGGATCAGGGTAGTGTTTGGTTTGGATTGGGATTTTGGACTAAATACATAACAAGGGTCCATTTGGTTTATGAATTACATAAGGACCACAAGTGTAATTTACTGAAAAATGAGGGGCTGAGTTTGGCCATTTTCCAAACTTATATCGAGGTCCATTTCTGCCATATATCAACAGTCTAAGGTTTATGAGTATAAAATTCTACTTTTGGACCTCTAGGGACTAAAACTGCAAAATGTTGAAACTTGAGGGACCAAAGTGTAATTTCTTCAAACTTTCATTCCAAGGACCAATGTTGCCAACTTGTGATTTCCCAAGGACCAAAATTGACTTTTTATCCAAAAATATTTCCCAGGGACCAAATCTGCCAAATGTGAAACTCCAGGGACTAAACTTGTAAATTCTCAAAACTTTTAAAATTTTTCACCAAAGGACTAAATATGACAATTTATGATTTCAAAAGGACCTTTGGTGACTTTTCTTTTAAAATAAGTGCTTAGGGACTATTCTTGCTAATTTTTGAAAGTTGGGGGGACTAAAACTGCCAATTATGCAAACTTCCTTCATTTTTCGTCTGTTTTCAATCATTTTGCATCTAAAATATATAAAACACGATCCTGGGATATTTTCTGCCTTTTGATGCGTTTTTGAGTGTTTTTAAATGTTTTTGTAATTCAGATTAACCAAAAATGATGTGTGTTTGAGCTCTCATCAGTGACTATATGCATATCGTCACACATTTCTGGCGTGACCAATACAACTTTTTGTACCAGTGTTTGCCGTAACTATTGCTATTGGATAAGATTGTTTTAAGATTATACTAGCTACAGCGTAACCAACTTCTAAAGTTACGTCGTAGCTATGTCGGGCCTGTAAATACAACCTTAATTTCTACATTTGAAGCAACTCCCACAACACCAAAAAGCAGAGAACGAAGGAGGGTTCTAACAAGGCATTCTACAACAGCATACGGAGCATTTCCAAGGGAGAGATCATGCCACAAACACCATATTTTTTTTAGTTATCATTGTGTTAATTACATTATCGAATTACGTCTTCATTTCTTATGCATAACATTGATTCGGCTGTACTTTTCAACATGATCGGCTAAGTACCTTTGGTGCTAGCCTAGTTATGTATGTTATATTGTTAGGATTATGTTTTCGTAATATTCCATAATGCTTCTAGTGTGTGCATGCTTAGTTTATCGTTAGATCTTCTAATTGCGGTAATTTTGAAGAATCAGTTGTACCCAGTGGACTAGGGAAATAGACCAAACGAACCAAGTATAGTTGGGTTGAAAGGGAAATGGGAAAGCAGACCGCAAGTGCTAGTCATTGACCTTGTGTGCAAATCGACCAAAGGACCACCCTCCGGGATGGATAAACTTAAGTAGTTAGATGTATGGTCTAAAATCCGAAAGGCCGGGCCATACAAAGATAAGTCTAGCATGTAGTGGCACTTAACGACTCAAATTACTCTACCATACATCGGCTTACTTACAGGGGGAAAAGGGCCTTTGGTTCCCGATAGGATTCTAGGGAGATAGGCTAGGGGACTAGACCAAATGAACCTAGTGATACATGTCCGCCCCACTTGTTGCATTCGAATAGTTTCATAGAAAACATATCATGGCAATATAGGATGATTAGCTAGGCTAGTACACTTTCTCCCTATTGCTCACATCTTTATTTACTTTCAGCTTTTATTTAATTTCTGTTTATTTAGTTTAATTAATTATTTCAACTCTCAACCAGTTTAAGATGTGACACCTATACTTAGATAAAATCCGCACCTCATAGCTCTTGGGACGACCTCGTTTTACCATTTACTAGTCAACACATGACCGGATACATTGTCTGTTAGTGCATTAGGGTAGACCTTAGGTAATCGAGACTATTATAAATTTAAGAACTGATCAGTAAAACCTACATCAGTTTCTTATATTTTGATTTACTATATTATATTATTTTATTCATATATTATGAGCACATGGATCTAAAACTATAAATACAAAAATAAAAAGTTTCTAAAACACATGTATATATTCATTCTATTTAAAATCTAATTATTGTGAACTTGAGGAATTTTTTATGGTAAAAATGAGCCGAATCTTTGCACAGGGACTAATAAAACGTCAACATCTTCAGCTTCTATTTGCAATGATTATAATATATCATTTCAGTTTTTAATTTCTAGAACCTGTAACTATGGATTCCCTCTTTTATGTTTATTAATAAAAATTAGTGTTTTACATTTTATGGTATTGTATGTGCATTTCTAATAATGTGAGATCACATTTATATTCTTGTATTATTTTATTCTCAACAACTAATCTAAAAGTAGACCCAAAGTCCCGTGATATACTTTTAAGCCTAAAACCAATCTAACAAAAAGTAAACTCAGAGCCCTGTGCGTGTACGGAGATCTAAAACTACAATATTTATATATCTAACGAGTATGAGTTTAAACTTTACAGAGGCATTACAATTCCAAATATAAAGATTTGACACTAATGTTAAAGGATAAGGATAAGCCTAAACCCGGTTTGTGGGTTTAGCGTATTAGGGTTTCACTATTATAAATAGTTGATGATTAATAAAGATTAACTTACGGGTTTCACTGTCTTACAACTACTGGATGTAATAAAACCAAAATATGAAGTTTAGATATATGGTAAAAATATTTCAGGTTTGTTGGTATATTAATAGAAGAGAGGATTTTGTCTTTTCTACCAAATAAGTATATTTTGATTTTGAGACCACTATTATTTTTCACCCTACTCACATCCTAGTTAAGATAATTCATTATCAAATAAACTTTGACCTTAAGCCCACAACAGTCTCCATTTGTATCCATGCTCGCCATTAATTCCGGTACTGTCATCACCAGCAATATAAATTAAAAACCGATCGGTTATTGTGAACCGGTTCAACCTGGGTAGGCTAAAACCGGGCGGTTCAATCCGGGTTTTGAATCGTCAGAAAACCGGTTAACAACCGCCCGGTAACATCAACGGTCACTGGTTCGACCGGTTCAACCAACCGGGTCGAACCAGGTTTTAAAACATTATTTATAATTGTCATTGCTTGTTATAACAAGATATTTTAACAAATAAAAAATTTGAGATGAAACATAAGTATCAATATGCACTCACTCGTATGTGTTGAATCAAGGGTCACACCAAAACACAGGTTCTCAAGTATAATTATTTGCCGTTATACAGCGTTGCTTTGCGCGAATATTCATTTAGTTTATAGTAATACCAATTTAATCAACTTTAAAATCTTCGCCAAAAATTATGCCCGATTTGTTTCTATATCCAAGATACATGTTTATAAATATGACTCGAAGAAATAAAAATAAGTGAAACAAACTACATTTTGGGTTAAAAAAAAAAAAACTCGATTCCAACTCAAAACGGGATACAAGTTTGGTTCAACCGAAACCGGCTATTAATTATGCGACATTGTTTTCTTGACAGGTGAACAAAAAAAATTGGGGACAATTACATACATCCCCAATATAACCTCATTAATTACATATTTCCCCACCATACATCTAAAATAACAAAAATACCCATTGTTGCTAATTTTCACTCAAAGACACGTATACCCTTTTAACAACCCTCGATTTAAGCAACAAAACTTTTTTTTTTTTTTTTTTTTTTTTTTTTTACCGTCGTCTCCTTTCTTTTGCCGTCATTCTCAATCAAAAGGTTAACATAATTCTTCTTTTTATTGTGGCTACCAATAACTTCATCACCTATCAAAATGTATAACTAGGATGAATTATTCTTCTTTTAATGTTCAAGCATGATAATCATAGTGTGAGACAGAATCTCATAACAAGGATGAATTATTCTTGTGTTTATTGATAACTATATATATGTATGTCATTACAAAATTTAGAGATGATCATGTGGTTGTAAAATAGACATATATACGCATGTGGTGATCCTTGGAAATTGACGCACACATTTTTGAAATGCTCTTTTGTGATGTTAATTTTTGAACAAGATGTGTTTCAAAATTCCTATTATCCTTAATTAAGATGCATTGTTGGGTTAAGTATGAGACTATGATAATAGCTCATATGGCTATTTTTACGCAGAATTTGATTTGAAGTTGAATAAAGTGGAAACTGATAACTTGTTTTGTTTGATTTTAGTTGTAGGTTTTTGTTATTTAGTTTGAATTCGTGGATGGAATACTCGACAATGAGAAGATTTGCAGAGATGGGATTATTTTATGAAAATGTGATTTTGTTTTACGTGCTAGTAGATGTTTTACTCGGAATGATAAAAAGGGTAGGATGGCCATATTTATAATAGTTGATGATGAACTAGATAAGATGGGTAAATATGTAGTTAAATAAATAAATTTGGGTATTTTTGTTATTTTAGATGTTTGGTGGGGAAATATGTAATTAACAAGGCTATATTGGGGTGTATGTAATTATCCCAAAAAAAATTAGTAATAATGTTATTTCACTCAAAATAAGATGATTCAGGCTGAGCTATAACATTTTTGCTATATTTGTCACATTTTATTGTTAGTTAATAAGAGCCTTGGCAGTGGGTGCGGGGAGGCACGGTGGGGGGTGGCTCCCGTGCGGGAACACCGCCGCCAGTGCTCTCCCACCGCACGGGGAGGGTCATTTACGGGAAGGTTTACCGCATAGATTTGGTTTGAAATTTGAACGTTGGAGGAGCGTTGCATGTTAACGAAAAAGTGAGTGAAGGGTGAGGGGTGTGATGCCAACAAAAAGTGAGTGCGTGAAGGAAAAAGTGGGAAGGTGATGTGGCATAAGAGGATTGGTTGTTTGTGAGTGAAGGGATTTGAGGTGAGGGGAGTATTGCCAACCCCCTAAGCCTTTAGGCCCGGCATACTTGTTTAGGTCTGTTTAATAGTTGTTAGGTTTTGGTTATGTTAGTATTTAATATTTTGTAATCTTAATAGTTAGTTGAATCTAATAATTAATATTTTCAGTTTTCCCTTTTGATTTCTACATTTATAGCTATGTTTGGCAAAAGTAGCTTTGAGCAGTAGCCACAGCTCATTGCTCACCGCTCACAGTTTTTTAAAGAATCATTGGAAAAATGAGCATTCCTAAAAAATGGGAAAGCTCACCGATTTTTTGCCAAACATATTTTAGATGCTTTATGTGGAGAGGGGTCTACTACTGCTGCAGATCTCTTAAAGGCCATCACCTCAGTCATTAATTTGTGGTTAGCGGGAAGGTGTCCAACTATTTTAGCGGAGTTTGTTGCTTCTGCTCCTCTCACGCCACTCCTTAAACCAGATAACGGGATTCGACCTATTGCAGTAGGTACTATACCGAGACGTTTGGTTTCCAAGGTGGCTATGAAAGGTGTGTGTAAAGAAATGTCAAAGTACCTTAGTGATTTTCAGTTTGGAGTCGGAGTGTCGAGTGGCGCTGAGGCTGTTTTACATAGCGTCAATAGGGTGTTGAGTGAATATCACAATGTTGGGTCTCTTGCAATGCTTACTGTGGACTTCTCGAGTGCTTTTAACCTTGTGGATAGATCGGCATTACTTCATGAGGTTAGGGTGAGGTGTCCCTCCATATCTTTATGGGTCGATTTCTTATATGGGCAGGCAGCGAGATTGTATATAGGAGACACACATATATGGTCTGCCACTGGAGTGCAACAAGGCGACCCATTGGGACCTCTTCTTTTTGCTCTTGTATTGCACCGACTAGTACATAAGATCAGAGACAGCTGCAAGCTCCTCCTTCATGCTTGGTATCTTGATGATGGGACCGTTATTGGAGACTCAGAAGAGGTGGCCAGGGCATTAGACATTATAAGAATAAGTGGTCCAAGTTTGGGTCTTGAACTTAATATCAAGAAAACAGAGATATTTTGGCCCTCGTGTAATGTTGTAAAGCTTCGTGACGGTTTATTTCCTGTCGATATTCGAAGGCCGTCATTGGGTGTAAAGCTTCTTGGGGGAGCTGTTAGTCGAGACGCTAATTTTATCAGTGGGTTGGCTATGAGGAGAGCCGCGAATGCTGTTGATTTGATGAGTCTTCTTCCACAGCTACATGACCCGCAGAGTGAGCTCTTTTTGCTTCGATCATGTATGGGCATTGCTAAACTTTTTTTTGGTTTAAGGACTTGTAAACCTGTACACATGGAGGATGCAGCTTTGTTCTTTGACAAAGGATTGCGTGAGTCAATCGAGAATATAGTGGTTTGTGGAGGACCTTTCTTTGGAGACTTACAATGGCAACTTTCTTCTTTGCCTATTTGATTGGGTGGTTTGGGTTTGTACTCGGCAAAAGTGGTTTCCTCTTATGCTTTTGTGGCATCAAGGGCCCAATCTTGGGTGCTACAAGACCACATCTTACGTGACAGTGGCATATGTGGTATGGATGTTGATTATGTTTCTGCTCTGGATTGTCTTCGTGATACGATTCCAAGCTTCGATTTTAGTGGGTTCACTAATAAGGACATCGTCCCCTCTAAAGCCCAACAAACACTGGCGAGTGCCCTTTTTAGTGAAATGGTCAAGGATATGGAAGTTCATTTTGACATGACTGTGAGACAGAAATCTGTTTTTTAGTGTCTACGCGCACCACATGCTCAAGATTTTTTATTAGCTATCCCCATAGACGGGCTAGGTCATCATATGTCACCGGTGAAATATCGTACTATCCTTAAGTATCGCCTTATGATTCCATTATTTCCGGTTGATGAGATATGCCCTGTTTGTCGCAAGGCATGTTTGGATTCCTTTGGGGAACATGCGGTTCATTGTAAAGAGCTCCCGGGCTTCAAGTACAGACATGATTTTGTTAGAGACGTCCTTTTTGATGTATGTAGGCATGCCGGGATCTCCGCCAAGAAAGAAGCGCCTGTGAACTTTTTGACGGACCCGTCGGATGGAAGATCTACATTGAGACCGGCTGACATTTTGATTTTTGGATGGGTTGGAGGGAAACATGCTTGTGTGGATCTGACCGGGGTTTCTCCTCTCGTGGGGTTGAGTAGTCGGGGTTTTACAGCCGGACATGCCGCTTTGAAAGCCGCCTCGTGCAAAGTGACAAAACACGAGAAATCATGCATTGAAAATCAACACGTGTTTATTCCTTTCGTGTTTGATACATTTGGTTTCCTTGCACGTGAGGCGGTGGAACCACTCAACAGAGTCCAACGAGTTATGAACAGTAATGTTATGACATATAGATCCACAAATGTAGTTTTCAAAAGAGTTAGCTTTGCAATCCAAAAAGGGCTAGCGGCGCAGCTTGTTGCCCGTTTGCCTTCAACCACTATGTAAATTCTATTTTGATGAAATAAATTAATCAAGATCAAATTACAAAAAAAAAAATAATAATAAAAATAAAATAAAATAAAAAATAAATAAATAAATAAATAAAAACGAACACTAAAAATCAAAAAGTATATTGCTCACCACTTATCGCCCCAAAAAACTTTAAAAAGCTTTGCGCCGAACATAAAATGAAATAAATCGTTACTGCCTATAACTAAAATAAAACATGCGAGTTTGTAATTTCATAGATACACTAAATTTTATTTAAATTTGCTTAAAATGAAAATATCTACCCCGGCGCAACGTGCGAGCATTGCAAACCTTGTTTAAATCATACAAGAAAAATAAGATTAGTGTACTTTTAGTTTATAGAAGCAAGTATATTTTCATTTCTGGCACTTCCCTTTCAAAGGAAACTTCGGAAAGCAAATCTTCCCATTAGTTAGCCCTCTTCACAGTACAGTATCTTTTAATATATATAAATAGACTCGCTAGAGCAGTTGTAAACACGGAAATGCCTTGTGTTATCTAGTTTTAACTACTTTAATTTACTTTATGCTTTGTCGTTGTTATGTTTCATTTATGTAATCAAGTATCCATATGTGATTAGTGTTTCACTGCAAAGAACGTTACTGGTCATAAACACTCACAAACACAAAATATGGCTTTCTTTCCTTCCACCATTTTCTTACTTACAGTTTTCTGTAACCTATATGTTGCTTCATGTTCTTCACATGAGGCTGATGCTCTAATCAACTGGAAAGCAACCCTTCATACCCAAGAAAACATACTTATGCTACCTTCATGGACGCAAGATGATCAAAACACAGTGTCCCCGTGCAAGTGGTATGGAGTTTCATGCAATGAGCAAGGCCACATAAACAAATTAAACCTTTCGTTGTCTGGTTTAAAAGGTTCGCTTGATCACTTATCATTCTCTTCATTTCCTAATCTTGTGCATTTAGATCTTAGTTCAAACTACTTTTCTGGGATCATCCCATCTGAAATCGGTCAACTGTCAAAACTTGTTTATCTTGATCTTTCTTCTAATCAATTAATGGGAATAATCCCGCCAGAGATTAGGGAACTAAGAAATCTTGAAACCCTTTATTTTGCTGAAAATCAGTTGAATGGTTCAATTCCGAAAGGTTTATGTCAATTGACGTTTCTCTCTCACCTTGCGTTGAGTGACAACAATCTTTATGGTTCGATTCCTAGCTGTTTTGGGCAGTTTTTTTATCTGAATTCGCTCTATATGGGCAATAACTCTTTAACTGGATCTATCCCAAAAGCTTTTGTAAATCTGAAGAAGCTATCAACCTTATCTCTATCGGAGAATCATTTGAGCGGATCAATACCAAAAGAAATGGGTCATTTGACGTCACTCACATGCATCGATCTACAATACAATGATCTGAATGGTCCGATACCTTCATCCCTAGGTGATCTCATATCCCTTAATTATCTCCGTCTTTACTCAAACAATCTTTCTGGTCCCATTCCACTAGAGTTAGGAAGCTTGATATCTCTTACAACTCTAGAATTAAACGACAATCGACTCAATGGTTCCATTCCAAGTTCATTCGGTAACCTACAATCCTTGAAAAGTTTGTATCTAAACGACAATGATTTTATAGGTCCGATACCTTCATCCCTAGGTGATCTCGTATCCCTTAATTATCTTCGTCTTTACTCAAACAATCTTTCTGGTCCCATTCCACAAGAGTTAGGAAGCTTGATATCTCTTGTAACTCTTGAATTAAACAACAATCGACTCAATGGTTCCATTCTGAGTTCATTCGGTAACCTACAATCCTTGAAAATTTTGTATCTAAACGACAATGATTTTATAGGTCCTATTCCACAAGAATTAGGAAAACTGAAGTTGGTAAAAATAGAATTTACCAACAATAGTTTTTCTGGTAGTTTGCCTGATGAAATATGCAATGGAACGGATCTTGAACTTCTTCTCGCTGGCAACAATAACCTAACGGGTCAAATTCCGAAGAGTTTGTACAACTGTTCGAGCTTGAATCGAGTACGTTTGGAAGGAAACCAGCTCACAGGAGATATCTCCGAGAGCTTTGGTATCTATCCACACCTCGATTACATCAACCTGAATGACAACAAGCTTTACGGGGAGATCTCGGACAACTGGAGTAAGTGCACGAACTTAACGAGCATAGAGATGGTAGGGAACCGAATCAATGGTAGCATACCTCCATCTCTTGGAAAGTCGACTCAGTTACATGTACTTAATCTTTCTTCCAATGATTTGGTTGGGCAGATACCAAGTGAATTTGGAAGGATGACTAACCTAGTGACCCTTTCCTTGAGCAACAATCGCCTTTCTGGTCTCGTACCTCCAGATCTAGGACTGCTATCTCAACTGTCGGCCCTTGATCTGTCCATGAATAAGTTAAATGGGTCTATTCCATCTTCAATCGGGGACTGCTCAAAACTCTTCAACCTAAATTTGAGTCACAACAAACTTACTCATGAAATCCCAGCTCCGATAGGTAAATTGACTCACCTATCTTATCTTGATATGAGTCACAATTTACTCAGTGGTGAGATCCCTTCAACAATTTCTAGTCTGAATAGTTTGGAGATGCTCAATCTTTCGCACAATAATCTTTCTGGTTCTGTTCCAAAGACATTCGAATCAATGAATGCCCTGAGGACCATTGATCTATCATATAATCAACTAGAAGGTCCTATTCCCAACAGCAAAGGTTTTATGAATGTGTCAATAGAAGCATTGCAGGGAAACAAAGATTTGTGCGGAAATGTTAGCGGATTGCAGCCATGTGCTTCAGAAAGGAATACCTTGAACAACAAACCCAGCAAACTAGCACTCGTGATTTCTCTTCCACTTCTTGGAGCACTTCTACTTGGTGGCCTTATGGGAACTTTAGCTTTCTATAAGTGGAGATCGAAAAAGATGTCACCGTCACAACTTGTGGACAAAGAGAAACCGTCTCCAGATTTTTTCTCAATTTCAACTTTTGATGGAAAGGAGACTTATCTCGAAATCGTAAGAGTCACCAAGGAGTTTAACGAAGCATACTGCATCGGAAAGGGAGGATGCGGAAGTGTGTACAAAGCGAGCTTGGCATCAGGTGACATAGTTGCTGTAAAGAGACTACATTCGTTGGCTGAAGTGATCAATCGTGATGATTTTCTAAACGAGATCAGAGCATTGACAAGGATTCGACACCGTAACATCGTGAAACTGCATGGCTACTGTTCACATGCCAGAATCTCGTTTTTGGTTTACAAATATCTTGAAGGGGGTAGCTTAGCTGATATTTTGAGCAATGAAACCGCACATTATTTGGATTGGAAGAAGAGGGTGAACATAATCAAAGGTGTTGCAGATGCTTTATCGTATATGCACCATGATTGTTCACCACCTATCGTTCATCGTGACATATCAAGCAAAAATATCTTGCTTGATTCAGAGTATGAAGCATGTGTTTCGGATTTTGGCACATCCAAGATTTTGAACAAAGACTCATCGAATTGGAGTAATGTCGCAGGAACATATGGATACCTTGCACCAGGTAAGTTTATTACGTTGTCAATCATAAGATACACAAACTAAGTTGTAATTTCCTTAAAAACAAGACTCGGCATACTCATAACTTTTTTTTTTTTTTTTTTTTTTTTTTTTTTTTTTTTTGTTGCAGAATTTGCTTACACAATGAAAGTAACTGAAAAGTGTGATGTGTATAGCTTTGGGGTTGTAGCGTTAGAAGTCATCAAAGGAAAGCATCCAGGTGATATAGTAACTTCTCTAACATCTTCATCTACCAACAAGGTTGTCATTGAAGATTTACTGGATCATCGTCTACCAGTTCCGCTACTGGAAATCAAGAAAGTTGTGACATCGATCTTGGTTCTAGCAATAAGATGTGTTAATTCAGACCCCGAGATAAGGCCTACGATGTATGATGTTTCACAGGAACTTGCTTCAATTCCTTAATGTCTAAGAGTAATAATTACCTTATATAGACATAAAGTATTTTCAGTTATCATATTTGGTTCCAGTATTTAGAGTTTTTATGGTATTTTAAAATGTATCATGGTGTTGTTGTAATTAGCAATACTTAAATATCACATAGTATCAATAAATCACTTTAGTTTATGCAGTTTTTATACATATTGGTTACATGTAATAATAAGGGCAAATTCCCAAATCAGGACAATTATTTTTCGGGTTTATTTATTCAGTACAAACCCAACCCCATTTCCCAATTTGGTCAAGTGCGATCGTGCGATCGTGTGATCCCATTACCTTAATTACACGTGTCCCAGACAAAACCACCTTACCAATCATTTGCAGCCCACTCCACTAGCACTTGTCCCCCACGTGGCCTTAGACTTTAATTTTCGAATGTGCGATTTCTGATCGTGCGATCGTGCGAATTTCGGCTGCCCATGTGCAATATTTCTTGGAAAAGACCAAAAATCTTTCCAAAAGAATTTATATTAGTGATTTGACTTGACATCTTTTTTTTTAAATATTACTATTTTAATTTACTTATTTCACTTAAATAAAAACATTTTAATTATTTCTTCAAATCCACACACACAAAAACATCAACCGGGTCATTTTTGAGCTTCGCACATTTTGATTTGCATAGAAGATAGATGAACCGAGACTGAACTTAAAACACCCATTGAACTCATAGTTTGAAATGGTAAGTTTTTCTCTTAATTTTAGTTGTTTTTGTTTATTTGTTGTTACCCCATTTGAAATTGTTTATGGAGAAAAACCTTAGGAGACATAGTTGTCGAAATAATGTATGTAGTATTTGTATTGTTATATGACAGTTGGAAGCCATAGTATTAGTAATTGTTATGCGCGTTTGGGTAGTATTTTATAGGGCGTTTGGATTAGCTTATTTAGCTGGCTTATGGGCGTATTTGACTTTTGGAAATGCCAATAAGCTCACCTTTAAGAGTGTTAGTATCTGTAATGTGATTGCAAATGTTAAGCGCGTTAGTAGGCATAATCTAATTCATATATCCTTTTAACCTAGGTCCTTCTATAGTGCCGGTAGACCCAAAATGGTCCTGTGTTAATGTTTGAAATGATGGGACCTAGAAATGAGTAGGAACGAGTGAGAGGCTAAGTTTCATAAAAAGTGTTAAAGATGAGAGGTAAGTTTTTTATGGAAAAATATGAGGTTTAGAAATGAGTATGAACCAGTGAGAGGCGTAGTACATGCTACTGGTAGGCGTGTATATAGGTCTTAGAAGAGACTTGAAGTAGGGCGCACTAAAATAAACACCATGTAGTTTGAGACCAAGGCATTAGTATGTGACGCTGAACAGCAACAAAGGCCCTTTTTGTTATAGTTGGATCATTGAGAGATGTGGGGAAGATTAGTATACACGCCTACTTTCTACGGTCTATGTGAATGCAATTTTGTAGTACTTCGTATGTTTCTGTAGTATTTGTTTGTATTGGTAGGAACCTTAGTATTTGTTTGTATTGGTAGGAACCATAATGTCCACTGGTAAACGATTGAAGTTAGAGCTTACCCTTGATGACCGGGGTTGGTCAGTAATGGTACTCAGAGAGGTCATCTTTCCGGAGATATTTGAGAGGTATGGGCCAAATGCTCCACCAAATATGCAACTTCCAAGTGAAACACTCGAAGAGTTAAGAAGAGAAGTTTACAGTTATGAAGATGTACACCCTTTTAAAACAAATCATAGTGGATTGAACAAAGATGAGGGTCTTAGTACAATATGGCAACACTATAATGATAAACCAAAGCATTTTGGTTTTCTTATGAACAATGTTTAGTTGTTGTTTTGTATATCATATAATGATAACTTGGTTTATGTAATGTACAACAGTTTATCAATGTCGTAATGTACAACAGTTTATCAGTTTCAGTGACCAACTTTCTTGTATTTGTTTGTATTCGTAGGAACCTTAGTTCTACACTTCAATTTTTCAATGTCGTAATATGAGTTTGCAGGATAGCAGTTACATGTTTACTCCATTGGCACATGGTGTATCTACTAATGTTGTAAACAAACTATGGGTTATTGACCTCATGTAATTTGAGACATAGCCATTAGTATGTGACGCTGAACAGCATAGCTATGACCGTAGGCGTAATATTAAGTGCGTTATTAGGTCATTGGTGATTGCAAATGCCCTCCCAGAATAGCTCATGGTTGAGGATGAATTTTGTTGGTGGCCTTTATAAGCCTGAAAGTTGTCTATCCATTTGGCATGTTACTGACTCAATACATACATAATGTGGTAAAATGCAAACATGTACTACCTCAACTTCTGGAAAGGAGCCTTTACAAGGTTGTCATTGTGTTTATTTAGCGATAGTACGTGCCATAAAATTTGTTTTTTTTACTATAGTTACTCAGTTTTATTATGTGTGTTTGGTTAAAGCAAATAAACTTATAGCAAAGGATAATTTTATCCTTATTGTAAAAACACTCAACAAGGGCTTATTAGCCCATAAGCTGCTTATAAACATAAGCTTATAGGAACACCTCCTAACCTATCTCGCAAATAGTAAAAAAATTGCAACTTTGCATTTAAGCTTGTTTAAGCTTAAGTTTGCCGTCTTATACATACCCCATTTGAAAAGCTTATACAACATTAATCCTCAATGAGATCAACCTTTAACCTAATCGATTGCACAAGGAGAGAAACACAGATCAACCTTTAACCATAACCTAATCGATTGCATAAGGAGAGAAACACAGATCAACCTTTAACCTTAACCTAATCGATTGCACAATGATATCAACCTTTAATCTAATCATTTTTAGACTTACGTGAATTCTAGGATCCATTGCACAAGGAGAGAAATACTGATCCACTAACACCTTTGGGGGCAAGAACGATTGATATTGTGAGGAGGTGTGTGTCCTTTAGGGTTTTTTTTTTTTTTTTTTTTTTTTTTTTTTTTTTTTTTTTTAAACTGTTTAGAAAGCTAGAAAAATAAAAAGGAGTAATAGGACAAAAATTAGAAAGAAAGTACAAAGATATGATAAAAATCTTTTGGAAAGATTTTTGGTCTTTTCTAAGAAATATTGCACATGGGCAGCCGAAATTCGCACGATCAGAAATCGCACATTCGAAAATTAAAGTCAAAGGCCACATGGGGGACAAATGCTAGTGGGGTGGGCTGCAAATGATTGGTAAGGTGGTTTTGTCTAGGACACGTGTAATAAAGGTAATGGGATCGCACGATCGCACTTGACCAAATTGGGAAATGGGGTTGGGTTTGTACTGAATAAATAAACCCGAAAAATAATTGTCCTGATTTGGGAATTTGCCCTAATAATAACAAGGGATAATTCCCAAGGCCAAGTACCCAAGGAAAGAGTAGCATATGAGTTTGTTGTTTGTTTGGCTATGTTTTACCTTTTGTATAATATTGTGTTTGAAACGAAAATTTTCGCACAAGGACCAAATTTTTAGAAACACGTTCACAACAGGGATGAAAAAATACATAAGAATAGATTTTGTAAAAGAAATTTACAACATCGCCAACAAATTTCCTACAACTAAGTATTATCGGATTGTATCTAAATCTTCGAAATTGAGAAGGCTTCGGCTATGGAATGTGGTGTTTGATGATGAGGTTGACTTTGCTGACTAGGAGTCGATTGCTCTATATATGTTTCCCTGATCAACTAAGGTATATAGTCTTGAAATTTAAGTTACGAGATGATTTGAAAGTCGTATCCTTCATTATAGTTTGGAAGGTTCAGCTTCCATGGAAAATGTGATCATGTTGGATTTTGGATAGAGACGGTTCTTGATGAACATTTTGCGGATTGGGTTGCATGTTAGCTAAAAAGATGTTTGAATCTTTAGAATTTGATCTCTCATGGGGTTGTTTCTCAGTCTAAAATTGATGTATCATGCCATATATTGGTTAGTTTTACTTTGTTAATATTGTTGAGTATCGTGTAAATATCACAGTATCGTATAATATCGCAAAATATCATAAATCAACTAAACATAGAAATGTACAAGTACGCAGACGAGGCTCAGAAGGCAGTTGAGAAGCTTGATGGTGAGAACTGATTTTTTTTTTTCTTTTAATTGTATGCTTTATCGTTCAAAGGGATAACGCGTTCTTTGTATGTGTTTGTTTAAGGAAGAGTTGTTGATGGGAGAGAGATTAATGGTTCAGTTTGCTAAATACGGGCCTGATGCTGAAAGAATGTGAGTCACTTATGTTACTACTGAGATTGAACTTGTATTGATTATACGTGTGGTCATATCGAGATTATTCTTTTACGCCTTGTTTTTTGGGCTATAGTCATAAGGGAAGGATTCTGGAACCAGCAGAAACGTTGAAGGGGAGGTCAAGGAGCCGAAGTCCCAGGCCAAGGTAAAGATCTTTGCTACATACGCATAAATAATTTTCTTAAGTCTTTCTATTGAGGTATGCTGGTATTCTATAGACATTACTAAAAAAGTACCATGATACCCAAGCATGTCGTATGAATGCCAAGTCATTTGAGGCATATGCAATGTCAACGCTTCAAATGAAAATCTTTTTCGGCAGTGGCATGTGATATATGCTTTAATATGCAACTTTATGAGGTTTTCTGCATATGCTGTTCAGTTAGTTACTTTTGTATTTTGGCTATGTTCTGAATGTAGTTCCAGGCATAGAGACGACTATAGGGACAGAGACAGGCGGAGAAACCGTAGCAGAAGCAGGGATCGGTCTGATTATGACAGGCCTAGAGCAAGGGACAGGGATCGCTACCGCAGCAGAAGTCGCAGCAGGAGTCCTGATTATCGCAGGGAACGTCGGAGGTCCAGATATGATGATGATGAGAAGGTTAGAAGCCGGTCTCCTATCAGGTAAATACGAGTTTTGTATGCCCGACACCCTACTTATTTTTCTTTTCCTTCCTGTTTATTTTATGAATGGTGTATGCATGGGCTACCCTAAGGATTAAAAATAAGTTTACAGTAAAGACGCCCAACTTCTAAAACAGCATTATATGCTTATTTGCAACACAATACACTATAGGCGTCCGGTTTTCTGATTTGCTCATCCGGCACATTTTTAGCTTTAGTTGACGGTTTCTTGGAAGAAACTACATCGATGCTTGGGTGGCCTTTGGTGTAAACATCTAAATATCCGTGTGGCATATTTATACCTTATCTCCTTGCTTTATCCCAAGAATCTGATAGATGCTGATTTGGATTGTATAGGAGCGCTTCTCCTGCTCGTCGCAGTGTTAGCCCGCGTAAGAGTGCGTCTCCACGCAAATCACCTTCTAGGAGCAGAAGTCCTGTAGCTCCTGTTGAAAAGGAACGCTCAGCCACTCCAAAAAGTGTTTCACCCCCTGGAAGAGCAGATCAACGTTCTGATGCTGATGTGAGTATAAATACATGATCGTTATTGTAAATAGTTGCTGGGGACTAAATTAGTGAGATGTTGATTAAACTTTTTATTTGTTTTACAGGAATAAGAAGTGAACTACTCTGTTGGAGATTAAATGTATCGGCATGAAATGAAGAACAATTTTTCTGTTTTGTGATGAGTTGGATGAATTCTTGAACTCATTTCGTCATGCATAATTTTAAGGTTAAACTTTTTCAGAAGTACTCCTTGCGTATGTGCAATTTTATGTTCTGGTAATGATGTTGCAGTATGGATTTCTTGGTTTATGACTGTTGGATGTTTATGGATATCCTATATTGCTTTTTCTTATTTTTATGCGTGCACACTGAAGTTTTTTGTCATGAACTATAGAGTTAATGTTGCTGTATGCTGTATGCTGTTGGTGACAAATGGTGCAGCAGCCGTTATGCTGTTACGTTTGCAGTTGATTGATGTCTATTGCAGTAAATTTCGGTTGTGAGATAGTGTGGGTGGTAAGAGTTCAACACCTTAATGTTGAAGTCAAGATAGGATTTTGACTATTGGGTTTGATTTTTATCCTTACTTTTCTTTTGTTTTTGGGCCATTTAAGGGGTTTCGGTAGCTGGGTGAAAAAACGATGGTTGAAGATGATATTGCCTTTAGCTGTAGCTGATGCAGTAATATGCAGCACCTGATTTTGTTTTTGCGCAACCTAGTTTGTATGCTGTGATTGATGATAAGAGTACTGTAGCTGATCTTAAAAAAAAGATGATTGAAGTTGATATTGCCTAGCTATAGCTGATGCGGTTATATGCAGCACCCGATTTTCTTAATGCTCAACCTAGTCTGTATGCTGTGATCGTTGCTAAGAGTGCTGTAGCTGATCTTAAACCCAAAAAACATATGACGAGTGAGTGAGGTTCGGGAGCTCATGTTAACATACCTGAGGAGGGTTCTAATACAATAGGTGATATTAACTCAGTAGTCGAAATCCTGGTTAGCTTAAAGGTGCTACTATTTTATTAAACACTAGTTCAAAAAATAATTCACTGGTATGAAATGGTATACAGTATATGTGGTCGTTGCTTCATAGCAGTGAGATGATATGTGTTAATCCCTTATTGAATGGTTGTTGCTTATAGTGAATAGTTGTGTTGAATGTGCCGTCTCATAGCTGTATTACAAGTTTACAACAGTTGCAGTAGAGGTTTTTGTTAATGAAAATCTAATAAATCTTCAAAGGTGAAAGTAATATATATTTGGGCTATGTCAGGTTCTGCATATCTATACTTGTTTTGCGCAATTGAACTTATGCGTTTCTATGTTTCTAGGTGTCTGATACGTTGCATTTATTCATTGGTCAAATATATTCTGATAGCGCTATGTTTAAGACGACACTTGAACTTAATTTGGTTGTAAGAATTTGTTTCATGTAGTTGCAATCAGAAAGGTTATTGTTATGATCCACATTTTTTAGGTCTTATCATCCAGTCACATATCCGGGTGTTCAGCTGTTATGGATCTTCAACATTGAATGTTTTCCTTTAAGAATCATTTAATCTGTTTGTAAGCGATCGAGTGTAGATTTTACCTTGTTTCATGTAACATGGTCATTTCTTTCTAAGAACATCCTAGCATGGTCAATATGTTTAACAACATATAAAATCGTCTGCCATATTGGATAGGAAGTGATTCTAACAAGACTCAGATAAGGACCTAATGATGATTAGGTTCACCTCTACACTAAGCGACTATGTAGCTGGCTTCTCGAAAAGCATACTAGGCCTCTACTGGGTTGGGTGCTACATTTCGATAATCCATAGCATGACTCAAATGACTCAATTAACCATCAGTGACCAGTCCCTTTCCGGGTCAAGGAGGTTCGGTAACTTGTTAATTATTCGATCTGTGAGGTTAGGTGAAGCTTTTCATCTAACTACATACGGAGTATAAAGCATCTTTGTGTCTCTTTATTTTTAAAAGAGAGGTGATTGAGAGACCTAAAAGATGTGCCTAAACTCATGCCTAAACCTATGTGGCATCATCTTGTTGGTTCATCCAGGGGACCCACTTTTTCACAAACTAACATGATCATGCCACATAAGTTTAGGCATGAAATTAGGCATATATTTAGATCTCCCCATCATTTTCTTTTTTAAAATTTTCATAAATAGGTTTTAAGCATTACAAATTCTGAAACTATGTGTACAACTATATATCACGCAAATACAACAATTTAACACATATAATTAATGTTGTTTTTAAAACATCCATCACCAAAAAGTACAATTAATATAACACATGATACAAACCAAGCAAGCTACTGATCTGTTTTGAGTTTTGACAATAAATATCGTTACCTATGTAGTATTTGGTTATAAAATTGCCAAAATAAGAAAGAAGCTACATACGAAGTGTTGTATAAAGTGCACTATTAGCAGCAAAAAAGTTGCTAACGACTAAGGGGGGTGGCATCCTTTCGGCAAAACAAGATCGGCGAACCTTGCCTATCGGCAAGGTACATTGCCAGTGTCTCGGCAAGACCATAGCGGTGCTTCAATCGGGAGATCTCCCTGAATCGGTGTGCAAGTTTCCAAAAAAAAAGGACCGTTTGAAATTTAAAACATATGAATGTTTGTTTGTGATGTTTTACAAAAAAGACCATTTGAGATATGATAGATACTATTTCAGGCAAGAACAAGATCTGGGTGTTAAAGAAGATGTGTTTCTTGACACAGTGGTGGAAAATAAAGAATATACATTTGCTGCGCAGCCGGTTGTTGAAGAAAAAAAGTCGTCGGAAAATGAAGAAAAGTTGCCGGAAAAGCAAGATTCCGGCTACCGGGAAAGAGCTGTTAGGAAAAAAGGTAAAGGGGAAAGGAGAAGAGCAAGAAGCTCAGAACCCAGAAAAATGGTGGTGGAAAATGATGATTTGGCAGCGGAGCCTTCGTCTCCGGTGGCGGCTGCGATGGAGGTTTTGCCGGAGATTCAAGAGTTTGAGCAGAAAGTAAGAAAACTTGAACGGAAGAAAAGTGCTACTAAAGAGGTTCTTTTTTTTTTTTTTTTTTTTTTTTTTTTTTTTTTTTTAAATTATATAATTAAATAAAATTTAATGCTTGAGAGGACCAAGATTGCCACTTAAAATCCATGTTGAGGCATGGTTAGGTAAAAAATGTGTTGGAACATTTTGATTGGTTGTTGGTATAAAAACTTGAGGCAACATTAGGCAAGGTTGCCACCCCCTAAGGGGGTGACAACCATGCCTAAGCATACCTAGAAAATAATTGTAATTAGCCACTAATATTCAACCAACTCATTTCATGCCTTTGGATGCCTAAATCCATAATTTTAGTGGCAATGTGATGCCTAACCATTCCTAAAATCATAAACTGGCGTGACCGGCTGATCCATTATATGAACGGATGATATTGCCACACCATCGTCTTTTAAAATCATATTGCCCAATATAATACACGTATAAACAATTTGTCGAATCTTTGCGACGGTCATAGGTCGTAGAGGACGACTGAGAATAAACCATTTTCCCTTCAAACGACCAAAAGCTCACTCGACATCCTTTCTTGCAGACTCTTGTAGTTTCTTTAACTTCTTTTCCTTCGGGTCAGTGGGATACGGATATGCTTTAACAAGAGTTGAATATTTAGGATATATTCCATCGGCAAGATAATATCCACGTTTGTAGAGACGTCCACGTAAATAAAAAGAACTGTTTGGCGCCGTACCATTTCGCTCGTTAACATATAATGGAGACTGATTCAAAACATTGATATCGTTGTTTGAGCCGGGCTGACCAAAAAACGAATGCCAAATCCACAAATCATATGAAGCCGTCGCTTCAAGCATAATTGTTGGGTATTGGTGATCACCTCTCTTATATTGGTCTTTCAAATATTTAGGACAATTTCGCCAAGTGAAATGTGTACAATCAATGCTACCAAGCATTCCAGGAATGTGATGTTTTTCTTCATGTACCTCGAATAACCGAGCAGTGTCATGGATTGTCGGCCTACGTAAGAACTCTCGGCCGTATAACTTTATAATTGTATCACAAAATTTATCAAGACATTCACCTATAAAAAACAAAATATTATTTAAAAAATATATATATATATATATATATATATATATATATATATATATATATATATATATATATATATATATATATATATATATATTGCACAAAAAAAAATTACTAACGACTTACAAAAAATAACAAAAAAATTAATAAGTAACAAAAAAAAATGACTTACGACTAAAAAAAAATAACAAAAAAAATAATAAATATAAAAAAAATGACAAACGAATAAATATAATAAATAACAAAAAAAAAAATACTAACGAAAAAAAAATATATTAATAACCTGAAGTTCTTCGTGCCATGTTGAAATAGTCATCGAATTTATCAGGAGGTTCACCCGTTGCGAGTTGCCTTATTGCCGATGTGCATTTCTGTAACGCCGTGAAACTAGTCTTTCCATAGCGTCTTGACCCTCTTGAAACCATTCAAATTGCGCTTCAATGTCATTTACAATTTGTAAATACAATCGTTTACTCATACGAAAACGATCACGAAAAACATCTTCGTTAAACTTTGGTTGTTTAACGAAATAGTCATTCATTAAATTTTCTAAAGCTTTATCATGAAAACGTTTTACATAACCACGGATGAAGGTAGAGCTTCCCGTGTCTTCAAGAGCTTCGTACGCGGCTAAAAAGTTTTCGATTGTACTACCGGATAACCATTCTTCGGATGAGTCGGGTGGAATAATTATGTCGTTTGAGGATGAACCTGATGATGACATGGTTTTAGAATGTAAATTGTATATGTGATTTGATGTTAGTTTAGATGTGAAAATGAAAAGGAAAATGGTTTAGTACTTAAACAAAAAAAATTTTATTTTTTTTGAAAATGTACCAAACGTTCGAATTTTTAATGCATGTAACGGTCGAAAAGTTAATGCATTTCTTCCTTGCCGAATCGGTAATGCATACCGCTAGTCTCACCGATTTGTCCATGCCGATTGAGTGGCTTTGTTTTGCCGATGGACGCCGAGCCACACCGAGACCCATACCGACTACGATGCCACCCCCTTAATATGCTAAGGGCATAAGAAAAGTTTAATTATGCATTTGTGCGTAAAAGAATTACAACTGGTAGATAAAAGTGAACCGGGTTGATCCGGATGGAAAAAGACTGACAGTAGCAATTAACTTTTACGGCCAATTATCACAACTTCGTAATACTATTATCTATCATTTTCGTATTGTCATTGCATCGTGTATCATTTTTATATGAGATAGTGTTCATGGCTATAAACGAACTGGACGAACACGAACAAAGCCTTATTTATGTTTTTTGTTCATTTATTTTTAACCAGTCAAATAAATGGACACGAACGTTTACACAGACGATTTTTTTTCTTATTCATATTCTTTTATTAAGAAAATGAGTTGTTCAATTTGTTCATCTAAGATAATGAACATATAAAAAAATCATAAGGTTTAGTAAATTATGCATAATATTTTGTTTTATAAGTGTTGTTTTGTTTAAACAACTTGTTTAAAAATATAAAATTAAAAGGTATGATATTACGAACCTAAACAAATAAATGAACATAAATGAACGTTCACGAACATAAATGAATGGACGCGACTTTTGTTCATGTTCGTTCATTTAATAAATAAACTAACTTTTTACAAAACTGTTCATGAAATGCTCACTGAACGTTCAGTTCGTTTACAGCCCTAATAGTGTGTGATAAAGTTATTCTCTAAAATTCTCGCTATGCATAATAGCTATTATCACCAAAAATATATAATCGGGTAATATTGTTCGTCAAAATTTTTTATTACAGTATACCCGCCACCCCAATGCTAGGGTACCCTGCTAGTAAAGAATTAAGCATCATGATTATTCTACTCCACAAAAGAAAAACGAAATACTGCGGTGTTAGTTGGAGAAAAAATTCTCTTGTTTTCTATCTCTAATTTTGTAAAAATTTGGAAGGGAAATTTATCTCCACAAAATATTTGAAAATATAGAAAACACGTTTAGTTGATGTTTGTATTTTCTATTTTGAAGAAGGGGAGAGAGGGTTGTAGGTTACAAAAGAAAACAAGGTAAACAACTAAAATTTGTTTTGCAATTTTCCTTGTCAAATTAGGAAATAAGGGATTTTGTGTTTGCAAAATATTTTGTTGGAAAATGCTTATTTGAACGCAATATCTGTTTTCCACAAAATATTTTGTGGAAAATAAGGGTTTTTTCATCCAACTAAACGCACCCTTAGTGTGCGTTTAGTTGCGGGTTTTTTCCTTAATTTTCGATCACCGCTTTTGTGGAAAATAAGAGAGATTATATCTCCAAAAAGTAATGAAAAACTAAAAGCGTGTTACAGAAGATATTTTTTTAGTGAAGTGACAAGTGCAGGGGAACGTAGAAAAATATAATTCCTACATTTCTAAAGTGGCCAAAATGCGTAGACTTGCCAAACCAATTAACATTATGTGGTTGAAAATATGAGTTTGGCGATTATTTTGCTACTCATGTCAACTCTATCAAGTATCATTATGTGGTTGAAAATATGAGTTATTATTTTGCTTCTCATGTCAACTCTATCGTATGAACATACAGCGTATTGAAATCTAGTTTTAATTATTCATCTTTTGTCACATCTAGTAGAATAGTGACTCATTTCACCTACTGTATTGAAATCGACTGTGGGTGTGTTTGGTAAGAGTACCTGTGAGCAGTAACAGTGAGTTGTGAGCAGTAGCTACAGCTCACCACTCAATGCATCTTAAAGAAGCATTGGAAAAATAAGATTTTCTAAAAAATAACAAAGCTCAACGCTCTTTTGCCAAACGAACATTAAAAATAAAAAAAACTCATTACTCACCACTCATCACCCAACAAAGTTCCAATTGTAGATCTTTTCTTAGAAAAGTGCAAAGAGATGGTAGAAGCTGTTTAAACTTACTACTATACAGTCCTAGTCTTATGAATTAGATTGAGCTGGTTGGTAACAAACCGCAGAGAATGATGCAATATTCGTTATAATAGAGTGGTTATGATTATTAAATATTAATGGTTTTTTATTTTATTTTATTTTTTTAATTTTTTTATGAGCTTATTTGACTCGACTTATTGTTTCGCTTCATGAGCTTATTATGACTTACGATATGGGAAATAAGCCCATAAGCTATGCCAAAAAAAATGAGTTTATGAAATAAGCTTATAAGCCCAAAAATAATCTTAAAAATCACCCCCCAAAAAATATAAAGATCTGCTGTAATTATGGGGCAGTTTATAAGGGTTTTTCAATCATCGTACACATCGGGCGGTTATACTGTGTGCATCGCGGTATTATACTGTGTGCTTCGCAGTTTGTACGGTTGATCATAGGGAGGGTCTAAATAACACAATCCGTAATTCTATATGTAAACTGCAGTTAAAAAACACAACTAAATAGTTTCAACCTTATTTCAATTCAGAGAAGACTGCAAAACTGTAAAAGTCTCTCAATTCATTCAAGGCTTTCTAATCTCAGAGGGAGGAGACTACAAAAAGCAAGTCTTCCCATTCATATTTAGGAACATGTGAATCAATTATTGAAATACTGTTTAAATTAAATACACGTAAGAAAACATGCACTTTCATATGTGTGATTGTTAATTAATCGACATAATTTTGTATGGCCTCAAAAATTATGTCGACTGACAGTGAGAACATACATTATAAACTTGACAAAAATTTTGTATGGGCTAAAAAATTATGTCGACTGGCAGTTTTGTTTTATATTTTTGTGATTTTATTGTAAGATGTATATAGAAATAAATTGGAAATCATTCATCACGTACAAAGGTGCATTTATGCACCACCTTGTAATTTAGCATGCCCGATAAATTATCTCCTTCGAAACATTTTCAATTATTAATCTAATCGTTTGGGATTAGCTACTATAGCGGGGATCGTGTTGTTACATACAACAACGGAGAAAACTTAAGCTACCCACAGGGTAGTCTACCCACTAAGAATTAAAACATAATTAAAACATAATTAATGATTTGTTGGAGGAAAGAGAAGAATATTATTCATTCTCTCCCAATGAATTAGTGACACCTCATCTGGGTAAACAACCCAGTGGGTAGGTGTATCAATGCCCTAGGTTAACTTGATTTCTCTGGGTTAAGAAAAGTGAATAGGTTGAAATTTAGGGTTAGCAATTCGGGTTGGCGGGTTCGGGTTGTCAGGTTGGTGGGTCAGAAAACCCCAACCTGAACTTGACCAATTTAAATCATCGGATCAGCTATATTAACCCTAACTTGTATACACATAACTTGTACATGACCCATTTAACCCGTATATATACTTGGGTTGGTGGATTAAATAGGTTAAACGGGTTACGGGTTGACCCATTTAACCCGTTTTTTATATAAAAGTTGCCACATTACACGAGTTAAACAGGTTAAACGGGTTTGCAGGTCGACCTTTTTAACCTATTTAACACGTATAATAAAATATAAATAATTTTTAATTTAAGAAAAAAATATTAAACAGGTTGGCGTGTCGACCCACTTAATTTATTTCCAACCCGAATCTGACCTGTTTAATAAACGGGTTGGATAGGTCGACCCAAACCCGACCCGAAATCTATTTAGATTCAACCCAAACCTGTTAATTTTCGTGTCGGTTTCAGGTCGGGTCAGAAATTGCCACCCCTAGGTTGAATGACCCAGATTATTTATCTAAAAATTCTCTTAACAAAATCCTCTTTGGTGTATACACTGAAAATATATTACGTCGATGAGCAATAAAGAGTATACAATTTGGGAAAATTATGAAAATAGACTAGTCGCCCTAATGCATATCAATTTATTGACTTTATCTTTTCAAAAGTCAAATAAATCGGGCCACTGGGCAACTTGGGCAACCAAAAGCCAACAAATGTCCAATTATGATACGTGAATTAATTTTTATTCGGTTGACTAAAAATACATGTTAAACGTAGATACGAGTTACCTAAAACAAGAGTCGCTCTCGTTCTATTTTGAAATTTTGAAAAAAAAGGGGTAGGAAGTGATATGCACTAGGGCGATTAGACTACTTCGGAATTTTTCCATACAATTATTTTTTATTCTATTTTCAATTCTATGTTACATTTATTAGCAATTTTCACATATAATGTCGAGCTAATTATAGATTGTATGTGCTATGTTGTGATTATGCAGGTTTTCATAGCGGCGTGTTCAAGTAAAGGGTGCCCCAAAATCGAAAACTATTGAATCTTATAAAAGCATTTAATGGAAATTGCCAATTAATGTTCGATTAACATTAGATGTTGTTAGGCATGTCTTGAAACATAAAGTTGCCAAACCCGAAGCTGAGGTGTGTGCAAAAGAGGTGGTGCATCATTTAGCATCAAGATGGTTATAAAACTTGTGTAAGAAGATGGAGTAAGGTTGTTAGATTTACAATGAGTAAAGTTATGAATTTTTTTTTACGATTTCAAAAAGCTTTTGGATAAAGTTTTTTGCAATGCAACAACTACTTTTTGAAAAGTTTTTTACAAAAACTTGATAAAACCCCAGTTGTTTTTTAAAAGCCTTAGACATTAAATGTGATTTGCATTTAATGCATTAAATACATCAAGTGTTTGAAGACTTGATGCATTGTAGATGCTCTTATGATGTCATCAAGTTATTGTCAACTAACGTGGGTGTTTTCTAAACACATGCAATTAGGGCTGTAAACGAACCGGACGAACACGAACGGAGCCCTGTTCATGTTCGTTCATTTAATTTTAACCGGACAAATAAACGGACACGGACACTTAAACGGACGAATTTTCTTGTTCATGTTCGTTTATTAAGAAAATGAATTGTTCATGTTCGTTTATGTTCGTTCATTAAAACACTAAATGAACGCTAAACGAACATAAACGATCGAACATAAATGAAAATAGACAAACAAACATAAACTTTATTGAATTCTTCACAATATATTGGTTATAAGTGTTGCTTTGTTTAAACAAACCAATTTTTAAAATTATAAAATTAAAAGATATGATATATGAACATAAATAGATAAATAAACATAAACGAAATTTAATGAACGCCTAATCGGACGTTCACGAACATAAATGAACGAACGGGACTTTTGTTCATGTTCGTTCATTTAACTAAACGAACGTAAAATATCGTTCATGTTCGTTCATTTAATAAACGAACGAACATAAACAAACTTTTTATCGAACGGTTCATGAAATGTTCACTGAACGTTCAGTTCGTTTACAGCCCTACATGCAATGATGACTTTAAAATTTTTAAGTTTATAAAGAAAATGGTTCTCTCTCTATATATAGTAGAGATACTTGCATTGAAAAAGAAAATAGAGGTTGGCCCAATTTTAAAATAAAGTAAAAGCATCCACTATGATGGTTTGTAAAAAGGTCTATATAAAGATGAAGATGTCTAAAATTGTATAAACCATAGTGGATGTATATTTCAAGTCTAGGTGACATGAATAGGTCTAGGATTTTGAAGAGGTCTAAAATTTAAGTATTTTGTAAATGTTGAGTGTGTTTTATGGTATGAAAAAGTTTATTAATAGGTTTATCCATAGTGAAAATAGGTTTATAATTTGAAAAGGTTTATAAATTAATAGAATTTTAAATGTATAAACCTTTCTATAGGTTTATGATAGCGGATATCCTAAGGTTGTCTCATTTAAAAACCGTGTATAGTAATTGATCATGAAACAAAATTTACTAGTCAAAAGAAGTTTTAAAACTTGCCATTTAGAGGGTAAGGTGCGGTGAGTAGAGCTTTTTACTCTTTCGGGGCCTTGGGTGTCACATCACTTTAACACAACCCCTCAAACAACCGTCCTTACCATAACATACACAATTTACTCATTTGGGTCCTATCACTCCCTATTTTTTTTATTTAATTTATCAAATAAACCAAAATTCATCCAAAAACTTAAATTCATTCATAAAAATAAAATTACAATACGAACCTAAATTACGATATGAAGAAAAAAACACAAGAAACTACGATACAAAGAAAAAAAACACAACAAATAAATGAAACAAATTACAATGAAAATGAAAACACAAATTACAATGAAAAGTCTGTGTTATAACCCTCGTTGTAAGAAGGAGAATACTCTTCAAACCTGCTCTCTTCCCACTCTCGCTCCAAGATGTCAAACAAGTTGTTCCTACGGTATTGTTTGTCCCTTTCTTTCTGCTCCCTACGAGCTGCTTCCTCCTATGCTTGTTGTTTTTCCATTTCTCTCAAAACTTCTTCATCCTGAAGATGTAGTCATAGCTCTTCCTCGGAAAGCAGAAACGGATTCTCAACCGGTTCCTGAATAGGTTCCTCTTCATTTGAGAAAAACGGAATGATATCCGTTGGTGGAGTGTTTTTGGGGGATTGTTCAGGAAATTGTTGGGAGAAATTGTTGTGAGATTGTTGGGAGAATTTGTTCGGGAAATTGTTGGGAGAAATTGTTGCGATTGTTTTTTTGAGACATTGTATTCGGCAAATTTTGTGTGAGTCTATGTCTAATGAAGTAGTGTGTGTAAATTTTGTTAGATTAATGTAGTATTTATGTTGTCTTAAATTGTATTTATAAAAAAATGCAAGTAATTCAATTTTTAAACGTTTGATAATGTTTACCTGCAAGAAAGGTACGCATTCCTTCTCATCGCGCAGACAACGACTAGCCTAATAACGAAGGGTGGCGATGGGTCTTGGTGTGTGGCAAGAGGGTGGTGAGAGCCACGTATTTTTAGCGAGATGAGTTTTGTTACCACACCTTTCTCTCTTAGACAAAATTAATCACAACGAGTAAAACTTGCTATTTAAACTAGTTTTGTAAAGGTATTATAGGCATTATATATTACTCAAATTTAAGAAATTTAAATTTAAGGATAAATTATGCATGCATAGTAGGGTAACCGATCAAATAGAAAGTGTAAAAGTAAAAGGTGTTCTAGATGCAACACCTGTCCCCCTTTTCTCTTGGTTAACAAACTGTATAGAACAATCTCATCTACAGATCTTTGTAAACTCCCTTTTCTGTTAACATGTTTTAAGAAGTTCAAACTTTACCTATACAATATCTAAGGCTTTTAATGTGTCATGTGTGGATGAAATTGTAGTGCCTTGTAGTCTTTCTTTTCCCACTTGTACACTCCTCAAGTCCACGATATTATGTTTGGGTCAACGTCGTAGAGTTGTTGGCTATACCATAATGCATAGAGTACAATTATTGTGCTTGTGGCTTTCATGGTATTATGGAATTGGGAGATTCTTGGCGCTGTATGTTCATACGATAGAGTTGACACGAGAAGCACAATAATCGCCAAAATCATTTTTTCAACCTGAACACGTAATGATTATCATTTATGAATTCCTTGTGAATTCTGAACCATTAAATCTACTCAAAAACAGTAACTAATTAAAACAAAATTTGAACCAATATATGTACACACAATATAATTGGATTCGAAAATTGTACTCTATGCCATTACGGTATAACCAAAAACTCTACGACGTTGACCCAAACATAATATCGTGGACTTGAGTAGTTTAACAAGTGGGAAAAGAAAGACTACAAGGCACTACAATTTCATCCACACATGACACATTAAAGCCTTAAATATTGTATAGGTAAATTTTGAACTCCTTAAAACATGCTAACAAGAAAAGAGAGTTTATCCAAGGCCTTTGGTCTAGTGGTATGTGAGTTCCCTACCAAGTTAAAGCTTGTAGGTTTAAGCATTGCTGAAGGCATTTGTGAGATATATTGTGTGATAGGTGGTATAAGTGTAAAAAAATTGTCGTTCTAAAAAATATATAAAATAATCATAACCACTTTATTATATCAAGGAAAATGATGAGGAGACCTAATTGTATGCTTAATTTCATGCCTAAACTTATGTGGCATGATCTGTTGGCTTGTGAAAAAATGGGTCTCTTGACTGCGGCCAATAGGATGATGTCACATAGGTTTAGGCATAAATTTAGATACATGGTTTAGGCCTCCCAATCACCTCTCTTATATCAAATATGGCATCATTCTTTACAGTTTGTTACCATGGTACACAACTAAACTCTCTCTCATATAATGGCACAAACGAACAAGTTTAGATGTTTAAAACTATATGTTAACATTTTAATTAAGCTATATAAAAAAAATCATTTCAGCTTCGCAAAATCAATTGGCGTTAAATTAGATCACCTCTAAATCAAATATGTATAGCCATTTAGGGGAGTTCATGATTGCTTTTCCAAAACGCATTTTGTGTATTGCAAAATGGCGTTTTTGGAAAGATGTTTTTCAAAAACTAGGACGAAAATCAGCTTTTCAAAACCAATGGGCGAATGAGGATCACTTTTTTTCCCTTAAAAAACGTAGAATATGACTTTTTTGCAAAAAGTTCACGGAATTGTGGTGGTGGTCGGGTGGGTGGTGGTGGATGGTTGTAATGATTAGTGGTGGTGAGTGGAGATGAAGAAGAAGGGAGTGGAAGAAGACGAGACCCGAAATGACCATTTTGCTCTCATGGGGGAAGTTAACAGTAGTTGGCTGAGGGATAACGGTCAAAGGAAACTTAGATGATGAAAGACATGGAATGGGACCTTCGGTGATGAAAAATTCTTTGTCAGACTCAGCGTGATGTTTTTATACAAGGTCATGAACGAACGGTGTATTTTACTCTTAATTTAAGATAAAAATACATTGTTGGTCCCTGAACTTGTCAACAAACATCGTCGGGGCCCAAAACTTAGCATTTTCATTGCCGTGAGTCATTTTTTCAAGTTTTTGAGGCCGATTACGTCCTTTGACCCGTAATCCTCTGGTCAACGCTGTTCCTTTCCGTTACAATTTGTATTATTTTCACATGTCGTATTCATCTTCCCGCTCCATAGACACCAAGACTGCCTCTTTTTTAGTCCCAAAACTTTCTCTACAAGAATTATCACAATTCACAAACCCTAATTGCATGTCACAAAACCAGTTCTATACTAATCAAAATTCTAAAACATGGTCTTCACTTTATGGAAAGTAAGAAGAGATCCAAGTTATCCAATTGATGATACCATTCTGTATAACTCTCCTAAGAAGAAATACGGTACGTTTTTTTTATTATTATCATTTTAATACCTCGAATATAGCTCACCTCCTGCCAAGTGATCACCTTGACAGAGGCGGGCTGCCATCCAATAGATCTATCAACTATATTCGCGCTCACTCGCAAGTGATTAAGGTTCGTGATATGAGGGACTTGTAGCACAGGTGTCAACTTAGGCAATATCAGGTGATAACAGCATACAGAAAATACTTGTGTTCGATTTATAGCATGTATCTCCCCACGGGGTTTAAAAACAATTAAAAATGTGGGACCATGAACTCACCTGAAAGGTGCGTGTGAATCACAACGGTGCTCAAAAGTGATGGTGTATTGCTATGGATAGCAATGAAATTCCTCCGACTTGCGACCTAAAAATATATTGTAATCGGTGTTTTAGATTCGTGTCATAAATGACGAGTAATATATCACGTGTAAGGTGATATCCGTTTCGGGTGTCTTAAAATATATTCCAAATAACTCTACGTAGTTATTTGTTAGTGTTGATACGAATCGGTGTTATATATATATTATCTTGTTATGAAAATAATATTGTTAAAAATATTTATGATTAAATATTTTTAATAAAGTCATATATATTAAAGTTTAAGAAATATATATATATATATATATATATATATATATATATATATATATATATATATATATATATATATATATAATTATAAAAGTATAAATAATTTATAAGAATAGGTCTTGTCACATTTTATCCCTTAACTTTATTAAAATTACACCTTTTACCCTTTGGTTAATAATAATTACGATATGGTCCTTTTTCCCTTTTTACATATTGTTCCCTAAACTTTAGAAAGTTACGGTTTGTACCCTCCATTAAATACAATTTGGCAGCTTCAAAAATAGTCCGAAAGTTTTCATATTTGTCATTTTTAGTCCCTAATCGTGGGACTTTTTGCAAAAATGGTCCTTGATGAAACTTTTTGAAAAACCGAACTTTTTGTATATCGAAAGTATCATTTATATCTTGTAAAACCTTCCTAATTCAGTTTTGAAAACCTCGAAAACATCTCAAATCCTTTCAGTTTCAAACCGAACTTTTCTTTTGTAAAATCCTTGGGCTCGTTAGCCCGTTAAAAGCCCAAAAGGGATTGGTTTTGTTTATGAAATACATTCGACTAGGACTTGGTTTTGGCTTTGTTTTCATAGTATTTGACCGAGTATATCTTGCATGTTCGGTTAGTTTGATTAAGTGGGCACCAAAGAATTAGTGTGTCGAAGAAAATAGTTGGTTTGTACGTGTAAATAACAAATGGCGAGGCCATTCCTCATGGGTGTCGAGACATATGAATTACCATAATGGAGTAAAAAGCTTTATAAAAAAAAGTATGCGTGTCGTGTATCAAGATCATCGTGATATGCATGATCGTATAAGAGTATGAAATGAAATAGGTAACGTCGACTTACAACACCAAAGATGGTGGGGAGTCCAAGTGATACGTGCTAGCAAACGTGATACTCTCCTTGTGGTGACTCTCTTTCCAAACTATACGTTACCCAACCCTTTCCAACCCAAGTGCCTTGCTCGTACTCCCTTGCTTCTGCTCGACAGTAACACAACCGAAAGGAAAATAGAGAGTGTTTGAGTTTGCAAATTTGGTGGAACCTTGAGTGTGTGAGATTTCACATTAAATGTGGTTTATATAATGTGGCTTTGGGGTAGTTCGAGTGTTTCCTCATCAACCTACAACAACCGAATGGTTGCTCCTTCTAGGGACAAGATTGTCGAGTGTTAAGAGTCTTGTCAAATCGGTTTGGAGTGGTGAGGGAGCAAGGAGGGTTGACTTGGACATGTTTAGTGTTTAGCTTAGGTTTTAGGGATTAAACAATTGGTATTAGACCTTGTGTTGTAATCATGTTGGGGAACATGAAACATATGATCCAATGTGTATTAGTCGAAAATGGGTTTTAGGTTTTGTACAAGGGTTCGACGGCCAAAGGGGGTGGCTCATTGACGAGTGGTTCCTAGTCAAAAGTCATGGTATGAGATTGTCAAGTTTGAGGGGAACAAGTAAATATATAAACGTGTGCATCTATGTATTGCAAGAGATTTGGTTCTCGTTTAGTAAATATCCGAAACAACATTTGACAGCCATTGGGCTTGGCATAGGTTCGGCCCAAAGAAAGGTGCAAAAGACTTTGTGTGATGGGCTTCGTGTAATCCTTCGGCCCAGAAAGAAATGCCGTGTGGGCTTGGGGGGGGGGGGGTAATCGGCCCAACTAATTCGAGGGGTGTTAGTGGTTCGTAAAATGGTGAAATCGGTTTCGATATCGGTGTCGGTGTCGGTGTCGGTTCGTGAAATCCTTATATATATTTAAACGGTGTCGTCATTTATATATATATACTCATATATATATAATAATAAAATTGTAAAAGTTAATATATACATAGTGTCGTATATATTTATTAATTGTTTCTCGGTGTTCAATTTGGGTGTCGGTTCGCAAGTGGGAGTTATCGGTGCTTAACCTCATTGGGTGATATCCAAGAGTGACATTTGGGTGTTATCGGGTGACAATGCATAATCGGGTGTTAAACAAACGGTGATCAAAACATTCGGGTGTCAAATAAACAGTGAACATATCAATCGGGTGCCCAAACAAACAGTGTCTCATGCAAAAATTTCAAATTAGCCCGCAAAAATGGCTTAGTATAGAAAGTGTTGATAATTAGCATTAATAAATGACCTAGGATTTTACGGTGTATTACATTTTGGTGACGGCCTGAAGATGGATTATACATGACAGCGTCAAACCCAGATCTAGGCAGTCCGAGAAATTTATTGGCGGCGAGATGACGGCGTCAGACATTTACTCTTGACGCCGTCACCTCACAAAATATATATATACTTTTCTATTTTTCATTCATAAAGAGAGGAACTTGTGTGGAGAATACTAGGGTCGAACCTAATAAACCCTAGGTCGTTTTTAACTGTATTTTCAAGGGTTTTCACCCCTTGAAACCTTTCATGTTCAATTAAGATAAGTCCTCTTTCAATTCATTCAATATGTCTATGTGTTGTTTGAATATATCTTATACTTGTCTTGATTATAACATGCTAGGCTAGATCTATCATGTGTTTGCTTAGATGTAATGAAACCTAGATGTTAATTATAGGTTGATTGCTTGTTTATAGTTGTAATGGATGAATGATTTCAATGTTAGGCTTAAGAAAACTGGCAGATCTCCATTGTGTAACTTGCTTGAACGTCTTAAGAAACATGAACCGATGTGTACTAGGTTTTTATGGTTGTATTTAATGCATAAGCAAATTCTAGTGATCCCATTTTAGGAGCTTCTTAGCCGGCTCGACATAGGAGAGAAGTAGGCGCTTATAAGATTGGGGAAGTAAGTACGCCACCCCATGAATGGTATTAAGGAATACAATCCGTCATCCACGCAATTGTAACAAGTAATTAACCTGTAAAAGATATCTAGGGAGTAGTGAAATCTAAGTAAACACAATTCTCCCATATATTGCTCACACCTCTATTTAATTTAGTCTATTTTCATTTCTAGTATTTTATTTTGATTGCATCTTTAGTTATTGGGTTAGTTGATTAGCAACTAATTCCGCCCACTCCTTCAAAAACCGAGATTTTTAATTGCTTTTATAAAAATATAAAAATACAAAAAGAATCATCCCTCATCCCTAGACTTAGTCTTTAGGTTTTCTAATCCTAGCGACACTATTCCCAAGTTGAACGATCAATCCCCCGGTACTTGTCACTATACTATACTACAACAATCAGATACACTGCCTGGTGGGGGTTGTAAGCTTCTCGAGATCCCTCGAGAGGTAAAGCCTGGTGCAATTCCCACGCATCAAGTTTTTGGCACCGCAGCCCGGAGACTAGTTATTGTCTAGGTTAGAATTTCTTTTTATTAGGTCTACTTGCTAGATTCCTTTCTAGTAAGATTTTATTTTTATTTTTAGGTTCTCTTTAGTCTATCTCATTTCTTCGTGTTTTTGTTCGTAACTCTTTACCATCCGACATCATGGACAGTGGTAACATCTTTGAACCCATCAACCTACCACAACAAGACCACCCACAAAACCCACCACTATCTAACCAACCTCTTAGGCCCCGAACCTTAGGAGAGTATTCCCGACCTAGCCACCAAGGCTATCGAAACACCATTGAGCTCACCCAAGGAGCTAATGTGTCTCCCTTGCGATCCGACACCATCCGGTTAGTGCAAAGCGGATGTGCATTCCATGGACTTCGTTTCGAAGATCCAAATCAACATCTCAAGTACTTCCTTAAAATTGTAAATTCCATAGACCTAGATGCTGCAACTAGAGAGACAACCCGATTACGCCTATTCCAATTCTCTCTACGTGATCAAGCTAGTCAATGGCTTGAGCGTTTACCCGCGGGATCCATCACCTCATGGGATGATCTCACCACTCGTTTCCTTGCTCAATTTTTCCCACCGGGGAGAACTACCAAGCTTAGAAATGATATCTTGATGTTTCAACAACGTCAGGGTGAAACTCTATATGAAGCATGGACTCGTTTCAAGGACTTACTCCAAAAAGTCCCTCATCACGGCATAGATCTTTGGCTCCAAGCCCAAATCTTCTATGACCATATCGATCTCTCAACAAGGCAAACCATTGACCAATCGGCCGGTGGCAAGCTACGTGATCTAAGTGCGGAAGAATCATGGGAACTCATAGAAGATCTTGCTCTCTATGACAACAAAAGTTGGAATGATCCCCGTGATTTGAACAAAACGGTCAAGGCAATATCTTTACCTTCGAACAATTCTAGCACTCCCGACCGTAGGATCATGAAACTTGAAGGTCGAGTCAAGTTTCTCATGAAATCTTACGAAGCTCCTATGCCTTCAAGCCAAGTGAGCAAAATCGCTTCTTCATGTAAATTGTGTAATGGCCCTCACGAAACTCATAATTGCATGGAGCTTCCAAAACGCGCTTATAATGAATTCACATCGTCACATGTTGGTCGAGGTCCTCGAAACTTTGACGAGGCCTATGAGGCATGGAAGAATAAACCAAATTTCAGAGGGTACCAAACGCGGAGCGTATCCTTCAATGACTCCTCCCCACTCGAATGGTCCGAGCATTTTCCATCACAGAGCACTCCTAGGCAAAGTTGTGAAGATGCCTTGTGAAAATTCATTCTATCTCAAGAATTACAGCTCTCTACGCTCAAGGCTAAGTTTAGACAACAGCAAGCCGATGTGAATAACAAGATTTGTAATCTGTTAACTGCTATTAAAGAGCACGCTGTTAATAAACCGATTCAAGCTGAAGAGGTCAAATCTGTTACCGTCATGAATCAGCCAACTTCTCCTGTGAAAGTAAAAAGTCCTAGTAAGCTATTTAAACATCTATCACCAAAGGTAAAAGATCCTGTTAACCCCTAGGACCAATTCATTTTGTAAATACCATCACCACAGTATCCGCTCCTACACCTAACCAGAGCCAACAATCAGCTGGACACATAGATCATAAGGCTAAGGATGAAACCTCAAGGTTAGACCACAAATTGACCAAGGGCCCTGCCAACTCAATCGAGGATTCCATCACTCAAGAATCTAGCAAACTGAATGAAGTAAAAGAGAGGTCGAAAAAGCACACAAGAAATCCAGCAATCTCGGGTAAATCTATTATAAAAGAATCCGAGAAAGATTTGGTGGGAGTGGCTAATAGGAGTAGCGATAGGACTGAGGGAAACAACCCTAAAGTTTTCAAGATTTCCTGCACTCTTGGGAATGGGCTCTTTACCAATACTCATATAGACCCTAGCCTCCCTGTTAACATAATCCCTCTTTCTCTTTACCATGAAGCTTTCCCTGAACGCACGGTGCATGATGGAGTCGACAACGACGGGGTAATAAAAGATTTATTAGTTATGATTGGGGAATTCGTCTATAACCCCGACCTCACAGTGGTCGATAACATAGACCCTATCACTAATCTAACATCAACCAACCTTGTTCTCGGGAAACCATTTGTCAATGATTCAGTAGTAATCCTTGATGAGAGGGATGGCAGTGCATTATTCACCGACGACATCAAGAAGGTAATCTTTCGTAGGGGTAATGAGGAGGTGTACGAGTACCGTCCATCTCTGGAAGGGAATCTATACAGATCAAGGGATGGAGGACCGGGGAGGATAAGGCGACGTGATTAGAATAATCTCAAAATCCCCTGCATGATCGGTCATAAGTATTTCGATAATGTCTACATTAACGTATTCCTACCTAAGAATTTTATGTCCCTATTTCACTATAACAATATCTGCAGATGGGGAATGATTTATAAGGGAGAGAATGTGGTTGGTAGAGATCATGAAATCCAGGTATTCGTAGGAAATATGGCATTCACTATGGAATTTACAATCGTGGACAACATCGAAGACTATGTTGACCCAAGGTTGTCACAAGTTGTTTTCGGAGCACCTTTATGTGAAATCACTAGTTTAATAGTTGATGACCGGAATGGAATCATGACCTTCGCTGATGGAGTTAGGAGGGTGTCATACCAAACGCCATACAAGATAAAAGATCTAAACGAAATCGATTATGATGGGCTTGATAAGCTAAATTCTCAACTTATCTTATGTGATGAAGATATTCGGAGAGGATGTAAGAACACTGCTGATTTATCATGTGGATTCTTTAAGGATGTTAGTAAACTTGGGTCCAAATATCGAACAGATGTCTTGGGGTTCGAAGACCCAAAATACCTACACTATGAAAGTGATACCGATATAGGAGATGACCTAGAGAGTGAAACCAACGATGAGGTCACGTAGTAACCCATGACCTTGAGTCTAGCTACAAGACTCGTAAATAAAGAAAAGCGCTTCTTGGGAGGCAACCCATGCTTTGTGTGATTTTTATTTTGTTTGATTGTTATTTGCTTCCGTATGCATGCTTTATTTTTATTGTTGGTAGATCATGTTTTAAACTAAAATGGTGAAAATACTTTATTTTGTTGTTTGGCTTAGTCTTAACATCATCCAAAGGTATTTCGCAAAAGATAAGTGTAAGGGGAAACCCCAAATATGTTTTTAAGAAACAAACTCGATCATGAATCTCCACAATATTAAGTGAACATGTATATTTGTATTTGTTAGAGTCAAATTCTTGTATCGAGTCATAATGATGTTTTGCAGGATTTTCCAGGAAGTAGGACGAAGTTTTTCCAGAAATTTTCCGGAAAATTAACATAAGAATTTCTGCAGGTCACTTCTGACGGCGTCAGGAGTTAACTCCTGACGGCGTCACGTGTAAAAATCTAGAAATTTTACCGGTTTTGTTTTTCTAACGGAGTCTTAAAGTTTTTGTTGAATCTTTAGTTTTATAATCTCCAGGAAATCTGCAAACATCATTCCACAAGCATTATATCTTATTTTGTTTTCTAGGATTTGTTAGCATATATAGATTGCTACCGATTTTACGCGAGGTTGCCTTGTCTGTTTTCTCAGGTTTTACAGGTTATATATGACAAGAAGATGATTTATATTCGGGAAGGGAAGCTTTGATTGTTCATTTTCTTGGAGGAAGATCTAACCTGGTTACCATATTATCCATACCGAGCGAATCAGGGGAGTATTTGATTTCATTCTTTTTACTCATTTCACTTTTACATTCTTTACTTGAACATTGGGGACAATGTTCATCCTAAGTGTAAGGGGAGGGTAAAATGATGATACCTTACATATACACTTTTGCTTGAGTTTGTTTGTTTGATAGTAGATGTGTAATAAAACTATGAGAAATACTTGTTAGTGTAATTTTAGCGCCAAATTTAAAATTTTTTACAACATTTAGGAGTGAAACTTTAGCCATAGCAAGCGTCTCATGGATAGGAGATTGTATGACTAGCACAAAACCGTACCATTCAGAAAAATTTTCCACCCCAATATGTGAGGTTCGCCTTTAGATTTGATAGGAAAAGCATTTACTATTAGTGCTTATGAGTGTACCGGTAGCATTTAGATTCTAGAACTTGCGTTAGTGATGCATCCCGAGACCACTAGTGAGACTACATTCGTGTAGTAGGATTTACTACATGATAAGAGGCATTAGGATCACCCTTGTGTTAAACCTGTATCATAATTACTTGACCATTTAAGTCATATTACTTGGCTAGTTAAGTCAACTAATTTTTACCACACCTTAGCGTTGTACTCATTTTTAGTACACGAAACCTCTAGTACACCCCTCCGAGCCTATCTTTTCGTTTCTAACTTTAAGCATCTTACTTAAAGGAAGAATTTGTTACAACCCACTTAAATGTACAACCAAATCGCCTTAGCCTTCCGTGTATGCACTCATCTTTAGTGCATTATTGTTATTTGTTAAACCCTTAGTTAATTATCTAATTGATTACATGGTTGCTAAGTCGAGTCATATCCTTGTACATATTGTTTTGGGACGATTGGGACTCATGGGTAAAGTACTTATATTATGGAGTAATGGGGAAGAACATCATATATTACCCCCATATGTGCGTTAATCTTAAAAGTACTCCAAGTGTTTTGATTATCTTAATTCGAGTCATTAGAGTAGTTTATTGTAAAGTATGTAAAAATTCAAGTGTAAGGGAAATGTTCATTCCCTATGATGTATTATTTTTGATGGTAGGGTAAGAGTGTATGAAAAAAAAATCGAAAAAATTAAAAAAAATTAAAAAAAATTATATATATATATATATATATATATATATATATATATATATATATATATATATATATATATATATATATATATATATATATATATATATATATATATATATATAGAAAAAGAAAAGAGAAAAAACATACGGACTACCATCCCGTTTCATTCTATGTTTATTTTATGTTTTTGTTATTTTTCATTTATTAGCTTAAGTCGAGTCTAGTCTTGGCTTAGCAACGCCATGTTGTACATGTAATTAACCAAGATGATTAACTCGCCACCAGTAAAGATTGCCTATATCCAACGAAACCGTGTATTCCATATCCCTACACCTAACGTTACAACCCTTTTAAAAGACCTATTTGATAGTTTATCCTAGGTGCTTACGCTATGTGGTGGAGGTTTGATCCTTTCCCAAGCCTATGGTAATCTGTTTTGCTATGACATGTAGTGAGAGATGTTTTCCATTTCCATATTGTGATATTACTTTATTACACCCGAGAGATGTGAGTATCTAAACACTATTTGTGAGGTGCTAGTGTATGACCTCCGTGCTTGTCTTTGGTCTTTAGTGGAACGATTATTTGTTGTAATTACTTTTATATTAGTGTTAAATGACCCTTAACTTGTATTTTGATTAGAATAAAAACGCATTTGCTTGAGGACAAGTAAATCTCAAGTGTAAGGGTATATGATGAGGCGAAAAATGAACCGCTTTTAGGGGGTCATTTAAGCCCGGAATTGAATTTATTTGATCAAATACTGCCTTAAATCGTTCCTTTTGTGATTTTAGGTACTTTGGGAGTGAATTCTGGAGAAGGGAGCGTTTTGGACGTTTTTGGAGCATAAAAGTGAAGAAAACGGCAAAGACTTGATTTTCCATGCCGAGAACAGTACCTGACGGCGTCAAGAAGGGAAATGTGATGGCGTCAAGGGTAAAATCCATGACGACCCAGACAAAACCTGAAGGCGTCAAAAGAAGGGCGTCAAGAGTTATTTTGGTGACGGCCTGAAGATGGATTACACATGACGGCGTCAAACCCAGATCTAGGCACTCCAAGAAATTTATTGGCGGCGAGATGACGGCGTCAGACATTTACTCTTGACACCGTCACCTCACAAAATCTATATATACTTTTCTATTTTTCATTCATAAAGAGAGGAACTTGTGTGGAGAATCCTAGGGTTGAACCTAATAAACCCTAGGTCGTTTTTAACTGTATTTTCAAGGGTTTTCACCCCTTGAAACCTTTCATGTTCAATTAAGATAAGTCCTCTTTCAATTCATTCAATATGTCTACGTGTTGTTTGAATATATCTTATACTTGTCTTGATTATAACATGCTAGGCTAGATCTATCATGTGTTTGCTTAGATGTAATGAAACATAGATGTTAATTATAGGTTGATTGCTTGTTTATAGTTGTAATGGATGAATGATTTCAATGTTAGGCTTAAGAAAACTGGCAGATCTCCATTGTGTAACTTGCTTGAATGTCTTAAGAAACATGAACCGATGTGTACTAGGTTTTTATGGTTGTATTTAATGCATAAGCAAATTCTAGTGATCCCATGTTAGGAGCTTTTTAGCTGGCTTGACATAGGAGTGAAGTAGGCGCTTATAGGATTGGGGAAGTAAGTACGCCACCCCATGAATGGTATTAAGGAATACAATCCGTCATCCACGCAACTGTAACAAGTAATTAACCTGTAAAAGATATCTAGGGAGTAGTGAAATCTAAGTAAACACAATTCTCCCATATATTGCTCACACCTCTAGTTAATTTAGTTTATTTTCATTTCTAGTATTTTATTTTGATTGCATCTTTAGTTATTGGGTTAGTTGATTAGCAACTAATTCCGCCCACTCCTTCAAAAACCGAGATTTTCAATTGCTTTTATAAAAACATAAAAATACAAAAAGAATCATCCCTCATCCCTAGATCTAGTCTTTAGGCTTTCTGATCCTAGCGACACTATTCCCAAGTTGAACGATCAATCCCCCGGTACTTGTCACTATACTATACTACAACAATCAGGTACACTGCCTGGTGGGGGTTGTAAGCTTCTCGAGATCCCTCGAGAGGTAAAGCCTGGTGCAATTCCCACGCATCAGTATGTTGCGGCGCATGTTATTTAGCGTCTTGGATTATGTCTGGTGAAGTCTTGATAGTGATACTCCGTATGTCAGAAGTATGTTGCGGCGTATCTGGAGTAGAACAAGCTTGACCTTCTTCGTTGACCAAAGTTTCATATAGAATTGCATGCGGCGCATTCTTCAAAGTCAAGCAATGGTCTTCGAATTCATCTAAGTATCATATTGTGGCGTATCTGTTGAGAGAGATACGGCGCATCTTCTGGGTTAAAGTAGACTTTTGACATCTTGCTGGTTTTGCTCCATATTTCGTCCAAAATCGTTAAGTTTCACCAATTGCTTGTTTTTACCCGAGAATTACTAAAGTAAATAATTAAGTATCGATTCTCATAAATAATATAATAAAACAAGTCAAATAACTAGGATAAAGGATAATAATAAAATGTAGTTATTTGAGTTCATCAAATATCCCCCACTTGAACTTTACTTGTCCCCAAGTAAACTCTAGGTTATAAATTATGAAAATGTATCCTAAAAAGTATTAGGATTTATTTTTATCATTAAGCACGTATTCGTTTTATCATAATTACACAACTAAACACTTAACGAGTTAGAAACAAATTTAAAAATTTCAATTTAAGAACGATCTAATCATCTCATAGTTTAGTTGTGACGAATATTCTATCATAGACTTGGCAATTATACACATCCTCCACTAAAGCTAAGGAATAACAAGTCTAAAGCGGTAAAAAGGGTTTTTTTTTTTATGAGGTTTAAGGGTTAAACCTAGCTTCGTTCAAACATCTCCTGCATAAACTTAGTAGATCGCTGGTGTGAGTCTTCGACGCTTTAACTAACGGATGGTCACTAGTATGCTTCATGAATCGCTAGCGCGAGTCCCTGACCTTTTAAATGATGGATGGTCACTAATGTGTTCCGTGGATCACTGGCGCGTTACTTTCTTAACGGATGGTCACCAAGTTACACACCAGATCGCTGGCGCATCATTTAATCAATCTTAAACTCGGATGGTCACCAATTCATACACTAGATTATAAGGATGGATTTGTAAGTGCAGTCATTCGCACCCATGTTTGGTAATTGATAGAATTGTTAAATTCACTTATACATACCCCCGCCTAAATAATAATCAGTCAATCAATTTAAAGAAATAATTGAATGGTTTAAAGAAAGAATTTAATTAGGGGAAAATAAACAAACACCATCAATCGTCATGGTAACTACAATTTCTTCTTATTCTTCAATTTCTTTCTTTGTTAATTGATTTTTTTAAATTGATTAATACTGAATTGAATTGGATTGTGCAGTTTTCGATAGCAGCAATCAACGATGCTGCTGATGCTCATAACAATGACAATAGAAGAAGAAAAACGGAATTGGAAATTGCCCCTACCAAAGAAGCCTAGGTATCTCAGTCAATATAGCAACAAATATACAGACCTTTAGGAACAATTACAACATATGTACAGATATACAGTCCTTTAGTAGTATTAAGAGGTGTATAATATCGTTTATTGCAGCAACGCGAGATCCTTCAAACCTGTTGGCACATGAAGCTGCTTTTGCTTTAGGTCAAATGCAAGATGCTGAAGCTATTCTTGCTTTGAAGCTTGTTCTTAATGATTATTCTATGCATCATATTGTCCGTCATGTGTTTCACTTTCTACTGGATTTACTTTCTAATTTTTGTCAGCGCCAAGGGACCCCACCTTTGGTGAGTTGGCATTTACTTGAAATGTTGTATATATTGTTTTGACACGATGGTATTTTCTAGTAACTTGAGTCTTGTAAAAATGATTTCTTTGTCAGGTTGTTAGCTCGGTCAAATGGCTTGAAGACGGGTTGGAACTTAATGCTCCTCACAACCTTGGTAGTCGTAGAGGAAGTGGAAATGAAAAAGCTGCTGCAGTGCAAAGGAACTGTTGGCATCACTATCGGGCTCACATAAGGAAAAGGTGAATGCTATTTATGAGGCTTTACTAGATGGAGTTGAGAAAGGGCTTTCAAAACACGTGCTTAAGAAGAAAAACTATTTAGCAGCTGGTGTGGCAAAAGGGGAGGATTCACAATTGGTTATTTTACAGGCTATTGAGGAGTTTTGTAGGAAGTATGTTGCGGCGCATGTTCTTTAGCGTCTTGGATTATGTCTGGTGAAGTCTTGATAGTGATACTCCGTATGTCAGAAGTATGTTGCGGTGTATCTGGAGTAGAACAAGCTTGACCTTCTTCGTTGACCAAAGTTTCATCTAGAATTGCATGCGGCGCATTCTTCAAAGTCAAGCAATGGTCTTCGAATTCATCTAAGTATGATATTGTGGCGTATCTGTTGAGAGAGATACGGCGCATCTTCTGGGTTTAAGTAGACTTTTGACATCTTGCTGGTTTTACTCCATATTTCGTCCAAAATTGTTAAGTTTCACCAATTGCTTGTTTTTACCTGAGAATTACTAAAGTAAATAATTAAGTATCGATTCTCATAAATAATATAATAAAACAAGTCAAATAAATAGGATAAATGATAACAGTAAAATGTAGTTATTTGAGTTCATCAAATATCCCCCCACTTGAACTTTACTTGTCCCCAAGTAAACTCTAGGTTATAAATTATGAAAATGTATCCTAAAAAGTATTAGGACTTATTTTTATCATTAAGCACGTATTCGTTTTATCATAATCACACAACTAAACACTTAACGAGTTAGAAACAAATTTAAAAATTTCAGTTTAAGAATGATCTAATCGTCTCATAGTTTAGTTGTGACGAATATTCTATCATAGGCTTGGCAATTATACACATCCTCCACTAAAGCTAAGGAATAACAAGTCTAAAGCGGTAAAAAGGGTTTTTTTATGAGGTTTAAGGGTTAAACCTAGCTTCGTTCAAACATCTCCTGCATAAACTTAGTAGATCGCTGGCGTGAGTCTTCGACGCTTTAACTAACGGATGGTCACTAGTATGCTTCATGAATCGCTAGCGCGAGTCCTTGACCTTTTAAATGATGGATGGTCACTAATGTGTTCCTTGGATCACTGGCGCGTTACTTTCATAACGGATGGTCACCAAGTTGCACACCAGATCGCTGGCGCATCATTTAATCAATCTTAAACTCGGAAGGTCACCAATTCATACACTAGATTACTGGCACGTTAATCAATTAATCTAATACTTGGATGGTCACTACCTTATTTACACATTTAATATTCTTACTTGGCCATCATTATATCAGGATGCTCGAAAGCTAGCAATGAATACAACAATACGGTTGGGTATGGATAACATTTAGGATATAAAAATGGGTGTAAAATAAAAATAAACAAACAAATAGATTAAAGTCCTAGTGTGGTTAATCACTTTCCCAACCATCCCATGAATAAGACTCACATTATTGAATAACTCACGCTTTTGACACTTGTAACTCACGCTTTAGGTAGACACAAGTTATACTCAATAAACTCTTAATCAAAGAATAAACCTTAGTTGGCGTTCCCATAACGTCCAACTCCCAATCAATCTATAAATATAGTACAACAACAAATAGTGGCGATATCAACCACTTAATACATAACTTTACAATAGTTGGTTAAACTAACTTCTAACTTTCTTCTTTCTTTTTCTTTTCTGATTTTTTTGATTTTTTTAACATATACTACGATGTGGAAAATTTCACTACATCACTTATAACAATATTTCTGGGTGATTTTTTCCATACTTTTCATAACTTCAGATATAACGGTAATAGTGAAAGTAGTAAACACATGAAAAATAACACGACACAAAAATTATACAATATGTACTTTCACTCCATTGCATTGTGCAATTTCCCGAACTAACCAAATATAATGAATTTACGCACACGAACACAGGTAATGCAAGGAAACACACTTTGCCTTAAAGCAACTAACCACGAACATTAATCTATAGGGTAGGCTAAGGTTTAAGGTGTAACAAAACAATTAAAAAAGGTGTATGAAACAAATGGAATGGTTCTGAGGGTTTTTCTTGGGGTATCTTACTCTAAAAATGAGAGTAACAAAGGGTTTTACATGAGGATTAACTAACCAGTGTAGTTAGTTAATAAACATAACATATTAAAGGCTATTTGGTGTAATCCTAGAAATTTACCGAGTTAGAAAGGTCATTTCTATTATAATAATTACGCTTATTATGGTGGATTCAAATAGTATGCGAGCCAAGTTCTAAAGTTTACGAGTCACACGCACAAAAAAAAAATTTTAGCAAATAAAGTTATGTGTGCGGTTATGTAACTTAGATTTAATAAAAACATGCTAAAAAAAATTTTATTTTGATATATTAAGTATAGATTAAGCATATTTTTGAAATTTTAGGACAAGTAAGCGTTGTAATTCTCCATTCCCCCACTTAAGTTGAACAACGTCCTCATTGTTTCTAATAAAAATTAAAAACAGGAAATAAAAAGAATTAGAACGGGAAACTCCCCTGAGATTTGCTCGGTATGATCCTCTATTATGCGTTTGTAAGCAAAATCTACTTTCTTGTGGGCGAAAAAGCGTTCAAGCCTCCATGAATGTCGTCTCCACAGAAAGTACAGAAATATATATATATACCCTTGTTCACATAAGACACCTGTATTAAGAAAGTAACTACTTGCAGGTAATTTATTAGTAGTTAGCGAAAACAAAACCTAAAAATTGAAATTAAAAATCTGGAAATCATCGGGTCAGTCGATATGCCGCATCCATTAGATTGGATGCGCCGTATGGAGCCTGGAATAAGTACGAATCAGAGAATCAGATGCATCGCATCCTTAACCAGGGATGCACCGCATTAAACAAACTGACAGAATGTTTTAAAGTCTGAAAATAAAATGTAGAAAATAAAAGATATGATCTGTTCAGTTGATACGCCACATCTATGAGATGAGATGCGCCGCATCTACTATAGATCTGACAGACTCGACACAGAAAAAAAGTAAATGATAAATCCGGGTTGTCTCCTGGTGAGCACTTTTCTTTATTGCAGAGTCTTCAAGTTAGAGTCACGTTCAGCTCCTATTCTGTTCTTGTGATGTCCCATCCTTCGTCTTTTTCTACAATTGTGTCGCCGAATGATGCTTTTTTATTATGTCTATTCCACCAGTAGTCTTCTAAGTGCTATGACTCCCTAAACATTGTGTAAGCCAATTGCGAAACTCGGTATCCTTTCTGTCTTGTTCATCAATGAGATTGATTAGATTGGCTCTCTCCCGCAGAGCACTAGTTTTCATATCGCTATCTTCTAGTAAATCATACCAATCGCAGCATTCGTAATAAATCCAATATCCATCATCATATATTCCGGGTAGATTTTCGCCGTTACACCGATTCTCGGTCCTCCAATTGCAAGTGGGCCATTCGACAAATCCATTCTTGAATCTAAATGGTTGACATGTATGGATAATATTGATTGGTAGTTGATCCTATGTTTCATGTTCATGCCAAGGCTTTTCATCAACCCATGGGACTTGATCATTCCATTCATAATAACATACATTCTTTAAATCATCATCGGTTTTGAGTCTAGGCTTGTCCTCCGTTAGTATGTCTTTGTCAATTTGAAGAAGATAGTTAAATTCTTTGAATTGTTTACATAATGGTGTTTCGTATTGGAATACATCAATATCTATGCTAAACAATTCCTCAATGTGATCCTTTGTAGTGGAATCACTGCAAGACGACTCATTATCGGATTCGACTTCATCATCTTCTCCTCTCATCTAACAAACCCATAGTACGTTCTTAGTGGCGCGATCCATGGTTTTATGGTTGTTGAACTTACTAGCTAACCAATCTGAAAAATCAACGTTATTAGGATCGTAATTAATATCAAAGCTAGTATCAATGATCATCTTCTTTTTGATTTCCATGAACTCATAGAATTGATCTTTGAAACTTCATGTTAACCATGAGGTCACTATACGTTTAACTTCATTCATAGGAGCAATTTTAGGGTCGCCATATTAAATTTCAAGCCATTCTTATAAAGAAATATCAATTAATCTGACGATCCTTTGGTGAAACAATATTTCTGATTCGGCATACATCCTTTCATCGTCCAAATTGCTCATGTCTAGTCCCCAATACTGCTCAGAATAAGGCATATAAGTAGGTTGTGCAGTCTGGACATCTTTATTGCTATAACTAAAATTTCTTGATTTAGTTACGACATTTGTCGAGTTCGTATATTCAATTTGGAACATCCCCTCTTTTTCTTCAATAGTAGTCCAAACCAATCCTTTGGATTCAATTATGGGCCATAGAAGCGGTAATTCATCTTGCTTGCAGCTCATGAGCAGATTATATTTGAATAAATCATTCTCCATGCTACTAAGGTGTTTAAACTCCATATATGTCCTTTCGAGAGGCGTTTCCCACGTGAATAGATCAGCATCGATAGCGAATATGTCAAATTCATTTTCTTTAGTACCAAGTGAGCATACGAGGCTAGTTACTTGAGATTTTGATTCAAACAGGTGGTTGAACACTTTTAGATTACAAACAATAGCATCGTAAGTATCGTTAAAGATAGGACTCAAGTGCTCTTTATCCCAACAATCTCTACGCTGGTGTATAGTAGGAAACCCGTCAAGGTTTACCTCGTATATCTCATTTTCTTCGTAATCGTTTTCCAAGGACCACAGCTTCTTAAAAGGAAAGTTATTTCTTCGGGTTATCATTGCTTGTTCATTGGCTAAATATTCTTCCATCGTGATGTCTTCCATTGTAGTTCCTGCAATTAGGTGCAAATTCATCAGTAGGATTTGTTCTGTAAGGTAGAATATCAGAAAATTAACAACGAAAACGGAATACGAAAATTAAAAGTTGTTGATATCTGCAGACGATGCGCCAGATCCTAATAATAGGATGCGCCTTATCTTAATCGTAAAAATAAATCAGACTTTTATTCAGAAAATCAATACGCCGCAATTAATAAATTAAATGCGCCGTATGTTGTAATAATCAATAAATCAATTATATTTATAAAAAAATAAGATCCGCCGTTTTAGCTGAAGCTAATGCGTCGTATCTTCGTTACGTTTCAAAATAAAAGATTTTTGATTCAGATAAATGCGTCGTATCGACAAAAATCGATGCGCCGCTTTCTTTTTAATTAATTCGAAAATTGTTTTCAATAAAAAGTTTAAATACGCCATATCTGTGAAACAAAATTCGAAAATTCGAAAATTGTTTTAAATACGCCGCTTTCTTTAGGGTTATGGTGCACACAAAATTCGTAACAGTCTTGGGGTATTTGTACTATCTGTCTGAGGGTTAGATGTGGCGCATTGACTTAACTTCGCGTGTGGTCCAAGATTAATATATTCTAGAATATTCGTATACCGCCTTTAGATGCGGGGTAACTTGATTCTTATATGCGGCGCATGTTCTTTAGCGTCTTGGATTATGTCTGGTGAAGTCTTGATAGTGATACACCGTAGGTCAGAAGTATGTTGCGGCGTATCTAGAGTAGAACAAGCTTAACCTTCTTCGTTGACCAAAGTTTCATATGCGGCGCATGCCAGAATTGCATGCGGCGCATTCTTCAAAGTCAGGCAATGGTCTTCGAATTCATCTAAGTATGATATTGCGGCGTATCTATTGAGAGAGATACGGCGCATCTTCAGGGTTTTAGTAAACTTTTAACATCTTGCTGGTTTTGCTCCATATTTCGTCCAAAATCGTTAAGTTTCACCAATTGCTTGTTTTTACCTGAGAATTACTAAAGTAAATAATTAAGTATCGATTCTCATAAATAATATAATAAAACAAGTCAAATAAATAGGATAAATGATAACAATAAAATGTAGTTATTTGAGCTCATCACTCTTCTCAATAGCTTCCATCAATGATTTGTCATCTTTAAGGGTGTACAACTTTAACTGATGTTCATTAGGAATGCCCATCAGCAAAGTACTTCTTGGTTTAACTTCAAGTCTTCTTTAAGCTTTTTCTTCTGCAGTTATAAGAGGTACAATAGTTGTAACACCTTCTGCAGATGTTGTTGTTTTTGGTGGAGAATTCCCGTGCTCAATAATCTCCCAGAGTGCATAGTAAATTATCTGAATGTACTACTCGATTCTCATTCTCCAGATCTCAAACTCTCTTGGTTTAAGCATTGGTACCTTTGATGCAACAACCATATGAGCATATTCTTGATCCATCTTATCTTCCATGATTGTATGTAGCAATACAAATTCTTTTTTAGATCACAGCTTTTAGATCACAAGCTTTAATACCACTTGTTGATCCCAGTTGAACACTTGATCGAATTCCCTTAGCTTGTAAAGGTTTAGCTGTGCTAGATAAACTAACACAACTAGAATAGAAACTGTGTTTGAGTTAATCAAATACTATGTGGAATCTAGTACTTGATATTAAGAAGAACTTTGAATAAATGTAACAACAATGAATAAGACAATTTAACAAATAAAACACTTCAATATTATTGACTATAATACAAATACTCTTAATAGTATTAGGGTTTTACAACCTTGAAGCTATAACTCAATGACTCAATGAATACATACATGCTTAACTCAATGCCCTATGACCTCCTTTTATAGACTAAGGTGTTGTAGTCGGGTTACAATAACTTTCTCTACAAGATAAAGATCTTCTAAATCTTTTCTATACTTATCAAAACGTGTTACATGGCTTTACAAATATGTCTCTTTTCAAGACTGACTCAAAAAGCATTAATATTACACTAACAGTCTTAACTCTAACTCTGGCAGTACTAACTCTTCAACAGCATTAACTCAGAACTAGCAGCACTAACTTTGTACTAGCAGCACTAACACACTTAGTATATTTCCTTGAACTTCAGCAGCAGTACTAAGTTTGTTCTAGCAGTCTTAATATTCACTAGCAGTAGTAATACCTTCATCAGCAGCGTTAAACACTTTGAAGATTTATCTTTAAATCCCAAGAGCAGTCATAACTTTTAGAGCAGCACTATCAACATCATGAGCAACAGTATCTTCAATAGCATCTAGAAGCCTTTGAATCCCAACAAGACTTAGCATAATTTATATCCAAATAGAGGGATTGTTGATCTAATTTATTGCCCAATGTTCTCTGACTAGGATTTGAATGGAAATTAAGCTAAGGAAGAAGACTGTATGTTATTGAAATCAGAGAGCAAATCAAGAAGACTCACTGATAATGAAGTCAACGAGCAGAAGTTAAAGTCTTAGACATCGTCAAGATTACTTGAAGACATACTCTCTAGCTGATGCGCATCAACCAGTATATAGAATGAACTCTTGCTAAAGTATAAAGGTTCATCGGGGGGGGGGGGGGGGGGGGGGTAAATAACCAGATGAACCTCTCATCTCTCTGATCAAGACCAACAGAGCACAACTCTTATCCTCTGAAGTTTAGGCGGGACTTTTAACTTACATGTTGAGCGGGACAAATTGAATTTCAGTGGATAGTCAAACTTACATGCATTGGTAATACAACAGTGAATAGTTAACATGACTGTTCATAGAAGGAAGGAAAGAACGTTTCCCAATATGTATTTTATTGTACCACGTCCATCCGTTTTGTGACATGCGACCACCTAACCCCAGTAGTAACTAACTCGTAGTAGTATAATTATGAGTGTTGGTTGGAGTTGTGCCTTTGTCGCTTGATACAATATTGTTGTAATTGTGAAGCACGAACTCCTTGACTGAACTTACAAAGATCTCTTAAGAGATCAAAAGTTCACTTGCAATCTTAGTAATCTAAGTTTGCATGTTAGAGAGTTGGTTATACATTGTCATTCAATTTAGTGTTTTCCGAACAACACTTTGTAATTCTTTGATTATTATCAATAAGGGATTATACATTGAAAAGTTATACTTTATGTTGTTACTTAAATTGATTTAACAAGGGTTTTTCTTAATTGACATTATTTGAGACAAACAGTGACCCTGTACTTTTACTCATCTTGTCTTTTAGGTGACAAAAGCTTACAAAAATCAGCAGGTGAAATTAATTAGTCCAGGGTGTTTGGTTTTAGGTTTTGAAGTAGATCATTGTGATTTATTATTTATTTATTTAATTATTATTTTTTTTATAATTGTTAACTTTTTGTTCGCATCTTAAGCCCATTAGGAGTAGTAATATAACTCTACATATTAAAGTATGTTGTGTCTGTGTTATTATTTATAATGGTTTGTTCCTAATCGGCTTTTTATTACAAATGTTCATGATTGCTTTTGTATTTGATTTTATTGTGGTACATAGCATTTCAAAGAACAACAGTTGAATTATGCAACTGGATTGGCATTGTCAAGACTGCTACTTTGAAGGAGCTCTCTCCAATGGTCTTGACTGGCATTACAATTAGAGCTGAGAATAGGCCACAGTCGGTGTAATGATGTAACGAAATTGAGATAGTGATTTAGGCATAATTTGCTAAATTTATATGAGAAAATTTGTTGGGTCAATATTTGCTCTTTTCTTATTGTTGCTTCTTTATAATCCAATTTAATCAGAGTTGAGCTAACTACACAAAATCGTCTTCCAAATGTACCAAAGCTTAGAGATTACGCATGTATCTAAGTTATGTTAATAATGTGTTTGGGGCTACTAAAAAAATGCAAAAATTGTATCGCAAAATAGCTGTACTTTCGCTTCATATATTACTATCGGATACAGAAGCCCGTCACAATGCACGGGTTTCAAATCCTCGTTAAGACTATTCCAAAGAAGACTTGAAACGCCAAGTCTTCCAAATTGTTGAGAGAAAACAAAAATGAAGTCTTCCTCAAAAATTCATGGTTGAATAAGTCTCCGATATATCTTCAACCACTAATTGTTTGAGGATAGATTAGGTTAGTTAGCCTTGCATTTTGATGGCCTACAATCCATTAGGCTTTCTATTGCTTCGTTTGTAACCATTAGGTTGTCGACTAATAAAAGTTATTCCTTATTGAATTTACATTATCTGACGCAAATATGTGAAGTATACAAGTATTTTCTTTCACGTACAACAGTGAAAAACGTACATATTTATGTTAAGTACTATCATAACTTTTGAGATTGTTAAATTTAGAGAAAGACTACATTTTTTTGGTAAAGCAATAAAGACTACATTTACTAACGCTTGCAATTGTAAACATTTAAAACTATTGATTAAGCCGTACAATAATAACGAACTTTTTCAAATTTACCGATTTGAAACGTTAACTTTTTTTTATTCCACTTAATGCAACACACCCTTTTTATTTTCTTTTTTTTTGTGTTAATTTGCACCGTCAAACTTCTTTTACCCGAACCAACTAGGTTTATTTAAAATATTAAGAGTAAATTACATGGATCGTGCACGTGGTTGGTCCAAAATTGCATCTACGATCCATAATAGTTTTATGGAATACGAAAAAAATTAAAAATAGAATTTATGAAATTTTTCAAAACAAAAATAGGATTTACAAAAATGCATCTATCATCCATAAAAGTTTTTTTTTAAAATAAAAATAGGATTTTTGGAATTACGAAATATTTTAGAAATTTTCTTTTGTTAAAAAACAATTTTTAATCTGTTTAAATATATTTATTCTATTAAATCTTTGTAAAATATAACTATTTCATAAAAACTGTCAATGAACCCAGAAAAGTGTCAAAACTATATTTTTTTGTAACAACTTTAACTATTCATAAATTAAAAACTTGAGAGATTAAAAACTAGTTAAAAGAGCAAAAGCTTTTTATAAATTTTAAGAAGATGAGAGATTGGGTACCATCTTTTCTAAAACTAATGCTTTGAATTTCAACAGATTTATTGATCAAGGCAACTTTGTTGAACTTAACCTGGGACGTCACAAGTACACCAGATGTTCTTTGAATGGTGCAAAGGGTAGTCGCATCGATAGGTTTTTTGTCTCTTCTAATTTGTTGCAGGTTTTTCCTAACTTGGTTTTGGAGGCGCTTGATGACATTATCTCGGATCACCGTCCTCTTCTCGTGGTTAATAAGTTTATCGATGTTGGACCGAGTCCTTTCAAACTTTATAATTCATGGATGGGAGTTGAAGGCTTTGATGAGATTGTTACACGTAATTGGGAGGCTGATGATGTGTGTCAAATTAGAAACCCTTTTGTCAGAATGAAAGTGAAGCTAAAAAAGACAAAGGAGGCGATCAAGCTGTGGAAAAAAGCGAGAGATTCGCAAAGAAGTAAGTTGCAGATTACCAAGGAAATTGCTTCTATAGATAAGCAAATTGAGAATGGGGGCGGAAATGATCAGTTGTGTAGTAAAAGGCGCGAGCTCATGTTCGAGTTACATAAAGTTGAGAACGACCAAAGTGAAGACTTAAAACAAAAAGCGAAGGTTAAATGGAGCATAGACGGAGATGAGAATTCAAAATACTTTCATGCAATCATCAATGCGCGCAGAAGGAGTGCATGTTTAAATGGTATAAAACATAATGGGAATTGGATATCTGATGCGGCTAGCATAAAAAACTGTTTTCGGGAATTTTTTGCTGCTAAGTTTCAAATTTTTACCGGCATTCCATTCACTGTAGATGCGTCTCGGTTTAAGACCCTTAGTCTGATGCAAGCAATTAATCTTGAGGCCCCTTTTACAATTGATGAGATCAAATCGGCGGTTTGGAGTTGTGGCAACGAGAAAGCGCCGGGACCAGATGGGTTTTCTTTTGCTTTTGTGAAAAAGTATTGGGAGGTGTTAAAGGAGGATGTGTTTCAGATGTTGGATGATTTTTTCAAAATGCTAGCATTCCTAGGGGTTGTAATTCTTCTTTTATTACGTTGTTACCTAAAGTCAGTAATCCCATAGCAATTAATGACTATCGCCCTATCAGTCTAATTGGAGTGCAGTACAAGATTATCGCGAAAGTTATTGCAAATCGTCTTGCAAAGGTGGTAGATTCTGTGGTAAGCATTGAGCAATCGGCATTTATAAAAGGTAGACAAATTCTGGACGGCCCTTTGTTACTTAACGAGGTGATTGGATGGTATAAAACGAAGAAGAAAGGTTTGATGTTGTTTAAGATCGATTTTGCTAAGGCTTATGATTCTTTGGATTGGGAGTATTTATTTAGCATCCTTACGGCTATGGGTTTTGGCAATAAATGGGTGTCGTGGATCAAGGCCTGTCTTTCTTCCGCTTACTCTTCTGTTTTAATTAATGGAAGTCCGAGCGAGGAATTTCCTATTCAACGTGGTTTACGTCAAGGAGATCCGATGGCACCTTTTCTTTTTATCATCGCTATGGAGGGGTTGCATATGGCCATTGACAACATGGTTAATTCTGGGTTATTTAAATGTGCTAATATTAACCAGGTCGTCATTTCGCATCTGTTTTATGCAGATGATGTCATTCTTGTTGGTGAATGGTCAGAGAGGAATTTGATGAATGTCACAAAAGCTTTGAAGTTCTTTCATTGTATTTCGGGTCTAAAAATTAATCTGTATAAGTCTTCAATTTTGGGCGTTGGTATTAAAAAAGATGAGGTGGAGCGAACTGCTAAAAGACATGGGTGCAAACCAGAAACTCTTCCTTTTAAATATCTTTGTATCCCCATTGGTACGAGAGTGGGGAGTGTATTTACTTGGGATCCGATTATGGCAAAATTTCAGAAAAAATTGTCGACTTGGAAAGCAAATTTGTTATCCATTGGAGGTAGATCGACGTTGGTTTCTTCTGTTCTCGGTTCTTTAGGGGTGTATTTTCTTTCTCTTTTTCGTCTTCCTAAACAGGTGAATACGAAATTAGAAGCTTTCAGGTCCGCCTTCTTTTGGGGAAGTGCGGGCAGTCCGGGAAACAAACGCAAAATTGCTTGGGTCAAGTGGGCTGATGTCTTGGCTGCTAAAGAGGATGGGGGAGTCTCGAGGCGATGAATCTTGCGTTGTTATATAAATGGAGATGGAGGGCTTTATCTTCTCCGGACTCTCTTTGGACTCGGGTAATTAAGGCTATTCATGGCGTGGATTGTTTCATTAAGTGCTCAGCTACTATCAACGGGATGTGGAATAAGATTGCTACTGCTATTAGACATGTCCATGCTATTCCATCTATTAATGGTGAGTTGATTAAAAGAGATGTGGGAAACGGATTTACAACTCAGTTTTGGCTAGATGATTGGATTGGAGACAAACCACTTGCTTTGTTATTCCCACGGCTGTTTGCTCTTGAAAAGGAAAAGAATTGCATGATTAAAGACAGAATTGTAGACTATAATTATCATTGGGCGTGGCGCAGGCAAATACGTACAGGGAGTGAACTTCAACAATTAAATAACATGTGCAATATTCTTCCTAAAAGTCTACAAGATAGTAATGATAAATGGAGATGGCGTCTCAACCATAATTCGGTTTTTATTGTTGCTCAGCTTCGAAGACTTATTGATCATAAATCGGACCAGCAGCAGCGGCATTCTAAGTCCCGATGGAATGTTATTGTCCCGAAAAAAGTTAACGTGTTTGTGTGGAGATTGTTGCGTGATAGCATTCCGACTTTTGCTAATTTATGGTCTCGAGGTATAGATGTTAACACTATCCGTTGTCTTCAATGTAAGGCCGGAATTGACATCTCTAAGCATATCTTTCAAGATTGTCGGGTTGTCACTGCCACGCGAGCAAAGATAAGCAATTGGCTTGGTTTGGATATACCAAATGGTGAACCAAAAACCGTTCTTTCTTGGCTAGATGGAATGCGGCTACCTTTCAAATCGAGCAAGGTTATTGAAGGTATTTTATTTATTTGGTGGTGGTATATTTGGAAGGTCCGAAATAATTGTGTTCACAATAACATTATGGTAGACAGCGATGAAATTTTCAGTACCATTATGTCGACTGCTTTCTTATGGATTCAGAGTAGAGACAGGAAATCGGATATTGTTTGGGAAAGGTGGATAGTGAAGCCGTTCGGTACTTAATGTTGTCTGATGTGGAGTATCGACATCTCAGAACTTGTATGGGTCTAGCAATAAAAACATCGCGAAGTGAAAACCGGTGGCGCAGCCTTCGTGGATGGAGGTTTTTTCTCGTGTCTTGGGTAACCGTAATTGGCGCGAGTTTTTTTCTAACCTCTCTTGCTATCCTCGCAGTTAAAGTTCTGAGTCGTTTCATTACGTGTATTAGCTATCGATGTTACTAGCTATCGTTTTCTTTGTAGCGTTGTAGCTTTGCGTTTCGTTGTATTTCTCTTTTAGTGTTGTTGTTTTCGGTGATCTCTAGTTCCTTGCTAGCGGTTCCGTTTTTTTAATATAATTTCTGCCGTTCAAAAAAAAAGAATATTTAAAAGCAAAACTAAAATTTATAGCTAAAACTTAAGACTTCTTTGAAATTTATAAAAACAAGCAAAACAAATCATTTTTGTATCTTCAAACTAATAAATTCATCTTGTAATAACTTAAACTATTGATAAATCCATTTCGTATTAGCATTTTTAAAAATTATAATAAGTTTCAGTTGTTTTAACTTGTTTTTAATGTTTCAAGTTTTCAAATTTTTCTGGGTTCATTAACAGTTTTTATAAAAGATTTTCATTTCATAAAATTTTAAAAGCTTTGTTTTAACTTAAATCGATTTAAAGTTTTAAGTAGAAAAAAAGGATATAAATTATTACTCCCTCCGTCCCATAAAAACTGTCCAGTTTGACTTTTCAGAGTCAAACTGGTTCAACTTTGACCTTAAATATTTTTTATGTGTTATATAATACTTGATGAAAAATTATACCAATAAAAAACACACTTAAAACTCAATCTATTCATATATTTTTCATAAAGTGTTATATCATACTCACAAAAATAGATAAGGTCAAAGTTGAACCAGTTTGACTCTGAAAAGTCAAAGTAGACAGTTTTTATGGGACGGAGGTAGTATTTTTTATAAATTAAAAAATTAGTTGATAATTTTTTTTTAATTTATTTAAGCAAAAAAAATATATAAAACATTTCAAAATTAAAAAACAAGTCTTTATAACATAATTTATTTTTTATATTTTAACAAATTAGTTTATAAAAAATTACTCAATTTCAACAGAGCAAAAAAAGTTTATAAAAATTTTCATAATTAAAAAAAAGGGGTTTAAACTTTTTTTTTTTTCTTTTTTTTTTTTTAGTAATTTTAAAAGTTATTTTCATATTTTTAAAAATTAGTTTATAGAAATTTTCGTAATTTTAATCGAGCTAATTAACAGGAAGTTAAGTCTAAGGACTATGGGTGTAATTTTTTGCAAAGCTAAGGATTGTCAACGTAATATGAAACCACTAGGGGCAGTAGATGCATTTTGGGACAAACTAGAAGGATGATCCATGCACTTTAATCAAGTATTAAATATGCCATGTAGTCTTTTTTTTCCGGTTTTATACAAATTTAACCGGTAACCTATAAATGTTGATGCTAATTAAAACAAAAAATGAAAGTACTTCATATTAAGTGGACAAAAAATTAACATAACAAATCGGTACATTTGAAAAAGTTTGTTACTTTTTAATGGTTTAATCTATTAAAACTAACAGTCTGGCACTCAATAAAAATGTGAGTTTATTATTATTATTATTATTATTATTATTATTATTAGCTTTCTTTGTTTTTACTTTAATTTGTGAAAACATCGTAACAAGTTAAGAAAAACTAATGTATATTCCATTTTATGTACAATGCTCTAAGCCACATACTTTATATATATATATATATATATATATATATATATATATATATATATATATATATATATATATATATATATATATATATATATATATATATATATATATATATATATATATTTTGCAGCATGGAACCTTACTACTCCAAACCACATGAACACAAATCACATATGGCATCCATAACAATCACTAAGGCCTTATTTCCTTCAACGACACTCTTACTTGTTACGATATTCTCGACTACCCTATATTTTGCTTCATGTTCTTCAGATGAAGTTGATGCTCTCCTAAAATGGAAAGCAACTCTCCATAGCCAAGATAATAACACTCTCTTACCTTCATGGGCAAATGATCAAAACACAGTGTCTCCATGTAACTGGTATGGAGTTTCATGCAATGAAAATGGTAGCATAAACAGACTGAACCTTTCGTCGTCTGGTTTGAATGGTACACTTAATTATTTCTCTTTCAATTCGTTTCCAAATCTTATGTATTTCGATCTTACAACCAACAACTTCTCTGGTATCATCCCATCTGACATTGGTCACCTTTCAAAACTAGTTTATCTTGATTTCTCTGTTAATCAATTCACCGGAAAAATTCCACCGGAAATTGGTACATTGATGTCTCTAGAACGGCTAGAGCTACAAATGAACAATCTAACTGGTCAGATACCACAATCTTTAGTTGAACTCAGATCCCTTTATCTACTTCGGCTCTTTAAAAACAAGCTTTCTGGTCCCATTCCAAAAGAGTTAGGAAACTTGGTGTCTCTTTCTATTCTGCAGCTGGGGGAAAATCGACTCAATGGTTCAATGCCAAAATCTTTCGGTAACCTTAGAAATTTACAAATATTGAATCTCATGGAGAATCAACTTTCGGGTCCTATTCCACAAGAGTTAGGAAAGTTGAAGTTGGTTGAAATACAACTTAGCAGCAACAGGTTTTCTGGTATTTTGCCAGAGAAGATCTGCAATGGTGTGAAACTTGAGAAGTTTCTAGTTGATAGTAATAATCTAACAGGTCGAGTTCCGAAAAGTTTGTATAACTGTTCGAGCTTGATCCGAGCACGGTTTGATGGAAACCAGCTCACAGGAGATATTTCCGAGAGCTTTGGTGCCTATTCGCACCTCAATTACATTAATCTCAATGATAACAACTTTTATGGAAAGATCTCAGACAGTTGGAGTAAGTGCAAGAACTTAACGACGATACAAATGGGAGGAAATCGAATCAGTGGTAATATACCACTTTCTCTTGGAAACTCGCCTCAATTAGAAGTACTTAATCTTTCTTCCAACATTTTGGTTGGGCAGATACCAAAGGAATTTGGAATGATGATCAGAGTCGAGAAGCTTGTCTTGAGCAACAATCAACTTTCTGGTGATGTGCCAAAAAATATTGGATCACTAGCTAAACTCTCGTATCTTGATTTGTCCATGAATACGTTGAATGGGAGAATTCCATCTTCAATCGGGGACTGCTCAGAACTGTTCAACCTAAATTTGAGTAACAACAAATTTACTCATGAAATCCCAGCTCGGATAGGTAAATTGTCTCACCTATCATATCTTGATCTGAATCACAATTTACTCAGTGGTGAGATCCCTTCAGCAATTTCTAGTCTGAATAGTTTGGAGATGCTCAATCTTTCGCACAATAATCTTTCTGGCTCAATTCCAAAGACATTCGAGTCAATGAATGCCCTGTGGACCATTGATTTATCATATAATCAACTTGAAGGTCCCATTCCCAATAGCAGAGGTTTTCTGAATGCACCAGTAGAAGCATTGCAGGGGAACAAAGACTTGTGTGGAAATGTTAGCAGAATGAAGCCGTGTGCTTCAGAAAAGCATACCTTGAACAACAGACCTCACAAACTAGCACTCGTGATTTCTCTTCCACTTCTTGGAGCACTTCTACTTGGTGGTCTTATGGGAACCTTAGCTTTCTATAAGTGGAGATCGAAAAAGATGTCATTGACACAATCTGTGGACGAAGAGAAACTGTGTCCAGATTTTTTCTCAATTTCAACTTTTGACGGAAAGGAGACTTACCTCGAAATCCTAAAGGTAACTGAGGAATTTAATGAGTCGTACTGCATCGGAAAGGGAGGATGCGGAAGTGTGTACAAAGCGAGCTTGGCTTCAGGTGACATTGTTGCTGTAAAGACACTTCATTCGTCGGCTGAAGTGATCAATCACGATGATTTTCTAAACGAGATCAGAGCATTGACAAGGATACGACACCGTAACATCGTGAAACTACATGGTTACTGTTCACATGCTAGAATCTCATTTTTGGTTTACGAGTATCTTGAAGGGGGTAGCTTAGCTGATATTTTGAGCAATGAAAAGGCACATTATTTGGATTGGAAGAAGAGGGTGAACATAATCAAAGGTGTTGCACATGCTTTATCGTATATGCACCATGATTGTTCACACCCTATCGTTCATCGTGACATATCAAGCAAAAATATCTTGCTTGATTCTGAGTATGAAGCATGTGTCTCGGATTTTAGCACGTCCAAGATTTTGAACAAAAACTCGTCGAATTGGAGTAATGTCGCAGGAACATATGGATACCTTGCACCAGGTAAATTTATTTAGTTGTTAATCATAATATACACAAACTAAGTTGTTATGACCTTTAAAATTAACATGACTCAGCGTACTCATAAAATTATTTATTTATTTATCTATTTATTTATTATTTATTTATTTATTATAATTTTTATTTATTTATTTATTTATTTTTTTATTATTTTTTTTTGCAGAATTTGCTTACACAATGAAAGTTACTGAAAAGTGTGATGTGTATAGCTTCGGGGTTCTTGTGTTAGAAGTCATCAAAGGTGAGCATCCAGGTGACATAGTAACTTCTCTAACATCTTCATCAACCAACAAGGTTGACCTTGAAGATTTAGTGGATCATCGTCTACCAGTTCCACTCCTAGAAATCAAAGAAGTTGTGACATCAATCTTGGTTGTAGCGATAAGATGCGTTAATTCGGACCCCGAGATAAGGCCTACAATGTATGATGTTTCGTAGCTACTTGCTTCATTTCCTTAAGACATCTAAGAGTAATAATTGGTTTATATAGACAAAGTATTTTCTTTTATCAGATTTGGTTCCAGTGTTTATATAGTTTTATGGTATTTTCTTCGGATGTAAGATGGTGTGTTGTTGCAATTATCAATAAATCAAATTAGTTTATGTTGTTTTTATAGATATTGGTTACTTGTAGCAATAACAAACAAGGCCAAGTAGTTGTATATTTTAGTGAGCATGCACCACGAAGTCTATAAGTACTGTCCCTTAAACTTGCTAACACGTTAATTTCAGTAAAGAAACTTATTTAACATTACTAATGAACAATGAAGATGTTAAAACTATGTAACATTACCAATTTAAGAATTTGAGTACTCAAAATACCAATGCAATTCCGTGTGGCATTTCATGGAATAGCTGATGGCGATCGTGGTAAAAGTGGAAGGAGTGAGTGTGGGAAGTGGGAACGGTTACAAATAATGGCCACTAACTTTTAAACCTTTATTTGACATGTCAAACCTCCATTAGACACCATTTATGTATGTTTCGGCCAGAACAAATTTAGCAAAACTCATTTTGAAACACAAACACATAGTTATAAAACACAATAATATATACAATACGAAAAAATAGCATACGAGTTTATTGTTTGTTTGGCTATGTTTTCCGTTTTGTATATTATTGTGTTAGAAACGAAAATTTTCGAACAAGAACCAAATAAAGGCTTCGCCTATGGAACGTGAAAAATTTTGTAACCCTTAAGAAATATTTTACCGGGGTAACCCTTTTACCCAAAAAACACATAAGAACAAATTTTGTAAAAGAAATTCACACCATCGTGAACAAATTTCCTACAACTATAAGTATTATCGGATTATATCAAAGTCTTCGAAATTGAGAAGGCTTCGGCTATGGAACGTAGTGTTTGATGATGAGGTTGAGTGGTTGACATTGTTCACTAAGAGTCGATTGCTATGTTTCCATGATTTAAGGTATCCAGTATTGAGCTTTGAGTTACGAGATGATTTGAAAGACGTATCCTTCATTATAGTTTGGAAGGTTCATCTTCCATGGAAAATGTGACTGATAGATTTTGGATGGACGGTTCTTGAGGAACATTTTGCGGATTGGGTTGCATGTTAGCTAAAAAGATGTTTGAATCTTTAGAATTTGATCTCTCATGGGGTTGTTTCTCAATCCAAAATAGATGTATCATGCCATATGTTGGCTAGTTTTACTTCAGCAATTGTGCATTTGTGGCTAGTTTTACTTTGTTAATATCGTTTGAGTATCATGTAAATATCACAATATCGTATAATATATCTCAAAATATCATAAAAAACATCAACTAAACATAGAAATGTACAAGTAGGCAGACGAGGCTCAGAAGGCGGTTGAGAAGCTTGACGGTGTGAACTTATCAATTTATTTATTTTAGAGTAAATTGCAAAAATCGTTCTTGTGGCTTGGCGAAATTGCATGTTTCGTCCGTATGGTTCGGAAAGTGCACGCGACATCCTTGTGGGGAAACCTTGGATCCGATTTCGTCCTTCCTTAAATTGAAATTACTAAAGTACGCCTTTGTTCATCCTATTTAAGAAGGAAGATGATAAGGATATTTTAGTAATTTTAGTTTAAAGAAGGACGAAATAGGACCCAAGGTTTCCCCACAAAGATGCCGTTTGTGCATTTCGAACCATATGGACGAAACATGGAATTTGGCCAAACCACAAATGCTGAAAGAATGTGAGTCACTTGTGTTATTACTGAAATGTTTATAAGCATATGTAGATTTGTAGATGCACTATATCAGCAGAAAGTTGTAACTTGTATTAGTTATGCATGCTTTATATTTTGGGTTATAGTCATAAGGGAAGGATTCTGGAACCAGCAGAAAAGTTGAAGGGGAGGTCAAGGAGCCAAAGTCCCAGGCCAAGGTAAAGATCTTTATATGCGAAAACGCTTATTTGGCTGGAATAAAAATTTCTTACCTCTTCCAAATGAGGTATGTTGGTATTTTGTAGACACTGCTAAAAGGTATTAGATGAGATATTTGCAAAATACTAAAAACATGTTACTGGAAGAAAGTGAAACAAGATGAGAATGGCAGTATAGACAAACACCCTCTCGAAAACACAACCTCATCTCCCACCGTCCTTGTGGCATCGACCTCTAACAACCAAACTTGTCCTAATAACCAAAATAACCGAAACCTACAAAATACACAAGGCACACCACAGGTTTGTAGTCATTTTCTTAAAGGTTCGTGTAAGTTTGGAGATAAATGTAAATTTATACACGACCATCGTGCTCGTACAAACCCAGATATATCAAATACTCAAATTCTCAAAATATTCCAGTGGGAGAGAACAGTAGCACCTCACGTCAATCAAGGACCAATCACATGGCACATCAAGTCTCACTGGGGTGTCGGGCGTACAAAATTCTTATTTACCTGATAGGAAACCAGCTTCGAACCTTCTCATCATCATCGTATCTGGACCTCCGTCATTCCCTGCGATAATCAAGACTCCTGCAGCCACTTCTGCTGCGGTAGCGATCCCTATCCCTTGCTCTTGGCCTGTCATACTCAGACCGGTCCCTGCTTCTGCTACGGTTTCTCCGCCTGTCTCTGTCTCTAGCTATAGTGGTCTCTATGCCTGGAACTACATTCAGAACATAGTCAAAATACAAAATTAACCAAATGTACAGCATATGCAAAAAAACCTCATAAATTTACATATTAAAACATTTATCATAGCAATTGCTAAAAAAGATTCTCGTTTGTAGCCTTAACATTGCAGTTTGCAGATGCCTTAAATGACTTGGCATTCATAAGACAAGCTTAGGTATCGTGGTACTTTTTATTAGATGAGATATTTGGCCCAAGCCCGGCTTGTGAAACATGAGACGTAGACTGAGGAGATACAAATGCCTGTTGGGCCACTGGACTGGACTGAGGAGCAGTCCAAAACTGTTGGTATACTTATTGGACTAAACAAATTTGGGCCATTTTGTACATGTGGTTGACGAGTGACATATACACCAGGAGGGTTATATGCAGCACCTGAGTTTCTTTATGCGCAACCTAGTTTGTATGCTGTGATTGATGCTTAGAGTACTGTAGCTGATCTTAAAAAAAAAAAGATGATTGAAGTTGATATTGCCTTAGCTACAGCTGATGCGGTTATATGCAGCACCCGATTTTCTTAATGCTCAACCTAGTATGTATGTTGTGATCGATGCTATGAGTGCTGTAGCTGATCTTAAACCCAAACCACGAGTGAGTGATGTTTGGGAGCTCATGTTAACATATCTAAGGAGGGTTCTAATACAACAGGTGATATTAACTCAGTAGTTGAAACTTTTGTTAGCTTAAAGGTGCTACTATTTTAGATAACACTGGTTCAAAAAATAATTTACACACTGGTATGAAATGGTATACAGTATATGTGTTTGTTGCTTCATAGCAGTGAGATGATACGTGTTTATCCTTTTTGAATGGCTGTTGCTTATAGTGAATAGCCGTGTTGAATGTGCGGTCTCATAGCTGTATTACATAAGTTGCATTAGAGGTTTTAGTAATGAAAATTTAATAAATCTTCAAAGGTGAAAGTAACATATATCTATTACTACTAGTTTTGTGCAATTGAACTTAAACTGTGTTTCTAGGTGTCTGATACATTGCGCTTATTTTTTGGTCAAATCTACTCTGATAGCTATGTTTAAGAAGACGCTTGAACTTAATTTGGTTGTAAGAATTTGTTTCCTCTTGTTGCAATCACAAAGGTGTTCGTTATGATCCTCCTTTTTTAGGTGTTATGATTCAGTCACATATCCAGGTGTCCAACTGTTATGGATCTTCAACATTGAACGTTTTCTTTTAAGAATCTTTTACTCTGTTTGTAAGCGGCCGAGTATAGATGTTACCTTCTTTCATGTAACATGGTCATTTCTTTTCTAAGAAATGGTCAATATGTTTAATCCAAATAATTTCGTTTCTTTTCACAGTGTACTTGTCATATATATAAAGTGATTCTAACATGACGCAAGTTCAATAATGTTAACAGATTGGGACATCTTTATTGCAGCTGGTAACAAAAAAACTTTTGTTCAAGTACATTTAGATTCATTATTAGTTCATTACTATATTAGATAGTAATGTATGATTATGGTTTAGTGTAAATTGTCATCTGGCTCAGATGAGGACCTAATGATGATTAGGGTCACCTCTAACACTAGGTGGCGACCCTGTAGGCAGTTTCTTGACTTTTACCTCTATGATACACGAATCAAGCGTTGTAACAGTGGAACACATTTTTAGATTGTATTTTCAGCTGAGTTATTGGGTTTGCAGACGCAAACACATTTTTAGATTGTATTTTGTACACTGAGGTGGTGATCATCAACAATCACCAGCACAAATATACCGTTACTTGTTGACTTTTACCTCTATGATACACGAATCAAGCATTGAAGCAGTGGAAGTGTGGAACTATAAGACTTTGAGCCATCCACCATTCGCGCACAGGAGGTTTTAATCAATTTTTTTAATTACTTATTATGGGTGTCAAATAAATATGAAAGAGATGCTGATGGTGGTTTGTGCGTGGTATTTTCCTCTTAGTGTGCAATCCCGTAGTCTCGAGTTCGATACTAGACATATACATATTAATATTTATCCATAAACTCTAACACAAGCGCCAATACAAACCACGACATCAAGATCCTTACAATGATCTCGGATGAAACTCTGATTTTCTCGTCTTTTTCTTTTAAATTCAAGTATGCGGGATGTATAGATGGTGGCATGAGCGTTGGATTTGTTGAGGAAGGAAGTTGTGTTACAGCGGATAGAATTTTATTTTGTGAAAAAGATGACAGTGGTGAATGTTTAAAGGGAGCCCTCCGAACCTCCGGCGTGTAGCCGACGGCCGGAGGCGGCAGCATAATCGGTTTTGTTTAGGGTTTTGAGGGAGGACCGATTAGGCCTAATACCGTGTAAGATAATTGATAACCGAATGATTTGATTGATTGAATGATCATGAAAATTACATCGTATCTATAGATAACACAAGACAGAATATTCTAGACTCGGGCTTGGGCCAGTTACATAATACATGCTAACAAATCTAATAGGTCGAATTCCGACTAGTTTATACAACTGTTCAAGCTTGATGCGAGTACGGTTAGATGGAAACCAGCTCACAGGAGATATCTCCGCGAGCTTTGGTATCTATCCACACCTTGATTAAATCAGCCTGAATGACAACAAGCTTTACGGGGAGATCTCGGACAACTGGAGTAAGTGCACGAACTTATACAATTAATTAAGTTACTGTCAACTAACGTGAGTGTTTGTCTCTTGAATGATACATATTATTAATTTACCACATTGTGTAAATCATCATTGCATGTGTTTTTGAAGTGTATACAGGTTGTAAGAAGGACCGATAGTGGTGATGTTTATTTTTCCTTTTAGTATTGTATATTAACATTAAAGAAAATGTCGTTATCTACATCAACAACGTCTTATTTCATTTATCAATTTTACAGAACTAGCCCGTTCAACGGATCTTGGATCTGGTACATTAATAATAAAAACAGTAATCTGTAGAAGACAATCACAATGATGTTATCTATATTATTCATGAATAGGCCGCAAATCAAAATCCCGACCCACCACGCCCCCAACAATAAAATGCTGATCTATGCGCCTATGAGGATTGTCCGGCGGATAGAGACGGAGGATCTTCCGCCACCATGAAGCCACATGAACTTCACAACAATTACAGATTAACGATTATTATCGAGTTGAGAATGAAAAAATAGATACGAGAATATGAAAAAGATATACGCATACATACATACCTTGAGATTTTGAGGTTGTAAACTTATCAGTGGCATTTGCCAAATTGCTGGACATCAACATGATGAAACAAAGTAGAGCAGCTAAACTAATACGAGCAAAGAGTTTGTGATCCATTTCTTCAGTTTTTGAGTTCTTTAAATTTGCTTAATTACTTCTTTAATTTATAATGGTAAGTGTCGTCTCTCTCTCTCTCTTCTCTCTAAAAGGGTCTTCTATCGCTATGTGGCCTACTTTTGGAATACGCTAGTAATCGCATTTCGAGCGCACCTTTCATACTTGCCATTATTTTGTAACGTAAAGTAAATATGGAGAAGAGTTATATTAAATACCAAACTTTTCTTATATGTCAAGGACTCATCCCTACCATTCATCTAAAAAGAAATCAATGCTTGAGATTAAAAACATTTTAATATTTCACCCATTTTTTATACTTTAAATATCTCTTTAACCGTTAATCGTTAAGCGAAAATAATTACACCATCGCAACGAGCATTTAATTATCTTTCTATAAATAGGCAATTTGATATATTTTCGACAATTTTTTTTCTTCGTTTATTTCACCTTTTTTTTCGTGGCCGAAAAAGTCATATATGATATTACATATCATATATGATATGATATGTAATATCATATATGATTTTTTCGGCCACGAAAAAAAAAGTGAAAAAAATGAAAAAAAATTTGTCGAAAATATATCAAATAGCCTATCTATAGAAAGATAATTAAATTCTCGTCGTAACGGTATATTTTTTTTCGCTTAATGATTAACGGTTTGAAAGATATTAATCTTTGAAAAAAAAAAAAATGATGAAAGTGAGTTTTTTAAATTGTTAAGATTAATCTCATCTATTAGATCAAATAAAGATGGAGGGAAGATGAAGGGTGGAGATTAAACCTAAAAAGGTTTGGTCCTCAAATAATCTTATATGTAAATATGTAAATTTTGGATTAACTAAGAGTATGAAATAGGATTCTTTATCCTTTAAAACCTCTCTTACAAGATCCTCGTTAAACTTGTACTCCATAGTATTTGGAGGGAAACATAATGCTTATTGCAAAGGTTTTACATGTCTTCAACGTATAGCTAGATTTACAAGTCTTCAAAAATTAACCTCTAGTTCAGAAGAACAAAAATATAATAATAATAATAATAATAATAATAATAATAATAATAATAATAATAATAATTTTGCACAGGTAAATAACCAAGCAAATTGTGTTGCATAATGTTTTTGTAATGAACCATGATTCTGTGATTGAATGTGAGACAAATTGTATGCAAATTAATGAAACAGTGTATGAGACAAAGTATGTAAACAAAGGTTTTTTATTGATACTTGAATGATATGTTTATAGACAACATTGTACATATATATACATAACTAAACGACACATAGACAGTTATTCCTAACCATTGTGTCCCTTGACACATAACTGTCATAACTACCTTAACTATAATTAACTAACATAACTGTTAAATCCTAACTGTTAATAATGGGTGTTTGGGTTAACTATTTTTGACCCAAGTTCAACCCATTGCAGCCCTGCAATTTGACCCATAACATATTTATACTAAGTATATACTAATTACATATTGAACTTTGACAACTAATGAGATTAAGTGGTCAACATCTCCCCCCTAATTCATTAATGTCAAACAATCTACTGAGTGATGTTCTTTCTAATCTTCAAACAATGACAACAAAGTCATTGCTATCTGTGGTGCTGCCTTCCTCTGCTTCTTTCTCCACATTGCTTTCTAACCTAACCCCAAACTCTGTTGTCTTGTTCATGTCTTCCATCTAGTGACTCCTCTCTTCCAGCATCATCCTTTTCTTTGCCTTATGGATCTTTTACCCTAGCATTAGCACTGCTCTCAACCACATCTTCCTTAGGCTTCTCATACCAAGGCATCTTTGTTGTTTCATAATATACTTGCACCATGTCAATGAACTTTTGTAGCAATCTTTCACTGCTTCTCCATCATCCTTTGTCAGGCCTTGTAAGTTTGCAATTGTCTTCCATTTGTCACCAAGTGTAACACACAGATAGCCTCCAAGGTTATCAACTATCTTGTGCAGACTAAGCAAATTGAGTTCCATCACCCCTATAACTGGTGGTATCTTTTCTAGCATATCATAATTCAGATAAACTAGATAAAACCACTTCAACATCTCTACATACTTCTTACTGAAAATGTCACAATGCTTGTACACCATGTTATCCTTTTTTAACAGATTTAAAAAGGATAAGAACCTTGCAAATGAATTCATTTTAATGCATATAGTGAACAATTCCAACTAATGTACTCTTCATCCACATAATCATGAATGTCATTTCTGTCCCATTTCAAGTCTTCCAACCCATTCACCAATGAACATTCTTCTTTTGGGTCTATGGATTCAAAATATTCATCTAGAAATTTTTTTGTGTTCAATGACAACATCTTTTGATCCATCTTCTTCATTGATATCTTTTTCTTGTGAAACTTCTGTTCCTTGCTTCTTCTCATCAAACATATAGTGTAAAGTACACCTGTTATTGTTGTACTTCACAATATATCCTTGTTCTTTAAGTTGATCAATGCTAAGAATGTTTAAAGAGACTTCTAGGGTATATTGAACATGTGGTATCACCATGTTTCCATCTTTTGCTTCCACAGTGACATCACCAACACCATAAGAGAAAATGAATTTCTTCTCAGTCTCTTCCTTTCCAATCATCTTGAACTTGTACTTCAATTTCTTGAATAACAGTCTTGTTGGACACATATAGTGTTTGTAAGCACTGCTTACATGCCACAGTTTATCCAAAGTTGCATCATTTGTGCCCTATATCATGTAATCAGTGATTACATGAATCTTCTCTGGATACTTGACCTTCTCTACATCACTTTTGTTTGTGCTTTCCACTGATTTTGTTTGCAATTGAACCCGGCAATCTTCTTCCTGTTTTGACATGTTGATGACATTAAATAAGTACATTTTATTGACATCATTTATCCTATGTTATTCTCTTGTTTTATATTATGTTATATGAGAATCGATACTTAATCGCTTACTTTTGTAATTCTCAGTTATAAACAAGCATTTAGTGAAAGTTGGCTATTTTGGACGTAAATTGGAGCAAAATGGATCAATATGGAAAAGTCCACTGAACTGACGAAGAATACGCCGTATTACATTCCAGAAATACGTCTTATCAATCTTAAGACTTCACCAAAAGATGATCCAAGACACAGAAGAACAGGCGCCGCATAAGAGATTGAAGATACGCCGTATCTAAAGGCGGTGTATGAATATTCTAGAAAATAATAATCTTGGACCCCACGCGAAGTTACCTTGATACGCCGCATCGGACCAATCCGATGCGCCGTATCGGCTATATACAACCCTTACCAAGAATTCAAGAGATCAAGTGAAGATTAGAAGCTTAAAGAAGAAGTCAAAAATTACAAGTCGACACTTGAAGACGCTTTAGTATTTTGGCCGTAAAATCTTCATCCGGACTCCGTGTTATTTGATTTAAGCGGCCACGGAAAGAGAAAAAGGAGATCTATCTGATTCTGAAGTAGATGTGGCGCATTGCATCTTTAGATGTGCCGTATTGGCTGAAGCTCCATATCAGAATTCTAGATAAGCTATATCTTGTTAGTTTCAAACTTGGAGGCTACGTTTACTTATAGATGCAGCGCATTTAAGTCTCTAGATGTGCCGTATCGACCCCAATTTCAGAAACTATAAATAGAAGACCCATAAATGAATTAGGGTATCCTTGGGAACCCTTAGGGCCATTCCCAGACGATCAAAGGCTCTCCAAACAACAGAAGATCAACCTTGAAGACCCAATTATCCTTGAAGAACATCTCTTATCATTGTCATATTACTTAATCATTCGGTTAGCGTATTGTATTCACTATGTTTCATACTCTATTCGTTTTAATTATGCTTTTGTGCTTTGTTACTTAGATTATGGGCTAACACCCTTATGTATTAGCCAAGTTTATGAGTATTTGATGTTTTGATTTGTTTCTAATTCGATTGGTTGCTCAGTCTTTGTTTTAATTACTTATGTTAAGTAGTTTTGTTTTATTATATTAGTAAGCTTTAATTCATCAGGATAGATTGGCTTGTGATATGTGACTACGGAACATCGTACACTCCCCTTAATATTGCTTTCCCATTAATTAAAGTTTATATGTTGAGGTCTTTGGTGACTTATAGTAGTGCTTTGATAACCTCTGTGTCTAGCTGAGCCCGTGGACTGAATTGACATATCCACCCCACGCCTATTTAACCTAACGTCTTTAGATAAATAGGATAGACATAAGTGATCATTAAGGGTTTACTCACCGATATACTGCGATCCAACGATAAAGACCAGATTACAATATACTTCATATAAAACTAGCAATAAAACAAGTGACAAGCTACTTAATCATAAACATAGTAATTATTAAGCAGCTTTATACGGGTTCCTATTAGTTGTGACAGGATTAATTATAATGGAATCTAGACTCTAGGGAAACTAGAGGTAGGATTGATCGCGCCTAGTCTTGAGCACCATCGCTACATGTCTTAGGAACTTATCAGAACTTAATCATATATGACTAAACTTGGTTAACACGTTCTTCTTATATTTGATATATTCAAGCTTCTATTGTTTGTTAGTTTATTTAGTTTAGCATAAAACCAAACTCGTGTCAGTCTCTCAGGCTGAACCCCCCTTTGCTTTAGTTTAGGTTAATTTAGTAGAGTCGAATACCTTTAGAATTAGTATATTAGAAATCTCACTCTTAGTGATCGACACCCTACTTACCAATTAGGCTACATTGATCGGGTACACTGCCCGTTAGTGTTGTTATAGGTTAAGTTGGCAAAATATAAATATTAAAACTTGATAAGGAATAATCACCTATACAATGACACATCACATGTCCAGAAAACATGTCCTCTTTCTCTACATATGTAGCACTTTGCTCTTCTCTCCTTCAGAGTACTTGCAATTTTCTTCCCTTGATCTTCGGATTTTGCAAGCATCCTTGAAGCATTAAAAGCCTCAATTTCTTTCACCTTTTTCACCAACATCTCCTTAGTTTTTTGTGATAAGATTTTCTTTCTACTATTCCATGGAAACAGCCTCTTTTGTGTCTATCTTTGCAAATATCTCCTTGTGTGTATTCCCTGATCATGTTTGTGTATTGGCTTCTCCCAAGGATCTGAGTCGTGGCTCTGATACCACTTTTGCACAGGTCTATAACCAAGCCAATTGTGTTGCATAATGTTTTTGTAATGAACCATGATTCTATGATTGAATGTGAGACAAATTGTGTGAAAATTAATGAAACAGTGTACGGGACAAACTATGTAAACAAAGGCTTTTTATTAATACTTGAATGATATGTTTAAAGACAACATTGTACATATATATATGCATAACTAAACGACACATAGACAGTTATTCCTAACCATTGTGTCCCTTGACACATAACTGTCATAACTACCTTAACTATAATTAACTAACATAACTATTAAATCCTAACTGCTAATAACTACCTTAATAATAATAATAATAATAATAATAATAATAATAATAATAATAATAATAACAACAACAACAACAACAACAACAACAACAACAACAAATAAATAAATAAAGAAAGTCTTCAACGTATCTATTATGCTACCAAAGTATTTCTTGACTCTTGAGAATAACTGATTCATGAAGACACTATAGTCTATAACACAATATTCCACAAAGAAGTTACTTGGTTCATGTATACGATCAAAGCAATCATGTTACGTCTATGGCTGAATTAGAGAGATTATCCTATTATCGAATGAAGTACATGTGTCACAATTACATTAGAGTTGTACTTATACAGGTGAAACACTGTTTAGAAGCCTAACCTAACTTGTTCCTCAGGATCGCGAATTGGAGGCCTATAATTCCATACGGGCCAAGCCAATAATAATTGTGACATTCGAGCAAGGGCACTGCCCTACAATGTAATTCCTCAAGGGTCCTCCTGGACCACCATCCACTATGCTGGGACCCTTGAAAAAAACCAGAGCTAAAAGTGACCGGGTGCATTTTTTATTTATTTTTTCCTAATTGCAGTAAAAAGGAGATTATAAATTCAATGATTGCACTTTGGGTATATATGAAGTTCATCATGAAAGTAAGGATATTTGAAATTAATAACAAAAAATTATGATTTTCAACTAAGTTCATTTTTCACCTATTTAGCTTAGTAAACAAAGTAATAACTAAAAACACAATGTATTGAGAACGAGTGTATTTTAGAAAATTATATGTTTTTTATGAAAATTATCAGCATTTCGTCTCTCTCTCTCTCTCTCTCTCTCTCTCTCTCTCTCTCATATTAACATATCCTTTGTTTTAAATTTTGTAGATTTTCGCTCAAATCCCAATAGCTCCAAATTTGTAAGTAAAAAATGCAACTTCAGTTATATTGTGGTATCGATACTTGTGATATATCAAATGTTGATTTTCTACTTCTTTCAAATGATAGAATTTATAGCGATAAACTTTTTGAACCATTACTCAGGCTTGAGACACCAAACTTATTTTCAAAAAATAGATACATTGAAAGAAGTAGAAAATCAACATCTGATATATCATTAGTATGGATACCACAAGTTGAAAAACCAATTTCAGTAACAAGAGGAGAATCCTCTAATACACATATTAATAATGAAGAATTAAAAGAAATGTTATGTGATGAGGTGAAAATGATCCGTTTTTAGGGGGTCATTTAAGCCCAGAATTGAATTTATTTGATCAAATATTGCCCTAAATCGTTCCTTTTGTAATTTTAGGTACTTTTGAAGTGAATTCTGGAAAAGGAAGCATTTTGGACGTTTTTGGAGCATAAAAGTGAAGAAAACGACAAAGTCTTAATTTTCCTTGCTGGGAACAGTACCTGACGGCGTCACAAGATTCTACATGACGGCGTCAAGAGTAAAACAAGAGGTGAACTGGATAGAGTCCGTGACGATCCAGAGAGTTTTTACACTAGGGGCATGACGGCGTCACCATAGGCCGTCATGGTCCCATTGCATGTGACGGCCCAGAGAAATTTTGCACTTGACCGCGTCAGATCTGGATCTAGGCAATCCGATATTACTATGGGCGGCGAGTTGACAGCGTCAGATATTTCTTCTTGACGCCGTCATGATGGAAAATCTATATATAGTTTTGTAATTTTCATTCATTAAGAGAGGAAAATTAGAGCCAAAACCATCTATAACCAATTAGACCCAAACCCGATTAGAACTATCTATAACCATCTATAAGAACTATCTAGACCCGAACCCGATTAGACCCAAACTCATCTATAACCACGACCCGACCCGACTAATCTATTTTACCCCTCTAATTATACCCTCTTTAATTATGGATACTCAAGTAAAGGTGGTTACATTATATTGGAAATACGGAGGGAACATATAAAAAATGTGGCGCCAAAACCAATTATACCGTCTCTTTAATTGTGGATATTCAAGTAAAGGTGGTTACCTTAAATTGGAAATGTGGAGGGAACATGTAGAAAATGTGGTGCCAAAAACTTAGACCATGTATTGTAGGTGGTGTTTCAGTTTTAATTATTAAATTTGAAAATCGGAGGAACTGAAAGATATTATGGCGCCCTTTATTTTCACATTTGATGCCGAGATTAATATTTAAATTGAACGGCATAGCTAAAAGCATACTAAAAAGGCAAAAACTATCTAATGCTCAATTATGTCCTTCTTGCTTTCATATGTATGTATGTCCTAATTAAAATAATTAAAGTACACAATTCTCTAAACTATGTCCTGTTGCGTCTCTATCAAACACAAGTATAAATGATGTTGCCTATTATTAAAAATTTGCAACGCTTTATGCTAAATGTTGCTTTCAAGTTTTTATATATGTAGCACAACAGTGTCTCACTAACATGTAAAATTTACATTTCAAAATAAAGTGTTGCATCAAATCTTAAAATGCAACATTAAATTCAAAAATGCTGCATTAGAAGTAATGTTGTCAAAAAAGCAACACATTTTATAAGTGTTGCTTCAAAAGTGTTGGCTTAGTCTCATTTTATAGTAGTACTTATAAGTCGTAACATATAACTTCTCATGGTATTTGATTCAATAAGATTATACTAAGGCTACAATCAATGTTTCGAAAACCGGGTTCGAAATCGATCCAGTCGAGCCACCAGGCAATGGGTCAACCGGTTCGACCGCCGGATCAACCCGATTTTTAATTTTTTAATTTTTTATTTTTTCGACCGGGTCAACCCGGGTTTTTATTAAAAACTTTTGAAAAAACGAAACCCGGCCAGGTTTCAAGAACCGGGTTGACCCGGGTCACTCAAAACCCGGCGGGTCTAACCGGTTAACCCGGTTTTAGAAACCCAGATTTTTTTAACCGTTTTTTCGGCCGGAACCGGTCGAACAGGTTAACCCGGTTGGGTCAACCCGGATTTCAAAACACTGACTACAATAACTTGAGCGTTTTGAGGGAATGTGTGAATGTGATGCCAAATCATGTCAAACTTTGATTTATATAACTACTCTAATTAATTGGGAAAATGGTGGGAATGTGCAAAATGTGGCGCCAAATCTTTTAGGTATTTTTTGAGTTCCAGTTAACGAATTTGAAACAATGGAGGGAGTGTACTATATATGGAGTATATATTAAGTGGCGCAACTAGATAGAATTTAGAGACACATTAAAGAAAACAATTTTTTTTTTAAATGTTGCTATAAAAATGTTGCATTAAGCTTGGTTTCTGGTAGTGTTCCATGAAAAATCTATCATTAATTATTATAACCAAGCCCACAGCTAATCCGTAGCTAAGTGAAAAAATTCAGCGACGTATTTGAGACAGCTAAAAATTCCATTGTTATATCATCATAATTCTGTCGCTAATAAATGCAACCTAAGTTCGTCGTTAGCTCCGTCTCTATATGATTACATTTAGTGATATAATTGTGACAGATACGTAATTTATTTCTAATTTTGTTACTAATTTGTCACTACTTTGTCACTAATTTATCAAAGCCAATTTTGTAGTTAATTTATCGCTAATCCGTCACTGTTAATCATTTTTCTGTGACGGAATAATTCGGTAGCTAATTTTCGTCGCTGTTGTTCAGTATTCTAGTAGTGTTCCTAACCATTGTGTCCCTTGACACATAACTGTCATAACTACCTTAACTATAATTAACTAACATAACTGTTAAATCCTAACTGCTAATAACTACCTTAATAATAATAATAATAATAATAATAATAATAATAATAATAATAATAATAATAATAATAATAATAATAAGAACAACAACAACAACAACAATTAAATAAATAAAGTATTCAACGTATCTATTATGCTACCAAAGTATTTCTTGACTCTTGAGAATAACTGATTCATGAAAACACTATAGTCTATAACACAATATTCCACAAAGAAGTTACTTGGTTCATGTATACGATCAGAGCAATCGTGTTACGTCTATGGTTGAATTAGAGAGAGTATCCTATTATCGAATGAAGTACATGTGTCACAATTACATTAGAGTTGTATTTATAGAGGTGAAACGCTGTTTAGAAGCCTAACCTAACTTGTTCCTCAAGATTGCGAATTAGAGGCCTATAATTCCATACGGGCCAAGCCAATAATAATTGTGACATTCGAGCAAGGGCACTGCCCTACAATGTAATTCCTTAAGGGTCCTCCTGGACCACCATCCACTATGCAGGGACCTTTGAAAAAAACCAGAGCTAAAAGTGACCGAGTGCATCTTTTATTTATTTTTTCCTAACTGCAGTAAAAAGAAGATTATAAATTCAATGATTGCACTTTGGGTATATATGAAGTTCATCATGAAAGTAAGGATATTTGAAATTAATAACAAAAAATTATGATTTTCAACTAAGTTCATTTTTCACCTATTTAGTTTAGTAAACTACGTAATAACTAAAAACACAATGTATTGAGAACGAGTGTATTTTAGAAAATTATATGTTTTTTATGAAAATTATCTGCATTTCGTCTCTCTCTCTCTCTCTCTCTCTCTCTCTCTCTCATATCAACATATCCTTTGTTTTAAATTTTGTAGATTTTCGCTCAAATCCCAATAGCTTCAAATTTGTAAGTAAAAAATGCAACTTCAGTTATATTGTGGTATCGATACTTGTGATATATCAAGTGTTGATTTTCTACTTCTTTCAAATGATAGAATTTATAGCGATAAACTTTTTGAACCATTACTCAGTCTTGAGACACCAAACTTATTTTCAAAAAATAGATACATTGAAAGAAGTAGAAAATCAACATCTGATATATCATTAGTATGGATACCACAAGTTGAAAAACCAATTTCAGTAACAAGAGGAGAATCCTCTAATACACATATTAATAATGAAGAATTAAAAGAAATGTTATGATATTTAAGTCTAAGAATATGAATGATATAAAAATATTAAATCAAGAATTACAAATCATTAACGCTGAAACATGCGTTTATCAATTAGAATATATTAATCCAGACCATTACGATATAAAAGAATTAGAACAATTATATGTATCTATAACAAACAAAATAAATAGCAACAATAATAAATGACTCAGTTATTATAATAATAAAGTTAGAAGAAGATTTCAAAATAAAATATGGCAACAACAAATTCAAATTGTTGAATCCCAGTTGAACTTAGATTAAATTCCTTAAGCTTGTTTAAGGTTTAGTTATATTAGATAAATCTAACACAACTATGGTAGAAACTGTGTATGAATGTATTAAAGATTCAATGTATTAAAGATTATATGGAATCTAATCTTTGACCTTTAGAAGAATTTAATGAAACAGTAAAGTATATACCTCAACAAACAATCAAGCTCTAATATTATTAAGAATAATACAAATACTCTAACAGTATTAGGGTTACAAAACCTTGAAGCTATAAGAATTATATGACTTTGTGTAAATCTGTGTATTTTTGTGTAAAACTCTATGCCCTATTACCCCCTTTTATACACCAAATCGTATCTATACATGTATATCAAATCTTATCTATACATATCAAATACATATCCTATAAGTAGCAATAACCCTGAGTAGCACTAAGTTACACTAGCAATCTTAACTTTTGCACTGGCAGCTGTAACTTCCTCAGTAGTCTTAACTTTGCACCAGTAGTCTTAACTTTGTACTAGTAGCTTTAACATATTTAGCGTATATTCTTTGAAGTTCTTCAGTAGTTGTATCTTGTATTAGCAGTCTTATATTTTACACCAGCAGTTGTAAACACTTAGCACATTTTCTTTGAAGTTTATGAGCAATATTAAATCCTTTGAGCAGCAGTAACACAAACATGAGCAGCAGTATATCAAACAACATCAACAAGGCTTTTAATCCCAACAATCCTCCCCAAAACTTGATATTTTTCTTCAAAATCATCAAGTTTCTTTATTCAAAGCTTAATAAACACCAGGAGGATGCTTCCAAACACTTCACTTCTTGTTAAGTTGTTTCTCCATTTTCTTAAGAAGCTGATAGGCCATTTCAGTAAAATAAGGAACTTGAAGCTTCTTTTTCAGCATCATATCAATTGTAGGCAATGTAAGGGGATATGTCTTCTCCAACAACATGTAGACCACTATAGACTGCATCATCAAGGAATGAACTCCACAGGAGTCATATAGCTTCCATTCCAATACTTTATATCCTTGTTGAGCTTTCCATATTTAATCTTCTACATGTGGTTCAAACATTGTTTTTAGATCACCCCACAGCTCTTCTGTTAGCCTTGTAGACCCATACTTAGCTTTAACCAATTTCCATAGATCGTCCAAATCTTCTCTGTCAAAACTCTTAAGCATCTGACCAAAGATAGTATACAGCTGTGAATTTCCATCAGCTCTTGTGATTTTCCAGTAGTTTTTCTTGTTTTCTATATATGTATATATATATATCTCTTCCAGTCGACAATCTTTAGAGGCTTAAAAGCTAAAGGAATAGCATCAATTTTGGTTCTTCTTCATTAGGTATGATCACTATTTACTGTTTAAGCTTAGCTATTTCTTGATCATCATCCACCTTTTGCTTCTTAGTAACCTCTTGCTCCATCTTTGTTCTTGCTCTCTTTCTACTGCCCTCCACCAACTCTATTTTTAAGTCAACAAATGTATTTACCCTTTTTATTGCCATGTCAAACTTTTTTTTTTAAATAGTCTCAAAGTCAAAATGTTGCAACTTGATAAGCTTCCATCCTTCCATGTTCTTTAGGTAAGTTGACATTATCTTTCTTTATTAAGCCTTTGTTGGTGGTTTCTTTCTCTTCTCTTTTGCTCTCTTTGCTGCAAAGTGCTTTCTCCTTATCTCTAAGAGTTGTACAAATAGTTTAGCTTTTTCAACCTCAGACAACTTTTCCCTTTCTTCTTCTTGCAGTCTTATAGCCAATAGATAATCAGCATCAATCTTTCCCTATACATCATCCCATGTGTACATCAAGGCAATGTTGGCTTCTTCTTTCTTTGATAGAAGTCTTGCTTTCTCAGCGTCAATCCTTTCTTCACTATCAAATTCAGCTTGGAATTTCAAAGCAGCTTCTTCATCAAGCCTGATTTGATCTTTCTTACTCACAGGTTCTACCAATATGCCTTTCCCATTGCCATGTGGTGAAGTTATTTTTGTTGTTGTTGTGGTTTCACCCAGCTCTTTGAAGGCAATCCCTTTCTTCTTGGGTTCTGTACTTTTTAGATCAGAAAGAGCTTGAGCCAAGGTAATTTCATCAGCAATTATGATAGTTGTTGTAGTAGCACTAATATTAACACTAGTAGTACTAACTTTAGCAGCATTATCTTGAACTGTTTCTTCAACAACATTACCAACATCATTACCTTCATCAACAACATTTGTTCCCGCATCCAGCATCTCCTCATCCATACTCCTCCTCTGTTTGGATGCATCCTCACCCAATCTCTCTTCTGCACCAGAGGAGTCAACCTTGCTTGTAGCACCAACTTTGTATAATCTTGTAAGCTTATGATTTCTTGACCTTCTCTTCTTTTCAAGATTCTTAACCCACTTCCTCAAAGTTATAATTTCATTTTGTTGAGTGGAAGTGGTCTTCTTCAAGTCAAGAACCTCTTTTTGTAAGATGGTACATAAAGCCATCAATTCATTTAGTTTAATACTATCCTCATCACTTCGAAGTGTGTTACCTCTTCCGAGTGGTGAATCATTGAATTGTTTATATACATTCTCAAACCTAGTTTGAGCAATAGTATCCCCCATGGTTTCTTTTGCAACAGGGACCATTACCTAAATTAGTTCCACTGAGCTGCTCTGTTGCTGATGCAAGAAATTGTAACCGTCGCAAAAGGTTTTACAATCCTCCAGGCAGTGTTCCAGATCGTTGTAGTGTAGTATAGGTAGGTCTGGGGAATGGATCATTATCTTGGGGAATAGTATCGTTAGGTGATGAGGCGAAAAATGATCCGTTTTTAGGGGGTCATTTAAGCCCGAATCCGACTTTATTTGATCAAATATTGCCCTAAATCGTTCCTTTTGTGATTTTAGGTGTTTGGAGAGTGAATTCTGGAAAAGAGGCTATTTTGGACGTTTTTGGAGCATAAAGTGAAGAAAACGACAAAGTACCAAAAATCCAAGCTGAAGATACAAGGTGACGGCGTCAAGACTTCCTTCTTGACGGCGTCAGACATGAAGAATAATTTATCGTAGCTGGTGACGGCGTCAGATGGAGAGGTGACGGCGTCAAAGTGGCCAAGAATAATTTACCGTGGGTGGTGACGGCGTCACATAGGCCGTCACAAGTGGATCTAGGGCGTCTGAGGAAGTATATGGCGGCGAGTTGACGGCGTCAGATTTAACTCTTGACGCCATCAGAACGATTTTCCTATATATAGTTTTCTAGTTTTTTCATTAGAGAGAGAGAAGTTTTGGTGAAACCCTAAAGACGATTTTGGTGCCTCTTTCACAGGTTTTTCAAGGGTTCCAAACCCTTGAGACCTTGCATTGTAATTGAGATAAGTGTACTTTCAATTCAATCAATATGTCTGTGTGTTGGTTGTTTATCTCTTGTTCTTGTCTCAATTCTACTATGCTAGGCTAGATCTCTCTTGTGTTTGCTTAGATCTAATGAAACCTAGATGTTGATTATGTGTTGATTACTTGTCTATTCTTGTTTTGAATGAATGATTTATATGTTAGGCTTAAGAAAACTGGCAGATCTCCAAATGGTAACATGCTTGAACGTCTTAAGAAACATGAACCGAGGCGTACTAGGTCTTTATTGGTTGTATTTAATGCATGAGCCACTGTTTACAATCCCTATAGTTGTGCTGGGTCATGGTGTAGGAGGAGATAAGAGCTCATAGAGTTGGGGAGTTATGTATGCCACCCCACGAATGGTATTAAGGAATACAACCCGTCATTCATACAAGTGTAACAAGTAATTAACATGTAAAAGATATCTAGGGAGTAATTAAGTCTAAGTAAACACAATTTCTCCAATTACTGCTCACAACCTTAGTATAATTTAGTTTAATTTCATTTTTATTATTTTATTTTGATTGCATCTTAGCTTTGGGTTAGTTGAATAGCAACTAATTCCGCCCACTCTTCCAAAACCCGAGATTTTTAATTGCTTTCATAAAATATAAAAATACAAAAAATAATCATCCCTCACCTTTAGAACTATTAATTAGGTTTTCTAATCCTAGCGACACTATTCTTAAGCTGAACGATCAATCCCCCGGTACTTGTCACTATACTATACTACAACAATCAGGTACACTGCCTGGTGGGGGTTGTAAGCTTCTCGAGATCCCTCGAGAGGTAAAGCAAGGTGCGATTCCCACGCATCAAGTTTTTGGCGCCGCAGCCCGGGGAATAGTTATTGTTTAGGTTAGGATTTCTTTTTATTAGGTCTACTTGCTAGATTCCTTTCTAGTAAGATTTTATTTTTATTTTTAGGTCTTCTTTAGTCTATCTTTTTCTTTGTGTGTTTGTTCGTAATTTCTATTGACTATTCCGTTCACCATTATGGAGTACGCGAATCCACCATACCACCAACCAAAAAGGCCATTCTACCCTGTTGACATCTCGAATTTCAAACAATATCGAGATGAACCCATATATGATGCATGGACTCGTTTTAAAATTTTACTTCGAAAATTCCCTCATCATAGTTTCTCTTTTTCATCCCTAACTGAAACCTTTTACTATCGTGTCAGCCAATGTGACCAAATGCGCATCGATGATTTTGTCGATGGGGGCCCTAGGGAATTAAATGATGAAGAAGCGTGGGATACCATAGAAAACTGTGCCCAATATTATTATAGAGTAGACAACCCAACAAACAACATCACAAATCAATCGAAAACAAGTTTGATGGAGCAAACAGGAAGTTTGTTGGGGGATGAATATACTCATGTTGAGATACCTAGTTGGATGGCACCTAATATCATAGTACAAAACAAACATATAGGTAATCTAGGTACAATGGAGGATGAGGTGGATAATCCAAGGCCACAAAGTACCCCACAAGTCCTACCATCATTTGAGGCACATACACCGCCCGTGACTTACCCGGAAGAAGTAGAAGAGACTATAGGAACCCCAATTGAGGTAGAACCCTTGGACCAAGCACCACCAGAGGATATAGGTTTGAACACTTGTAGTGATAACCTTACTCCTAGTTCTAGGGAAGTTCCTAGTTTTGATGAACCGGAGCCTCAACCAAAACCATTACCTAATCTTCCATCCTTGGATGAAGATTTAGGAATTGAAATAGGTCCCGATCCACCCATCAAACCATGTAGTCTGGGTAGTTTTACGTTGAAGGTAGTAGACCCCAAGCCTTGTAGAGAAGAAGCCAACATAGGAGTGGACCATGACGTTACATACTTACATCACCCATTCATGATTGATCGTAAGAAACATTATGGGTTTAAACCGGGTTTATTAGGTCAAAATAGATCCCCAACTAGGAATCTCTCGAAGTTGATAGAAAATGATCCCTTCTTAGGAGAAAACTTCAACTCACTCATTGACCAAAGTGAACTAGGTAAGGTTATGATGAAAGGAGCACACCCGTTTGAGCATATAATTCATCCACCACTCTTCTCTCATGTGGCATACTTTCATCCTAAGGGTGTGTATCGCTACTTTCACCCGCACTTAATCCTAAGTGTAGGGAAAACCTCACCTTTATCCGTGAAATAAGGGTAGAGTCAGGCTCGTGACTCGAAAAAAAACAAGCGCTTCTTGGGAGGCAACCCATGTTTCGTGTGATTTTTATTTGTTTGATTGTTATTTGCTTCCGTATGCATGTTTTATTTTTATTGTTGGTTGATCATGTTTCTCAATTAAAAAGTGGAAATACTTTATTATGTTGTTTAGCCTAGTCTTAACTTCAACCTAAAGGTATTTTTGCAAAAGATAAGTGTAAGGGGAAACCCCAAATATGTTTTCAAGAAACAAACCGATCATGATTCTCCACAATATTTAATGAACATGTATATTCGTATTTGTTAGAGTCAAATGCTTGTATCGAGTCATAATGAAGTTTTGCAGGATTTTCCAGGAAGTAGGACAAAGTTTTTCCAGAAATTTTCCGGAAACTTAACATAAGAATTTCTGCAGGTCCATTCTGACAGCGTCAGGGTTTGCTCTTGACGGCGTCAGGAGTCAAAAATCTGGAAATTTTACCGGTTTTGTTTTTCTAACGGAGTCTTATGGTTTTTGTGAATTATTAAGTTTTATAATCTCCAGGAAATCTGCAAACTTCATTCCACAAGCATTATATCTTACTTTGTTTTCTAGGATTTAGTAACTTATATAGGATGCCGCCGATTTTACGCGAGGTTGCCTTGTCTACTTTTGTTAGGATTTACAGGTTATTTATGAGAAGAAGATGATTTATATTCTGGAAGGGAAGCTTTGATTGTTCGTTTTCTTGGAAGAAGATTTAACCTGGTCAACTAAAATCCATACCGAGCGAATCAGGGGATTATTTGATTTCATTCTCTTTACTTTTTAACTTTTACATTCTTTACTTGAACATTGGGGACAATGTTCATCTTAAGTGTAAGGGGAGGGTAAAAAGATGATACCTTACATATGCACTTTCGCTTGAGTTTGTTTTGTTTGATGGTAGATGTGTAATAAAACTACGAGAAATACTTGTTAGTGCAATTTTAGCGCCAAATTTAAATTTTTTTACAACATTTAGGAGTGAAACTTTAGCCATAGCAAGCGTCTCATGGATAGGAGATTGTATGACTAGCACATAACCGTATATTCAGAAAAATTTTCCACCCAAAAATGTGAGGTTCGCCTTTAGATTTGATAGGAAAAGCATTCATTATTGGTGCTTATGAGTGTACCGGTAGCATTTAGATTCTAGAACTTGCGTTAGTGATGCATCCCGAGACCGCTAGTGAGACTACATTCGTGTAGTAGGATTTACTGCATGATAAGAGGCATTAGGATCACCCTTGTGTTAAACCCGTATTATAATTACTTGACCATTTAAGTCATATTACTTGGCTAGTTAAGTCAACTAATTTTTCCCACACCCTTAGCGTTGTACTCATTTTTAGTACACGATACCCCTAGTACACCCCTCCGAGCCTATCTTTTCGTTTCTAACTTTAAGCATCTTACTTAAAGGAAGAATTTGTTACACCTCACTTAAATGTACACCCAAATCGCCTTAGCCTTCCGTGTATGCGCTCATTTTTAGTGCATTATTGTTATTTGTTAAACCCTAAGTTAACTTTCTAATTGATTACATGGTTGCTAAGTCGAGTCATATCCTTGTACATATTGTTTTGGGACGATTGGGACTCATGGGTAAGTACTTATTTTATGGAGTAATGGGGAAGAACATCACTTATTACCCCCATACGTGCGTTAATCTTAAAAGTACTCCAAGTGTTTTGATTTTCTTAATTCGAGTCATTAGATTAGTTTAATGTAAAGTATGTAAAGATTCAAGTGTAAGGGGAATTCTCATCCCCTATGATGTATTATTTCGGATGGTAGGGTAAGAGTGTATGCAAAAAAAAAAAAAAAAAAAAAAAAAAAAAATCGAAAAAATCAAGAAAAAGAAAAAAAAAATAGAAAAAAAAAAAGAGAAAAAAACATACGGACTACCATCCCGTTTTTATTTTATGTTCATTTTATGTTTTTGTTATTTTTCATTTATTAGCTTAAGTCGAGTCTAGTCTTGGCTTAGCAACGCCATCTTTTACATGTAATTAACTAAGATTGTTAACTCGCCACCAGTAAAACTTCCTTTATCCAACAAAACCGTGTAATTCATATCCCTACACCTAACGTTATAACCCTTTAAAAGACCTCTTTGATAGTTTATCCTAGGTGCTTACGCCATGTGGTGGAGGTTTGATCCTTTCCCAAGCCTATGGTAATCTATTTTGCTATGACAGGTAGTGAGAGATATCTTCCATTTCCATAATGTTATATTACTTTATTACACCCGAGAGATGTGAGTATCTAAACACTATTTGTGAGGTGCTTGTGTATGACCTCTGTGCTTGTCTATTGGTCTTTAGTGGAACGATTATTTGTTGTAATTACTTTTATATTAGTGTTAAATGACCCCTAACTTGTCTTTTGAGTAGAATAAAAGCTCATTTGCTTGAGGACAAGCAAATCTCAAGTGTAAGGGTATATGATGAGGCGAAAAATGATCCGTTTTTAGGGGGTCATTTAAGCCCGAATCCGACTTTATTTGATCAAATATTGCCCTAAATCGTTCCTTTTGTGATTTTAGGTGTTTGGAGAGTGAATTCTGGAAAATAGGCTATTTTGGACGTTTTTGGAGCATAAAGTGAAGAAAACGACAAAGTACCAAAAATCCAAGCTGAAGATACAAGGTGACGGCGTCAAGACTTCCTTCTTGACGGCGTCAGACATGAAGAATAATTTATCGTAGCTGGTGACGACGTCAGATGGAGAGGTGACGGCGTCAAAGTGGCCAAGAATAATTTACCGTGGGTGGTGACGGCGTCACATAGGCCGTCACAAGTGGATCTAGGGCGTCCGAGGAAGTATATGGCGGCGAGTTGATGGCGTCAGATTTAACTCTTGATGCCGTCAGAACGATTTTCCTATATATAGTTTTATAGTTTTTTCATTAGAGAGAGAGAAGTTTTGGTGAAACCCTAAAGACGATTTTGGTGCCTCTTTCACAGGTTTTTCAAGGGTTCCAAACCCTTGAGACCTTGCATTGTAATTGAGATAAGTGTACTTTCAATTCAATCAATATGTCTATGTGTTGGTTGTTTATCTCTTGTTCTTGTCTCAATTCTACTATGCTAGGCTAGATCTCTCTTGTGTTTGCTTAGATCTAATGAAACCTAGATGTTGATTATGTGTTGATTACTTGTCTATTCTTGTTTTGAATGAATGATTTATATGTTAGGCTTAAGAAAACTGGCAGATCTCCAAATGGTAACATGCTTGAACGTCTTAAGAAACATGAACCGAGGCGTACTAGGTCTTTATTGGTTGTATTTAATGCATGAGCCACTGTTTACAATCCCTATAGTTGTGCTGGGTCATGGTGTAGGAGGAGATAAGAGCTCATAGAGTTGGGGAGTTATGTATGCCACCCCACGAATGGTATTAAGGAATACAACCCGTCATTCATACAAGTGTAACAAGTAATTAACATGTAAAAGATATCTAGGGAGTAATGAAGTCTAAGTAAACACAATTTCTCCAATTACTGCTCACAACCTTAGTATAATTTAGTTTAATTTCATTTTTATTATTTTATTTTGATTGCATCTTAGCTTTGGGTTAGTTGATTAGCAACTAATTCCGCCCACTCTTCCAAAACCCGAGATTTTAATTGCTTTCATAAAATATAAAAATACAAAAAATAATCATCCCTCACCTTTAGAACTATTAATTAGGTTTTCTAATCCTAGCGACACTATTCCTAAGCTGAATGATCAATCCCCCGATACTTGTCACTATACTATACTACAACGATCAGGTACACTGCCTGGTGGGGGTTGTAAGCTTCTCGAGATCCCTGAGAGGTAAAGCAAGGTGCGATTCCCACGCATCATTAGGAATTAAGTGATTAGATAGGGAAAACTGATTGTTAGTGAATTATATATGACTATGGTTGCTAAAGGTGAAACGATCATCTTAAATCATACTTACGTATAGTTTATCGATGTTGGATGATGGTTTTAATTATCTGTGTTGACATAAATAATGCCTAAAAACATTATTAACATATTATCAATATCTCTATGTTTTGATTATTACAAAACATAAACCCATTGAACTAAAATTTATGACATAAACAAGTATTTAGTGATTCTCTTTACATCCAAATCACTTAAGGTATGAATAAACAAAGTGTTTATTGCAATCTATCATCAACGGGGTATTTAATTAATTATTACAAAATTTATTTAATTATATAAACATATTATATATTTTTGAAAAATACTTTTGGTAATAAAGAAAAATGTTTTAATCATACTAAATATATGAATTCAAATTTTTAACCAAAATCAGTTAGTTTTTCACCAAATAAACTTTCTCCACTAAAAGACAGTTTCTGGCCGTTACAGCTGGGCGGCCCCCTTAATTATAAGGGGCGGTCCCCTTAAAATTAAGGGGACCAGCCATGATTTAAGGGGACCGGCACGCTCCTGTACAGTAATTTTTGTCCCTACAAATATTGGTTCATTTCTCAGATTTTCCTCACCTTTTGCACTCCTAAACTTTCTGTTCTACATCTCCATTTCCATTCTGTTAATCCTTTGATCATACATTCATAAATCTTTGTTTAAAAGTGATCCAAACATCATCCTCTCAAGTGCAAGAGAAGAATACTTCTATCCCTCAAGACAAGAAGTATTACAACTTGTTGTGACCTCCACATCCAAGTTGTTAGAGCATCATTCATTGTATCTATCTCTTTGTGTAATTAGTTATGAATATTTGATAGAAAATAGTTTAGTTAGGTATATAAGTAGTGTGATTGGTTAGTAGTTTGTTGTGAAGAAGAAGTACATAGGTGTGAAGTAGAAAGGTGTGAAGAAGATTGGTGTGAAGTACATAGGTGTGAAGTAGAAAGGTGTGAAGAAGATTGGTGTGAAGTAGATAGGTGTGAAGTTGTGTTCTGATTAAGTAGTGACTAGGTGTGAAGAAGTTGTGTAGAAGGTGTGAATAAGTTATGACGAAGTTGTGGTGTGTACATTGGTGTGTAAGGTTTTCTCCGCCATAAGGCAGCTTGTTGATATAGTGAAGAAAACTCTCCAGTTAGGTGCTCGGGGAGTGGAGTAGGGCAAGGAAGGTGACCTTGTATCCGAACCACTATAAATCTCTTGTCTCGCGGTTCGATCTTTCCATCTCTCATTTATTTCTTTACTTACATTATTATTACTATATCATACATATTTATTGTTGTTCATATTGTGCAAGACTTGAAATCACATAGTATCGAATCTAAATTTTTGAAAACAAAGAAAACATTCAAACAATCTTTTGTAACAAATTAAAAAGACGTAAAACTATTTAACCCCTCCTTCTAGTTTTCCACAATTGGTATCAGAGCCAGGTGTAGCAAGATTTTTTAAAATATATTGTATTTTAAAACTTGTAACGATCTATGGAATCTGAAAAATATTTAGAAGGGCAATCTATGCAATGACCACCACTATTTGAAAGTGATGGATTTTTATATTGGAAAAATAGATTCGAAACTTATGTGAAATCAAAAGATCTTGATTTTTGGCATGTTATTACCTTTGGTGATTTTCCCCCCACTCAACAAAATCCGGAAACTAAAAAGGATGAAATTGTACCTTTTGAAAAACAAAATGATGATTTGAAAAAGAAACAAGCTAAAAACAATGAAGCTAAAATGGTAATTTATAATGCGTTACCACGTAAAGAATATGAAAGAATTTTTATGTGTAAAACCGCCAAAGAAATTTGGGATTCACTACTTATTACTCACCAAGGTAATAGTCAAGTCAAAGATAATAAAATAGATCTTCTTGTACAACAATATGAACAATTTACGATTCCGGAAGAGGAATCAATTGATAATGCTTTTGCTAAATTTAACACTATTATCACAAGTTTAAAAGCACTTGATGAGACATTTTCTAGTAAAAATTGTGTTAGGAAATTTCGTAGGGCATTGCATCCAAAATGGGGAGCTAAGGTCACGGCAATTGAAGAGTCAAAGAATTGGATGACGTTATCACTTGATGAACTTATTGGCAACTTGGAGGTCCATGAAGAAATTATAAGAAGAGATTCGGAAACGGTCAAAGTCAAGAAAGAACAAACCAAATCCATTGCTCTAAAAGCCAAAAAGGAACCTAGTGACGATGATGACTCAAGTGACGAAAGTGAAGACGAAGAATAAGCAATGGCCGTAAGAGAATTCAAGAAATTCTTCAAGAGACGAGGAAGATTCACTAGATCACCACGAGACGAAAGAAAACCGTTCCAAAGAAATAGAAGTGATAACTACGGGAAAAGAAAGTGCTTTAGATGTGGAAGTCCAAATCACCTCATTGGCGAATGTCTAAAGCTGCTGGGTTATGAAAATCAAGGCGCCTTTGTTAGTGGAACATGGAGTGATAGTGACAAAGAAGAAGTGGAAAAACCAAGAGACGAAAAGTGTTTTGTGGCAAATGGAACTGACGAAATATGTTTAGGAATTGACTTGGAGCCTGACGAATGGATCAAGGATAACGGATGTTCGAGGCACATGACGGGGAACCGCAAACTATTTTCTACATACAAGGCATACAATGGAGGTAACGTTATTTTCGGTAGTGAGTTACGTGGAAAAATCATTGGCAAAGGTACGATTTCTCAAGACTCACTTACTATTGAAAATGTAGAGCATGTAGATAATTTAACATATAACTTGCTTAGTATAGGACAAATATGCGATAATAAATGTAGAGTTACCTTTACCGAAGAGGATAGCGAAATAGTTAAGAATGGAGAAATTATAGGTAGAGGAATTAGGAAAGGAGGCATATATGTTTTGAAACTAGGAAACAAACCTGAGGATAGGATATGCCTAACGACCCTAGACGAAAACTCCACATTGTGTCATAGGAGATTAGGACATGCTAACATGCAACAAATACAATCTTTGGCCTCTAAAGAACTAGTTAGAAACTTGCCTAATCTAAAATATGACAAGCATTTTTGTGATGCATGTAAAATTGGAAAACAAGTTCATGCTAGTCGCAAAGCTAAGAATATAGTATCCACTACTAGGTGCCTAGAACTATTACATATGGATCTTTTTGGTCCATCCGCTGAGCGAAGCTATGGAGGAAACAAATATACCTTAGTACTAGTAGACTAGGTTTTTAAGTGACAAGACCTAAGCCTTTGAAAAATTCAAAATTAGGATGAACAATAGTAAGCATTAGGACGGACCATGGTAGGGAATTTGACAACGAAGTACAATTCGGAAAATATTGTGATTTAAATGGAATATCTCACAATTTCTCCGCTCCTCGTACTCCTCAATCAAATGGCGTAGTAGAAAGAAAAAATAGGACACTACAAGAAATGAGTAGAACAATGTTAAATGAACAATCAATCCTACAAAAATTTTGGTGTCACGCCGTAGATACATCGACATATATTATTAATAGGGTATCAATTAGGAGAATTCTAGGAAAAACTCCTTATGAGTTACTAAGAGGTAGAAAACCAAACTTAAGCTACTTTAGGGTATTTGGAAGTAAATGTTATATTCTAAACACTAAGGATTACCTCACTAAGTTTGATCCAAAATCATACGAAGGAATATTTTTAGGATACTCACAAAATAGTAAAGCATATATTATACTTAACAAACACTCCATGAAAGTAGAAGAATCACTAAATGTAACATTTGATGAAACACCACCACCTCCTAAAACATTACCTTTAGAAGATGATGACTTAGTCGAAGATGAAGCTATTGAGGTTAGTAAAACAAAACCCATAAGAAATGATAATGAAGATATTAACTTAGGAAATAACGAAATTGTAAATGTTAAAGAATCTAGATCACATCCATTAGATAATATAATAGGGCATCTTAACCAAAGAACCCTTAGGTCATAAGCCCAAGATAAAAATAATTTCTTTTGTTTCCTCTCAGCAATAGAACCTAAGAATATTAATGAGGCTTTAAAAGATGAAAGTTGGGTTTTAGCTATGCAAGAAGAATTAAATCAATTTAAGGCAAATGATGTTTGGGAATTAGTCCCAAATCCAATGAATATGACCATCATAGGAACTAAATGGGTATATAGGAATAAGTTAGATGAAAATGGAATAGTAACTAGGAATAAAGCTAGGTTAGTTGCCCAAGGTTATAATCAACAAGAAGGAATTGATTATGACGAAACTTATGCCCCCGTAGCTAGACTAGAATCTATTAGGATATTACTTGCCTATGCATGCGCCCTAGATTTTAAGTTATTCCAAATGGACGTGAAAAGTGCATTCCTTAACGGTTTTATCAATGAGGAGGTATATGTGGCACAACCTCAAGGATTCATTGACTTCGCAAAACCTGATTATGTTTATAAGTTAAAGAAAGCTTTGTATGGACTCAAACAAGCTCCCAAGGCTTGGTATGATCGATTAAAAGCTTTCCTTATTAAACATGATTATTCCATGGGAATGGTAGATAACACTCTTTTCACAAAAAGGAAAGACCCAAATCTCATCATTGTTCAAATATATGTTGATGACATTATATATGGATCAACTTGTCAAGACATGTGTGATGAATTTGCCAAAATCATGCATGATGAGTTTGAGATGAGTATGATGGGTGAACTAAATTTCTTCCTAGGATTACAAATAAAACAGTTAGAAGATGGAATATTCTTTAACCAATCTAAGTACATCAAGGAAATGCTTAAGAAATTTGGCCTAGAAGACTCAAAACCCATGAAAATTCCCGTGTCTACAGAAGTGAAACTCACAAAGGATGATGAAGGTGAGTCCGTAGATAACACCAAGTATAGAGGAATGATAGGTAGTTTACTATACTTGACGGCAAGTAGACCCGATATCATGTTTAGTGTCTGCCTTTGTGCCCGTTTTCAAGAGGATCCCAAAACCTCTCACCTAGAAGCGGTTAAGCGTATCTTCCGATACATTAAAGGCACTATACACTTAGGATTATGGTATCCTAAGGGATCCGGCATAGAAACCATCGTTTATGCGGATTCGGATCATGTGGGAGACTACGTAGATAGAAAAAGCACTAGCGTTATTTGCACGTTTATGGGATGTTGCCTAACATCTTGGTTTTCGAAGAAGCAAACCGCTCTTGCTATTTCTACCACCGAAGCCGAATATGTAAGCGCTGGAAAGGCATGTCAACAAGCACTATGGATGAAACAAGCTCTCATAGACTATGGCATTAGGTTATAAAATGTTCCCATTATGTGCGATGACAAAGGTGCAATAGATTTAAGTAAAAATCCGGTGCAACACTCTAGGACTAAACACATAGAAATACGCCACCACTTCCTTAGGGATAATGTACAAAAAGGAAACATATCTATAGAAAAAGTTGCATCGGAAGATAACATTGCGGATATATTCACCAAACCCCTTAGGTGTGAATTATTCAATCACTTGCGTTTAGGATTAGGAATGATGGAACAAGTTGACTAAATCCTATTGCATTTAGACATTTTTTATTTTTTTTATTTTTTATTTATTTATTTTTTTTGCATAAAATTTGCATAAAATTTATTTTTCCTCCACTTCTCTATTTCTGAGTCTAGAAATCTATTTCGCACAAAATTAAAGATTGGGAAACCTTATTTTCCTTGCATATACTCTCTTGTAAAACCCAATCAAATTTTTTAAAACTATTCTCACATCTAGGAATTACATGAACATTATTTTCCTTGCATTGTTGACAAATGCTAAAAACCTTTTTCCGAAATCATGCATAAACTCTCACATAAATTGTCAAGGTATATAATCTAATATATATTTGACATTCATGAATCGAGCAAAAATCGAATCAAGGAGATTTTGGATTGTTTCTTAGGAAACCTATTTTTCTTTGCATTTAGGAGTCGAAATAATCACAACTCCACATTTGTTGCATATAGGCACACACTAGGACAAAATCACTCACAATGTTGTCATCTTGTTTCATCATCTCACTAGTTACCTTTGCCTTTGATCTAAGATAGTTGCCATAGGAGGATTTAGTGCCCTAGCCTTTATTTGTCTCCTCTTGCTTATTATTTATTGCTTGTTTGTTCTTTTACTTAAGTGTTTTTGCATGCATGCTATATCATGATTAGATTAGATGCTATATTGCCTAAAGGAATTGAACTTGCTTGAATCCAAATCCAAAAACACAACCTTTCTGCAAATTTTCTGCCAAAAACCCAATTCTGGCAATCTGAAAATCACCAGATGGGCGGCCCCCTTAATTATGTAAGGCGACCCCCTTAATTATTAAGGGGACCGCCCCTAATTAAGGGGACCGGCCATCTGCTGGTCTGGTTTACAGAATCTTTTCTGCTTTTTAGCCCATTTCAACCTACATTTCCCAATTTTCACCAACATATTTTGTCCTAATCTCCCAAACAAACTTTATCCATCCATAAACACACAAATCTTACACTATAAATATCCCCAATCTTCAACACTCTCCATTCATCCCTTAATGACTTCTCCAAACAAACCAAAAACAAAAGCCTCAAAGCTAGCAAGGATGACAAAAAAACCCGTTTGGCGAAGAAAAAGCCCTCGAAACAAATCCATCATAACCAATGAAGTTGGAAATCACTCAACACCTCCAACCACTTACTTCCCAAACTTTAAACCAAATCCACAAGGACATTCATTTGATCCTCTTTACAAACCATACAATATTGGCCAAACATCTTCTTTCATGCCAAACTACACATCTCATCCTCCAACCACTTATAATGATCCATACAAGTTTGATCAACCATCAAACTATAATAACAACTACACAAACCCAATTCATACATATCAACACAATGATTCTCTCCACATTGCCACGGAAAGGGCAACCTCCATCATCACCCTATGCAAATTGCCTACCCCACTCTCTCAACTTGAATCAAGTTACAAACCACACTCACTATTGCCCTTGTTGCATCTTTCTTCAAAAACAAATTCTCTACTTGAGTGAAGATATTTCTTGGATTGAATATCTTCTCACTCGTCCTCATCCAATACCACCCTTAACTCGATACAATATCGTAAGATCCACCTCTTCCGCTCCATACCCACTCTATATCCCTCTCCATCTAACAACTAAGCTCTATGCTTATGTTCCCATTCAAGCAAATAAAACACTCAACCGTGGGTTGCAAGCAAGTCTAAGTGCTCTCTTAGGCAATATAGGACTATGTATTTTCTTTTGTTTTATTGTACTCAATATGCTTCAAGCATATTGAATGTTGTAATGCTAATCGTTTCTATGATTATATCATATATGCTTGAATGAATCTATTTTTATTTGCATAATTGTTGCTTTGCGTATATATGTCTTGTTCTCTTCACATATTTTTTGTAGCCAAGCTTTCCATAGCTCGTTTCCTTGGTGCTCTCAAATGAGGGGGAGCATACATCAAGGGGGAGCATTCTACCCGATTAACTTCTTCTATGAAGTTTACTCGGTTTAACCTTTTTGATTTTACAAAAGGGGGAGAAGAGAATATTAAACTCTAAAATACTTGTCTAAAAATAAATTTTAGACCTATTGAGTTTAAGGTTTTGTAATAATCAAAAAGGGGGAGATTGTTGACATAAATAATGCCTAAAAACATTATTAACATATTATCAATATCTCTATGTTTTGATTATTACAAAACATAAACCCATTGAACTAAAATTTATGACATAAACAAGTATTTAGTGATTAACATTCTCTTTACATCTAAATCACTTAAGGTATGAACAAACAAAGTGTTTATTGCAATCTATGATCAAAGGGGTATTTAATTAATTATTACAAAGTTTATTTAATTATATAAATATATTATATATTTTTGAAAAACACTTTTGGTAATAAAGAAAAATGTTTTAATCATACTAAATATATAAATTCAAATTTTTAACCAAAATCAGTTAGTTTTTCACCAAATAAACTTTACCCACTAAAAGACAAAGTTTCTGGCCGTTACAGCTGGGCGGCCCCCTTAATTATAAGGGGCGGTCCCCTTAAAATTAAGGGGACCAGCCATGATTTAAGGGGACCGGCATGGTCCTGTACAGTAATTTTTGTCCCTATAAATACTAGTTCATTTCTCAGATTTTTCTCACCTTTTGCACTCCTAAACTTTCTGTTCTAGATCTCCATTTCCATTCTGTTAATCCTTTGATCATACATTCATAAATCTTTGTTTCAAAGTGATCCAAACATCATCCTCGCAAGTGCAAGAGAAGAATACTTTTATCCCTCAAGACAAGAAGTATTACAACTTGTTGTGACCTCCACATCCAAGTTGTTAAAGCATCATTCATTGTATCTATCTCTTTGTGTAATTAGTTGTGAATATTTGATAGAAGATAGTATAGCTAGGTATATAAGTAGTGTGATTGGTTAGTAGTTTGTTGTGAAGAAGAAGTACATAGGTGTGAAGTAGAAAGGTGTGAAGAAGATTGGTGTGAAGTACATAGGTGTGAAGTAGAAAGGTCTGAAGAAGATTGGTGTGACGTAGATAGGTGTGAAGTTGTGTTGTGATTAAGTAGTGACTAGGTGTGAAGAAGTTGTGTAGAAGGTGTGAATAAGTTGTGACGAAGTTGTGGTGTGTACATTGGTGTGTAAGGTTTTCTCCGCCATAAGGGAGCTTGTTGACATAGTGAAGAAAACTCTCGAGTTAGGTGCTCGGAGAGTGGAGTAGGGCAAGGATGGTGACCTTGTAGCCGAACCACTATAAATCTCTTGTCTAGTGGTTCGATCTTTCCATCTCTCATTTATTTCTTTACTTACATTATTATTACTATATCATACATATTTATTGTTGTTCATATTGTGCAAGACTTGAAATCACATAGTATCGAATCTAAATTTTTGAAAACAAAGAAAACATTCAAACAATCTTTTGTAACAAATTAAAAAGACGTAAAACTATTCAACCCCCCCTTCTAGTTTTCCACTATCTGGAAATATATTCCCAATGATAACTGTTCTTGAATTTGCTGAGTAGATATGGTTGTTTAGTAACATATATTTAGAAGATCCTGTACTCATTGTAGGTAATCCTATAAACCGCAAAAATAGATAATCCAAATGATAATTGTTCTTGAATTTGTTGAGTAGATTAAAGATTATTACTGATGCGTGGGATTTGCACCAGGCTTTACCTCTCAAGGGATCTCGAGAAGCTTACAACCCCCACCAGGCAGTGTACCTGATCGATGTAGTATAGTATAATGACAAGTACCGGGGGATTGATCGTTCAGCTAGGAATAGTGTCGCTAGGATTAGAAAACCTAATTACTAGTTCTAGAGATGAGAGATGATTCTTTTTGTATTTTTATATTTTTATGAAAGCAAGTAAAAATCTCGGGTTTGAAGGATTTGGGCGGAATTAGTTGCTAGTCAACTAACCCAATACTAAAGATGCAATCAAAATAAAATATTAAAAATGAAAATAAAACTAAATTAAACTAAAGTTGTGAGAATTAAGTGGAGAAATGTGTTTACTTAGATTTCACTACTCCCTAGATATCTTTTACACGTTAATTACTTGTTATAGTTGCGTGGATGACGGATTGTATTCCTTAATACCATTCATGGGTGGCGTACTTAACTCCCCAATCCTATGAGTGCCTACTTCATTCCTATGTCGAGCCGGCTAAGAAGCTCCTAACACGGGATCATTAGAATTTACTCATGCATTAAATACAACCAATAAAACCTAGTACACATCGGTTCATGTTTCCTAAGACGTTCAAGCATGTTACCATTTGGAGATCTGCCAGTTTTCTTAAGCCTAACATTGAAATCATTCATCCAATACAACCATAAACAAGTAATCAACACATATTCAACATCTAGGTTTCATTAGATCTAAACAAACACAAGATAAATCTAGCCTAACATGGTGGAATTAAGACAAGCACAAGATATAGACAACCAACACATAGACATATAGATTGAATTAGAAGAACACTTATCTCAATTACACATGTAAGGGTTCAAGGGCTGAAAACCCTTGAAAAACCTGTAAAATTCGTATATGGTTCGGCCTTAGGGTTTCTCCAAAACTTGTTCCTCTTAATGAATGAAAATTAGAAAACTATATATAGAAAATTGAGTCTGACGGCATCAAGAACAACCTTGTGACGCCGTCATCTCGCCGCCAAAAGAATCCTTGGACTGCCTTGATCTACATCTGACGCCGTCACGTATTAAGTTTTTCCAGGCCGTCACACATTTAACTCTTGACGCTCTTCCTTGTGACGCCTTCATTTCTGTACTGGGCCGTCATGAAATTTACTCTTGACGCCGTCAGGATAATGCTCTTGACGCCGTCACACACTGTTCCCAGCTTGGAAAATTAAGTCTTTGGCGTTTTCTTCACTTTTATGCTCCAAAAACGTCCGAATTGCTTCCTTTTCCAGATTTCACTCCCAAAGTACCCAAAATCACAAAAGGAACGATTTAGGGCAATATTTGATCAAATAAATTCAATTCCGGGCTTAAATGACCCCCTAAAAGTTGTTCATTTTTCGCCTCATCATATACCCTTACACTTGAGATTTGCTTGTCCTCAAGCAAATGCGCTTTTATTCTACTCAAAATACAAGTTAGGGGTCATTTAACACTAATATAAAAGTAATTACAACAAATAATCGTTCCACTAAAGACCAAAAACAAGCACGGAGGTCATATACTAGCACCTCACAAATAGTATTTAGATACTCACATCTCTCGGGTGTAATAAAGTATAAATTACAATATGGAAACGGAAGATATCTCTCACTACCTGTCATAGCAAAATAGATTACCATAGGCTTGGGAAAGGATCAAACCTCCACCACATGGCGTAAGCACCTAGGATAAACTATCAAAGAGGTCTTTTAAAGGGTTGTAACGTTAGGTGTAGGGATATGAAATACACGGTTTTGTTGGATAAAGGCAGTTTTTATTGGTGGCGAGTTAACAATCTTGGTTAATTACATGTACAATAAGGCGTTGCTAAGCCAAGACTAGACTCGACTTAAGCTAATAAATGAAAAATAACAAAAACATAAAATGAACATAGAATAAATAGGGATGGTAGTCCGTATGTTTTTTCTCTTTTTCTTTTTCTATTTTTTTTTCTTGATTTTTTCGACTTTTTTTTTTTTTTTTTTTTTTTTTTTTTTTTTATTTTTTATTTTTTTGCATACACTCTTACCCTACCATCCAAAATAATACATCATAGGGAATGAACATTCCCCTTACACTTGAATTTTTACATACTTTACAATAAACTAATCTAATGACTCGAATTAAGAAAATCAAAACACTTGGAGTACTTTTAAGATTAACGTACATATGGGGGTAATAATATGATGTTCTTCCCCATTACTCCATAAAATAAGTACTTTACCCATGAGTCCCAATCGTCCCAAAACAATATGTACAAGGATATGACTCGACTTAGCAACCATGTAATCAATTAGATAATTAACTTAGGGTTTAACAAATAACAATAATGCACTAAAGATGAGCGCATACACGGAAGGCTAAGGCAGATTTGGGTGTATATTTAAGTGGGGTGTAACAAATTCTTCCTTTAAGTATGATGCTTAAAGTTAGAAACGAAAAGATAGGCTCGGAGGGGTGTACTAGGGGTTTCGTGTACTAAAAATGAGTACAACGCTAAGGTGTGGGAAAAATTAGTTGACTTAACTAGCCAAGTAATATGACTTAAATGGTCAAGTAATTATGATACGGGTTTAACACAAGGGTGATCCTAATGCCTCTTACGATGTAGTAAATCCTACTACACGAATGTAGTCTCACTAGCGGTCTCGGGATGCATCACTAACGCAAGTTCTAGAATCTAAATGCTACCGGTACACTCATAAGCACTAATAATAAATGCTTTTCCTATCAAATCTAAATGCGAACCTCACATATTTGGGTGGAAAATTTTTCTGAAAGTACGGTTATGTGCAAGTCATACAATCTCCTATCCATGAGACGCTTGCTAAGACTAAAGTTTCACTCCTAAATGTTGTAAAAAATTTTAAATTTGGCGCTAAAATTGCACTAACAAGTATTTCTCATAGTTTTATTACACATCTACTATCAAACAAACAAACTCAAGCGAAAGTGTATTTGTAAGGTAACATCATTTTACCCTCCCCTTACACTTAGGATGAACATTGTCCCTAATGTTCAAGTAAAGAATGTAAAAGTGAAATAAGTAAAAAGAATGAAATCAAATACTCCCCTGATTTGCTCGGTATGGATAATAAGGTGGCCTGGTTAGATCTTCCTCCAAGAAAATGAACAATCAAAGCTTCCCTTCCAGAAAAATAAATCATCTTCTTGTCATGCATAACCTGTATATCCTGAGAAAACAAACAAGACAACCTCGCATAAAATCGGCGGCAATCTACATAAGTTACTAAATCCTAGAAAACAAAGTAAGATATAATGCTTGTGGAATGAAGTTTGCAGATTTCCTGGAGATTATAAAACTTAATAATTCAACAAAAACTTTAAGACTCCGTTAGAAAAACAAAACTGGTAAAATTTCTAGATTTTTACACGTGACGCCGTCAAGAGTAAACTCGTGACGCTGTCAGAAGTGACCTGCAGAAATTCTTATGTTAAATTTCTGGAAAATTTCTTGAAAAACTTGGTCCTACTTCCTGGAAAATCCTGCAAAACTTCATTATGACTCAATACAAGCATTTGACTCTAACAAATACGAATATATATGTTCACTTAATATTGTGTAGAATCATGATTGGTTTGTTTCTTAAAAACATATTTGGGGTTTCCCCTTACACTTATCTTTTGCAAAAATACCTTTAGGTGGAGTTAAGACTAGGCCAAAACAACAAAGTAAAGTATTTCCACTATTTAGTTTAGAAACATGATCTACCAACAATAAAAATAAAGCATGCATACGGAAGCAAATAACAAACAAACAAAATAAAATCACACAAAGCATGGGTTGCCTCCCAAGAAGCGCTTTTCTTTATTTACGAGTCTTGTAGCTAGACTCAAGGTCATGGGTTACCGTGTATCGCTTACGCTCACATAACCATGCGTGAGCCATCTAATGGTCGCCTCATCTTTCTTATACTCATCTCCTAACTCTAAACATCCGCGATAGTATCTTTTATTCTTTTCATGAGTATACTTAAGCCCTTTTCTCTTATCATTCTCACTTAGCATTTCTATGGGCGGATACCTACTACACTTCTCAATAGAAAAATCCTTGACCTAGGGTGTGTGCGGGGCATTTGGTAGACAAAATCTTCTTTCCCATCCGAGAATGTAATTAACCCTTCTATAAGTTTTTCATCGAGGTCGGTCAACCGTTTAAAAGGTTCTCCAAACACAACTTGGGTCAACTTACTATCAACAAATTCTCCTATACTCTCCATAACCATGAACTTAACAAGATAAACCAAACTTCCTACAAACACATGCAATGGTATTGTCCTAGCATTAATATTTTCCCTTTTGTATTCTAACTCATCTACCATGATTTTATTATATTCATTACACGAGATTACGTTCCTTGGGAGAGATGAGTTAAGATAGGCGTTAAAGCTCCTAAATCCGATCTTACAAGGAAATTGCATGTTGAATGAACTGTCACTCTCAATCCTTGTTCTAGGGTCGACATACCTAACAGGGTTCACTTCCTCTTCCATCCTATTCTCATTAATCACATCACCATCATCAAGGTCCTCATCGGAGTCTGAATAGTAAAAAGGACTAGCCCTGCGATCATCATCATGATCAGACTCCTCTAACTCGGAATTATTGTCAAAGTGGTGGTTGGGCGAGAGGTTAGGTGGGTTCTCATTCTCAACTAAAGGGAGCGGGGCGGGCATTTGGAAGATCCTACGACGAAAAACACGAATAACAGGAATCAAATGATCAATGTTATTGTTATCCATCGAAATAGTTTACGAACAAAGGAAACAAAAAAAATAAGATAGACTAAAGAAAACCTAAAAATAAAAAATAAAATCTTACTAGAAAGGAATCTAGCAAGTAGACCTAATAAAAAGAAATTCTAACCTAGACAATAACTATTCCCCGGGCTGCGGCGCTAAAAACTTGATGCGTGGGGTTTGCACCAGGCTTTATCTCTGAAGGGATCTCGAGAAGCTTACAACCCTCACCAGGCAGTGTACCTGATCGATGTAGTATAGTATAATGACAAGTACCAGGGGATTGATCGTTCAGCTAGGAATAGTGTCGCTAGGATTAGAAAACCTAATTACTAGTTCTAGAGATGAGAGATGATTCTTTTTGTATTTTTATATTTTTATGAAAGCAAGTAAAAATCTCGGGTTTTAAGGATTTGGGCGGAATTAGTTGCTAGTCAACTAACCCAATACTAAAGATGCAATCAAAATAAAATACTAAAAATGAAAATAAAACTAAATTAAACTAAAGTTGTGAGCAATAAGTGGAGAAATGTGTTTACTTAGATTTCACTACTCCCTAGATATCTTTTACACGTTAATTACTTGTTATAGTTGCGTGGATGACGGATTGTATTCCTTAATACCATTCATGGGGTGGCGTACTTAACTCCCCAATCCTATGAGTGCCTACTTCACTCCTATGTCGAGCTGGCTAAGAAGCTCCTAACATGGGATCATTAGAATTTACTCATGCATTAAATACAACCAATAAAACCTAGTACACATCGGTTCATGTTTCCTAAGACGTTCAAGCATGTTACCATTTGGAGATCTGCCAGTTTTCTTAAGCCTAACATTGAAATCATTCATCCAATACAACCATAAACAAGTAATCAACACATAAACAACATCTAGGTTTCATTAGATCTAAGCAAACACAAGATAAATCTAGCCTAGCATGGTGGAATTAAGACAAGCACAAGATATAGACAACCAACACATAGACATATTGATTGAATTAGAAGAACACTTATCTCAATTACACATGTAGGGGTTCAAGGGCTGAAAACCCTTGAAAAACCTCTAAAATTCATATATGGTTTGGCCTTAGGGTTTCTCCAAAACTTGTTCCTCTTAATGAATGAAAATTAGAAAACTATATATAGAAAATTGAGTCTGACGGCATCAAGAACAACCTTGTGACGCCGTCATCTCGCCGCCAAAAGAATCCTCGGACTGCCTTGATCTAAATCTGACGCCGTCACATATTAAGTTTTTCCAGGCCGTCACACATTTTACTCTTGACGCCGTCAGGATAATGCTCTTGACGCCGTCACACACTGTTCCCAGCTTGGAAAATTAAGTCTTTGGCATTTTCTTCACTTTTATGCTCCAAAAACGTCTGAATTGCTTCCTTTTCTAGATTTCACTCCCAAAGTACCTAAAATCATAAAAGGAACGATTTAGGGCAATATTTGATCAAATAAATTCAATTCCGGGATTAAATGACCCCCTAAAAGTGGTTCATTTTTCACCTCATCAATTACCTTTGCAATTATAGGTACCAAAAAATAGATAATCCTAATGTCTCCTCAACAAAACCGATCAACTTGAACCTAACCTAAATTACCACCCTCCATACAGCCTGTGGATATAATTGTTATTGAGAAGATCATGTACTCATGCTAATGTATAACAACCCACAAACACCTGTTACTATCATTCCCATTACAAATACCTATAGTAGGTATTTCACAGGTAAATTTTTGCTTTTTATATGCATTATTACTTGCATGACTCACTAGACCTGCTCACGTATCTACACAAGCCAAATAACTCAACACTCACATCCTATTAACCTCAGGTATGTCAAGCATAAAATGATAACAACACCATAATAAGTAATTCACCAATCTAAAACACTAAACATAACACAAAACCCTAATAAACACTAACTAAAACTTAAGTTGGATTATGTGCTTATTTGAACCTATATGCTTAGTTTAACTAGTATGACTGTGTCCAAGGCTTAAGTATGAGTTTCCTTATGAATATTAGGATATCTTAGGACCATTAGGCTATAAAATAAACCCTTTAGAACTTAGATACAAACCCCATAAGCCCAAAACCATAACTAGGTCATAATTAACTAGAATTAGGTCTAAACCATCCCAAAACTTCCCCATAGGTCACTACTACTTAGTATAAGCCTCTTAGAACTTAGGAATAGTTATTAGACACTTATAGGACACTAGTCTAGGTGCTAAACCATAGGTTAAACCCTAGTCTCTCACTAGACACACTTAGGTCATTTAGGTTACAAAACTAGGTCAAACCTTCCCAAACCTTCCCATAAGTTACCCTTACTTAGAATAAACCCTTTAGGACTTAGGATTAGTCACTAGACACTCTTAGAAACTTAAATTAGGCACTAAACCTTAGGTGAAACCTTAAACACTTAGTAAGTAGAACTAGGTCTAAACTTAACTAAAATAAGTAAAACCTAAACATAAGCACCTCAACCACCTCAACCTAGCACCCTAATGATGCGTAGGGATTGCACCAGACTTTACCTCTTGAGGGATCTCGAAAAGCTTGTAACCCCCACCGTGTACCTGATTGTTGTAGTATAGTATAGTGACAAGTACCGGGGGATTGATCTTTCAGCTTAGGAATAGTGTCGCTAGGATTAGAAAACCTAAAGACTAGGTCTAGAGATGAAGGATGATTATTTTTTGTATTTTTTTGGTTTTATGAAAAGCAAATAAAAATCTCGGTTTTGAAGGAGTGGGCGGAATTATTTGCTATTCAACTAACCCAAGAACTAAGATGCAATCAAAATAAAATTCTAGAAATGAAAATAAACTAAATTAACTAGAAGGGTGAGCAATATATGGGAGAATTGTGTTTACTTAGGTTTCACTAATCCCTAGATATCTTTTACAGGTTAATTACTTGTTATAGTTGCGTGGATGATGGATTGTATTCCTTAATACCATTCATGGGGTGGCGTACTTACTTCCCCAATCCTATAAGCTCCTACTTCACTCCTATGTCAAGCCGGCTAAGAAGCTCCTAACATGGGATCACTAGAATTCGCTCATGCATTAAATACAATCATAAAAACCTAGTACACATCGGTTCATGTTTCTTAAGACGTTCAAGCATGTTACACAATGGAGATCTGCCAGTTTTCTTAAGCCTAACATTGAAATCATTCATCCAATACAACTATAAACAAGCAATCAACCTATAATTAACATCTAGGTTTCATTACATCTAAGCAAACACATGAAAGATCTAGCCTAGCATGTTGAAATCAAGACAAGAATAAGATATATTCAAACAACACATAGACATATTGAATGAATTGAAAGAGGACTTATCTTAATTGAACATGAAAGGTTTCAAGGGGTGAAAACCCTTGAAAATACTGTTACAAACGACATAGGGTTTATTAGGTTCGACCCTAGTATTCTCCACACTAGTTCCTCCTTTAATGAATGAAAAATAGAAAAGTATATATAGATTTTGTGAGGTGACGGCGTCAAGAGTAAATTTCTGACGCCGTCATCTCGCCGCCAAATAAATTCTCGGACTGCCTAGATCTGGGTTTGACGCCGTCATGTGTATTCAATTTGCAGGCCGTCACCAAAATTTCCCTTGATGCCCTTCTCTTGACGCCTTCAGGTTTTCTCTGGGTAGTCATGGACTTTACTGCTGACGCCGTCAAAATTTCCTTCTTGACGCCGTCAGGTACTGTTCTCAGCATGGAAAATTAAGTCTTTGCCGTTTTCTTCACTTTTATGCTCCAAAAACGTCCAGAATTCACTCCCAAAGTACCTAAAATCACAAAAGGAATGATTTAGGGCAATATTTGATCAAATAAATTCAATTCCGGGCTTAAATGACCCCCTAAAAATGGTTCATTTTTCGCCTCATCATATACCCTTACACTTGAGATTTGCTTGTCCTCAAGCAAATGCGCTTTTATTCTAGTAAAAATACAAGTTAGGGGTCATTTAACACTAATATAAAAGTAATTACAACAAATAATCGTTCCACTAAAGACCAAAGACAAGCACGGAGGTCATACACTAGCACCTCACAAATAGTGTTTAGATACTCACATCTCTCGGGTGTAATAAAGTATATATCACAATATGGAAATGGAAAACATCTCTCGCTACCTGTCATAGCAAAATAGATTACCATTGGCTTGGGAAAGGATCAAACCTCCACCACATGGCGTAAGCACCTAGGATAAACTATCGAAGAGGTCTTTTAAAGGGTTGTAACGTTAGGTGTAGGGATATGGAATAAACGGTTTTGTTGGATATACGCAGTCTTTACTGGTGGCGAGTTAACAATCTTGGTTAATTACATGTACAATATGGCGTTGCTAAGCCAAGACTAGACTCGACTTAAGCTAATAAATAAAAAATAACAAAAACATAAAATAAACATAGAATGAAAAGGGATGTTAGTCCGTATGTTTTTTCTCTTTTCTTTTTCTATATTTTTTTTTTCTTTTTCTTGATTTTTTCGATTATTATTATTTTTTATTTATTTATTTATTTTTTTTGCATACACTTTTACCCTACCATCCAAAATAATACATCATAGGGAATGAAAATTCCCCTTACACTTGAATTTTTACATACTTTACTATAAACTAATCTAATGACTCGAATTAAGATAATGAAAACACTTGGAGTACTTTTAAGATTAACGCACATACGGGGGTAATATATGATGTTCTTCCCCATTACTCCATAAAATAAGTACTTTACCCATGAGTCCCAATCGTCCCAAAACAATATGTACAAGGATATGACTCGACTTAGCAACCATGTAATCAATTAGATAATTAACTTAGGGCTTAACAAATAACAATAATGCACTAAAGATGAGTTCATACACGGAAGGTTAAGGCGATTTGGGTGTACATTTAAGTGGGGTGTAACAAATTCTTCCGTTAAGTAAGATGCTTAAAGTTAGAAATGAAAAGATAGGCTCGGAGGGGTGTACTAGGGGTATCGTGTACTAAAAATGAGTACAACGCTAAAGGTGGGAAAAATTAATTGACTTAACTACCCAAGTAATATGACTTAAATGGTCAAGTAATTATGATACGGGTTTAACACAAGGGTGATCCGAATGCCTCTTATCATGTAGTAAATCCTACTACACGAATGTAGTCTCACTAGCGGTCTCGGGATGCATCACTAACGCAAGTTCTAGAATCTAAATGCTACCGGTACACTCATAAGCACTAAAAGTAAATGCTTTTCCTATCAAATATAAAGGCGAACCTCACATATTTGGGTGGAAAATTTTTCTGAATGATACGGTTTTGTGCTAGTCATACAATCTCCTATCCATGAGACGCTTGCTAAGGCTAAAGTTTCACTCCTAAATGTTGTAAAAAAATTTAAATTTGGCGCTAAAATTACACTAACAAGTATTTCTCATAGTTTTATTACACATCTACCATCAAACAAACAAACTGTAACACCCTCAGTTTTAAAATATTTGCAGCGGAATAAAGATTGGGTGTTATTTCATAGCTCACAGTTTTTCAGTAGAAAATGATTATCAATTTAGTCATTTTAAAACATTTATCATTCGAATTTTATAAATATCAGAGTTTTCAAAATGAGGTCCCAGTGGTTTCAAAGTTTGTTAAATAAGTTTTCGAATGATAGTAAAATTCATAGCCTTTGTAAGAATCCGTGCTCCTCCGTACCATCCTTGCTCATTATGGACCTGAGATAAACACATGCTAAAAGTGTCAACACAAAGGTTGGTGAGTTCATAGAGTTTATAAGTAGAGTAGTTGATTTCCAAGAATCAAAAGAATTTGTGAGTCTATACTATTCATAATAAACGATTTATTATCAAAATCAAAGTGTGAGTAAAATCCATAGTATTTATAGTCGAAAGCAATTGATTTATCAAAATCAAAGTTAACATGAAATAGTTTGTTGGTTTGCCCTAATTGGGTCAACACCAAAAATAGTTTGTTGGTTTGCCCTAACGGGGTCAACACCAAAAATAGTTTGTTGGTTTGTTAAGAAATAATGATTTTCTGCTATATAGTGAACACAAATTTGTATTTTGATAAAAACAATGGGCTACGTTGTTATACGCCCATAACTTTAGTTATTGTAGTACTGTGTCATGACCATAGCACTACTACCTGATTTCCCCTAAGCCTCATGACACTCATCCGATTAACAGATCTCATCAAATATGATGGATAATAGTAACAATGGCCCTCGGGATAGGTTTTTGCCATTCACCTATTAGATTTCAAATAAAGTGTGTTTGGTGGCTTTCTCCAGCAACCAAACGGGGATTGTCAGTCCCTAATAGATCTATCTACAATTATTTACGTTCACCCTACGAGTGACTAAGGTTCATGATATGAGGGACTTTTTGGCAATAGCTAACTTAGGAAGTAGAAATCAGATATAGCATACAGTTGAAAAGTTACTTGTAAACATGTTTATAGCAGTTATCTCTCCATGAGCTATAAAATGTATAAAATGGTGGGCTATGGTCCCACAGTAATTTGTAAATAGTTTGAAATACTTATGAAAGTAAAAGTAGTAGTTGAGCATGTATCTCCTCCAAAGCATTAATAAAACATTTATAAAACCAGTAAAAGTAGGGGCTATGACTCACCTTAAGTGATACTAGAAATGATGAAAGTAAGTGCGAGTGAGAGTATGAGAATGATTTTGGAAGCGTCCTTAGTGCGGAACCTGATAAATAAATTTATCTGAGAATCTAACCAAATACTATTTGGTAAATGAATAACGATCAATGAATGACGATTAATCGTTATGATGAAAGGATGATGAAATGGTTTTGTGGCAGAGGTGACTTAAGTGGCAAATGCTTAGAGTTCAAGAACAAAGTTATATACTATATAACTTGTCTTTAATTATAAAGTGTCGTTAATGATTATATTCTCTCGTCACGAAATAATGATATGCATATAATTTATCAAAAGTTTTGTTGACGATAAGTTATAGTAGTTGTAAAATATTCTAGTTGTAATCCATTTTAACAGAATCCTATTTATCTATTCGAAATGGCTTCTGTATTAGTCGATGTATGTATAGTTTGTCTAATAAATATAAAGGTTTGCAAAACGTTTATTTTATACGTTTTAGGTTTTAGTAGAACGTGTGATAAATATATAAGTACATCACTTATATATATAAATTGATTTTTGAAAATTTATGCACCTATATGTAAGTCTTTATAATTTGATGCAAGTTATTGAAAGTATAGGTTTTTGACAATATTATAAAGTTTACAAATCTCACCCTTAGCTTATATAAAAGTTTCACTTTTAACCCTAGGTTCAAAATATTCACAATTTTAGTCCAAAATATCCAATTTAAACATTCTTCTCAATATTTCAAAAAGTGACAGTTTACACCCTCTATATTTTTCATGCAACCCCTCTTATTTTTCTGTTTTAAACCTTTATTTTCCGTAATTGATAGTTCTTACCCCTCGAGTCAAAATATTTGCATTCCTAGTCCAAAAAGCTTATAAGTTGTAAAAATAAATTTTTATTTCAAAGAGTTAAGTTTTATTTGCTTATTTTGAACTTATGGAAATAGCTCATTTTTATTCGGCTTATTTGAATAGCTTATGGGCCGCTTATTTTGTAAAAAGGGTTAATTCATTATAGGGTTTAACGGCCCAATTAAGGTGCGTTTGGCTTTTTAAAAGAACAAAGAAACCTGTTAAAAAAATAAGTCTCCAATATGACTATGCCTGGGTTCAAACTCAGGTGGTTCGTTTCATAATTGTGAGATACAACCAACTGAGCCAAGTGGTTTCTTGGGTTGTTTTTCACGTCTTAATGTGTTTACTTAGATTTCTACTAAGTTAAGTTTGTAATATATTTACTTCGTATGTATAGATCATGCATGCGTGTAGATTTTATAGGAATGTTTATTATACGTTCATGTTTAGTTTTCTTCGTTACTCTGCCACACAAGATCAACGATACGTCTTTAGATTGTAAAAAGTGGGTTGTACGTTATATAGTGAAAGTAGAATATGTTACGTATGAACAAAGTCGCAACAGAAATAAATTGTTGTGGACAGGACATTATAGTATGCATGGAAATGGAGTGGAGAGACTTACTACACCAACTGTACGTGGTGGTGAGGAACAAGTGGAAGAGAGGACGAGTGACAAGGTGAAAGTGAATGAGGGGCAAGCGAGAGACGAAGCCAAAACAACTTCATCGCCTAACATGGTGTAGGTAAACTCACGTTAGGGGCCAGAGATCGAAAGTAGAAAAGTGTAATTCGTTTAAGTGCTCAACCATGAACTGTGTCCATCTCCAAGTCGACTAGAATGATGCTTGGAACCTAGGGAATTCCAGGTCACCTCTCGTATGCACCACAGTAAAAGAAAGACTTAGGAATATATTTTGGGAATGTGAATTTATAGGTGAAATTGCATGTACGGATGAGGGTTTGTTTGGGAGCTTGGCTAACATTCTCGTTCACAGCCATGAGGAGACTTAGAACAATTAGTGAAACATGAAAGTGTGAAGTTTGCATGCATGTGTGTTGTACGCATGAAATGGAAGTGTATTACATGGTTTCTTCTTCTTGCTCCTTTCTTCTTTCTCGTCCAACAAGTACAAGGCAAAAGGGATGGTTGCGTTTGTGTTTGTGTTGGTAGAAAACAAAGAGTGGATTTATTGTTTTTGTGTCGTGTGCATGCATGCATACATAACAAAAATGGAAATGAAGTGAAGACTTTTATAAGCTATCTTGGAGTACTCATGTGGCCTTGCATTAATGAGATGTGGACCACAAAACTAAGAGTGTGGTGTTGGTGATGTTTTGAATGGCAGCAAGCAAGGAGGTGTCATACAAGTCAAATGGGATAGTGTGTGTAAGAGAGGTTGTGTAAGCAAAAGCAAGTGGGTGTGTAAGAGATTCACGTGGTTTTGGTTGGAGTTAGTAGTCGGCAGAAGGGAACAAAGAAAAGGAAAATTATCAAGGGTGGGTTTGGATTATGTGTTGGCCACAACAATTGGATACCGAAGGTTCTGTTGGTTCTGTTGGGCTGAGTTATTAAGTGACCGTTTAATTTGTAACTAGTGTCTAAGTAGAATTTGTGAAATATTTATATTTCGAATAACGTTTCAAGAATTGGTTCCGTCATTTGGTGATTTTTGTGATAATGTTTTCGTGTCAAATTTATATAATAAAGAAAATTTTAAATTTTCCTGTAAAAATGGTGATTAGAAATAATGACGAGATTAATATATAATTAAACATTTTTAATTATAGGGAAAATCACGGGATGTGATACAAACTCAAGCGAAAGTGTATCTGTAAGGTATCATCATTTTACCCTCCCCTTACATTTAGGATGAACATTATCCCCAATGTTCAAGTAAAGAATGTAAAAGTGAAATAAGTAAAACGAATGAAATCAAATACTCCCCTGATTCGCTCGGTATGGATAATAAGGTGGCCAAGTTAGATATTCCTCCAAGAAAATGAACAATCAAAGCTTTCCTTCCAGAATATAAATCATCTTCTTGTCATACATAACCTGTAAAATCTGAGAAAACAGACAAGGCAACCTCGCGTAAAATCGGCGGCAATCTATATATGCTAATAAAACCTAAAAAAGCAAAGTAAGATATAATGCTTGTGGAATGATGTTTGCAGATTTCCTGGAGATTAAAAAACTAAAGATTCAACAAAAACTTTAAGACTCCGTTAGAAAAACAAAACTGGTAAAATTTCCAGAATTTTACACGTGACGCCGTCAAGAGTAAACTCGTGACGCCGTCAGAAGTGACCTGCAGAAATTCTTATGTTAAGTTTCCAGAAAATTTCTGGAAAAACTTCGTCCTACTTCCTGAAAAATCCTGCAAAACATCATTATGACTCGATACAAGCATTTGACTCTAACAAATAGGAATATACATGTTCATTTAATATTGTGGAGAATCATGATCGGTTTTGTTTCTTAAAAACATATTTGGGGTTTCCCCTTACACGTATCTTTTGCGAAATACCTTTGGATGAAGTTAAGACTAGGCTAAACAACAAAATAAAGTATTTTCACTATTTTAGTTTGAAACATGATCTACCAACAATAAAAATAAAGCATGCATACAGAAACAAATAACAATCAAACAAAATAAAAATCACACAAAACATGGGTTGCCTCCCAAGAAGCGCTTTTCTTTATTTACGAGTCTTGTAGCTAGACACAAGGTCATGGGCTATCGTGTATCGCTTATGCTCACATAACCAAGGGTGAGCCATCTAACAGTCGCCTCATCTTTCTTATAATCATCTCCTAACTCTAAACATCCGCGATAGTACCTTTTATTCTTTTCATTAGTATATTTAAGCCCTTTTCTCTTATCATTCTCACTTACCATTTCTATGGGCGGATACCTACTACACTTCTCCATGGAAAAATCCTTGAACCTAGGGTGTGCACGGGGCATTTGGTAGACAAAATCTTCTTCGCCATCCAAGAATGTAATTAACCCTTCCATAAGTTTTTCATCAAGGTTGGTCAACCTTTTGAAGGGTTTTCCAAATACAACTTGGGTTAACTTACTATCAATAAATTCTCCTAGATTCTCCATCACCATGAACTCAACAAGATAAACGAAGCTTCCTATAAACACATGCAATGACATTGCCCTAGTAATAACATTATCTCCTTTGTATTCTAACTCATCTACCATGATTTTATTATATTCACTACGAGAGATTATGTTCATTGGGAGAGATGAGTTAAGGTAGGCATTAAAGCTCCTAAATCCAATCTTACAAGGAAATTGCATATTGAATGAGCTATCACTCTTAGTCCTTGTTCTAGGGTCGACATACCTAAGAGGGTTCACTTCATCTTCCATCCTATCCTCATTAATCATGTCACCATCATCTAGATCCTCATCGGAGTCTGAATAGTAAAAAGGACTAGCCCTATGGTCATCATCGTGGTCAGACTCCTCCATTTCAGAATTATTGTCAAAGTGGTGGTTAGGCAATAAGTAAGGTGGGTTCTCATTTTCCACTAAAGGGATTGGGGCGGGCATTTGGAAAATCCTACGACGAAAAACACGAATAACAGGAATCAAACGATCAATGTTATTGTTATACATCGAGATAGTTTACGAACAAAGGAAACAAAGAAATAAGATAGACTAAAGAGAACCTAAAAATAAAAATAAAATCTTACTAGTAAGGACTCTAGCAAGTAGACCTCATAAAAAAAATTCTAACCTAGACAATAACTATTCCCCAGGCTACGGCGCCAAAAACTTGATGCGTAGGGATTGCACCAGGCTTCACCTCTCGAGGGATCTCGAGAAGCTTGCAACCCCCACCAGGCAGTGTACCTGATCGTTGTAGTATAGTATAGTGACAAGTACCGGGGGATTGATCGTTCAGCTTAGGAATAGTGTCGCTAGGATTAGAAAACCTAAAGACTAGGTCTAGAGATGAAGGATGATTATTTTTTATATTTTTTTGGTTTTATGAAAAGCAAATAAAAATATCGGTTTTGAAGGAGTGGGCGGAATTAGTTGCTATTCAACTAACCCAAGAACTAAGATGCAATCAAAATAAAATACTAGAAATGAAAATAAACTAAATTAACTAGAGGGGTGAGCAATATATGGGAGAATTGTGTTTACTTAGGTTTCACTACTCCCTAGATATCTTTTACAGGTTAATTACTTGTTACAGTTGCGTGGATGACGGATTGTATTCCTTAATACCATTCATGGGGTGGCATACTTACTTCCCCAATCCTATAAGCTCCTACTTCACTCCTATGTCGAGCCGGCTAAGAAGCTCCTAACATGGGATCACTAGAATTCGCTCATGCATTAAATACAATCATAAAAACCTAGTACACATCGGTTCATGTTTCTTAAGACGTTCAAGCATGTTACACAATGGAGATCTGCCAGTTTTCTTAAGCCTAACATTGAAATCATTTTTCCAATACAACTATAAACAAGCAATCAACCTATAATTAACATCTAGGTTTCATTACATCTAAGCAAACACATGAAAGATCTAGCCTAACATGTTGAAATCAAGACAAGCATAAGATATATTCAAACAACACATAGACATATTGAATGAATTGAAAGAGGACTTATCTTAATTGAACATGAAAGGTTTCAAGGGGTGAAAACCCTTGAAAATACTGTTACAAACGACATAGGGTTTATTATGTTCGACCCTAGTATTCTCCACACTAGTTCCTCCTTTAATGAATGAAAAATAGAAAAGTATATATAGATTTTGTGAGGTGACGGCGTCAAGAGTAAATTTCTGACGCTGTCATCTCGCCGCCAAATAAATTCTCGGACTGCCTAGATCTGGGTTTGACACTGTCATGTGTATTCCATTTGCAGGCCGTCACCAAAATTGCTCTTGACGCCCTTCTCTTGACGCCTTCAGGTTTTCTCTGGGTCGTCATGGATTTTACTCCTGACGCCGTCAAAATTTCCTTCTTGTCGCCGTCAGGTACTGTTCTCAGCATGGAAAATTAAGTCTTTGCCGTTTTCTTCACTTTTATGCTCCAAAAACGTCCAAAATGCTTCCTTTTCCAGAATTCACTCCCAAAGTACCTAAAATCACAAAAGGAACGATTTAGGGCAATATTTGATCAAATAAATTCAATTCCGGGCTTAAATGACCCCCTAAAAATGGTTCATTTTTTGCCTCATCACCTAACACCTTAGTCATACCCAAGCATACACACTAACACCTCTAGGGACCCATAAAAGTAGGTGCATCACCTACTTGTGTAATCCACCACTAATTCACCCTAAACCACCACTAAACCACCACTAATCCACCCCTAATCACCCTAAACCATCCCTAACCACCCTAAGCAGCTTACAAGAACCTCTAAGCTACCAAGCTAGGAGGTGTGTCACCTCCTTGTAAGCTACTTGTCACCACTTTCCCCTAAACCGCCTCCACGGCTTCACCACCACCACATACTCCCCAAACCGCCATTGAAGCCCCCTAGCTACTCCTCTAGCTCTTCCTTGTCATCTCTTGCTCGTCTTTGTCACCCTCCCTCCTCTTGACACATTTGAATATCACCATGCTAAGTAAACTTGGCCACCACTCTCTCGACCCCCATAAATACCCTCGACCCATTCACCATTCAAAACCATCCCACACTTCTTTTTCCACCTTAAATTTCTGTACATAGTAGTAGTTTAGAGATCATAAAAGAGCTAAGAGTCGAGCTAGGAGGACCTTGCATGGTATCGAGTCCCATTTCCCATCGCTAAAACCTTAACCCTAGTTTTAAACCCATGTAAACCCTCCCCTAACCAAGTAAGTCTTACATTTAGCTTTAGTTTAGTCTTAGGATAGATTTAGGATGCCTTAGATAGCCTAGGAACCCTTGCATGAGCCTTGAACCATTCCATTTTCTAGTTTACATTTTAGAACCCTAGATTGAGTCATATACTTGCATGCATGCTATAAGTCATTCCTTTAAGTCATGCATTAGTTATAAATAACCTAGATAAGTTAAAATAATTAAAACATAAGCTAGAAAACTTAGTTGCTAGATAAAATATAAGTTACATGCATTTAGGACTAGTTTTGCAAAACTTTACATGCATAAGGGTATATATCTTAAATTCCTGAAATTATAAAGTCTAAGCACTGTTTTTGACATTTCCTAGAAGTTATAATTGTAAGGACTAGTTTTGCATAATATTAAAACCCTATGATAGATATTAAAATAAGTATAAACTAATAAGGACTAAAAACGTAAATATTATAAAAATTAAAGGTCTAAATGGTAAATATAGAAAACTTAAAAGTCTAAGGTTAGTTACTTAAAACATAGAAGTCTAGGGACTAGTTGTGTCAAGTATAGATAGTTATTAGTATAAGTAATATAAGTAATATAAATTTAGGGTTGAAAACGTAAATATATATACTATAAGGATAAAAAGTGAAAATATCATATAAGTATAAAACCTATATAAAGTTAGAAGCATAACACAATACTAGGGAGCTTCATGCGAGGAGTACTATGTGGATATTTCGTTTTGACGAGTTTGTTGGGTTTACGAATTAAAGTGCCCTGACTCCTCGAACAATTATTGCATATACTTCTGAGATATGATGGCCTGAATGGTGATATGATTATAACTAAACCCTAATAACAACTGATGAGTGCTCAAACACTCATCATTTTTTGTCAAATCTGAATTGAAAAACATTTAAAAACACTCAAAAATGCATCAAAATACAGAAAATATCCCAAAATTGTGTTTTATATGTTTCAGATGCAAAATGAGTAAAAATAGATGAAAAACGAACCAAGTTTGCATAATTGGTAGTTTCAGTCCCTCAACTTTTAAAACTTGTCAAAATTAGTCCCTGAGCATTCATTTTGAAAGACAAGTCAACCCAAGTCCTTTAAAAGTCAAATATTATCATAAATGATCCTTGGGTAAAAAGTTTTAAGAATTTACAAGTTTAGTCCCTGTAGTTTCAATTTTGGCAGATTTGGTCCCTGGGGAATATTTTTGGATAAAAAGTCAATTTTGGTCCTTGGGAAATCACAAGTTATCAACATTGGTCCTTGGAATGAAAGATTGAAGGAATTACAGTTTTAGTCCTTAAAGTTTGTAAAATGGCAGTTTTAGTCCCTGGAGGTCCATAAGTGGAAAATTGCAATTTTGACCTCGGATTATTCATACTTGCCAGGAATTACCCTCAGGAGTACTTTTGGGAAAGTACATTTTCAGTCCTTCATTTTTTGCCTAATTACAAACTTGGTCCTTGTGATATTTAATAAACCAAAATGGACCCTTTGATACTACAAATCTAATCCAACAAATCCACCCAAAGCAACCCCTAATCCACCAGCCAATACCCAAGCCCAAACCTCCAAGGCCCATCTCCCTACCCGTTTGATATCCACCCCAGTCAAAGTGGTCAAACAGACCACTGTTCATCCCCTACCTCCCACCTAAATTCTTGCAACCTGCTCCCCCTCCATTTCCATATTTTCCTCACCTTCCACCTCAATTGCCCCTCCTCCATTAAATACACCAACCCTCCATTAATTGCCCTCACCTAACTCACTAAAACTACCCTTCCCAGTTTTTCCGCCAAAACTATATTTGATGGCTAGGATCAAATATAGCAATCCAACGGCTCTAAAAGGTGGTGGGAAATGCTAAGGAACACTCCTTGGTCTATAAAAGTAAAAAAAGACAGAAGAAGGAGGTGTTAGTTAGTAGCAGTAGTTAGTGGTAGTTTAGCTTAAATTTCATCAATGTTAGATTAGAGTTAGTTTAGCTTTCATAGTGTTTCAAAGTTGTATTCTGAGTATTTTCTATTGTAATTTTAAGTTTCATTAATCAAGTTTCCAAGTTTCTCTCTGTCAAGTTCATTTTTGCTTAAAAATTGCTCTTAAATCCATTATAGCTTATCAGTTGTTGAAATTGGGTGCTTAATGTTCATATGCAGTCATTTTAGCTTATACATGAGCTGTCATATGTTTTTGATGCACAAGAAGTAGTTTTATTTCAAAATCTAAAAAATCAAAAAAAAAATACTAAAAATTAGAAATAAAAAGAAAAATAGTGATGAGCTGAGGACATAAGCTTATATAAGCTTCGGATACCTCCTGATAAGCTTAGGAAACTCCTTGATAGTTTACCTGAGCATATCTCACATCCCAGTTCATTTCCAGTTGCAGGTGCCCTTGATTTCAAAGTAAGTGCTCATTTTGAATTTTCTACATTCCTTTTTATATAAGTTTATTAGTTATACCCTGTATTTATCTGATCCTATTCTGCTTATTCAAAGTGAGTTTAGTACCTTTTACTAGCTTATTTAGATTTTAGCTTAGTTTCATAGTTCAATTGCTTCATTAGGGAGTGTTTGGTTTAACACTGCTCTAGGTGATCTTGTGATTATTTTGTTGTTAATTTAGTACTAGTAGATTGCATTAGGTTATTTTAGGTCAAGTGAAGGTTTAAAACCAGCATTAGTTGACAGGAAGTCAAAATCCTAGTTTAGGTTCACTCATTTGATCACTTTTAGGTTTTGGGGTTTGCAATTTCACCATTTCCATTCATTAGTTGTTATTCTAGCTTAATTAAGTCATTTAGTAGCATAATACACCAATCTCAGTCATCTAGGGCTCCTAGAATCTTAATTAAGTCAAAGTAGGTTTAATATTAAAAAGTCAAAATTGCAAGTTTATGCAGAAAACCAAATTTTGTGAGAATTATTATGATTTTTATGTTTAGTTTTAGGCCTTGAAACTTTTAGGAGTTAAAGACCCTCAGTTTAGCTTTAGTGTTGGGTTTTGGATTCTGCTGCCGAGTGAAACTGCTGCTATGATGAGAATGCTGCTAAGGTAAATGATTCTGCTGCTGATGTCAAAGTGCTGCTAAGGGAAAATGCTGCTAAAGTGATAAACATGTATTCGAAGTAGATAATTATAGAATAGATTGTGTGTATATTATATACGTCTAGAATATTCTTATCTTGCATAGAAAGTTATTGTAAACCTAGTAGGACTCCTTGGCCTATAAAAGTAGGATCCTAGGGTTAGATTGAGTACGTATTGTTTAGTTTTTGTTTACACTTCAAGGTTGTAAAACCCTAACATTGTTGAGTGCTCGTATTAATAATATTGAAGTGTTGATAGTTAAATTGTTCTTCTTAAGTTAAGCTTTTATATTCCGCATTCTAGCTTAAGTGTTTAAATCAAGTCAACTTCTATATAAGATCGTTTGCTCAACTAGGATCAACAAGTGGTATCAGAGCTTGTGATATAGAAGTTGTAATCAAGAAGAAACTGTTCCTTGCACGTTTGTTGTTCCAAATCAATTGCTGAAGATGGGTGATGACACACATATGGTGACTGCTTTAAAGGTCCCATGCTCAACCCTGGAGAATATGAGCTGTGGAAGATGAGGATAAGACAGTAAATTCGCATGATTGACTTTAACATGTGGAATGTGATCATCAATGGTGACTCTTTACCAAAGAAGGGTGCTGATGGAAAAGAGATACCAATCAAGACTGCTGAAGAGAATTCTTTGAGGAAGATGGAGATCAAGGCACACAGTATTCTCTTAATGGGAATACCTAATGAATTTCAGTTAGACTTTGATGGTTGTGAGACTACAAAAGACTTCATGGATGCTGTTGAGTTTAGGTTTGGAGGGAATGATGCTACTAAGAAGTCAAGGAAAAACATGCTGAAGCATCAGTTTGAGAACTTTACTGCTGAAAGTGGATAAAAGATTAATGGCACCTACAACAGGCTCAATCAACTTGTCAGTCATTTAAAGCTTGTTGGCTATGTGGTTCCACAAGAAGATGTAAACCTCAAGTTCCTCAGAAGTCTTGCACCTGAATGGAGTATGCACACATTTGTTTGGAGGAATAAGCCTAATTTTGAAACTATGAAGTTGGAAAGTCTCTATAACAACTTAAGAGTGTATGAACCAGAGTTGACCTCTTCATCTACTTCATCTTCTGGTACACAAAATCTTGCCTTTGTATCTTCAAAGTCAAAAGGGTCTAAAGAATCTCACTCTACTGCTTATGGGGTATCTACTGCTGATGGATCTGCTGCTAGTTCAAATGACAATAATTCCACCAGTGATATTGCTTTGTGTGCATTCTTGGCTGATCTAACTACAAGTGTAAGGTCACAGGCTATTAATCAAGATTTGGATCACCTTGATCCTGATGATCTTGAAGAGATGGATCTTAAATGGCAAATGGCCAAGTTGACCTTAAGAGCAAGAAAATTCTTGAAGAGAACTGGAAGAGAAATCAAGTACAGGGCTAAAGAAAATGTTGGCTTTGACAAGTCAAAGATAGAGTGCTACAACTGCAACAGAAAGGGTCACTTTGCCAGAGAATGTAGAGCTCCAAAGAAAAATGCTGAAGCTCCAAAGAAGACTGAAGAAACAAAGAATACCACTACTGCATTGGTATCTTATGATGGATTGGGAGAGTATGATTGGAGTGATTTGGCTGATGAAGAGCCAAACTATTCCTTGGTGGCTCAAGTCAAACCTAAAGTGCATAACTTTGCACTGATGGCCTATGCATCATCCTCTGGATCTGACTCTGAGGTATCCAATGATTCTATTTATCTGTGTGTTCTTTTAAGTCATGTGCTGATACAATAGAAGAACTTAAGTCTAGGAATGAGAGTCTAATCAGAGAAGTTGAAAACCTAAAACTTGATAACTTAGGTTACAAAGTAGGTATTCAAAATGTTGAAAGAAGACTTGAGTATCTAAAAGAGTGTGAGCCAGAATATGTAGATAAAATTAACCAACAAGATGTTGAGATTTTTGAGAAAAACAGTGAGATTGAGTTTCTTAAAAATAAATTAGAAGAAGCAGAAAGAGATAGGGATGTAGATCTTGCTGATAAAAAAAACATATAGTGAGAGTAAATAAACAACAATATGCTTCTGATTTGGTTAATAAGTCTATTGAGAGTACACTGATGAGAAAAGGAAGTGGAATAGGTTACAATGAGGTTGCTCCTCCTGCTAAGAGTGCCTATGCTCCACTAGGAAAAGAATTGTCTTTTATTAGTGAGCTAGATATTGAAAAACCTGTAGGTGAATCCAGTACAAATGTCTTAGAAACACCTAAGGAAGAGGGTAGAAAATTTCCTGATGCTCATATTATTGAAGACTGGTATTCAGATAGTGATGAGGAACAGGAACAGGTTGAACTAGAACAAAGAGTAGAAAAGGAAGAAATTCCTACAAAAGTTGAACCTAAAATTGAACAGGTGAAGTTTGTAAGACCTGTGTTAGGTAAGGGCATCTCTAGGAAAATGGTAGAATATAATGAGATTTCTAGAGATAGATTGAATGGTTTCTATAATAAGCCTAAGGGAAATCAGAGAAACTTTAATAACCTAGTTTCTAACAAATTAGGTAGTGAGTTTCAATTAAAGAAAAAGGCTTGTTATAAGTGTGGTAGCTTTGAACATTTGATTAATAGTTGTCCTAACCACAAGAAGCCTGTTTGGAATCAATACTCTAGGGTGAATCATAAATATGTTACTAAGAATACTCACCCTCATCCTAACAGAAACATGACTCCTAGGGCTGTGTTATTAAGATCTGGTGCAACTAGATCTATTTATGCTGGTAAATCAAATGGTGCTTTTAAAACCACAACTGGTTCTGTTGCTGTCTCTACTGCTAGTAAGCATTCTGCTGCTAGTAAGCAATCTGCTGCTAGTACAAAAATTTCTACTTCTGGGCCAAAAGTTTTATCAAATATAGTTGTTGGAAATCATTTTTATGCTGTTAAGGCCTCAGCTTGTTGGGTTTGGAAACCAAAATCAACTGTTACAAACAATGTTTCCAAAAACAACAGTGCATCAAGTGATTTAAAGAAATTTAACTATGTTGATGCACAAGGCAGATCCAAGTCAGTAATGGCTTGGGTCCCCAAGAGAAACTAATTTCTCTACTTTCATGTGCAGGGTAATCTACTGGATGATCTTAAAGATATGGTAATAGTTGATAGTGGATGCTCTGGACATATGACAGGAGATGAGTCTCAACTTGAAGACTTTGAGGCTTTTGAAGGTGGTTATGTTACTTTTGGGAATGATCCTCAAGGTGGAAAGATTATTGGTAGAGGCACTTTAAGAACAAGAAATTTGGACTTTGAGAAGGTGTTTCTTGTGAAAGGACTTAAGTTTAACCTCTTTAGTGTCTCACAAATGTGTGACAAAAGGAATTTTGTTCTTTTTACAGACACTGAATGTATGATCCTTTCTCCTGACTTTCAACTGCCAGATGATAAATTTGTGCTATTAAAGGTCCCTAGAAATGAAAATATATACAGTGACCAAATTAAGAACATTGTTCCCAAAAGAGCTTTAACTTGTCTGATTGCAAAAGCCATTATTGATGAGTCCAAATTATGACATAGAAGACTTGGGCATCTGAACTACAAGACAATGAACAAGTTGGTGAAAGGAAATCTTGTGAGAGGCATGCCACAAAGTTGTTTGAAAATTGTGAGACTTGTGTTGCTTGTCAAAAGGGTAAACAACACAGAGTTTCATTCAAGTCTAAGACAGTGAACACAAATACAGAGCCCTTGCACTTACTTCACATGGATTTATTTGGGCCTATTTTTGTGAAAAGCTTGAACAAGAAGTCATATTGCCTAGTTGTCACAGATGACTTCAGCAGGTTTACTTAGGTGTTCTTCTTAGCCACTAAAGATGAAACCCCAGAGATACTTAAGGAATTCATTACAAGAGTTGAAAACCTGCACAACCACAAAGTGAAAATTATCAGATGTGACAATGGTACTGAGTTCAAGAATAGTGTGATGAATCAATTCTATGTGGGAAAAGGAATTCTAAGACAGTATAATGTTGCAAGAACTCCACAACAGAATGGCGTTGCAGAGAGAAGAAACAGGACACTTATTGAGGCTGCAAGAACAATGTTTTCTGATTCTAAACTACCTATACCTTTTTGGGCTGAAGCTGTAAATACTGCATGTTTTGTGCAAAACAGGAGTAAGGTAGTGAAGCCTCATAACAAAACTCCATATGAGCTTTTTCATGAGAAGAAACCATTGATTGATTTTCTCAAGCCATTTGGATGTCCTATCACTATTTTGAATACTAAAGATCAGTTAGGCAAGTTTGAAGAGAAAGCTGATGAAGGTTACTTGGTTGGTTACTCTATACACAGTAAAGCTTTCAGAGTATATAATAAGAGAACCAAACATGTGGAGGAGAATTTGCATATCACATTTAGTGAGAACACATCTAATGTTGAAGGAAAAGGACCTGAATGGATGTTTAATGTTGATATTCTTACCAAAACAATGAACTATGTGCCAGTTATTGCTAGTGTTGACACTGACAAACCACAAGAAGACATTATTTTGATTGAGAAACTGAAGGTTGGTCCAACTTTGTTTCCCTTTCATAAAGATCAAGAAGATGGTGTTACTCAAGAGAAGCCTAAGGAAGCTGAAGCAGATATTGAAATTACTATTTATGCAGAAAAGATACCCAATGAAGCTCCAAAAGCGGTTGTTGATGTCTCTCCTACAAGGCCAAAAGACTCTACTGCTGACTCAAAAGACTCTACTGCTAGACCAAAACAGGCAACAACTGCTTCAATCAATTCTACTGCTGATACGTGGGAATTGCACCAGGTTTTACCGCTCGAGGGATCTCGAGAAGCTTACAACCCCCACCAGGCAGTGTACCAGATCGTTGTAGTATAGAATAGTGACAAGTACCGGGGGATTGATCGTTCAACTCAGGAATAGTGTCGCTAGGATTAGAAAACCTAAAAACTAGGTCTAGAGGTGAGGGATGATTCTTTTTGTATTTTTATATTTTTATAAAAAACAATTAAAAATCTTGGGTTTTAGAGGAGTGGGCGGAATTAGTTGCTAGTCAACTAACCCAATAATTAAGATGCAATCAAAATAAAATAACAAAAATGAAAATAAAGCTAATTACTAATGTGGTGTGAACAATAGATGGGAGAATTGTGTTTACTTAGATTTCACTACTCCCTAGATATCTTTTACAGGTTAACTGTTTGTTACAGTTGCGTGGATGATGGGTTATATTCCTTAATACCAATCGTGGGGTGGCGTACGTACTTCCCCAACTCTATAAGCTCCTACTTTACTCCTATGTCGAGCCTGCAAGAAGCTCCTAACATGGGATCACTAGAATTCACTCATGCATTAAATACAACCATAAAAACTTTAGTACGCATTGGTTCATGTTTCTTAAGTCGTTCAAGCAAGTTACACAATGGAGATCTGCCAGTTTTCTTAAGCCTAACATCGAAATCATTCATCTATTACAACTATAAACAAGCAATCAACCTATAATCAACATCTAGGTTTCATTACATCTAAGCAAACACACAAAAGATCTAGCCTAGCATGTTAAAATCAAGACAAGCGTAAGATATATTCAAACAACAAATAGACATATTGAATGAATTGAAAGGATACTTATCTCAATTGAATATGAAGGGTTTCAAGGGGTGAAAACCCTTGAAAATACTGTAAAAGTCGTGCTATGGTTTATTAAGTTCGACTCTAAAATTCTCCTCTCTTTAGAATGAAAATTACAATGACTATATATAGATTTCCTAAGGTGACGGCGTCAAGAAGAAAGTTATGACGCCGTCAACCCGCCGCCAAAAATATAATCGGATTGCCTAGATCCAGATCTGACGCCGTCATGTGTAATGTTGCTCTGGGCCGTCACCACTTTTACTCTTGACGCCCTTGCCTTGACGCCGTCACGTTTTCTCTGGGCCGTCACCAAAATTTCTCTTGACGCCGTCATCAAAATTTTCTTGACGCCGTCAGGTACTGTTCCCAGCAAGGTAAATTAAGACTTGCCGTTTTCTTCATTTTTTTGCTCTAAAAACATCCAAAATGCTTCCTTTTCCAAAATTCACTCCCAAAGTACCTAAAATCACAAAAGGAACGATTTAGGGCAATATTTGATCAAATAAATCCAAATTCCGGCTTAAATGACCCCCTAAAAACGGACCATTTTACGCCTCATCATATACCCTTACACTTGAGATTTGCTTGTCCTCAAGCAAATGCGCTTTTATTCTAATCAAAATACAAGTTAGGGGTCATTTAACACTAATATAAAAGTAATTACAACAAATAATCGTTCCACTAAAGACCAAAGACAAGCACGGAGGTCATACACTAGCACCTCACAAATAGTGTTTAGATACTCACATCTCTCGGGTGTAATAAAGTATATATCACAATATGGAAATGGAAAACATCTCTAACTACCTGTCATAGCAAAATAGATTACCATAGGCTTGGGAAAGGATCAAACCTCCACCACATGGCGTAAGCACCTAGGATAAACTATCAAAGAGGTCTTTTAAAGGGTTATAACGTTAGGTGTAGGGATATGGACGGTTTTGTTGGATATAGGCAATCTTTACTGGTGGCGAGTTAATTATCTTGGTTAATTACATGTATAATATGGCGTTGCTAAGCCAAGACTAGACTCGACTTAAGCTAATAAATCAAAAATAACAAAAATATAAAATAAACATAGAATGAAACGGGATGGTAGTCCGTATGTTTTTTCTCTTTTTATTTTTTATTTATTTATTTATTTATTTATTTTTTTTTGCATACACTTTTACCCTACCATCAAAAATAATACATCATAGGGAATGAACATTCCCCTTACACTTGAATTTTTACATACTTTACAATAAACTAATCTAATGACTCGAATTAAGATAATCAAAACACTTGGAGTACTTTTAAGATTAACGCACATATGGGGGTAATATATGATGTTCTTCCCCATTACTCCATAACATTAGTACCTTACCCATGAGTCCCAATCGTCCCAAAACAATATGTACAAGGATATGACTCGACTTAGCAACCATGTAATCAATTAGATAATTAACTAAGGGTTTAAACATGTAACAATAATGCACTAAAGATGAGTGCATACACGGAAGGCTAAGGCGATTTGGGTGTACATTTAAGTGGGGTGTAAAAAATTCTTCCTTTAAGTAAGATGCATAAAGTTAGAAGCCAAAAGATAGGCTCGGAGGGGTGTACTAGGGGTTTCGTGTACTAAAAATGAGTACAATGCTAAGGTGTGCGAAAAATTAATTGACTTTACTAGCCAAGTAATATGACTTAAATGGTCAAGTAATTATGATACGGGTTTAACACGAGGGTGATCCTAATGCCTCTTATCATGTAGTAAATCCTACTACACGAATGTCGTCTCACTAGTGGTCTCGGGATGCATCACTAACGCAAGTTCTAGAATCTAAATGCTACCAGTACACTCATAAGCACTAATAATAAATGCTTTTCCTATCAAATCTAAAGGCGAACCTCACGTATTTGGGTGGAAAATTTTTCTGAATAGTACGGTTTTGTGCTAGTCATACAATCTCCTATCCATGAGACACTTGCTAAGGCTAAAGTTTCACTCCTAAATGTTGTAAAAATTTTAAATTTGACGCTAAAATTACACTAACAAGTATTTCTCATAGTTTTATTACACACCTACCATCAAACAAAAAAACTCAAGTGAAAGTGTATCCTATAAGGTATCATCATTTACCCACCCCTTACACTTAGGATGAACATTGTCCCCAATGTTCAATTAAAGAATGTAAAAGTGAAATAGGTAAAAGAATGAAATCAAATACTCCCCTGATTCGTTCGGTGTGGATAGTGTGTTAACAAGGTTAGATCTTCCTCCAAGAAAATGAACCATCAAAGCTTCTCTTCTAGAAATATAAATCATCTTCTTGTCATACATAACCTGTTAAACCTGAGAAAACAAACAAGGCAACCTCACGTAAAATCGGCGGCAATCTATATATGATAACAAATCCTAGAAAACAAAGTAAGATATAATGCTTGTGGAATGAATGTTTGCAGATTTTCCTGGAGTTTATAAAACTAAAGATTCAACAAAAACTTTAAGACTCCGTTAGAAAAACAAAACTAACAAAATTTCCAAATTTTTACACATGACGCCGTCAGGAAGATTTTTACACATGACGCCGTCAGGAATTTCTTCCTGACGTCGTCAGAAGTGACCTGCAGAAATTCTTTACGTTAAGTTTCCGAAAAATTTCTGGAAAAACTTTGTCCTACTTCCTGGAAAATCCTGATTGGTTTTGTTTCTTAAAAACATATTTGGGGTTTCCCCTTACACTTATCTTTTGCGAAATACCTTTGGATGAAGTTAAGACTAAGCCAAACGACAAAATAAAGTATTTTCACCATTTTATTTTCGAAACATGATCTACCAACAATAAAAATAAAGCATGCATACGGAAACAAGTAAAAAAAATCAAACAAAATATAAATCAAACAAAACATGGGTTGCCTCCCAAGAAGCGCTTTTCTTTATTTACGATTCTTGTAGCTAGACTCAAGGTCATGGGTTACTACGTGACATGGGTGAGTTCCTCATTGAGGACATCTTTGGGATCAAACTTAGGTTTCAACTTCCTATCGGTTTTCTTAGTGCGGTATGACCTTTCAAACTTTTTCCCATCCGGATCATACAAAATCATCTTCATATGCCATGATCCGTCACCTTCCTTAGGTGGCTTGTCCCACCTCCATTTACACTTATCCCCCCCTCTCTTCCACTTGTTCATCTCTATGTTAATAGGAATTACACTTAAGAACTCAATCATTTTCCTAAAGACTAGGGGGTCCTCAAAAGGATCTAGCTCTTCATCTCTAGCTATGAGTTGTTCCACCGAATGTGTTTTGTCTATGAAATCATTTTCTAGGTAGAATGGGCGTTGAGGTCCTATAAAGTTTCTTTCTACCCACGGTCCATACCTCGATGGTCTACTATTCATCTCTACCCAATGTGCTGTCGGTTCATCCTCACAATCATAGCTATGTTTCTTTACATCATACACCGACCAAGTATCGCCCTCACCTATCGCTATCTTAGACTCCTTACAATCTATCATGGCGCTAGCGGTTGCTAAAAATCCTCTCCATACTAATAATGGGCATGTAGTATCACTAACCATATCTAGGATGTGAAAATCCTCTAAAATAGTTAACTTCCCTACATGAACAACTACATCCTTAATCATCCCAACCTAGTGGGCAATACTCCCATCCGCTAGACAAATTAATACCTCCGTCTCCTCTAACTTTCCTAGCTTGAGAGTGGTGGAAAGGGATAAGGGAATCAAGTTGAGGCTTGACCCTAAATCGGCTAGTGTGTCGAAAGCTTCGGATCTTCCTATCTTACAAGGCAAAACAAATATACCCGGATCATCAAGCTTTTTAGGTAACTTGTTTTGGACGAAGGCGGTCCCATTTTTACCTAGTTTAAATTTCTCATACTTTTCTAGGAGGGAACTATAGTAGAGAGCACGGGGTAAGACATCAATGACGGGGCGTTCAAGGTGAAGCTCCTTGAATTCATCGTCAAGCTCTTGCGTAGGAGATGTTTCAACTATGCTTTTGACCGGTTTGATATCGGGTGTTTCATTTGATTGGTCCTTTTGAAGAATTTGGTTTTGCTTGAAACACGTGCTCATTGATTTAACCAAGTAGTATTGCGGACAAGAAGTGGGTGACGAAACTGATGATGTGGGATTAACGTTTAGTTTCGGGTTCTTGACCGTGTCGCTTGGGAGTGCTCCCATTTCTCGGTCATTGAGAACTTTCAACAATGTGTCAATTTTGGTGGTCATCTCACTTTGCTTTTGTTTGAAATCGGCTTCAAACTTAGATATGCGAGCTTCTTGAGATGCCATAAACTTGGACATCAATCCTTCAAGATTGTTGGTACTACCATAGTTGTTAGAAGGATTGTTGTTGAAAGTACGGTTGGAGGGTGGACCGTTTGGTTGGTAACGATTAGGCGGATTGGAAGAATTGTTTGGGTTTTGTTTCCACCTAAGGTTCGGGTGCTTTTTCCAAGAAGGGTTGTAGGAATCACCGTAAGGGTTTGGCTCGGGTTTGAAAGTGTACCACTTATCTCCCGCTTCGTCGGTACGCGAGGATGCATAGTCCGCAAAAGCTGTTCCGGGGAGTTCCACGCAATCACGAGTGTCATGGGGACCACTACATAATTCGCATGAAGAAGTGATTTTATTCACTTGGCTTGAAGGCTTAGGAGCTTCGTAAGATTTCATGAGAAACTTGACTTGATCCTCAAGTTCCATGATCCTACGGTCGGGAGTGCTAGAATTGTTCGAAGGCAGAGATATTGCATTGACCATTTTGTTCAAATCACGGGGATCATTCCAACTTTCGTTGTCATAGAGAGCAAGATCTTCTATGAGTTCCCACGATTCTTTCACACTTAGATCACGTAGCTTACCACCGGCCGATTGGTCAATGGTTCGCCTTGTGGAGAGATCGATATGGTCATAGAAGATTTGGACCTGGAGTCAAAGATCTATGCCATGATGAGGGACTTGTTGGAGTAAGTCCTTGAAACGAGTCCATGCTTCATATAGAGTTTCACCTTGACATTGTTGAAACATCAAGATATCATTTCTAAGCTTGGTAGTTCTCCCCGGTGGGAAAAATTGAGCAAGGAAATGAGTGGTGAGATCATCCCATGAGGTGATGGATCCCGCTGGTAAACGTTCAAGCCATTGACTAGCTTGATCACGTAGAGAGAATTGGAATAGGCGTAATCGGGTCAACTCTCTAGTTGTAACATCAAGGTTTATAGAATCTACGATTTTAAGGAAGTCCTTGAGATGTTGATTAGGATCTTCGGAATGAAGTCCATGGAATGCACATCCGCTTTGCACCAACCGGATGGTGTCAGATTGCAAGGGGATCACATTGGCTCCTTGGGTGAGCTCAATGGTGTTTCGATAGCCTTGGTGGCTAGGTCGGGAATACTCTCCTAGGGTTCGGGGCCTAAGAAGTTGGTTTGCTAGTGGTGGGTTTTGTGGGTGGTCTTGTTGTGGTAGGTTGATGGGTTCAAATATGTTACCACCTTCCATGATGCCGGATGGTAAAGAGTTACGAACAAAAACACGAAGAAATAGATAGACTAAAGAAAACCTAAAAATAAAAATAAAATCTTACTAGAAAGGAATCTAGCAAGTAGACCTAATAAAAAGAAATCCTAACCTAGACAATAACTATTCCCCGGCAACGGCGCCAAAAACTTGATGCGTGGGAATTGCACCAGATTTTAGCTATCGAGGGATCTCGAGAAGCTTACAACCCCCACCAGGCAGTGTACCTGATCGTTGTAGTATAGTATAGTGACAAGTACCGGGGGATTGATCGTTCAACTCAGGAATAGTGTCGCTAGGATTAGAAAACCTAAAAACTAGGTCTAGAGGTGAGGGATGATTCTTTTTGTATTTTTATATTTTTATAAAAAACAATTAAAAATCTCGGGTTAGAGGAGTGGGCAGAATTAGTTGCTAGTCAACTAACACAATAACTAAGATCCAATCAAAATAAAATAACAAAAATGAAAATAAAGCTAATTACTAATGTGGTGTGAACAATAGATGGGAGAATTGTGTTTACTTAGATTTCACTACTCCCTAGATATCTTTTACATGTTAATTGTTTGTTACAGTTGCGTGGATGACGGGTTATATTCCTTAATACCAATCGTGGGGTGGCGTACGTACTTCCCCAACTCTATAAGCTCCTACTTCACTCCTATGTCGAGCCTTCAAGAAGCTCCTAACATGGGATCACTAGAATTCGCTCATGCATTAAATACAACTATAAAAACCTTAGTACGCATTGGTTCATGTTTCTTAAGACGTTCAAGCAAATTACACAATGGAGATCTGCCAGTTTTCTTAAGCCTAACATCGAAATCATTAATCTATTACAACTATAAACAAGCAATCAACCTATAATCAACATCTAGGTTTCATTACATCTAAGCAAACACACAAAAGATCTAGCCTAGCATGTTAAAATCAACACAAGCGTAAGATTTATTCAGACAACACATAGACATATTGAATGAATTGAAAGGATACTTATCTCAATTGAACATGAAGGGTTTCAAGAGGTAAAAACCCATGAAAATGCTGTAAAAGTCGTGCTAGGGTTTATTAAGTTCGACCCTAAAATTCTCCTCTCTTTAGAATGAAAATTACAAAGACTATATATAGATTTCCTAAGGTGACAGCGTCAAGAAGAAAGTTCTGACGCAGTCAACCCGCCGCCAAAAATATAATCGGATTGCCTAGATCCAGATCTGACGCCGTCATGTGTAATGTTGCTCTGGGCCGTCACCACTTTTACTCTTGACGCCCTTGCCTTGACGCCGTCACGTTCTCTCTGGGCCGTCACCAAAATTGCTCTTGATGCCGTCATCAAAATCTTTTTGACGCCGTCAGGTACTGTTCCCAGCGAGGAAAATTAAGACTTTGCCGTTTTCTTCACTTTTATGCTCCAAAAACGTCCAAAATGCTTCCTTTTCCAGAATTCACTCCCAAAGTACCTAAAATCACAAAAGGAACGATTTAGGGCAATATTTGATCAAATAAATCCAAATTCCGGCTTAAATGACCCCCTAAAAATGGACCATTTTTTGCCTCATCAGCTGCCAAGCCTATTAACTCTGCTTCTACATCACAGTTTTCTTCTTTGGACACTCAGGGTAGATCTTTTGATGATCCAAACTATCCTGATGATCCAAATATGCCTCCTCTAGAGAATATCTATGAAGACACAGATGATGAAGCTCTTGATGGTAAATTATTTGGAGCTGAGGTAGATTTTACTAATTTGGAAGTCAACATTCCTGTTAGTCCCACTACTACTACAAGAGTTCACAAGGATCATCCAAAAGAACAAATTCTCAGTGATCCAAAATCATCTGTACAAACAAGAAAAATGACTAAAGAGCTCAAAGATCTTCAACATCAAAGTTTCTTTGCAAGATCTCTGCATCAAAGAAACAGTCACAAAGATCTACAAAATTGCTTGTTTGCCTGCTTTTTGTCTCAAATTGAACCCAAGAACACTTACAAAGCCTTACAAGAAGCAAGTTGGGTGGAAGCAATGCAAGATGAGCTTTTGCAATTCAAACTACAAGAGGTGTGGACTTTGGTTGACTTGCCAAATGGAAAAAGAGTGATTGGCACTAAATGGGTGTTCAGGTGTAAAAGAGATGAAAGGGGGATAGTCATAAGAAACAAAGCAAGGTTAGTAGCACAAGGATACATACAACAAGAGGGACTTGACTATGATGAAATATTTGCACCAATGGCAAGAATAGAAGCCATTAGACTATTCTTGGCTTATGCTTCATTCAAAGATTTTATGGTGTATCAGATGGATGTAAAGAGTGCTTTCCTTTATGGGACCATTACAGAAGAAGTTTATGTGTCTCAACCACCTGGTTTTGAAGACCCTGATTATCCTGACATAGTTTACAAGGTGAATAGAGCAATGTATGGTTTACATCAAGCTCCTAGAGCTTGGTATGATACCTTGTCAACATATTTGTTAGACTCTGGGTTCAGTAGAGGAAAGATTGACAAGACTTGGTTTCTCAAAAGACAAAAAGATGATATTTTGCTGGTTCAAATCTATGTAGATGGCATCATCTTTGGTTCTACTAACAGAGCTATGTGTGTAGATTTTGAGAAGCTTATGAAGGATAAGTTTGCTATGAGTATAGGAGAACTCAACTTCTTCTTGGGACTATAAGTGGTACAAAAGAAAGATGGCATATTTATTAGTCAGGATAAGTATGTCAATGATATTTTGAAGAAGTTTGGATTTGAAGATGCTAAGCTTGCTAAGACAACCATGGATACCAACAAACCTTTGTTGAAAGATAAAAATGGAAAAGAAGTAGATGTCCACTTGTACAGATCCATGATTGGCTCATTGATGTATCTTACAGCATCAAGGCCTGATATTATGTTTGTTGTATGTGCCTGTGCAAGATTCCAAGTATGTCCCAAAGAATCACATCTCAATGCAGTGAAGAGGATTTTTAGGTATCTAAGGCATCAACCCAAATTGGGCCTATGGTATCCTAAGGATTCACCTTTTGATTTGCTGGCATATTCAGACAGTGACTATGCTGGTGCTTGCTTAGATAGAAAGTCTACAACTAGAGGTTGTCAATTTCTTGGAAACAGATTGGTGTCATGGCAATGCAAGAAACAGACAGTGGTTGCAAATTCTACAACTGAAGCTGAGTATGTGGCTGCTTTAAGTTGCTGTGGTCAAGTGCTTTGGATGCAAAATCAACTACTAGACTATGGGTACAATTTCATGAACACCAAAATTCATATTGATAACAACAGCACACTTTGCACAATTAAAAATGCTGTTTTTCATTCTAAAACAAAACATATTGAGATAAGACATCATTTCATAAGGGATTGCTATGAAAAGAAGTTAATTTAAATTGTTAAAATTCATACTGATAACAATGTTGCTGATCTTCTCACTAAACACTTTGATGTGGGGAGGTTTCAATTCTTAATTGCAAATATTGGTATGATAAATCTTTGAAAATCTTATCTCTTTTTGTTTTTGTAAAGTGTGTAAAGGTACTGTGCTGTTTGTTACTCTGTTTCTGCTGCTTCTTAAGAAGCATATGGTTATGTTGAAATGTACTCTGCTGCTTTTTCACTCTACTGCTAGTATATATGTTTGTATTCTTTGTGGTATTTGGACTAACATTTTGCAGGAAAAAGCTAAAGTTGATGATTTGCAAGTAAACAAAACAAGAGGAAAGCATTTATCATTAATCATCAAAAGAGTACAACTTGTCAGGGAACATCCACATCACTTCAAAACAACAAAATACTTCTACCTGACAAAATAAAATCAAAAGACTACAAACATCACTGTCTAGGGCATGGAAGCCCAAGTACAACCTTTCTATCCTTAGGAAGAGGAGGGTTTGCCTTCCTTGTCTTGGATGATGTCTTGGGTCTTGGCCTTGAAGATTGTGGTCTTTCAGGAGTGGAAGGTGGATTGTTTTGTGGCTCATCCTCATCAGATGAAGTACAGATAAAGGGGGAAACAAGTTCCCTTGGAGATGGAGGTCTTATAGGGATCCAAGCAGGGTCTTCTGATGATTCTGAAGACGATGAAGACTTAGGGGACATCACCTCTTTACCCCTGGAAGTGCTTGGGGTCTGATTCAAGTTCAACAGATCTTTAAACACAGGGAGATCGTGTTTTCTCTTTCGGTCTTGTTCTTTGGTTCTACATCCGTTGTGGGGAGGATAGAATGAATTAGCGTTATTGGTATTTTTGATTGTGAGATTGGCGTTATTGATTGTAATTATGGTTTGATTGTGTTGAATTAGGGAAAAGATTTAGTCCGTTTTTATAGGGATTACGAAGTATCAAGCGCATTTATTGTTGAGGGTTCTTGACTTTTTGACCAAGTTTGATTAGTCAACTCTGTTGTTGGCTTAAACTCACTCTGCTGCTAGTTGTTTCATTCTGCTGCTAGTTATGGATGATATGGTTATGCTGCTACGGTTGTAAGTGTGAGGGTGGAATGTGTAACTTCTTCAAATCAGTTTAAAACCTAATTATTCTTCACAATTGGTTTTTACACGCTCTAAATTAAAGTTCTCACAAACCCTAACACTCCATTATTCTCAAAGTCAATTATCCCTAATTTCTCAAAACCCTAATTCATGGATTGTACACGTACATGGGCAGAGCAGCACAATAATGTTGCTATTTTGGATGAAAAGTTGGTTCCTGAAGGTTTCACAGATATGGCAAAAATTCTTGAATGCTACTTCTCTTAGGTATGCATTAACTGTGAATCCTACGATATTTGTTTCCAACGTCAAACAGTTTTGGCTTACTGCTAAAGTCAAAACTAGGAATGAGGAACAATATGTTAGCGTTATAGTAGATGGTCAAAAGGTTCGCGTAACTGAATCTTCTATAAGGGAAACTCTTCTCTTAGATGATGAAACAGAGACCACGTGTCTTGCAAATTCTACTATTTTTCAGGGTTTAAAAGATTTGGGATATGAGGGAAAGCATACAAATTTAAAATTTCAAAAAGCTCTCCTCTGTCCTCAATACAAGTTTTTGGTACACATTCTCCTACATTGTTTAAGTCTTAAAACTTCTGGGTGGAATGAGTTTAGTGCTACTATAGCTTCTGCTATGGTATGCCTAAGCAAAGGACATCTATTTAATTTTTCAAACATGATTTTGGAAGGGATTGTTAAAAGTGTTAAAGAGTCTGGTTCTTATTTGCTTTATCCAAGATTTATCCAGCTCTTTATAGAAAACCAACTTACAAATTTCATATCACATACTGCTACTTATGATGCTCCCAAATTGGTTTCCAAAACTTTTACTTTCTTGATTAAACATGGAAAAGGTTTTTCAGGCACACATACAAATCTTACACCTTCAATGGTGCAACTTGTGCAAAATATTCAGGGTGAAGGATCCGGAAATCCCACTGATTCCTATCACACACCCAATTTTACTGCATCTGCTACACAACCCAAAATACACTATACCTGTAGGAAAATCAAAAAGAACACTGATCTACCTCAGGATAGTGTTAGTATGGCTGTACCAGATGAGGCTATCCTAGGTGATGGAGGGGACATGTAGGTAAGGGCTGTCACTACTGCTTCTAGCTTAGCAGCAGAGCAGGACAGTGATAACATTATTAAGACCCAAACCAAGGCAACATCTAGTGTTAGGATCATATTTTATTTATAAAAAGTGTCGGTCATTAACGTATAGTTATAGGTTGCTTTAGAATATCATTATGATGAAGTTTATGTGTATTATTCATGTTTTGTAAAAGTCTAAGGGCCATTAGTGTAATAATGTATAAGATAGATGATGCCCTAGACTTCAAGTATAAATACTCTTGTAAACCTCATTTGAGAGGTTGGTTCTCTTAGTGATTCATTTAGTGTTTACAAGGTTATTATTTCACACACTAGAGTTCCCATCCACTCTCTCTCTCTATTACTTTCTCTCTCTAGGTTTAGGCAAGATTCATATGTGAAATAGGTTGTTCTACGGTCCTACAAGTGGTATCAATTGCCTAGGGATAATATAGGTTGATTTAGGTTTGATTTGGTAGAAAAACTTGGTTTTTTAAGTGATTTTCTCAAAAGAGTGGTAATGTTCATCGTAGGTTCTATCGAGTTAGGTACCATTTTTTTTTCGAGTTAGAGGTTCATTTTGGTTCTATCGAGTTAGGTGTTATCTTTTCGAGTTAGGTGCTAAATAGTCTATCGAGTTAAGTGTCAATTTCTATCGAGTTAGGTTTTATCTTTTCGAGTTAGGTGCTAAATAGTCTATCGAGTTAAGTGTCAATTTCTATCGAGTTAGGTGGATCTTATTATCGAGTTTGGGTTTCTTTGGCGAGTTAGCCATTCCATTCCTAATCGTTTATCGAGTTAGGACAAGTGTAACTCTGACTAAGGGGATACTCTGCCCAAATCAAGACTACCTATCGAGTTAGGAACCACACCTAACGTATCGAGTTTGAAACCTAAAGCACATATCGAGTTAGGAACATACCTAAAGTATCGAGTTAGAAACCCAAAGCAGGTATCGAGTTAGAAACCCAAAGCAAGTATCGAGTTAGAAACCTTAATGGACTTATCGAGTTAGAAACCTTAATGAACTTATCGAGTTAGAAACCTACATGAACTTATCGAGTTAGAAACACCAAAGTTATCGAGTTAGGCACAAAAAAAAAAAAAAAAAAAAAAAAAAAAAAAAATTGAGTAAAATTTATTTTTCACACGAGACTTAACGTTCAATTTTTACGCGAGATTCAAATTTTGGTATAAGGTTGAAAATTTTGACCCGAAATTCAAATTTTTAGGCCAAAATTCAAAAATTTTCGGTAAAATTTGACGAAATTTTTTTCAAAACTCAAATTTTTCGGGTAACCTTAGAATTGTATTTCTTTGAGATTTTCAAATTTTGAGAAAGAAAATTTTCGTATTCATTTTTTTGGAGGGAAAATTTGAAATCACAAAAAATCAACCGAGATCGCTTTTCATCTTCACCAAATCATCTAATCTACAACAACAACCTTTGTTATCTTTCAAAAGATCCTAAGAACAACTTTTCACTTAGAAGTCAATCCATGGCAACACAACAAGATATTCATGCTGCCGGTGCCGAAAACCGACCTCCCATGCTGTCAAAGGGTGGATACTCACAGTGGGCTAGTCGTATGATGCGTTATCTTAAGGGCAAAGCAAATGGAAGTCTTCTCTTCAAATCCATTGTGGATGGACCCTTCAAACCATCACAAGTACTAGACCCTGGTGATCCAAATGGTACCCCCCCAGTACAACCATACTACAGAGAACAGAATGAGACTGAATACACTGTGGAAGACAGAAAACAGATTGAAGCTGATGATCAGGCATTTCATTACGTCGTTCTTGGTTTACCTGAAACCATTTATGCTACTGTTGACAGTGAAGTAAGTGCTCATGCAGTCTGGGAAAGAGTCAAGAGGTTAATGTATGGGACAGACATCGGGAAACAGGAAATGGAAACACAATTGCTTAAGGAACTTCGCAAGTTTACTTCAATTCCTGGTGAATCCATAGAGACGTACTACCACAGATTCTGTAAGATCATGAATGATTTATCAAGACACATCCTCAGTCAGACAAATATTGCTAACAACACCATTTTTCTGAATGAGTTACAACCAGAATGGGGAAGATATGTCACTATTGTTTATCAGACAAAGAATTTGCATGAAGTGACTTATGATCAAGTGTATGACTTCTTGAAGCAAAATCAAGATGAAGCTAATGAAGTAAGAGCTGAATTACTAGCTAAAAAGCATGATCCTCTAGCATTAATGGCTGATACACCAACACCTATACCAGTGAACACACAACAACAACCATCATCATCTTCCACTCACAACTACTTGCAACCATCCTACATTCAACAACCAACACCGATCTACCAACAACAATTCTACCCACAGCAACAACATGTTATTCCACAACAGCAATACCCACATTTCCATGAACCAGAATTCACTGACAATGATGAAGCTACTGCAGCCTTGACACAAGCGTTTGCTTTTCTGACTAAAGCATTCCAAGGACGCTATTCTACACCAACAAACAACAACCAAAGGATTTCATCGAATACTCGCAACAGGCAGATCGCTCAGCCGAGTTTCAATATGGGCAATGGAGGCCAAATGATTGGAGTTTATGGGAATCAGCAAGGATATGCTACTGGAATTAACATGGGTAATCAGAATATGCAGAATGCAGGTCAGTATGCAGGGAATCAGTATGGTCAGTATACGGGGAATCAGATGGGTCAGCATGTTGGAAATCAGAGGGGTCAGAATGTTGGTAATCAGGCAATGGGTAATCAGAATAGGAATGTGCCAGCTCCAGTTGTTGGGAATTATGGAAATGTGAATCAGGGTAATCCGGTAAAGTGTTTCAACTGCCAAGGAGTAGGTCATATGGCAAGGAACTGTCCTACTAAGCCGAACAAGAAAGATCTAGAGTATTTGCAGAAAGCAGTACTGTTGGCACAAAAAGAGAAGGCAGGGTTTCAGTTGAATGCAGAGGAACATGATTTTATGGCTCTTATGGATGAAATGGAAGACAGAGAGGATATCGATGCGAACTGCATATTCATGGCGAATCTTCAGGAAGCTAAGTATGACACGGATTCTGACACACTTCCTGTTTATGACACCAGTGCACCATCTGAGGTATCAAATTTCAACACATGTCATAATAATAATATATTTGATATGTCTCCTCATGAGGAACAACATTCTGAGAAGCAAGCACCCACTTATGATACATACCTGGACACGCCAAGTAGTAGCAATACTTCTTCAGCAACTCCAGATGTGAATCATAATGGAGGCTTCGTTTCACAGCATGCTGAGAATGATGAGGAAACACGTGCTTTATTTGAATCATTATTAAATAATTGTGGTATTGAAATCGAGAAAGTGAAAAAGGTCAATCGCGACGTTAAGGCCGCGAATGAGAAATTGACCACTGAGCTTAAGAGATACAAGGAAAAGGCAAAAAGCTTTCAAATTCACAAAGAACGCGAGTCAGAATTTGAAATTGGTTATAAGAAGTTACTTGTCAAAGATAGGGAATGGAAAACCAAGTTTGCAAATCTTGAAATAAGTTCAACAAAAACCATTAACTCTTTAAAACAAGAAATTTCTGAATTAACAAACCAACTTTCAAAACAAGAAACAGCTTACACCAATCTTGAAAAAGAAAGGGATGAGTTGAAAAAGGACTTTGCAAAGAAAGAAGATAAACTTTTGGAAGAAATCGTAGAGTCAGAACACAAGATTACACATCTAGAAGAATTAGTGGTTAAGTCGGGTCAGTCAAGTCAAACAATGAAAATGATTTCAAATCAAACTAATCCGATTTACCATACGAAACACAAAATGGCTCTTGGTAACAACAATCCTTGTAATCTCAAGAAAGCTCAGGAAGAACAGAACGTCTTGTATAATGGTAGTGTTTTTTACACCAAACATGATCCTCCCGTCGTTCGGGATTCTGTGCAAACGATAGAACATGTCAAAGAGAGCATTTCTAAAATGAAACAAAAGGATTTGAAACCCATTGATTACAACAAATTGAACAAACTTTCGGGAATTACTTTTGTTCCACAAAAAGAACCATCTGTGTTTTCCATAAAATGACCATTCTCAAAAATGTTTTCTAAGAAAGTAGTTGCTTCCAAATCGATTTCTAACATGGAACAGATGTCTTCAAACAACACTTTTAACTCAAGTGCTGCACGGGGATATCTTGATGATCTTAAAACCAGAATTGGGCAACTTAAAACGACTTTAGAATCTAAAACGAGACTAAATGAGATCAATTGGAATTCCACGGTTCATTTACAGCTTAAAAAGATTCTCGAAAATGAATTTGCTCCTCAAATTAATAACATACATGCTCGAGTAATTCATTTTGAACAAGCATTTTTGAAAGAAACAGCTGACTTCGTCACGGATCACAAATCCCTGATAAAGAAGGCAAATGAATCTTTTGAGCAAATCAATGTTTTGGAAAACCTAGATGATTCTCTCTTCGAAGCAGTTCTGTCTACTGATATTATGTCTATCATTTTACAAACATATTCTGTTCTTGACGATGAAAGACTGAGAGCTGAGACCTACGAAATTGTTTCAAAATATGAAAATGCTCTTATTAAGCTTGAAAAAGAAAATGTGACATATTTCAAACAACTTGATCGAAAAAGCGAAGAATGCAAATATGACAAACTGTCGTATGAGCGTGAATTAAAGAAAATGAAAGAGCAAAATGATCTTTTGAGGGCTCAGCTTGAAAGTCAAAAAGGGAAGGGTGAGGAAACTAAGTTTGCAAAACCGTCGACTTCGGAGAAACCAAATGTTTCCAACACGGTTCAAAAACCAAAAATGTTAATTTCAAGGTTTGCTCCAAAAGTCGATGAGAAAAAAGATTTGACAAAACCAGTCACTCCAACACCCTTGCCCAAGAAAAGTGAAAATGAAAAGATTGTTGATAAAGGAAAAGCGGTTTTCGAATCACCAAAAGTGATAGCACCTGGTCTTTTTAGGATTAGTCCCACTAATGCGTTTGCCTCCACATCTGAGACTTATGAGGGCAAAAAGGATAATTCTAAAGAGTCTAATGATGCTAAAAAGGACAACAATATAAATCCTAATGTGTGTGCCTCAACTTCTACAGGATTAGAAAGCACCTCTAGGAGCAGCAGACTACAGCCTAGGAGCAATACAAGGAACAATAGAGTCTCGCCTGCCTCTACGAGTAGTAGCAAGAATAAAGTAGAAGAACACCCTAGGAATTTATCGCTTTTTAATAAGAGACATGTTTCATCTGAATGTAATGTCGAGAGTACTAGTTCTAATGCATGTAATGACTCTGTTTGCTTGACATGCAAGAAATGTTTAATTAATTATGTTCATGATGAATGTGTTTCTCAGAATGTGAATGTTACTCCTGAACAGAAGAAAGTTCCAAAAGGAACTAGGGCTAGATCTAGATCTATTGAAAGATTAGTTGCACGCTTTAGGTCTACCACTAGTAGCCAAATGCCTAGGAACTATCTTAAGTATTGTGTATGGAAACCAACGGGTAGAAAATTCATTCTCCAAGATGGAACATTGAAAGTTGTTCAAATTGAACATGTTGAAACATTCTATGAGTGTGATATGGATTTTACTCCTAACCCAATGGAACCAAATTCAAAACGGTTTCCAAATACAAAATCTTCTGTTCTTCGCAGGTTGTCGAAATATGTCTTTGGATCGTCGACTCGGGTTGCTCCAAGCACATGATCGGGAATTTAAAGCTGCTGATCAATTTCGTTTGGAAATTCATGGGAACTGTACGATTTGGAAATGATCATGTAGCAGCTATTCTGGGTTTTGGAGATCTTCAGTTTGGGAATTTTTTGATCACTCGAGTTTACTACGTCAAAGGGTTGGGACATAATTTGCTTTCAGTTGGGCAGTTTTGTGATGCAGATTTAGAAGTTGCATTCAGGAGAAACACGGTTTTTATTAGAAATTTGGTTGGTGATGATCTCTTAACTGGTAATCGTGGTACAAACTTGTATGCTATCGACATCAACCAAATGGCTTCTACATCACCAATTTGTCTCATGACAAGGGCAACCGAAACTAAGTCCTGGCTGTGGCATAGAAGATTATCCCATCTCAATTTCGACAACATCAACAAGTTAGCCAAAGACAACATCGTCACCGGACTTCCTAAGTTCAAATACACCAAGGAGCACCTATGTCCATCATGCGAACAAGGAAAAAGTAAAAGAGCATCATATAAACCCAAAACCGTACCTAGTTCAGAAGCAAGGTTACATATGTTGCACATGGACTTATGTGGCCCAATGAGAGTTGAAAACATTAATGGGAAGAAGTATATTCTCGTTATTGTTGATGATTATTCAAGATATACTTGGGTAAAGTTTTTGAGATCAAAAGACGAAGCACCAGGTACCATCATCACCTTTCTGAAGCGTATCCAAGTTCTACTTCAAGCTCCAGTAAGGATTGTAAGAACAGATAATGGCACAGAATTCACAAATCAGGAGTTAAGAACCTATTTCGAAGATGTTGGAATCACATACCAAACATCAGTTGTTAGAACTCCACAGCAGAATGGGGTAGTTGAAGGAAGAAACCGAACTCTTGTGGAAGCTGCTCGCACAATGCTAATCTATTCTAGTTCACCACTATTCTTATGGGCTGATGCTGTTGCCACTGCTTGTTTTACTCAAAACCGATCCCTAGTCCATCCAAGATTCAATAAAACCCCATATGAGCTTGTGAATAACCGGAAACCTGACATCTCTTACCTTCACGTGTTTGGCGCTTTGTGCTATCCGACGAATGACAGAGAAGATCTAGGAAAGTTGAAAGCTAAGGGTGATATTGGCATCTTCATTGGATATTCAGAAAACTCGAGGGCATTCAGGGTGTATAATCGAAGAACTAAAAGGATAATGGAGACAATGAATGTGAAGTTTGACGAGATTTCACAAATGGCTTCTGAGAGATACGCTCTAGAACCCGCGCTTAATCCGATGGCTTCTAATCAAACCAGATTAGGACCCGCACCAAACAGTCAGACTTCTGGACACATCAGTTCAGGACTTGTGCCTCAAGGAGCTCAGTCAACAAACACGGAAAAACCTTCAGAACAAGAACTGGAAAATTTCTTCGAGTTAATGTTTGATGAATATTATGGTGGAACTTCGACAAATGCATCTCAACAACATTCCGCTGCACCTGCTCAAAATCAACCACCACCACTGGATGCATCTACAACAATCGAAGCTGAAGCACCAACTACCTCAACATCATCTACATCTACTCAAGCCACTCCAGTACTTGAAACTGAACTACCAAGAGTTGATGAGCAAAATCAAAACACAAATTTTCAAGAAGAACCAACAAATAATTCAAACGATGTTGCGTTAGAAGAAGGAGAAGAAGTATTTGAAAACCCGTTTGCAACAGACTCTGCTGAATCTTCTTCAAGGTTACATGAACCGTCTAACACACATACGTTAAACCCAAGGTACCCTTCTACGTTTCAATGGACAAAAGACCATCCAATAGAACAAGTTATTGGTGAACCTTCAAAACCAGTTCAGACGAGGAGACAACTTGCCACCGATCTCGAATTGTGCATCTATATTTGCTCAATCAGCCTCAAAGAACCAAAGAACATTCGGGAAGCAATGGCAGAATACCCTTGGATAGAAGCGATGCAGGATGAACTTCTTCAATACCTGTTACATGATAGTTGGGAACTTGTTGAACGACCACTTGATAAACGCGTTCTCGATCTCAAGTGGTTGTGGAAGAACAAACTGGATGAGGAAATGACTGTAATTCGTAACAAAGCTCGTCTCGTGGCTAAAGGATATCCACAAGAAGAAGGGATAGATTTCGAAGAATCATTCGCGCCTGTAGCTAGACTTGAAGCAGTCCGGATTTTCTTAGCCTATGCAGCTCACAAAAACATCACAGTCTATCAGATGGACATTAAGACAGCTTTCTTAAATGGAACTCTGAAATAAGAAGTGTATGTGAGTCAGCCAGAGGGATTCATCGACAAAGATCATCCAGACTACGTCTACAAGCTTAAGAAAGCCATTTATGGTTTAAAACAAGCTCCAAGAGCGTGGTATGACGAACTATCATCTTTCTTGCTCAAAAACAATTTCACAAAAGGAACGGTTTCAAAGATGATATTTTGATCGTTCAAATTTACGTGGACGACATAATTTTTGGATCAACCAATCCTAACCATTCAAAACATTTTGAAAATCTCATGAAAAGCAAATTTGAAATGTCCATGATGGGGGAACTAAAATTCTTTCTTGGTTTACAAATACATCAATCCCCTCGTGGTATTTTTATCAATCAAGCTAAATATACAATAGAGATTTTGAAAAAAACATGGAATGGAAAATTGTGATTCTGTTGGTACTCCAATGGTCACTTCACCAAAAATTGATGCTGATTTGTTTGGGAAACCCGCCGATCCGAAAAAATATCGGAGCATGATCGGTTCTCTCATGTACTTAACTGCTAGTCGACCCGATATTCAATTTGCTGTTTGTTTGTTAGCACGGTTTCAGGCAAAGCCTACCGAACTTCACCTCAAAGAGGTTAAAAGGATCTTTCGGTACCTACGAAGAACCATTAACTTGGGACTTTGGTATCCGAAGGATTCGGGGTTTAATCTAACAGCCTTTTCAGATGCTGACCATGCAGGAGATCAAGTTACTGCAAAAAGTACATCAGGTGGAGCACAATTTTTGGGTGAAAAGCTAGTAAGCTGGTCGTCAAAGAAACAGGATTGTACTGCGCTATCAACCGCCGAAGCCGAGTATGTGTCTCTATCTGCGTGTTGTGCCCAAGTTCTTTGGATGCGGACACAACTCACAGATTATGGCTTTACTTTTGACAGAATACCTATGTATTGTGACTCAAAAAGTGCCATAGCCATCTCGTGCAATCCCGTACATCACTCAAAGACGAAGCATATCAAAGTCCGCTACCATTTCATCAAAGAACACGTGGAAGAGGGTACTGTTGAATTATTTTTCGTTAAGACTGATTACCAACTCGCCGATCTATTTACTAAAGCCCTTCCAAAAGAAAGGTTTGACTATTTAGTTCGACGAATTGGCATGCGAAGCCTAACTCCTGAGGAGCTAGAACGTCTTCTCGAATCTTCTTGAAAAATATTTTTCACAATCGCTTCGCTGTAAATATTTTTTGAAAAAATAAAATACAAAATTTGAAAAACCAACAAAAACAAAATACAAAAATATAAAATTTCAAAAAATACAAAAACAATATAAAATCAAAAAAAAAAAAAAAAAAAAAAAAAATCCAAAAATATTCTTCTGACGACATGTCTCTCGTATAAATCAATATTCTGTACGTTTCTAGAAATGTCATTTAACAATGATACGGACATGTACAGATGCTTGAACGGGAGTTCTTTTTTTCTAAAACATGTCGTTTCTCAAAAGTTTCTTCATTATGGCTTTTGTATACTTCAGTACGAAACCCGGAGACTAACGATGACTTCTGATTATTTCAAATCAAGGACTCGTATTTTCAAGGACGAAATCTTTTTCAAAAAGTTCGAGTCTAAACAAACGAAAAAGACTTCAAACAAAAACTCGTTTTCAAAATAGTAATCTTGAGCACTTTTTCAAGATTCATCAAAAGATTTCTCAAAATCTTTCAAATGAGTGCTCAAGATAACTCCCTCAAAACACTTAATTGATTTTAAAATGTGCCATCATTAAGGGGGAGTACAAAAACAAAATATTCCGTATTCATGCAAAATGAAATCTGTCTATCTCTCTAAAAAGCTTTTTCTTAATCAGTTGATATCAAAAATATCACGATATGCTATTTTTGAGGGGGAGAAGACATGATTAAAATGTGATCAAAGATGTTTAAAGCTTGTGACTGAATCTCAAAAGAGCTCGACTCAGAATGTACCAATGAATTAACAAAGCTTAAAATGTCAGTAATCGAAAAGACTTGTCCTGGACGGGTAATAATTTCAAGCTAGTTTAACGAGTGATGTAAGCGTGTCTCGAATAGGACTTGTCTGAGTAGAATGTACCGTATCGAGAGACTTTCTTTGGACTTGACCAGGACGGGTAATAACTTCAAGCTAGTCTAACTAGTGATGTAAGCGTGTCTCGAATCGGTCATGTTCACTGAAGGTGGATCAATTCAAAAAGTGCAAACTCCTCACGCATGTGCAAATTTCTTAAAAATCCATGAGAACATGTGAAGGGGGGGTCCTTCAAAAGAAACAAAAACTCTCAAAGTGTCAACAAAAATGTGTTTATATTCATAAACACTTTGAGAGATTTTCAATCAAAGGTTTCATGGCAATTATAGGATTCATGGAGTTATAAGGTGACTAAGGTTAGGGAAAACCGTCCTATGATCCGCCAGAGCCGGAGGGATCTACCCAAGGACAATTCCAATAGATTAGAATTAGAAGTCCTTAGGTATGATTGAAAAAAAGGAGAAAATGAGAAAGGAGAAAGAAGGGGTTGAAGAATTAAAAAGAAAAGTTATGAAAAAGGGTGAAAAGAAATAGCCCTCCATACATTCAACCTTAGGGCAGACACTGGGTTCAATTCATATGCTACTGGTTGTTACTAAGGTGACACCGGTATTGAAGATAAAGACGTCATGGACCCAGTGACGCACTGCACTAAACCTTCTAGCCACTCAAGTTCTCTTAAAAGAGCTTGTTTCATTCTCACGGGGAACCGGCGTAATCTATCGACCTGTCTCTTAGAGATGGTTGATATTGAAGCAGGAGACCTCTCCCTAATCTCCGCATAGGAAACCAAATGTGCACTTATCGAGTCTAGAGCCCCGAGATTCATCAAAAGATCTCATAGGAACACATGATATTTCTACACTGGCTGTTCATCATTAAGGACGCCAGATGTAAACTTAAGAGTCCTACGCAGATCTTAGCAATCTGCCGAGAACGTTTATGAGAGAATTTACAAATGTAGTTTCTCAATGATTGAACGGAAATTCCTGCCAGGGTCAACATCAAGCAGCCCTGACAGCAGGTCACTTCGGTAATTCTTTATGGGTTACGCTTAGTGTTTGCGGTGGTTTCAAACGGTCTACAGTCGTGGAGTGATCCCCAGCGACTTACCCAGTCATTGAGCTACTTAGTAGGTCTCGTAAGCTCTTTCGGGAGTATCTGACATGGGAACGGCCATGGTAAGGGTTAGAAGGAGTCTTCACACTATGCTGTTGACGATCTCTAATTCCTTATCAGTAAGTACCGGTTGATTTATTGCTAACTGTTTTCATGCAGCTACACATCACCTCCATGGCGACAGATTCCGCATGCTCATACATACATCTGGAAGTTAAAGAAAGCTCCCTCAAAGATCTATACAACATAAAGTTTAAAGAAAGATTCTACGCCAAAAAGAAGAATCTACAAAGTATAAAGACTAAAGATCAAAGTGAAAGAAAGGGAACTACGTGCATATGAAAATCAAAATCCAAAGATGTATGAGCATGTTGGAATGGCAGACAACCACCACAGACGCAGAAGTGACGAAAGGCAGATGACATCATCGGATCACTTCATCAACAATGAACAAGGAACAATGATCAATGTACACTGACTCATCTAGTGATTCTTAAAAGACGTCAAGAGCTACAAATGTTATAGTATAAAGACAAAGATGATGACGTCGCGCAACCTTCAATGACCAACACTTAGGGGGAGATTGTTAGGATCATATTTTATTTATAAAAAGTGTCGGTCATTAACGTATAGTTATAGGTTGCTTTAGAATATCATTATGATGAAGTTTATGTGTATTATTCATGTTTTGTAAAAGTCTAAGGGCCATTAGTGTAATAATGTATAAGATAGATGATGCCCTAGACTTCAAGTATAAATACTCTTGTAAACCTCATTTGAGAGGTTGGTTCTCTTAGTGATTCATTTAGTGTTTACAAGGTTATTATTTCACACACTAGAGTTCCCATCCACTCTCTCTCTCTATTACTTTCTCTCTCTAGGTTTAGGCAAGATTTATATGTGAAATAGGTTGTTCTACGGTCCTACATCTAGAGAAGAGGATTCTGCTGAATCTAATTTTCAGAATGGTAACCCTAGCCAAATGGAAAACATAGGGGGCTCAGATGATCAAACTAGGCTTGATACTGAGTTTATGTCCAAAGATTCACCTCTCGGACCAGGTTAAACAGGTTGAAGTGATGAGGACAGAACAGTGACAAATGAATTGACGGAAAATCTTGTACATGATGATAATGTCCATGATTCACCTCTCGGACCAGGTTACACAGGTCGAAGTGATGAGACTACCATGAAACTCATTCAGGAATTGACGGTTACTTGTACCAACTTGGAGGTGAAGTGTACTTCATTGGAAGATAAAGTTCTTAGTCTCTCTACTGTTGTTGATGGTCAAGCCAAGCTCATCACCAAATTGCAAAAATAGATCAAGAACTTAAGGAAATCAAGATCTTCAACCTGCTTAAAAAGACTGAAGAAAGTGGGCACTTCTCAAGTTGTAAGTTCACCTGAACTCTCTGATCATTTGGAAGAGGATGCTTCCAAATAGGGGAAGAATGAAGAAATGGGTTCAGGGGAGGCAAATTTGAAGAAAGTTGATAGTCCTCAGGATATGGATGCTGGAATGGTTTCAGGGGAGGTTCCAGAGGTTGGGGACATAGAAGTGGAAAGTCCTCAGGATGCTGAAAATTTTGTGATTGTTGAAAAATTAGGGAATGAGGTTGTAATGGAGAAAGTGATTGCTACTCAAGAAAATATGGTGGAAAAACTTAAAACTTTCGAGCCTGAGCAACTAGTGAAGGCAACAGGGTTGATGGGTGAAACATTAAAGACTTTGGGTGATTTTGTGGCTCAAGAACTTGATAATGCTCTATTACTAATAAGAATGATAACTCTGCTACTCAAGATTCTACTGCTAAGGATTTTGCTGATCCTGCTACTAGTGGAAAGGTCAGTTCTGCTGATGCACAAGATTCTGCTGCTGGGTCTAGTGACAATGCTGCTGCTAAGGCTATGGTTTTGTTAAGTAAGAAGATAGAGGGTCCATCTGAATCATATTCAAAACATACACCATTACCAACTTAATCACTACCACAACAACCAACAACCACAATCACATCATCTACACCAAGAATACCTCAAAAGGGAGTTGTAATCAGAGAACCTGCTGCTCAACAAAAGAAGATTGTTTCATCATCTTCTACTGATAAAGGGAAGGGCAAGCAACTTGAAGATCCTAAGTGGATGTATAAAGGGATTGATTACTCTGAGATACCTTTTCATTGGTGGCCCAAGGAATTACAAGTTGAACATGATTCAGCTGTTGCTATGAAAGAACAAGAATTGCTTGATCAAGAAGAATAACAGTTGATTCGTGAGGAAAAGGAAAGGGTTGAAAAGGAAACTGAAGACTTAAAGAGGTATGAGGAGTGGGTTGATGAAAAGATAAGAATAGATGCTGATATAGAACTCTCCAAGATGATTAAGCTTGAAGAACAAGAAATTCCAACTTTTGATGTTCAATCTTGGATAAGAGAGTTCACTGCTAAGAAAAAGAAAGAAGATGCTGCTACTAGAAGAAAGAAAAAGGTTCTCAGGGGTCCAGCTCCATTGCAACAAAGAAGAGAGTAAGAAAGGTACCTGAAGAATATGAAGGGGTGGAAATTGGTACAGTTAAAACCTAAGTCTGATTAAGAGGTTTTTGACTTGTATCAAGAAGCTAAGAAATAAACGGATACCTTCTATCCTATGGGTTGTCCTGAAGACTTGGAACATATTGCTCAAAGGAATAAAAAGTTGGTACCTGATAAAGTTGTTGAAGTAGAGCATGTTCAAGAGGCAGATGTTGTTAAGCAGCTTAATGATATTGCAGATAAGACAACTTCTTCTATTCAAAGTGGTAAAAGAAAAGGTGTTATTCATAAATCCTTTGCAAAGAAGAAGAGAAAAATAGGAGAAGAAAGCAGCTCTAAGCCTGAAGGAGATGAGTTCAAGAATGATTATGATCATATTCCTTTTGAGCATTTAAAGGAACAATTGAAGGTTCTCACTATGGTTGGTAAGATGGAGGAACCTGAAGTAGTTGATGCCACACCAATAGGAATCAAATATCCTATTATCAAAGTAACTACAGGATATGATACTAAAATTGGAGCATTTCATGATGTTGAGAGATCTGATGGGAAGACTCACAAGTTTCTTAGATTTCAACAGATGCTATATTACTTTGATAGAGAGGATGTTGATGATTTGTGGAAGTTATACAAGGAAAAGTTTGAAGCTAAGAAGTTTGATGCTAAAAAGTATGAAAAGGATCAAATTGATTACATTAAGACTATGTCTGATAATGTTCTCTGGAGAGCTCTGAAACTTATGTATGAACCTTCAATGGATGATTCTGAATGGACAGAAATAGTAGGATATAAAGTAAGAAAATGGAGACTTTTTCAAGATTCTGGAATTCATGTCTTGGATATTGGACCAATTACTTTATATATGCTGGCTGAAAAAGATTATCCAGTGGTAAGATACTGGAATACTGTCAATCAGATGGTTAATGGTGCTAGATTACTCAACTCGCAGAAAGATTATGACACTAATGATCAAGCATTTAATCTAATGTCAAAGTATAAGAAGATACTTGGTCAACAGACATCTCAAGATTTGAGCATTTGGAAGCATCCTCCTGGTGTTTAATTGAGCTTTGAAGAAACTTAATAATTTAGGAATAAATATTAAGTTTAGGGGAGGATTGTTGGGTTTTGGATTCTGCTGCTGAGTGAAACTGCTACTGTGATGAGAATGCTGCTAAGGTAAATGATTCTGCTACTGATGTCAAAGTGCTGCTAAGGGAAAATACTGCTAAAGGAATCTACTGCTAAAGTGATAAACATGTATTCGAAGTAGATAATTATAGAATAGATTGTGTGTATATTATATACGTCTAGAATATTCTTATCTTGCATAGAAAGTTATTGTAAACCTAGTAGGACTCCTTGGCCTATAAAAGGAGGATCTTAGGGTTAGATTGAGTACATATTGTTTAGTTTTCATTTACACTTCAAGGTTGTAAAACCCTAGCATTGTTGAGTGCTCGTATTAATAATATTGAAATGTTGATAGTTAAATTGTTCTTCTTAAGTTAAGCTTTTATATTCCGCATTCTAGCTTAAGTGTTTAAATCAAGTCAACTTCTATATAAGATCGTTTGCTCAACTGGAATCAACCAAGTTCTTATTTTTAAGATTTTTCTTAATTGCTTATTTGTGGGCTTAAAGTGGCCAGCAGGGCAAAGGGTTGCCCTGCACCAGGGGTCCAGTCCAAAACCTCCATTTTCATTAGCCATTTCCTTGTTCATTTGTGGGACCCACCTCCTGTTTATTGGCTTATTGGGAAGCCAATAAGCCCAACTTTGAGGTTCTAGGCTTATTTCAAGCTTATGAGCTTATTAGCTAGGGCTGCAATGCCCTTGTACTTTGTCCCATTCCACCACACACACTGAGCACTCAGCAATTGTGCCAAAGTTCCAAGCCTTCTCCTGTGCTTATTAGTGGGTCCCATGACCTACTTATTGGCTTTTTAGAAAGGCCTTAAGCTCAGCTTTTAGGAACAGCTTTTACTTTGGACTTCCAAACTCCCTAGTGGGCCCCACATTGGCCTGAAGTTGGGCCATTTGGCCTGTTTGGCACTCAGGTTTGGGCTTAATTGCTTATTGTTTATTTATAGCTTATTTCTTGTGCTTCTTTCATTGTTTTTTCTCATTTCAAGTTAGTCTCTTGTTGTTATAGCTTATTTTACTTCTGGCGTTCCTTGTGGTAGCTTATTATTAGCTTATTCAAGATACCAAAATCCTAATAAGCTTCTACTCCTAACCTGATAAGCACTTGTGATCCCATAAGTGCTTATTCCTAAGCTTCAAGCAAAGTCCCTTTATTAAAGTTTTATATTTTAAGTATCTAAAGAGTTTTGAAAAAAGAAAATCCAGAAAAACCCAATTTTAAAATTAAGTGATAGTTTCTATTTAATATAATTTAGCTTTTTAATTTTCCTGTCTGCTTATTAATAAGCATATTTACATTTTTATATTTTTCTTAAATTTATTTTACATCATAGTATTTATATAAAAAATTTTAGAGTTTTAGCTTTTCATTTAGTATTTTCTATAATTAATATTAGTTTAATAATAATTAAGTAATATTAGTATAATAAATAGTTTTATTAATTTTTATTTAACAACAGTACCTTTTTATATTTTCCTAAGTTTTTATATATCATAAAATAATTTTAGGTAATTTTTCATAATTTTCACTGTTCATTTTCTATTTCTCTTAATTAAATTTAGTTTTAATTAATTAATAATTAGTTTTTAGTTAATAATAATTATTTAAAATGTAGGAAAAATATATTTTCTATTTTAAAATTAGTTTTATATTTTTTTTTATTTTTCAAAGTTTAAATTTTATTTTTCTAAGTTAAATTCATAATTATTTGTATTTTAGTGTAATTTAAATTAGTTTAAATATATAATAATAGTTTTCAATTGATAATAAATAATTAAATAGTGTAAAAATTAATTTTCTTTTTCTAAAAATTTTCTTTTATTATTAGGATTGTAAAAATATAATTTTCATATCTGTAGGTATTTTATTTCACAAAACTCGCGTTTTATTTCGTACGTCTACGTAAATTTATATCAGACGTACGCGTTTTTAGGTTTTAAACGTTTCTGTTTTTTCTAATTTTACAGTCTTGTTAATATAGCTTATTTAAGCTATTTCCTTTTATATTTCAGTAGTGTAATCATTCACAACCCATTTCCGTCCAAATTCACCCGATCACAAACCCGTTTTTATGCCATCACACCTCGTCGGGACATAACGACCCGGGGAAACACTGTATTCCGCGGAGCATTGACTCTAGGCAGTCTGACCTTGTTGACCATTCACTTTGTCAATTTAGGTTGACCGTTTAGAGCCAATCAACAACATAACTCAATAATGGGGGAGCTTTGTGTGAGGAGTATTAACTTCTGAATTATGATGGCCCGAACAGTATTATGTTGATAACATAATACAATAGTAGGGAGCTTTATGTGAGGAGTCATATACTTCTGAATTACAATGGCCTGAACGGTGTTATGTTATATATAAAACATTAATAAACCTAAAAACAATAACTTACGAAACATAAACATGATAACTAAAGCTTGACATACATCCAAAACCAACAACACACTAGGATACGTGAGTAAGGCGGTCTAGTTTCCGAGTTACTATTTGCATCACTTAGATTACTCTAAAACCAGGTGAGTTCATAGCCTCATACTTTTTAAAATGCTTTCACTCTAAATGCTTTATAAACCCTGTGAGGGTGATACATGCTAAATGCTTTACTTAAAATCAAATACAAGTCTTTTTCTTTGGTTGTTGCACGAGTAAACTAACTGCCACCACTACATAACCAAAATTCATGAAACTAATCTGTTAGTGCAATTATTACGATATTTAATCTATACAGTCTCGTTTGTTTTGATTGATGACAAACGTATAACTTGATACATAACGTAAAATGTACAAGTTACTTGTAATCATTGTTTGTCTCAACGTCTCGAGTCATCGTATGCTACAACACAGGTTCGTACATGTTTGTTATGTAGCATTATGATCAAACCCCTTGACCAACCATTTAGAATGACTAAAATACTTTAGGAGTCTTTAAGTATTTTAGGTGTCAAAGTACACTTTAAGTGTTAAATAGAATAAGTGTCACATTAGGTGTCTAGATAATATTAGTAAGTTTACAATATATAAAAATGTGTCTTATAACAACGTAAGTACATAAAACATTTTTAGTAACTTACTAAATATTATATAGCTAGCTAATATATTTTTTATACAAGTAATTTACCTTTTTAAGTTAATATATACATTTGTCTAAATGTATTTTTCATAAAATGGAAAACTATATTTGGAAATTATCTTTGTCAAATATCATTTAAGATGTGTCATAGATTGTAGTTGCTTGGAAATATCTTTGGAAAATGACTTGGTCAAAGAGTGTGTAAGGTGTGTCATAGTCTTTGTAAGTTGACTAGTGTTGGGAATTATACTAACAGTTACCACGGCTAAGAGAAGATGTTACAACTGCAGAAGATTGTACTTGCAGTGGAAACTACTTACCACTGCAAGAACATATATTACCACTGCTTATTAGATAACTGTTAGAAAACGTGTTTAGATAAATATAGAATGTATCTTGTGTATATCTTATTCTATTAGCTTTATACTTATCTTGTAGAAGAGGACTCCTTGTGCTATAAAAGGAGATCATAGGTTAAAGGTTTGATATACGTTTTTCTAGAGCTTCAAGGTGTAACCCTAGTGATATCAAGATCACTCGTATTATTATCATTAATAATATTGGAGCTAATAGTTTGTTTACATACATTGTTCTTATTCATATACAACTGTCTTACTCACAATCAAACTTCTAAGTGTTACTAAGTAAATTCCGCATACTTAGTGATATAACTCAAAGTATCAATCTAACACAAGTTCAAGGTGTTTAGATCCATCAAGTGGTATCAGAGACAGGTTTTGATACTTTGATTTAGAAGACTCCAGTTCACTCAGAAGAATCAATGGAGACAGAAACCAGTAACTCAAACATTGCTGCTAAGCTTCCAAAGCTTAAGTTGAATGACTTTGAGATGTGGAGGCTAATGATCGAACAATTCTTTATGGTCCAAGACTACACACTCTGGGAGATCATTATGGTTGGAAATTCTTTCAAACCAAGTTCTACATCAGAGATGGTTAATGGCAAGGAAGTAATTAAGGTCAACACTGGACCTGTTACTAATGATGAAAGACTTCAGCTGAAGAATGATTTGAAGGCCAGAGGGTTGTTGCTGATGACACTTCCCAGAGACCAAGTTCTTGCATTCAGCAAGTACAAGACTGCAAAGACTCTTTTTGATGAGATCTGTGAAGTTTTTGGTGGTAATGATTCCACCAAGAAGACTCAAAAGACCTTGCTGAAGCAGACTTATGAAAACTTTGGTTCAACAAGTAATGAATCTCTTGATAGCATCTTCACAAGGCTACAAAAGATTGTTACTCAACTCACTATTTTTGGAATAGAGGTGGAAAGGGAAGACCTTAATTTAAAGTTCTTAAGAAGCTTACCCTCTGAGTTTGGAACCAATGTTGCTGTGTGGGAAGATAAGCCAGAATTGGAGACCATGAAACTCAATGATTTGTACAATAACTTCAAGGTTATTGAACAAAGATTGAAGAAAGCTGGCAAAATAAGCTCAAGTTCAGGAAGTGTAGCACTCATATCATCATCTCTTGATGATAGTTCAGATGAAGAAAGTGATAGTGATGATGACAGTGCTAACATTGTTGTTTCCACTGGTAGTGGAAGTGTTTCCACTGGTAGCTCAAAGAGACAGATTGCAGGACTTAGTGATACTACTTTTTATGCCTTTATATCAAGTCAAGTGGGTGGTTCAATTCTCAATCATGAGGATTTGGATCAAATTGATGAGGATGATATGGAGGAGATGGACATTAAATGGCAAGTGGCATTACTAAGCCTAAGGACAAAGAAGTTTTGGAAGAAGACTGGAAGAAAGATTAACATCAGTGGTAATGAAACAGTAGGTTTTGACAAAAAGAAGGTGGAGTGCTATAATTGTCATAAGAAGGGGCACTTTGCCAGGGAGTGCAGGAAGCCAAGGAAATCTGACAACAGGTCAACTTGGTATAAGCAGGACAAGAAGAAGGAACCTACTACTGATGAGACAAAGGGGCTATTGGCTATTGATGAAGTGAGCTTTGATTGGAGCTTTATGACTAAGGAAGAGGAAGATGATTCAGAGTCTGCAATGGTTGCTACAGAGCTTGCACTAATGGCTTTTTCTAACTGTGAGGTACAAACTAATAATGCTTGTTCTAAATCTTGTAAGGCCTTAAAAGAGTATGAGAAAATTAAAGCACACTATGATGAACAATTGCTAGAGTTAACTCATACTAATTATAACTTAGCAAATCATAAAAGAGGCCTAGGAGTTTTAGAAACTCAATTAGAGCATTATATGGCAAATGAATCTAAGTTCAATGATGATATTGCAGTATTAAGAAGAGACTTAGATTATCAGGTTGCTGTTAATAAGGTTCTTAGAGAAGAACTAGAAAAGGTTAAGATGGCTAGTGAAAATATAATGATAACTAAGTAAACACTGGATCATCAATCCAAGTGTATTGACAAAATTTGGGAAGCCCAAGTTGTGAGCAAAGCCAAATCAGGAGTTGGATACAAAACAATTCCACCACCTCTAAGAGGTGTTCCATCACCTCCTGGCATTGACTTAGCTCACACAGGATTAGAGGAATTCCAGTAACCACCTATGACATATGGACCAAAGTTTGTTAAACCAGTTGAAATTGAAAAGGTTCAGGTTGAGATTGATATATTTGATAGTGCTAGTGACTTATCTCTTAAAGATGAAAATTTAAATGTTGAGTCTAAACCTAGTGTTCCTGAGAATGTTAAAGTGGAGGTTAAAAGAAGTTTTCCTGATGTAGTCAAAGAAAAGCCTAGGTCACAACCTAATTTCACTAGGCCCACTACTAGATATGCAGAGATGTACAGAAATAGGTCACCAACTCCTAGGGGTAATATGAGGAGCTGGAATCATGTTAAATCTAGGCAATTTGGTAGTGATTTTGTGTTCAATAACAAACCCTGTCATATATGTGGTAGCTTTGACCATTTGTCTTATAACTGTACCTACCACTTGGGAAGAAGGGAAGTGTTTGGGAATACTAGGGTGAATGGAAAAAATACTAATAACTTAACTCACCCAAATCCACTTAGCAAGATGATTCCCAGGTCTGTTTTGCTTCATTCTGGCATTAAACCAATTTCCACTGCTAGACCAGCAGTTTCCACTGCTAGACCAGCAGTTGCCACTGCCAGAAATAAAAACAGAGTTTACCCTAAGCCCCCTGTTACTACTTTTGTTAAATCTACTTAAACAGGGAAAAAGACCAATTTTGAATAACAATAATCAAAAGTGGGTACCCAAAGTTTCAAAACAAGCAGTTTCCATTGCTAAGCCAGCAGTTACCACTGCAAGGCCAAAGGTTACCACTAGTGGGTTTGTTAACAAGAAAAGGGTAAATATGGGAAATGTTGTTAAGACCTCAGCACGTTGGGAATGGAAACCAAAAGGAACCATCACCTCAAACAATCCCAATGGTGTATCAATGACCTTTGATAGATATAATTATATTGATACACGAGGCAGATCTAAGTCATTTGTGGCTTGGGTCCCCAAAAGGAACTAATTCCTTTATTTTGTGTGTAGGGACATTCAAAGACTACAAATGATCAAGGATACTCAGACAGTGGATGTTCCAGGCACATGACTGGCAATAAGTCCTATCTTTCAGACTTTCAACCTTATGATGGACAATTTGTCAGCTTTGGAGGAGGAATTGGTGGCAAAGTTTCTGGCAAAGGAACAACCAAGGCTGGAAACATTGATTTTGAAGATGTGCAGTATGTGAAAGAACGCAAGTACAACCTCTTTAGTGTGTCACAGATGTGTGACAAGAAGCATAGAGTTCTTTTCACAGAAGATGAATGTTATATCTTATCTAAGGATTATAAGCTCCCTGATGAAAGTGATGTTTTGCTTAAAATCCCTAGAAAAGGAAATCTATATAGCATTGACATGAAGAACATAGTGGCTAATAATGATGTTACTTGCTTGCTTGCTAAAGCCACCTTGGATGAATCAATGCTTTGGCATAGAAGATTAGGTCATGTTAACTTCAAGACCATCAACAAGATTGTGAAAGATGGACTTGTCAGAGGTCTACCAGAGAAAAGATTTGAAAATGACCAAACTTGTGTTGCCTGTCTCAAAGGAAAGCAACACAGAGCTTCATGCAAGACCAAAGCATTCAATTCTATTAATCATCCACTCTTTATGCTGCATATGGACTTATTTGGTCCTACTTCTGTGAGCAGCATAAATTTGAAGAAGTATTGTCTTGTTGTGACTGATGATTTTAGTAGATTCGCATGGGTTTTCTTTTTAAGAACCAAGGATGAAACCACTGGCATCCTTAAGGCATTCATCACTAAAGTTGAAAATCAATATGAAAAGAAGATCAAGATCATCAGGTGTGACAATGGGACAGAGTTCAAGAATAATGTTATGGATGACTTCTGCAGAGACAAAGGTATTAAAAGAGAATTTAGTGTTGCAAGAACTCCTCAACAAAATGGAGTTGCAGAAAGAAGAAACAGAACACTAATTGAGGCTGCTAGAACCATGTTAGCTGATTCCAAGCTACCAATAACTTTTTGGGCTAAAGCAGTTAACACTGCTTGTTACATTCAGAATAGGGTTTTAGTGGTCAAAACAAATAACAAGACACCTTATGAGTTATTCAGAGGAAGACCTCCTACTTTGGAGTTTATGAGGCCATTTGGGTGTCATGTTACTATTCTCAATACCATTGATCATCTGGGTAAATTTGAAGAAAAGTCAGATGAAGGCTTCTTTGTTGGATACTCTATGGTTAGCAAGGCTTTTAGAGTCTATAACTTAAGAACAAAGAAGATTGAAGAGAACTTGCATGTTCAGTTTCTTGAAAATAAAGCAAACATGGCAGGTTCAGGACCAGATTGGCTATTTGATCTTGAAACATTATCAAATACAATGAATTATGTTCCTCTCACTTCAAGCACTGGAGACAAAGATCTTGAAGATTCAGAAGAATTCATTGATGAAGATGAAGCTTGTAAAAATGATGAAGATCAAATTGTTATGCCTCTTTGGGACTTTGGTGATAATTTTGAAAAGACAAGCGATGCAGATGGTGTGAATTTTGATGTAAATAAAGATATTCCTACTAGCAGTGGTAACTCCATTTCCACTGCTACACCAAAAGTTTCCACTGTCAGCCCAAATGTGGAACATACTTCTCAGGAATCACCAAGTGATGATGTAGAGATGTCAAACATGCCTACCACATATGATATTCCTAGCACATCACAGTCTTCAATTCACAAAGTGCATCCACTTGATAATGTTATTGGTGAACTTCACTCAGGTGTGAAGACTAGAAGACAGACAAAGAAAGATGATATTCATGGGTTCATAAGTGAAGTGTATGAGTCCAAGAAACATAGTAAGAAGAATGAGTGTTTGTTTTTATGTTTTCTCTCACAGGTGGAGCCTAAGAATGTATATATGGCTCTAGGAGAATCTAGCTGGGTTGAAGCTATGCAAGAAGAGTTGCTGCAGTTTAAACTTCAAAAGGTTTGGGTTCTTTGTGACTTGCCTGATGGTATGAAGGTCATTGGTACTAAATGGGTTTTCAGAAACAAGAAAGATGAAAGAGGTATTGTAATCAGGAACAAAGCTAGATTGGTTGCTCAAGGATACACTCAAGAGGAGGGTATTGATTATGAAGAAGTGTTTGCTTCTGTTGCAAGGATTGAGGCTATTAGATTGTTTTTAGCCTATGCATCCTTTATGGGCTTTACAGTCTATCAAATGGATGTTACGAGTGCCTTTCTGTATGGTACTATTGATGAGGAGGTATATGTGTCTCAACCTCCAGGCTTTGAAGATCCTCAACACCCAAATAAAGTATATAAAGTGGTTAAGGCTCTTTATGGCCTACATCAGGCTCCAAGGAAGCGGTTGAAACCTTAGCTAATTATTTGTTGAATAATGGGTTTCATAGAGGCAAGATTGATCAAACTTTGTTCATCAAGAAAGACAAGGGTGATATTTTACTTGTGCAAGTATATGTTGATGATATTATCTTTGGGTCTACTAAACAAGAGATGTGCAAAGAATTTGAGAAGCTGATGAAGGATGAATTTTAAATGAGTTCTATGGGAGAACTTACTTTCTTTTTGGGGCTGCAAGTACAACAGAGTAAGGAAGGCATATTTATCAGTCAAGACAAATATGTGGCTGAGATCATTAGGAAGTTCAAGTTTACTGATGCAAAACCTTCAAATACCCCTGCTGACAAGACCACTCACTTATTGTTGAAGAATGCTAGTGGTGCTAATGTTGATGTTCACACTTACAGATCTATGATTGGTTCTCTGATGTATCTTACTTCATCAAGGCCAGACATTATGTTTGCTGTATGTGCTTGTGCAAGATTTCAAGTGACTCCAAAGACATCACATATGACAGCAGTGGAAAAGATTTTTAGGTACTTGAAGACTTATCCTAATCTAGGATTATGGTATCCAAGAGATTCTCCAATGGAATTGATCACATACTCAGATAGTGACTATGCTGGTGCAAGTTTGGATAGAAGATCAACTACTTTAGGATGTCAATTTCTTGGATGTAGATTGGTGTCATGGCAGTGCAAGAAGCAAACTATGGTTGCTACTTCAACCACTAAAGCAGAATATGTTGCAGCTGCTAGTTGTTGTGCTCAGATCCTTTGGCTTCAGAATCAATTATTGGATTATGGGTACAATTTCATGAACACCATTATCTATATAGACAATAGTAGTACCATATGCATTATTAAAAATCCTGTGCAACACACTAAAACTAAACATATTGAAATTAGACATCACTTTATTAGAGATTGTTTTGAGAAAAAGCTGATTAATGTTGTCAAAATTCATACTGATGACAATTATGCTGACTTATTAACAAAAGGGCTTGATGTGGGTAGATTTCAATACTTGGTAACAGGTATTGGAATGCTAAATCCATAAACCTTTGATGTCTAATACTTTTCAGTGTTGCAGGATAGTTTTTAGGTACTAGTATTGTTTGTATTGTATGTATGGTTTTCTACTAATTTGTATGCAGAGTTATCAAGAGCACAGTGGAAATTAACATACAACAGTGGAAAGTTTGGTGATAATAGCAAGAACAAAGAAGTACTTTTATTGATCATAAGAAGAGTACATTACAACCATCAAGAAAACATTGTCACTAAATAGAAAACAATCACACATGACATGACCCTACAACCTAACACCTACTCCATAGGTTTCTTTCCTTTTCCTTCATACTGTTGCTTGCCCTTGGAAGTCTTCTTTCTCTTGTCATCAAAAGAAAGTTGTTTCCTTGGACAAGCAAGTCCCAGAACTTGCTTGGGAGGCCTTGGTGCTTGAGTTGGCTTTTCAATAGCTGGCCACTTCATGTTGTTTATTGCAGTAGTTAGTGCTGTGGTGAGGGCCTTTGGAAGCTCTTTGGAAAGATCAAAGGTTTGATCATTATCATCATCAGATGAAGAGCTTGAATAAAACTCAAGTGATGGAGCAGGATCAGCTGAAATCTTCTTGTTGGGCTTCATGCTTGAAGATGTAGCAGCTGTTGCACTTGGTGGAAAATATCCACTCCATCCAGCAGAAAGTTCTTCAGAGTCTGAGTAGTAACTGATTTCATCATCTGAAGTGTCATCAAAAGAGATGTAGATTAAAGGGAACCAACTCATGATGATGCTTAGGGTTTGTGTTATTGAAGTTGTTTGTTGATGAGAGATAAAAGTTTTGAGCCCCATTTTATATGCAAAGTCAAGGTCGAATTCTAATTAATGAAGAATATTTACTCCTACTTGTTTTGGTAGGTTGGAGGAGTAAATTTGGTTACTATCGGGTTGACTTTTGGAAGATATTTTTGTGAATAGTAACTTGGTTAAAAAGTTACTTTCGGTTAATCTTTATGGGTTAAGTTGAAAGTTACATTGGTTTGCAGCATACAACCCATATTATTGGAGTCATTGGAGTAATAAGGTGTGTATCATAGACACACAACAAATGGTTATTGATTCACCATGTCTAATCCACATAAGAATCAGCTAGTCTAGAGCAAACGGCTACTGGTAAAGACTTATCAAATCCGTTTATGGTTGATAGTTTACCAAAAACTAGGTTATCAACTCACCATACATCCAAGTGATCAAGAGTTGGCTAGTCCATAGCAAACGGCTCATGGTAAAGGCATATCAAATCCGTTGATAGCTGGTAGTTTGCTAAAAACTATGATAAGAGCAGCAAATTTACATGTTTTATTAACCACTGCTCTTTGATATGTTGTGAAAATTTTACCACTGCTAGTTCATTAGTTACCACTGCAAGAGTAATTTTTCACTGATGAACTTGCCGTTACAACTGTTGTGTCAGTAATCCATTTTTTTTTACTAGCCGTTGTAAAAATAATCGTCTTTCCTTATTAATAGGGTAACATCTTTTGTGAATTATCTACTTACTTATTATAAATTATTCTTTTACCAAAGATAATTCTTTCTAAAGATAATTCACATTGCGAAACCTCCTCAAACCCTATTAGTATAAATTGATTATCATACGGCTTGCTTTTTATCTTGATTACTAACACTTTTATTCTCTTTTTCACAAATATCATGGCGATTCTAAAATTTGTCGAGGAGCACAACCAAGTGGCCTACTTACAAAAGTCAAACAAGATGAGTGGCCCTGTTTTTTCATCAGATTGTGGATTTTCTAAACATAACTCATATAAGGTATGCCTTAACTATTAATCCCACAATCTATGTCTCTTATATCAAACAGTTTTGGAACACTGTTGAGTCCTGATGAGGCGAAAAATGATCCGTTTTTAGGGGGTCATTTAAGCCCGAATCCGAATTTATTTGATCAAATATTGCCCTAAATCGTTCCTTTTGTGATTTTAGGTGTTTGGAGAGTGAATTCTGGAAAAGAGGCTATTTTGGACGTTTTTGGAGCATAAAGTGAAGAAAACAACAAAGTACCAAATCCAAGCTGGAATTACAAGGTGACGGCGTCAAGGATTTACTCTTGACGGCGTCAGAAAGGATGAATATTTTACCGAAGGTTGTGAAGGCGTCAGATGAAGAGATGACGGCGTCAAAATGACCAAGATTAATTTACCGAGGGTGGTGACGGCGTCACATAGGCCGTCACGATTTTATCTAGGGCGTCCGAGGAAGTGTATGGCGGCGAGTTGACGGCGTCAGATTTAACTCTTGACGCCGTCAGGACGATTTTCCTATATATAGTTTTCTAGTTTTTTTCATTAAAAGGAGAGAAGTTTTGGTGAAACCCTAAAGACGATTTTGGTGCCTCTTTTACAGGTTTTTCAAGGGTTCCAAACCCTTGAGACCTTGCATTGTAATTGAGATAAGTATACTCTTAATTCAATCAATATGTCTATGTGTTGGTTGTCTATCTTTTGTTCTTATCTTAATTCTACTATGCTAGGCTAAATTTCCTTTGTGTTTGCTTAGATCTAATGAAACCTAGATGTTGATTATGTGTTGATTACTTGTCTATTCTTGTTTTGAATGAATGATATTATATGTTAGGCTTAAGAAAACTGGCAGATCTCCAAATGGTAACATGCTTGAACGTCTTAAGAAACATGAACCGAGGCGTACTAGGTCTTTATTGGTTGTATTTAATGCATGAGCCACTGTTTACAATCCCTATAGTTGTGCTGGGTCATGGTGTAGGAGGAGATAAGAGCTCATAGAGTTGGGGAGTTATGTATGCCACTCCACGAATGGTATTAAGGAATACAACCCGTCATTCATACAAGTGTAACAAGTAATTAACATGTAAAAGATATCTAGGGAGTAATGAAGTCTAAGTAAACACAATTTCTCCAATTACTGCTCACAACCTTAGTTTAATTAGTTTGTTTTCATTTTTTATTATTTTATTTTGATTGCATCTTAGTTTTGGGTTAGTTGATTAGCAACTAATTCCGCCCACTCCTTCAAAACCCGAGATTTTAATTGCTTTCATAAAAATATAAAAATACAAAAATAATCATCTCTCACCTCTAGAACTATTAATTAGGCTTTCTAATCCTAGCGACACTATTCCTAAGCTGAACGATCAATCCCCCGGTACTTGTCACTATACTATACTACAACGATCAGGTACACTGCCTGGTGGGGGTTGTAAGCCTCGCGAGATCCCTCGAGAGGTAAAGCAAGGTGCGATTCCCACGCATCAAGTTTTTGGCGCCGCTGCCGGGGAATAGTTATTGTCTAGGTTAGGATTTCTTTTTATTAGGTCTACTTGCTAGATTCCTTTCTAGTAAGATTTTATTTTTATTTTTAGGTCTTCTTTAGTCTATCTTATTTCTTCGTGCTTTTGTTCGTAACTCTTTACCATCCGACATCATGGAAGGTGGTAACATCTTTGAACCCATCATCCCACCACAACAAAACCCACCATTAGAACCCCTTAGGCCCCGAACCTTAGGAGAGTATTCCCGACCTAGCCACCAAGGCTACCGAAACACCATTGAGCTCACCGGAGCCAATGTGACCCCCTTGCGATCCGACACCATCCGGTTGGTGCAAAGCGGATGTGCATTCCATGGACTTCGTTCCGAAGATCCAAACCAACACCTTAAGGACTTCCTCAAAATTGTAGATTCCATAGACCTAGGTGTTGAAACTAGAGAGACTACCCGTTTACGCCTATTCCAATTCTCTCTACGGGATCAAGCTAGTCAATGGCTTGAGCGTTTACCCGCGGGATCCATCACCACATGGGATGATCTCACCACTCGTTTCCTTGCTCAATTTTTCCCACCGGGGAGAACTACTAAACTTAGGAATGACATCTTGATGTTCCAACAACGTCAAAATGAATCTCTTTATGAAGCATGGACTCGTTTCAAGGACTTACTCCAAAAAGTCCCTCATCATGGCATAGATTTGTGGCCCCAAGTCCAAATTTTTTATGACCATATCGATATCCCCACGAGGCGAACCATTGACCAATCGGCCGGTGGTAAGCTACGTGATCTTAGTGCGGAACAATCATGGGAACTCATAGAAGATCTTGCTCTCTATGACAACGAAAGTTGGAATGATCCCCGTGATTTGAACAAAACGGTCAAGGCAATATCTTTGCCTTCGAATAATTCAAGCACTCCCGACCGTAGGATCATGGAACTTGAAGGTCGAGTCAAGTCTCTCATGCAATCTTACGAAACTCATAAGCCATCAAGCCAAGTAAGCAGAATCGCTTCTACATGCAAACTGTGCAATGGCCCTCATGAGACCTACAACTGTATGGAACTTCCAAAACGTGCTTATAACGAATTCACATCATCACACGTAGGGCAGGGTCCTCGAACTTCTGCCGAAGCATATGAGGCATGGAAGGATAAACCTAATTTTAGAAGGTACCAAACACGAAGTGTATCATTTAATGATCTCTCACCGCTCACTTGGTCCGAACATTTTCCGCCCCAAAATTCCCCTAGGCAAAGCTGTGAAGATGATTTAAAAAAATTCATTCTTTCTCAAGAACTGCAGCTCGCTACACTCGAGGCAAAATTCAAACAACAGCAGGCTGAAGTGAACGACAAGATTTGTAATCTGTTGACTGCTATCAAAGAGCATATTGATAATAAGCCCATTTACGTTGATGAGGTTAAATCTGCTACCGTCATAAGTCCACCAGCCTCCCCTGTAAAAATAAAAAGTCCAAGCAAGCTATTTAAACATCTATCCCCTAACGAGAAAGGACCTATCAACCCCTCCGGACCAATCCACTTCGTAAACACCATCACCACGATACCCGCTTCAACACCCAACCCAACCCAACAACAAACTGATAAACTCAGTCAGACAGCGAAGGATGAAACCTCAAAGGTTGACCACGCTTCGGCGAGGAAACCTACCAGTTCACCCAAGCAGTGCACCGCGCAGAAATCCGACAAACCGGATGATAGGAACGCGACATCGGTGGAAAAGGAGAAAGACTCAACCGTTTTGAGCAAATCTGTTATAAAAGAACCCGAAATAGAGGATTTTATAAGTACAGGTAGCAACCAACCCAAGGAGAGCAACTCTAAACTTTTCAGAATCCCTTGTACCATTGAGGAGAAGGTCTTAATTAACAATCATATAGATCCTAGCTTCCCGATCAACGTAATCCCATTTTCTCTATACCACAAAACCTTCCCAGAGCGCGTTGTATGCAAGAAAGTAATAGAGAATGTATCAATTAGGATTGGAGAATTTGATTACAATACTGACCTCACCGTGGTTAATGACGTGGACCCTCTCGCCAATCAACCATTGACCAACCTTGTCCTTGGGATGCCATTCATCAATGAATCGGGAGCAATCCTCGACGAGAAAGATGGTAGTGTATTACTCACCAATGGTGTTAGAACGGTAATTTTTCGTAGGGATGGTGAGGAAGTTTATGAGTATCGTCCCTCCCTTGAAGGGAATCCATACGGGTCAAAGGATGGAGAGTTGAGAAAGATCAAACGACGTGATCCGAATAACCTTAAAATCCCTTGCATGATCGGTCACAAGTACTTCGAAAACATATACATTAATGTATTCCTGCCAAAGAATTTCATGTCATTATTCCATTATAACAATATCTGCAGATGGGGGATGATTTACAAAGGAGAGAAAGTGGTTGGTAAGGATCATGAAATCCAAGTATTCATAGGAAATATGGTATTCACTATGGAGTTCACAATTGTGGACAACATAGAGGACTTTGTTGACCCTAGGTTATCGCAAGTTGTATTTGGAGCGCCCTTTTGTGAAATCACTAAGTTGATAGTGGATGACTTGAACGGGATCATGACTTTCACTGACGGGATTAGGAGGATTTCATACCAAACGCCATACAAAAGAAGAGACCTTAGGGAGATAGATTGCGACGGGCTTGATGTTATGAGCTCCCAACTTGTCTTGTGTGATGACGATGTTAGAAGAGGTTGTAGAAATGTTTCTGATTTATCTTGTGGGTTCTTTAAAGATGTTAGTGAGCTTGGCTCTAAGTATCGACGGGATGTTTTCGAATTTGAAGATCCAAAGTAATTACACTATGAGAGCGATACTAGTTTAGAAGATGACCTAGAGAATGGAACCAATGATGAAATCACGTAGTAACCCACGACTTTGAGTCTAGCTACAAGACTCGTAAATAAAGAAAAGCGCTTCTTGGGAGGCAACCCATGTTTTGTGTGATTTTATTTGTTTGATTGTTATTTGCTTCCGTATGCATGTTTTATTTTTATTGTTGGTTGATCATGTTTCTCAATTAAAATGTGGAAATACTTTATTATGTTGTTTAGCCTAGTCTTAACTTCAACCTAAAGGTATTTTTGCAAAAGATAAGTGTAAGGGGAAACCCCAAATATGTTTTTTAAGAAACAAACCGATCATGATTCTCCACAATATTTAATGAACATGTGTATTCGTATTGTTAGAGTCAAATGCTTGTATTGAGTCATGATGTAGTTTTGCAGGATTTTCCAGGAAGTAGGACAAAGTTTTTCCAGAAATTTTCCGGAAACTTAACATAAAGATTTCTGCAGGTTCATTCTGACGGCGTCAGGCAATTGCTCTTGACGGCGTCAGGAGTCAAAAATCTGGAAATTTTACCAGTTTTGTTTTTCTAACGGAGTCTTATGAGTTTTTGTGAATTATTAAGTTTTATAATCTCCAGGAAATCTGCAAACTTCATCCCACAAGCATTATATCTTACTTTGTTTTCTAGGATTTAGTAACTTATATAGGATGCCGCCGATTTTACGCGAGGTTGCCTTGTCTACTTTTGTCAGGATTTACAGGTTATTTGAGACAAGAAGATGATTTATATTCTGGAAGGGAAGCTTTGATTGTTCGTTTTCTTGGAGGAAGATTTAACCTGGCCAACCTAAAATACATACCGAGCGAATCAGGGGAGTATTTGAATTCATTCTCTTTACTTTTAACTTTTACATTCTTTACTTGAACATTGGGGACAATGTTCATCTTAAGTGTAAGGGGAGGGTAAAAAGATGATACCTTACATATGCACTTTCGCTTGAGTTTGTTTTGTTTGATAGTAGATGAGTAATAAAACTATGAGAAATACTTGTTAGTGTAATTTTAGCGCCAAATTTAAAATTTTTTACAACATTTAGGAGTGAAACTTTAGCCATAGCAAGCGTCTCATGGATAGGAGATTGTATGACTAGCACATAACCGTATATTCAGAAAAATTTTCCACCCAAAAATGTGAGGTTCGCCTTTAGTTTTGATAGGAAAAGCATTTATTATTGGTGCTTATGAGTGTACCGGTAGCATTTAGATTCTAGAACTTGCGTTAGTGATGCATCCCGAGACCGCTAGTGAGACTACATTCGTGTGGTAGGATTTACTACATGATAAGAGGCATTAGGATCACCCTTGTGTTAAACCCGTATTATAATTACTTGACCATTTAAGTCATATTACTTGGCTAGTTAAGTCAACTAATTTTTCCCACACCTTAGCGTTGTACTCATTTTTAGTACACGAAACCCCTAGTACACCCCTCCGAGCCTATCTTTTCGTTTCTAACTTTAAGCATCTTACTTAAAGGAAGAATTTGTTACACCCCACTTAAATGTACACCCAAATCGCCTTAGCCTTCCGTGTATGCGCTCATTTTTAGTGCATTATTGTTATGTGTTAAACCCTAAGTTAACTTTCTAATTGATTACATGGTTGCTAAGTCGAGTCATATCCTTGTACATATTGTTTTGGGACGATTGGGACTCATGGGTAAGTACTTATTTTATGGAGTAATGGGGAAGAACAACACTTATTACCCCCATATGTACGTTAATCTTAAAAGTGCTCCAAGTGTTTTGATTTTCTTAATTCGAGTCATTAGAATAGTTTAATGTAAAGTATGTAAAGATTCAAGTGATAGGGAATTCTCATCCCCTATGATGTATTATTTTGGATGGTAGGGTAAGAGTGTATGCAAAAAAAAAAAAAAAAAAAAAAAAAAAAAAAAAAAAAAAAATCGAAAAAATTAAGAAAAAGAAAAAAAAAAATAGAAAAGAAAAAGAGAAAAACCATACGGACTACCATCCCGTTTTCATTCTATGTTCATTTTATGTTTTTGTTATTTTTCATTTATTAGCTTAAGTCGAGTCTAGTCTTGGCTTAGCAACGCCATCTTGTACATGTAATTAACTAAGATTGTTAACTCGCCACCAGTAAAATTCCCTTTATCCAACAAAACCGTGTAATTCATATCCCTACACCTAACATTATAACCCTTTAAAAAGACCTCTTTGATAGTTTATCCTAGGTGCTTACGCCATGTGGTGGAGGTTTGATCCTTTCCCAAGCCTATGGTAATCTATTTTGCTATGACAGGTAGTGAGAGATATCTTCCATTTCCAAAATGTTATATTACTTTATTACACCCGAGAGATGTGAGTATCTAAACACTATTTGTGAGGTGCTTGTGTATGACCTCCGTGCTTGTCTATTGGTCTTTAGTGGAACGATTATTTGTTGTAATTACTTTTATATTAGTGTTAAATGACCCCTAACTTGTCTTTTGAGTAGAATAAAAGCTCATTTGCTTGAGGACAAGCAAATCTCAAGTGTAAGGGTATATGATGAGGCGAAAAATGATCCGTTTTTAGGGGGTCATTTAAGCCCGAATCCGAATTTATTTGATCAAATATTGCCCTAAATCGTTCCTATTTTGGACGTTTTTGGAGCATAAAGTGAAGAAAACAACAAAGTACCAAATCCAAGCTGGAATTACAAGGTGACGGCGTCAAGGATTTACTCTTGACGGCGTCAGAAAGGATGAATATTTTACCGAAGGTTGTGAAGGCGTCAGATGAAGAGATGACGGCGTCAAAATGACCAAGATTAATTTACCGAGGGTGGTGACGGCGTCACATAGGCCGTCACGATTTTATCTAGGGCGTCCGAGGAAGTGTATGGCGGCGAGTTGACGGCGTCAGATTTAACTCTTGACGCCGTCAGGACGATTTTCCTATATATAGTTTTCTAGTTTTTTTCATTAAAAGGAGAGAAGTTTTGGTGAAACCCTAAAGACGATTTTGGTGCCTCTTTTACAGGTTTTTCAAGGGTTCCAAACCCTTGAGACCTTGCATTGTAATTGAGATAAGTATACTCTTAATTCAATCAATATGTCTATGTGTTGGTTGTCTATCTTTTGTTCTTATCTTAATTCTACTATGCTAGGCTAAATTTCCTTTGTGTTTGCTTAGATCTAATGAAACCTAGATGTTGATTATGTGTTGATTACTTGTCTATTCTTGTTTTGAATGAATGATATTATATGTTAGGCTTAAGAAAACTGGCAGATCTCCAAATGGTAACATGCTTGAACGTCTTAAGAAACATGAACCGAGGCGTACTAGGTCTTTATTGGTTGTATTTAATGCATGAGCCACTGTTTACAATCCCTATAGTTGTGCTGGGTCATGGTGTAGGAGGAGATAAGAGCTCATAGAGTTGGGGAGTTATGTATGCCACTCCACGAATGGTATTAAGGAATACAATCCGTCATTCATACAAGTGTAACAAGTAATTAACATGTAAAAGATATCTAGGGATTAATGAAGTCTAAGTAAACACAATTTCTCCAATTACTGCTCACAACCTTAGTTTAATTAGTTTGTTTTCATTTTTTATTATTTTATTTTGATTGCATCTTAGTTTTGGGTTAGTTGATTAGCAACTAATTCCGCCCACTCCTTCAAAACCCGAGATTTTAATTGCTTTCATAAAAATATAAAAATACAAAAATAATCATCTCTCACCTCTAGAACTATTAATTAGGCTTTCTAATCCTAGCGACACTATTCCTAAGCTGAACGATCAATCCCCCGGTACTTGTCACTATACTATACTACAACGATCAGGTACACTGCCTGGTGGGGGTTGTAAGCCTCGCGAGATCCCTCGAGAGGTAAAGCAAGGTGCGATTCCCACGCATCAAGTCCATAACTCTTGAACAGAGAGACACACATGAATCTGTGGATGCTCTAAGAGCCACAGTTGATGAGGTAACTATTGATGTTACTGAGTCATCCTTGAGGAGAATTCTCCAATTGGATGATCTCAATGGTATCATCACATTACCTAATTCAGAAATTTTCACTAATCTTGCTTTAATGGTGTATGATACATCTGAACAAAAAAGTTACTTTCAGAAAAGGATGTTTTTGTCCCCATTGGAGATTTTTGATTCACACTCTTTTACATTGCCTAAGTCCTAAGAAAACTTCTTATGAACAATTTGCATCAACCATGGCTTATCCTTTGGTTAGTTTGGCAACTGATTGGACTTTCAATTTTTCAAAGTTTATTTTCAATAATATGAAAGGCAATGTCAAGAGTCAATATAAATTTTTGATGTATCCAAGGTTTGTGCAAGCAGTGTTAAATGAGTTTCAACTGCGACCTCACAATAGAATTTATGAACCTTCCTGTCTTAAGCCAAAAGTTTTTCAAAACATGAGTAAGGCTTCAGATCTTTGGAATGGGGAGGTTCATCCACTTTTTCCTCAAATGCTTGCTAAAATTGCTCAAGTATAGGGTGAAGATGCAACAATCCCAGTTGTATCCCAAACACACCCACTATTGTTGTTCCACCAATTCACCATACCCCTGCTGTAACTCACACTTATAAGAGAAGGTCTAAACAGCCAACTTCTCTCATCTCAACATTGCATGTTGCTGAACCTTTTGGTTTAGGGACAAGCAGTGGTAGTTCAAGGCTTAATCCTCGTCCACCTAGGGAAGAGCCTGAATAAATGCCTCATGATTCACCTCTCCCAGCAGCTTACACAGTTGGAAGTGATGAAGGCAGTGTGCAACTACCTGAATTGATGGACATTTGTACCAAGTTAGTCAAGCAGGTTCAAGCTCTGGAGAAAGACCTGGCACAGACCAAAGAACAACATGCCACAGAGCTGAATAAATTGAAGGCTGAGATTCAAAGATTGCAGAATGAAGTTGAGAATCTCAAGAAGAAAAGATCTACAGTTGTGTTATCTTCATCATCTTCACCTCAGGATGAGTTTTCTGCAAGTTCTACTAATGTTTTGGGAGATTCTTCCAAACAGGGGAGGAAAACAGATGCAGAGCTTAAGGGGAGGAGACAAAATTTTGAAAAAGAGTTTGCTGAGCTCACTGATTCTGATAATGCTCAAGCAAAAGATGATGTTGCTGAGACTGAGGGGAGGAAATTAGATTTTGAAGATATGGATGCTGATGCTGGTTTTAACTTTGATGATTTAGTTGGAACTACTCAACCAATTTCCACTGAAGCAGAACAGGTTCCCACTGATCAACCAATTACCACTGCAAGTGAAACAGTTCCCACTGCTACTCAAGAAATTACCACTGCAGAGGAAGAAGCTGCCAGAATAAGATCAATTAAAGGAAAAGCTATTGTGATTGCTTCAGATCAAGAGACAAGGAAGATTTCTAAGAAAGAACAAGCTCAGATTGACTTTGATGCAAGATTGGCAGAGCAACAACAAGAGAATGAAAGAAAGAGAAAGCTAGAGGAAGATGAAGTTGCTAGTTTTATGGAAACTAAGAGGTTGGATAAACTTGAAGCTGTAATGGCAGAACCTATTTCAAGTGTCTCACCAACTGTCGTACATGAGAAACCTCCATTGTTCAGTTATGTGCCTACAGAAGAAGAGATTGACTACTTGATTAATAATGATCAAGTAATCAGGAAGAAGGCTATTGAATTGATTGCAAATACAACCTTGGATGAAGAACAAAGGTCTGCTCAACTTAAAGATTTCATTCAAATGAAGAATCAGCAGGCTCTTGATCAAATCATTGGGGATGTTAGAAAAGGTCAAAAGAAGCCAAGGAAACTTACAAAGGCACAGATCATTGCTGAGATGAAGACTTTTTGTTGCCATGTTGGTAATATGAAGATGGCTCAATTCAAAGGAATGTCACATGATCAGGTTGAAGGTATTTACTACAGTATCAAAAGACAAGATAGTAATTTCATTCCAATGGATCAAGAACCAATAACAATGAAGACAAAAAGGACTGGAGTGTGTCTTGAATCAAAAGATGCAAAGAAGTTGAAGACTCAGAAATCATCACAAGCAGAAGAGGGTCCTAGCAAGTTGACAGAAGAGCAAGTTACAAACATGTTGTTCATAGAGACTGATGTACTTAATATTGAACCTCTACAAGCAAAATATCAAGTTGTTGGTTGGGAGATATTTTCTGATAGTTTTGGTGTAGCTTGGAAGATCATCAGAACTGGAAGTGTCACAAGCATTTGCAGAGATTTTGAAGATATTGTTAGATCTTGTGATAGAGAAGACTTGGATACTTTGTGGAGGATTGTTCAAGATCAGTTTAAAAAGGATGAACTTGTTGATGTCAAGGCTAAGGAGTTATGGGTTCACTTTAGAAGATTATATGAACCTGACCCAAGTGATAGACATTGGAGATTTGAAGCTCACAACATGAATACCTTGTGGAAGTTTTATGACTCAAGTGTTGTGCATCATCTTTCTACTCAAGATGGAGTTGATGTTTTTATGCTGGCTGAGAAAGAATATCCATTGAGAGCTGGAGTATTGACAGTGATGTTGTCAGTGAAGATCAGGTGCTGGGAAAGAACTGAATTCATAGAAGATTTGCTACAAAGAATTTATGATCAAAGTGTGAGAGCTGACAAAGAGTTAAGAAGGAAAAGATAAGTGTTTGGAAGAATTCCTATATCCTCATGTTTGCTGAATACTTAAAGAAACTTATTGATTCATTTATTAATCATAAGTTAGGGGAGGATTGTTGGGAATTATACTAACAGTTACCACGGCTAAGAGAAGATGTTACAACTGCAGAAGATTGTACTTGCAGTGGAAACTACTTACCACTGCAAGAACATATATTACCACTGCTTATTAGATAACTGTTAGAAAACGTGTTTAGATAAATATAGAATAGATCTTGTGTATATCTTATTCTATTAGCTTTATACTTATCTTGTAGAAGAGGACTCCTTGTGCTATTAAAGGAGATCCTAGGTTAAAGGTTTGATATACGTTTTTCTAGAGCTTCAAGGTGTAACCCTAGTGATATCAAGATCACTCGTATTATTATCATTAATAATATTGGAGCTAATAGTTTGTTTACATACATTGTTCTTATTCATATACAACTGTCTTACTCACAATCAAACTTCTAAGTGTTACTAAGTAAATTCCGCATACTTAGTGATATAACTCAAAGTATCAATCTAACACAAGTTCAAGGTGTTTAGATCCATCAACTAGGAAACATATATGTCTTGTCTTGTCAACATTGAGTTTCAAGTATATGCATATGTCTTGTCAATGTTGACTCTAATAGTAACCTATGGTTTTGGAACATGGTTTATAGAACATGGTTTTGGAAAACTTCTTTACTTGTTTTGCCTATAAATAGAAGTTCATGTTTTACTTAGAAGTGTGATGAAAAGATGAAAAAAAAACACACACATATAGATAAGTAGGAAACCATGTAGATCACCCTTTCCAAAATGATCATAATGCTTCTAACATTCATCTTTGTTGTAAGCATATCATACTTCATGATCCACCAAGAAGGTTACAAGATCTTAAAGTCATCATTCATTAAAGCATTCCAACATATGAAGATTCAAGGGCACTTGACATCCTCAATGGTTGAAGACTTCTTATTCAAGGAGTTCATGTAGATTAGGCATGCATATCCATTAGACTTTTGATGCGTGGGAATCGCAACAGGCTTTACCTCTCGAGGGATCTCGAGAAGCTTACAACCCCCACCAGGCAGTGTACCTGATCGTTGTAGTATAGTATAGTGACAAGTACCGGGGGATTGATCGTTCAGCTTAGGAATAGTGTCGCTAGGATTAGAAAGCCTAAATACTAGTTCTAAAGGTGAGGGATGATTATTTTTGTATTTTTATATTTTTTAGAAAGCAATTAAAATCTCGGGGTTTGAAGGATTTGGGCAGAATTAGTTGCTAGTCAACTAACCCAATACTACAATGCAATCAAAATAAAATACTAAAAATGAAAATAAACTAATTTATACTAAGCCAGTCGTGGTAGTACACTTCGCGCATGATGCCTGCGTCTACTAACTTGTGTACTTCTTCCAAAATAGCCTTTGCACGATCTGGTGCCTGGCCGCGCTTCTTTTGTCGTATTGGAGGGTATCCTTGTCGGATTTGTAACTTGTGCTCTGTGATAGAGCGAGGTACTCCCGTCATATGCTTTGGTTCCCATGCAAAGATGTCTAGATTCTTTTGCAAGAGTGCGCATACGGCTGCTTTACCTTTGTCAGATAAAGATCCTCCAATCGAAACTTGTTGTTCCAGATAATCTGGGTGAATAGCGACCTTTAAATTTGGCGATTTTTCCGTGCGCTGTTCTGGAATAGTCTCCGCTTCAGTTGTTACTGCGATGCATTCTCTTGGTGGTACCGTTGTGTTGTAGAGAGTGACCACTCCTCCTTTAACTGGGAATTTGAGCATTCCGTGTGCTGTGGATGGTACTGCGCGCATGGATGATATTCCCGGTCTTCCAATTATACCATTGTATGGTGAAGGAGACTTTATTACCATAAAATTTATCCATGTCGCGGTTGAGTGTTGTTCATCTCCTACGACCACCAATAAGCGTAACTGCCCCATGGGCCAAATCTTTTCTCCTGTGAATCCTGTTAGTGACATTGTAGCTGGTGTCAACTGACTTTGGATTTCAGGTCGCAGCCTTTTGAAGCACTGATCATACATAATGTCTGCGGATGCTCCTCCATCAATATACATGCGGTGGATGTCGTGTCCCCCTGTATGTATTTCAATGGTCAGAGGTTCCACGACTGCGTTGTCCGCAGCTATTGTAGGGAAGGATATCTCTTTTTCTGGAGAGAATTTTTGGCTGACTTTTTGCTTTATTTTGCGCTGCCATGATTGTATCATGTATATAGTATCAGCCTTTTCCTTTGGGGGTTCTTTCTTGCCTCCATTTCTCTGTCTCTCTTTTCCTTCCTTGATGTTTTTTACGAGGTGGTCCATCCTTCCTTCTCTCACTAATTTTTCGATTAGTTGTTTCAGTTGGACGCACTCATTAGTTGTATGGCCCTTTTGGCCGTGGTACTCGCAGTATCCACTACCTTGGCGTTTTTCTTCTGCCGTTTTAATTGGTGGTGGTTTTGGGAAGTTCGCACCTTCTGTTGCAAATATCTCCCTTGGAGTTTTAGTGAGAGGAGTATATTTGTCGTTGTCTCTTCCACTGCGGTAGTTCCTGCCGCGGTTATTGTTTTGATCATTGGATTGTCTCCGCGGCTGTTCTTGTTGCCTGTAGTTTGAATATCCTTTTTTGCTATCCGCAGCAGCTGCTTCTCCTTGTATAAAGGATCTGGTGCGTTTTGTGAGTTCATCGAAAGACTGTGGAACTCTATCATTGAGCTTTCGGATGAGTTCTGGATTATTAATTCCATTCATGAACCCTGAAATTTTTAGTATTTCGGGACATGCTTTGACTTGTATGCACTCATCCTTGAAGCGCTCCATAAAGGCGCTGGTTGATTCCCCTTGCCGTTGCTTCACCCTTGCCAATTCTACAGGATTTTTAGCGCACTTCTTTCGTTGGGTGAAGTTGTGGCGGAATGCTTTTCGTAATTCCTCAAATCCACCAATGCTCCTACGTGGGAGTTTGCTAAACCATGTGCGCGCGTTTCCTACTAACGTGGAATTAAACATGTGGCACCACACAGGTTGTGGCCAATTTTCGATTGTTGCGGCTGACTCGAAAATTTTTAGGTGATCGTCAGGATCACCTGTTCCATCATATGTTTTTACGTTAGCGGGCATGCGCCTGCGTTTGTGGTCTGAGTAATCGCTGATGCGTCGCGTAAACGCGTCAATTTTCTGGCGTCGCCATGGGAGGGACATATCTTCGTTCTCCTCCTCGCGACGTCTTCCTCTTGACTTCCAATGTCCTGTTTCTTTGTCCTCGTTGTCCGAGGAGTCGCTGGAAGAAGAGTAGTCTCGCTTTCGGCGCTTGCGCCGGCTTCTTTCAGAAGAAGAGCCTGAGGGATCTCTGCTTGGGGATCTCCTCCTCCCCAATCTATCTTGTATTCGCCTACTTTCAGGTTTGGAAGATCCTTGGCTTGGCGAATGTTGAGGCCCTAATCGATCGTGTATTCCCCGACTGCCAAGTCTGGAATGGACATTGGTGTGCCTACCGCTGTCTCCAGAATTTTGTGAGTCAGGTACCGCACCTAACCTATCATGGACAGAGGTACGTTCTGTACGTCTTCCTCGCGGGTGGCGTGGTGGTGATGGTTCGCGTTCTGGACCAAGATTAAGTCGGGCTTGTAGGTCCGTGTTTGCTCTTCTTGTTGCTTCTTCTTGCATGAGGGCAGTTAATGTTTCATAATTTTGGGATACAAAGTTCCCCAAAGTCAGATCCGGTGCGTCCTCAGTTGTTGCAAGAATTTCTTCCTCAGTGTTAGGCGCCCTGTTCCGTTCAGGAGCGCCTGGCGGCACAATGTTGTTCACTGCGGGTGTAGCCTGATGAGGAGTGGTGAAGAGGGTGCGTTGGAGTTCCTCAACGCTGGGGACCTCTAAAGTAATCCTGGGTAGTTCTACCGCTGGGGGAGGTTGGGTTGTCCCTGCCTCGTGGTGACCAGGTGTGCTGGTTGTCCCAGCGACTTGTCTGGAGGTTGGATCTTGTTGATTCTTCCTCAGATGGTCACGTTTTTCTGGCTGCGGAGTCCGCTGACTCGAATTCTTATGTTTCGTCATTCTAGTTCTTAGTAGGGTCCCACGGATGGCGCCACTTGTTGATACAAAAGTTGGGCGTACCTGGTTGTTGGGCTTTGCTCTTATATCAATTCGTTCCTTAGCACTTTGTTACCTGCGTACTAAGAAAATAAACAACACCGTTAGGCTTATCGAGGGATTGTCTCCCCCGATTAGACTCCGGCGTGAGAGTAAGTAATCGAATTTAGGTTTTGGTTGAAGAGTTTAGGGATTATGTGAATCGTACCTTAAACGGGAATCGTATGATTCTATATATAGGGCTAAGAAACCGTGTTTCTTGCTCCTTACTCTTCGCACGCATGGTGCTTATCCGAGGTAAGGATATCTATTCCTTGAATAGATAATCCTTATCGTGTACCCGGTGGGTTAGATTGGGCCTTTGTGCTTCATGAGCCCAAAGTATTAATACTGCGTCCCATACCATTTGTCATGGTAGCCCATTCGTGATGGGCTTAAGTGTAAGTAATGTCTATCATTTGGGCTTGCGGCCCAAATATAGGCTATACGTCATCACTTAGATTTCACTACTCCCTAGATATCTTTTACACGTTAATTACTTGTTATAATTGCATGGATGACGGATCGTATTCCTCAATTCCATTCATGGGGTGGCATACATAACTCCCCAATTCTATGAGCTCTTATCTCCTCCTACACCACGCCCAGCACAACTATAGGGATTGTAAACAGTGGCTCATGCATTAAATACAACCAATAAAGACCTAGTACGCCTCGGTTCATGTTTCTTAAGACGTTCAAGCATGTTACCATTTGGAGATCTGCCAGTTTTCTTAAGCCTAACATATAAATCATTCATCTAAAACAAGAACAAACAAGTAATCAACACATAATCAATATCTAGGTTTCATTAGATCTAGGCAAACACAAAAGAGATCTAGCCTAGCATAATGGAATTGAGACAAGAACAAGATATAGACAACCAACACATAGACATATTGATTGAATTAGAAGAACACTTATCTCAATTACAATGCAAGGTATCAAGGGTTTGGAACCCTTGAAAAACCTGTAAAAGTTGCACCAAAATCGTACTTAGGGTTTCTCCAAAACTTCTCTCTTTTTTAATGTGTGAAAATTAGAAAACTATATATAGAAAAATAGGTCTGACGGCGTCAAGACAAACAATGTGACGCCGTCACCTCGCCGCCAAAACTCTTCTCGGACTGCCTAGATCTACTTCTGACGCCGTCAAGACTTATATACTTCCAGGCCGTCATGACACTTTTACTCTTAACGCTCTTCCTACGTGACGCCGTCAAATCTGTTCTGGATCGTCATGGAAATTCATGAAATTTTCTCTTGACGCCGTCAAGGTTTTGCTCTTGACGCCGTCACCTACTGTTCCCAGCTTGGAAAATTAAGACTTTGGCGTTTTCTTCACTTTATTCCTCCAAAAATGTCTGAATTGCTTCCTTTTCCAGATTTCACTCCCAAAGTACCTAGAATCACAAAAGGAACGATTTAGGGCAATATTTGATCAAATAAATTCGGATTCGGGCTTAAATGACCCCCTAAAAATGGATCATTTTTCGCCTCATCATATACCCTTACACTTGAGATTTTCTTGTCCTCAAGCAAATGCGCTTTTATTCTACTCAAAATACAAGTTAGGGGTCATTTAACACTAATATAAAAGTAATTACAACAAATAATCATTCCACTAAAGACCAATAGACAAGCACGGAGGTCATACGCAAGCACCTCACAAATAGTGTTTAGATACTCACATCTCTCGGGTATAATAAAGTGTAAATTACAATATGGAAACGGAAGATATCTCTCACTACCTGTCATAGCAAAATAGATTACCATAGGCTTGGGAAAGGATCAAACCTCCACCACATGGCGTAAGCACCTAGGATAAACTATCAAAGAGGACTTTTAGGGTTGTAACGTTAGGTGTAGGGATATGAAATACACGGTTTTGTTGGATAAAGGAAGTTTTTACTGGTGGCGAGTTAACAATCTTAGTCAATTACATATACAATGTGGCGTTGCTAAGCCAAGACTAGACTCGACTTAAGCTAATAAATAAAAAAGAACAAAAACATAAAATAAACATAGAATGAAAAGGGATGGTAGTCCGTATGTTTCTCTTTTTTTTTTTTTTTCTATTTTTTTTTTGCTTGATTTTTTCGATTTTTTTTTTTTTTTTTTTTTTTTTTTTTTTTTTTTGCGTACACTCTTACCCTACCATCCAAAATAATACATCATAGGGAATGGGAATTCCCCTTACACTTGAATCTTTACATACTTTACAATAAACTAAACTAATGAATCGAATTAAGAAAATCAAAACACTTGGAGCACTTTTAAGATTAACGTACGTATGGGGGTAATAAATGATGTTCTTCCCCATTACTCCATAAAATAAGTACTTACCCATGAGTCCCAATCGTCCCAAAACAATATGTACAAGGATATGACTCGACCTAGCAACCATGTAATCAATTAGATAGTTAACTTAGGGTTTAACAAATAACAATAATGCACTAAAAATGAGTGCATACACGGAAGGCTAAGGCGATTTGGGTGTACATTTAAGTGGGGTGTAACAAATTCTTCCTTTAAGTAAAATGCTTAAAGTTAGAAACGAAAAGATAGGCTCGGAGGATGTACTAGGGGTATCGTGTACTAAAAATGAGTACAACGCTAAGGGTGTGGGAAAAATTAGTTGACTTAACTAGCCAAGTAATATGACTTAAATGGTCAAGTAATTATAATACGGGTTTAACACAAGGGTAATCCTAATGCCTCTTATCATGTAGTAAATCCTACCACAAGAATGTTGTCTCACTAGCGGTCTTGGGATGCATCACTAACGCAAGTTCTAGAATCTAAATGCTACTGGTACACTCATAAGCACTAATAGTAAATGCTTTTCCTATCAAATCTAAAGGCGAACCTCACATATTTGGGTGGAAAATTTTTCTGAATATACGGTTATGTGCTAGTCATACAATCTCCTATCTATGAGACGCTTGCGATGGCTAAAGTTTCACTCCTAAATGTTGTAAAAAATTTTAAATTTGGCGCTAAAATTGCACTAACAAGTATTTCTCATAGTTTTATTACACATCTACCATCAAACAAAACAAACTCAAGCGAAAGTGCATATGTAAGGTATCATCTTTTTACCCTCCCCTTACACTTAAGATGAACATTGTCCCCAATGTTCAAGTAAAGAATGTAAAAGTGAAAAAGTAAAGAGAATGAAATCAAATACTCCCCTGATTCGCTCGGTATGGATAATAGGATGGCCAGGTTAACTCTTCCTTCAAGAAAATGAACAATCAAAGCTTCCCTTCCAGAATATAAATCATCTTCTCGTCATACATAACCTGTAAAACCTGACAAAATAGACAAGACAACCTCGCGTAAAATCGGCGGCATCCAATATAAGTTTCTAAATCCTAGAAAACAAGATAAGATATAATGCTTGTGGAATGAAGTTTGCAGATCTCCTGGAGATTATAAAACTCAATAATTCACAAAAACCATAAGACTCCATTAGAAAAACAAAACCGGTAAAATTTCCAGATTTTAACTCCTGACGCCGTCAAGAGTAAACCCCTGACGCCGTCAGAATGGACCTGCAGAAATTCTTATGTTAAGTTTCCAGAAAATTTCTGGAAAAACTTGGTCCTACTTCCTGGAAAATCCTGCAAAACTTCATTATGACTTAATACAAGCATTTGACTCTAACAAGTACGAATATACATGTTCATTTAATATTGTGGAGAATCATGATCGGTTTGTTTCTTAAAAATATATTTGGGGTTTCCCCTTACACTTATCTTTTGCAAAAATACTTTTAGGTGAAGTTAAGACTAGGCTAAACAACAAAGTAAAGTATTTCCACATTTTAATTGAGAAACATGATCAACCAACAATAAAAATCAAACATGCATACGGAAGCAAATAACAAACAAACAAATAAAATCACACAAAACATGGGTTGCCTCCCAAGAAGCGCTTTTCTTTATTTACGAGTCTTGTAGCTAGACTCAAGGTCATGGGTTACTACGTGATCTCATCATTAGTTCCACCCTCTAGGTCGTCTTCTAAACAAGTATCGCTTTCATAGTGCAAGTACTTCGGATCTTCGAACTTGAAAATATCTTGTCGATACTTAGAACCAAGCTTACTAACATTCTTAAAGAATCCACATGATAAATCAGAAATATTTCTACACCCTCTCCTAACATCTTCATCACACAAAATAAGTTGGGAACTTATCTTATCAAGACCGTCACAATCGATTTCCTTAAGGTCTTTTCTCTTGTATGGTGTTTGGTATGAAATCCTCCTAATCCCATCAGTGAAGGTCATGATTCCGTTCAAGTCATCTACTATCAAATTAGTGATTTCACAGAAGGGTGCTCCCAAAACTACTTGTGATAACCTGGGGTCGACATAGTCTTCTATGTTATCCACAATTGTGAATTCCATAGTAAACGCCATGTTTCCTACGAACACCTGGATTTCATGATCTTTACCAACCACTTTCTCTCCTTTGTAAATCATTCCCCATCTGCAGATATTGTTGTAATGGAATAGGGACATAACATTCTTAGGCATGAATATGTTGATGTAGACGTTATCAAAATGCTTGTGACCGATCATGCATGGAATTTTGAGATTATTCGGATCACGCCTCCTTATCTTCCCCGACTCTCCGTTCCTGAATCCGAATAGATTCCTCTCAATGGAAGGACGATACTCGTATACCTCTTCATTACCCCCACTAAAAATCACCTTCTTAACACCATTGGTGAACATTACACTTCCATCTATCTCATCAAAGATTACTCCCGATTCATTGATAAATGGTTTCCCTAGAACAAGATTAGTTAATGTTCGATTGGTGAGAGGGTCCACATCATCGACCACGGTGATGGAAGTATTGTAAACAAGCTCTCCAATCCTAATTGATAAATTTTCCATTACTCTCTCGCGCGCAATGCGTTCTGGAAAGGTTTCGTGGTATAGGGAAAGGGGGATTATGTTGACGGGGAAGCTAGGATCTATATGACTATTGGTTAAGAGCTTTTCTTTAATGGTACATGGGATTTTGAAAACTTTAGGACTACGTTCCTCAGTCTTAATGCTACTTTCACTAATATCATCCTCCATTTTTCTCTCGGGTTCTTCTATAATAGACTTATCCAAAATGGTTGGATTTCTCTCATGTTCTTCTGATTTCTCTGTCCCTTCATCCGGTTTGCCAGATTCTTGCGCGGTGTATTGCTCGGGTGAGTTGGTAGGTTCTCTTGCCGAAGCACGGTCAACCCTTGAGGTCTCATCTTTAGCTGTTCGACTAAATTTGTTGGGTTGTTGGGTTGGGTTGGATGTTGAAGCAGGTATTGTGGTGATGGTGTTTACGAAGTGCGTTGGTCCTAGGGGGTTGACAGGTTCTTTTCCGTTAGGAGATAGATGTTTGAACAACTTGCTAGGACTTTTTATTTTCACAGGGGAGGCTGGTGGACTCATGACGGTAGCAGATTTAACCTCATCAACGTGAATGGGCTTATTATCAACATGCTCTTTGATAGCAGCCAACAGATTACAAATCTTGTTGTTCACATCAGCCTGCTGTTGTTTAAATTTGGCCTCGAGCGTAGCGAGCTGTAATTCTTGAGATAGAATGAATTTTTTTAAAGTATCTTCACAGCTTTGCCTAGGAATGCCTTGTGATGGAAAATGCTCGGACCAAGTGAGTGGTGAGGAGTCATTGAAGGACACGCTTCGCGTTTGGTATCCTCTGAAATCAGGTTTATCCTTCCATGCCTCATAGGCTTTGGCAGAAGTCCGAGGACCCTGACCTACGTGTGATGATGTGAATTCGTTATAAGCACATTTTGGAAGTTCCATGCAGTTATGAGTCTCATGAGGGCCATTGCATAGTTTGCATGTAGAAGCGATTCTGCTTACTTGGCTTGAAGGTTTTTGAGCTTCGTAAGATTTCATGAGAGACTTGACTCGACCTTCAAGTTCCATGATCCTACGGTCGGGAGTGCTAGAATTGTTCGAAGCCAAAGATATTGCCTTGACCGTTTTGTTCAAATCACGAGGATCATTCCAACTTTCGTTGTCATAGAGAGCAAGATCTTCTATGAGTTCCCATGATTGTTCCGCACTAAGATCACGTAGCTTACCACCGGCCGATTGGTCAATGGTTCGCCTCGTGGAGATGTCGATATGGTCATAAAAAATTTGGACTTGGAGCCAAAGATCTATGCCATGATGAGGGACTTTTTGGAGTAAGTCCTTGAAACGAGTCCATGCTTCATAGAGAGATTCATTTTGACATTGTTGGAACATCAAGATGTCATTTCTAAGCTTAGTAGTTCTCCCCGGTGGGAAAAATTAAGCAAGGAAACGAGTGGTGAGATCATCCCATGTGGTGATGGATCCCGCGGGTAAATGCTCAAGCCATTGACTAGCTTGATCCCGTAGAGAGAATTGGAATAGGCATAAACGGGTAGTCTCTCTAGTTTCAACACCTAGGTCTATGGAATCTACGATTTTGAGAAAGTCCTTAAGATGTTGGTTTGGATCTTCGGAACGAAGTCCATGGAATGCACATCCGCTTTGCACCAACCGGATGGTGTCGGATCGCAAGGGGGTCACATTGGCTCCGGTGAGCTCAATGGTGTTTCGGTAGCCTTGGTGGCTAGGTCGGGAATACTCTCCTAAGGTTCGGGGCCTAAGGGGTTTTAGTGGTGGGTTTTGTTGTGGTGGGATGATGGGTTCAAAGATGTTACCACCTTCCATGATGTCGGATGGTAAAGAGTTACGAACAAAGGCACGAAGAAATAAGATAGACTAAAGAAAACCTAAAAATAAAAAATAAATAAAATCTTACTAGAAAGGAATCTAGCAAGTAGACCTAATAAAAAGAAATCCTAACCTAGACAATAACTATTTCCCGGGCTGCGGCGCCAAAAACTTGATGCGTGGGAATCGCAACAGGCTTTACCTCTCGAGGGATCTCGAGAAGCTTACAACCCCCACCAGGCAGTGTACCTGATCGTTGTAGTATAGTATAGTGAAAAGTACCGGGGAATTGATCGTTCAGCTTAGGAATAGTGTCACTAGGATTAGAAAGCCTAAATACTAGTTCTAAAGGTGAGGGATGATTATTTTTGTATTTTTATATTTTTTAGAAAGCAATTAAAATCTCGGGGTTTGAAGGATTTGGGCGGAATTAGTTGCAAGTCAACTAACCCAATACTACAATGCAATCAAAATAAAATACTAAAAATGAAAATAAACTAATTTATACTAAGGTTGTGAGCAGTAATTGGAGAAAATGTGTTTACTTAGATTTCACTACTCCCTAGATATCTTTTACACGTTAATTACTTGTTATAATTGCATGGATGACGGATCGTATTCCTTAATACCATTCATGGGGTGGCATACATAACTCCCCAATTCTATGAGCTCTTATCTCCTCCTACACCATGCCCAGCACAACTATAGGGATTGTAAACAGTGGCTCATGCATTAAATACAACCAATAAAGACCTAGTACGCCTCGGTTCATGTTTCTTAAGACGTTCAAGCATGTTACCATTTGGAGATCTGCCAGTTTTCTTAAGCCTAACATATAAATCATTCATCCAAAACTAGAATAAACAAGTAATCAACACATAATCAATATCTAGGTTTCATTAGATCTAACTAAACACAAAAGAGATCTAGCCTAGCATAATGGAATTGAGACAAGAACAAGATATAGACAACCAACACATAGACATATTGATTGAATTAGAAGAACACTTATCTCAATTACAATGCAAGGTATCAAGGGTTTGGAGCCCTTGAAAAACCTGTAAAAGTTGCACCAAAATCGTACTTAGGGTTTCTCCAAAACTTCTCTCTTTTTTAATGTGTGAAAATTAGAAAACTATATATAGAAAAATAGGTCTGACGGCGTCAAGACAAACAATGTGACGCCGTCACCTCGCCGCCAAAACTCTTCTCGGACTGCCTAGATCTACTTCTGACGCCGTCAAGACTTATATACTTCCAGGCCGTCATGACTCTTTTACTCTTGACGCTCTTCCTACGTGACGCCGTCAAATCTTTTCTGGATCGTCATGGAAATTCATGAAATTTGCTCTTGGCGCCATCAAGGTTTTGCTCTTGACGCCGTCACCTACTGTTCCCAGCTTGGAAAATTAAGACTTTGGCGTTTTCTTCATTATATTTCTCCAAAAACGTCCGAATTGCTTCCTTTTCCAGATTTCACTCCCAAAGTACCTAAAATCACAAAAGGAACGATTTAGGGCAATATTTGATCAAATAAATTCGGATTCGGGCTTAAATGACCCCCTAAAAACGGATCATTTTTCGCCTCATCAACTTTTATGTCTTGGATCATCATTGTATCATAACAATATAGATTAGATGCTTTATGTGTTTGTGCCATAAAACACAAGGTTTTTATGTTGGGCCACAAAACATAGCGGGAGTGGTTGTACCCTTGGTAAAGAACTCGACATCTAGCTTAGTGTCGGTAAAAGTGTAAGCGACGAACGGGAGTGGTTGTACCCATGTAAAAGAACTCGACATCTAGCTTAGTGTCGGTAAAAGTGTAAGCGACGAACGGGAGTGGTTGTACCCTTGTAAAAGAACTCGACATCTAGCTTAGTGTCGGTAAAAGTGTAAGCGACGATTGTAAGGTTTTCTCCGCCGAAAAGGGAGGTTGTTGATCTAGCGAAGTAACTCTCGAGTTGGGTACTCGAGGAGTGGAGTAGGGCGGAAAGGAGATCCGTGACCGAACCACTATAAATCCTCGTGTTCGGTTTGCACTTTCCTTTTACTTATTGCCTTAATTTAATGTTTGCATTATGTGATTGTTTGTGTTGTGACTTGTTGATTGTACTTGTGTGATAACATGTTTTAAGTGATGTTAGTCATAAACTACAAGTAACATCTTTTATATTAGAGCAAGCTAAAAATGGACATTTGATACAACAAGTTTAAAGTTTTTAAACGGTAAACTATTCAACCCCCCTTCTAGTTTTCCACAATTGGCATCAGAGCTTCGTAGCTCTTATTTTCAAAACAAATTGTTTTTAAAATGGAGCACGATCCATGTATCAAATTACCATTGAAGCGGAATATAATATGAAAATGTTTCGTTAAGTATACTTAGAAATTTTGTGGTTAAATATTACTTTTATACAAGCTTGAAGGTGTTCTTGAAAAATAAAATAAAACTTTTCTTAAAAAGTTGTAAGTGTCAAATTATGTGGTTAGAGCTAATGTACGTAAAATACGGTTTTAAAAGAAGTGTTTGGGTTAACTATAAATTTAGTTGAAAAATCACCTTCGTAAATGTTTAGATAAGTCACATAAGAAGTAATGATGTTAAAATATGTGTATTATATGTTTACTAACAAATCTAGTAAGTCCTACACATTTTCGCTATGCGAAATACACGTTTTTAGCATTTTGTGACATTTTGTTACAACAGACCCTGCGGATCCCACGGAACCCTCAGAAGGGTTCCTTTCCCTTTGGACGAAGGTTCCGTGGGCAGCACAGTATACAGTTTTTGTCAAACTTCAAAAATTCATAACAAATTAACCGAAAGTCCGTAGGAGTCGCGCCACCTATCATTTTAAAGGTAATTGAGCCTACTTCTTTTAAAAATAATGTCATGGCCTAAATCTAATCTGTAGTCAAAAGAATAAACCAAATACTATAGTGTGTCCAAAATATCAAGTTTCGTTTTGACGTAGAAACTCAAACTTTTGAGTTAGGCAATAAAAGTTAGTATCCTTTGAACATTGACATTATTTTCTTTGAAACTAAAGAATTTTGTGGTATTCATATTGACAAAGGAAACTAATCAAGCTTGGCATACATCGTCATATTTAAACGCAAAGTGACGAAAAGTATATCTCTTTTTATGTTATGCTAAATGACTACTTGTTTTAGTTGTATGCATATATGATATTTGCTTATTGAAAGTTGTGATTGCATATTGTTTATTTGTGATTCATGAGTGTCAATCTTGTCATGATATTCATTTGCTTGTTTGTCGATTTCATGTTTATACACAATAGGATATTTGCTAGATTGTGTGTACTAAGTTGAAAATTTGTGTTTGTATTGCTTATTGTTTTAGCTACTCTTCCTTGCACATGTTATGTAATTATTTTGCATAATTCACTTAGGAATGAGAATTAAGTAATACTAATTAAATAACTTGGAATATGGTCAAGCGTCTAAATAAGTCACTACATTTTTAAACATGTAGTATTCTTGTAAAATGGTGTTTGGTATATATGTTTCTACAATGATGTTTAATGAATGTGTTGTGCTATAAGATAGAAACTCATCCTTGATTGATCATATAAACTAACCATACCATGTTTGGACGATAACACTGTGTTGTTATAAATTTTCAATGCTTAGCTTAATTTCCATTTATAGGAAGCTCATAATCCTCGGCTTGATCTATATGCTAACATGTGTTAGAATATGTGTTTTTTATTTTAATCTATCACATCTAATTGGGTGCATATGTTTCAAGTATTACTAGGATACTTGAACGGGTTTCGGGAGTCGATAAATGTCCTTTTTTAAGGAATGTTTGGCACAACTTGAAATTTGAACAATTTGGTAGTCAAACAATGTGTTTCATGGATATATGTTCTTCTAGGATCTTTTGTTATCTTTGGACATTGTAGTGTACTAACGGATATGCAGGTAGACAACATTTGAGATGTTATCAAATTTTCAAGTTTATGGATATTTCACTAAGTATAGTGAAATTCGCTAGCCCCCGGTCAAAGTCTAACGGTTAGAGTTTTTCTATATCCAACTTTTGCATTTCCTAATCAGTACTATATTTAAGTTTTGTTTTTAGGAGTTTTTGAAAAATTTAAAATTCGTCTCGAGGCTCGAAATAGTGAACTGCCTCATTTCTGGTGTCTGGCGGATCAGGCAGAACCTTCAAATGGGTTCCGCCAGTGCATTTTCTGGGAAACCCAGAAATAGTCCAACGGAACACACGGAACCCTCAAAAGGGTTCCGCCTGTGTATTCGTAGGGTTCCGCCAGTCCTGCAGATTTCTTTTTAAATTTTCATTTAAATCCCTCACTCAAGATCACTCACTTTCATCACTAGGATTCTTTTCACTAATGTTCACTCATATTAGGATTAGGACATCTCACCTACACCTATAAGATATTCATCTATATTAATACTTTCAAACTTCACAAGAATAATCCAAGATACCTTTCTCGTTAGAGGAAGGAATCCGGAAACTTGTTCCTTGCAATCCTCGAACCATTGAGTATTTGTGATCACTACACACACTCACTGCATTCTTTTGTCCTTTACTCATTCATTAGCTTGATTTGTAAATTGACAATTTCCTAACCAATCTGGACTCGTTATTAGCAAAGATTACATACAATATCGAAATCACAAGTCTAACTTCTGACTATAGATATTGTCTTGTATCTCCATATGTTACCTCACTTGGTTAACATGAAAATAATGTGTCATCCTTCAAGACGATAAGGATTTACATCGAGTCATAACTTACTCTTAAGTTATAGATGTTTTATCGAGTCTTGCTATCCTTTTACGCTATCTAATCTTAACTAAGTAGGATTGACAACTTAAGTATTTCGTTCGAAATATTCAAGTAAACTTGACTTACTACCGTAGTCAATAAATGTCATAACCGAAAATCAACACCCAAGTATTTTAACAATGTTTGTTAAAACACTCATCACAACTTGAACACTCATCATAGTACTCTCCCAATCAATAGGAACAAAAACAAGTGTCAATAGGTTTTCATCCTTAAACATTTAGCACTTAAGTTCACTTGCTCTTTCACCATCATCTCATCGCATTCAACTTGTGATATATCTCATCCCATAAGCCTTACAAACACTTTGGCTTCATATCTTCATTTAAGTAAAACATGATGTTTTGAAAGACATTATGCCTAACAAATCATGCGTCAAGTTTTCATCATTAAAAGGATATTGTATATCCTATGCATCATTCTCTCATTGAACATGAATGGTTGTGTTACATGAGCCTCCCCATTTGGTTAATGATCTTAAATCAGCATCTGCAAGTTCTAGGATCTAGAGCCTCCTCATCATCTCGTCATTCGTGTTTTCGTAAGCATGGTGACTTTATTCCACATGATAATCTTACTTATTGAAAGACACCATATGTGTCTATTTTCTTTTAAGCGTTCATGTCACACCCTCAATTTACCTGACTTGCAGCGGAATTGAATGCCTGGGGGTGTCTGTCATAGCATCACGGTTATAGTTACATTGAACGACCTAAAGTGTCGTTTGGAAAATACTTCGTTTGATCATTGAAATAAACCAGAGTTTACAATATGAGGTCCCCAAAAGGTGTTGCAAGTTTATGAAAAACAAGTCATACTAGATCAAACATTTACATAAGTGCATGAAATAATAGTGAGACGCGTCGACTCCGCGACTTCATGAAGGTCCAAATGCATGTCACATGAGCTACCTTAATAACCTGAAATACATTGCTAAAACGTCAACACGAATGTTGGTGAATTCCATAGGTTTATAAAATGTAATGTTGTACGGCCACCGCAAGTATAAGTGCATGACAAAAGTTACGTAAAATAGTATAATAGACCTTAAGCTCATGACCCCGAAGCTAGACTGATGAAATATAGGCCCCTCCTGAAAGTTTTACCAGAACACTCAAATGTGACAGACATGAAATGCATCCGCTTACTGTTGGTAAATACTACCACGGATGGAGGCATCACCCTCAATAGATCTATCCACTCACTCTCGCTTAATCGGCAAATTAATGGTCCATGATAATAAATAGGGGACTTTAACATGTTGGTATGGCAACTTAAGCAATGTACATATGTTTTGGTACTTGGGCTCGTACTAAAATGATTGATGCGATGTATTCCCCCGTGGGATTTGAAAACAAAATATTGAATTGAAAACGGGGCTATGAAAACTCACCTGATATGATGGTACCATGAACATGTAATGAGCTGAAAAAAACAAGGCACGCACACTAGCCACAACCTAATATGAATGATGATGATCTAATTTAGATCATGAAATGATATTATGAATGTCCATGCACATGTTTCCTATACCACTCTACTCTTGAAAAATACTTGTTGTTATTAAAAATAATACATTTTCCAAAACTTAGGAAAATAAGGCAACTAGAAAATAAAACTAGTTGAAATGTATATATATCGTATATATAAGTGTTAGTGTTGAAATCCTCGATTTGAAATCCTTGAAATAACGTCTTGTAGTCATAAAAATACACTTGAAATCACTAATATTTCATTAGTTATGATTTTGGGCTCTTGGGTATTATATTTGGAAATCTAGAGTTACTACGTAGTTGTAACATTATTATTTTTCTAGTTGACAAAGCTGTCAAAATAATATATGTTTTGCCGATATTGAAACATGAATATCTTTGTCGTTATAAGTCCGTTTTACTTGTTCTTTATATCCATGGTTACGTCTTAGTATGTAGTAATATATTTTGCAAAGTGTAACACCCCCATTTTTAAGTTTGTCGCAGCGGAAAAGTAATTTGGGTGTTACGGTGAGGATCGAAGTTTTAACCACATAAAATGGTTTAAAAGAAACGTTTTGAAAGTTATTTGTCATTCAAATAATAATTTTGATAAAAGATGAACCATTTGATTTAAAATCTTATGAAAAGATATAAAGGCTTGTAAAAATGACAAATTTGATTTTTGCACCATTTTAATTTATCAGAGTAATAAATGTCCACTTCGTGTCTTGTCCTGCTCCGTTATATTACCTGAGATACACATGCTTAAAAGTGTCAACACAAAGGTTGGTGAGTTCATAGAGTTTTAGGAAAAACCCTTTATTTTGTTAGATTTCAGGAATATTTGGTATTGATAAAATACAAACAGTAATGAAACAAGTATCGAGTATATTCATAAATAAATCATATAAGTATTCAATCACATTCAAATAAAGAATCAATAACCTTAACATGAGCTGGAAACTCATGATACTAAATCAATCAGATATACAATTCACGTATGGTCAAACCTATATAGCTGTATCTAAATATATGTTGAATACATACATTTTTCCTTTATAGATATTGCACCAAGCCTCATGACACGCAAGGCGTTAACAAAGGGGGTGTTCTATCAAATCAATGACAGATTTTTCCCTCTAACAATAGGTGATTTTCCAATTCCTATTTTGTCTCAAATATAGTGTACCACGACTAATACGACTAACCATATGCATAATGACATTCCGTCAAGTATTAGTGGGATCGGAGGTCAATCCGAAACAGGTTTCGAATCTGTTCACTATATTTGCGCTCACATTACAGTGATTAATGGCTCATGATTGAGGGACTATATGGCGATAAGCTAACTTAGGCAATATCAAGGACTAATGGGCTCATTTAGCATAACATCATGTAATCAAGTATCGTATCACAGTAATCAATTTGAAAACAATATCATTTGAGTATCAGAAATTCAGTTTGAAAATATTATCGTTTGAGTATCAGAAATTCAGTTTGAAAATATTATCGTTTGAGTATTAGAAATTCAGTATAAGTATTATCGTTTGAGTATCAGAAATTCAGTTTAAGTATTTCACCAGTAACATATATATATCACATATCACAATAATCGAATTGGAAACATTATCATCAGAGTATCAATATTTCAGTCAAGTAATTCATCAGTAAAATATATATATCACATACCACAATAATCAAATTGAAAGCATTATTATATGAGTATCAGTATTTCAATTAAGTATTGTATATCTCACATTTTAAATCACAAATTATATTATTTTAATATCAATTAGAAAATTGATTTGAATCATGTATTTTACTTCATATACTTATCAAGTTATCAAAGTATACGTAACCATGTATCTCCCCCAATGAGTTTGAAAACAATTATTGGAAATGGGGCTATGACTCACCTGGATTGATTTGGAAATGATGAAAAGTACGATGGGATGGGATTTATGGAAACGATTATGGAAACGTCTTTGACACAGAACCTGATAAATAAATTTATCAGAGAATATAACCAAATAGTATTTGGTAAATACGAACGAATAACGAATAATTATTATTCGTTATGACGAATAGATGATGTGCAGTGAAATTATTATGTCATGCATGATATGATAAAATAATTTATTTCAAATATCCATCGTAGTTTTACCTTTTTAATCGTAAGTAATAATATTAACGTTTTAGATATCGTTATATATATAAAATTAACGTAAAAATAAATAATATATATATATAAAACATAATAAAATGCATATGACGTGATGGTTGCCGTAAAATAGAAAATAAAATAAGAATGTCAAATAAATTATGTGTAGTCCTTGTCCTTTTTCCATTTTTACACTTTTTATACTAATGACGTTAGCGTCACACCGTTAGTCCTTTTTATATATATTTTACAATTATAGTCCACTACATGTCCAATATTACAATCTAATCTTGTAACAATCCTATATTATCAATTTTTATCCTAACTTTCTGTTTCTACATTTTTAGTCCTTTCTTTTCATAGTTTTCACTTTTAGTCCCTATAGGTGTCGTCGCGTTACATTTTTAGTCCAATTTTACAATAATGATTATAAAAATTTCCGTAGCTTCTTTTATAAATTTTAAGCTTATTTCAACAGCTTATTTTATAAAAAGCTTATTTATTTAGCTTATGGGCCTCATTCGATTCAAACAAAAGCCCATTTAAAAATTTAGAGGCGATGGCATGAAAATTATTTTGGGCTTGAACTTGGGCTTCTTTTGTGATTCCAAAAATATATTTTATGGGCCCAGTGGGCTGTTAAATCGTTAAGTCTTATTGGGCCTTGAATTAGCCCACTCGACAAAATTTGTTTTTATATAAAGTTTTGATTTGAAAAATCCGGTTTGTGTCGATTCACTTTGGCTCGATTGTCATGTCAAAACGTGATTATTTTTACTTGTCGTGTATATGAAACTAATAGTTTTCTAGGTGGTCTATTAGGTCATAGAAAAATATAATATGCTTGTTACGTGAAATTTTAAGTTATACGTATACTTTGTGATATGTTTGGACCGATTACTTATTTTGAAAACTTGAAATATTTACTAAGTGTTTAATGAAATTTATACGTGTGACATGGTTTGAAATGGATGCATGAAATGCTCGTAACATTACAACTAAAGTGAATTATGGGTGCTACGTGACTCCTAGGCCTTCCAAGATAGAGGCTAGTCACGTTTCGTGTACTAAAAATAAATATGTACGTGTAATATATATGTAAAGTATATACGTTCGAAACAAATTAAACATGGTGCATGACAATAATCTAACATGTGAATTGAAATAGAAACGAGTAGAGGAGACTTACAAACACCTTAAAGGTGATAAAGAGGTCGAGTGTGATAGAATAGAACACAAGAATATCACGTTTCCAAGTATAACCCAATCGTTATACTTATTATTCAAACCCGATATCCTTTCCTTGCGTCCAAACTAATATACAATCGACTCCAGGTCTTGTAGGAGTAGTTTTTAGGAATGAACGTTTATGCAAAAGTGTTTGAGAATGGAGGAAACCAAGTGCATGCATGGTACGTATATATGTATCAAATAGAATGAATCGAATGGTTTGTATTCATCCAAAGAAACACAAGGACAATGCATGTCAGTGAAACTTGGCTTCCTAGGACAAATTTTATAGATATAAAATGGGATGTGAGTGCATGTTTTTAGGGGATTGTCTTGGTGACTCATTTATACATGTCGACAATCATATATATACATACACGATTTTCTAAATCGTGTAAACCTTGAATATAATTGATCATATTCGACATTTGAACACAAAATCATCTCAGGAATATTATTAGGATCATTTAGAAACAAACGGGGATTAAAACGGTTAAGAATTGGATAAGTTACAAATCGTTTGAATCGATTTATGGCTAAACATTTTGCCTCGTAAAAACATATCAAATCTCAACGTATGAACGTGAGATTCGACACACTAATAGTTGGCTAGGAGTTTAATGATGATGTGCAAAAATATACGTAGGTCGTGTGTAGAACTTGGAAATGAACAAGGTGTTTTGGAGCATGTTTGATCGATCAAATAAGAATTAAAACAAAAAAATGGGCTTGTGGCTTTGGGCCGATGAATAGTGAATGAGTGGTTGGGCCGAGTATTAAGAGTCCGTTTGGTTTTATAATTAGTTATTTAATTAGGATTAGTGAAATTAATATTTTGTTAATTGTGTCGTGAACTTGTTTTGTCGTTTGACGAATTTTGGCAATATCGTAATCGTGACCATTCTAATATACAAAGAAAATTTTAAATTTCCCCGTAAAAATGGTAATTACAATAATGACAGAGATTATTTATTAAATTAACCGAAGTTAATTATACGAATTTTGCGAGGTTTTACAGAAAGCTTGGCTCCTCCGGGTTATGTCTAAAGCCTCGTTTTGTCCGATGAAAAACGTCCAACAGCATGTATTTTCAGACAATATACTTTTCGTCAATAAACTTGCAAAAATCATAACTTCTTCATTATAAACTTTTTTTAATCCGTTCTTTCGCCTACGGATTCGTTTTTGAAAGTATTTTCTAAAAATTTTGCCAAAGTTTACTTTATGTTTACTGATTTTCCTGGATTTACAAAAATGGGACAGTAGGTTTATATACTTGTTACAAATCCATTTTTCATGTTCAAAACTAGTTTCTAACATCACCAAATCTCTTGCAAACACCACAAAGCTATACTAATCCTACCATACACCTTCTTAGGGTGCCATGGGTTCCTAATCACCACTAATCATGTTAATTTAACAAAGGAATACCTAAATCAAAATCTAGGGTTTGTATGTTCAAAAAGTTAACAAAAATAATGTGGTATAGTTAACTTGTACATGAAATTAAGCATGAAAACCATAAGATACAAGTATAAATTAGATGAAATCATGAAAATAAATTTGATAACTTACTTTGAAATAATAGGTGATTAGATGATGAGAAATCTTGTGTTACTTGAGTTTATATTGCAAAACTCTTAACTAGAAAGGTAAAAGGAACAACTTTGTAGCTTTAAACTTTGGAAAATCTTCACTTGATCATGGATTTTGGATTGGGTCGTGGGTTTAGAGAGAAAGAGATGAGAAAATGAGCTTTTGATTCTAAAAATTGTTATGTGTTATGTTTTTAAGGGTTTTAGATATTTAGGATAGATTATAATGTATAATAAGGGTACATAAATGCTAGAGGTTAGGAAAAATTTACATATTGCCTTGGTGAGGACTTTAGGGGCCGGCCAAGGGTGAATGAGGGGGGGAGGGGGTTGGGGTAGCTTCGATTTAATTAGGAAACTAGTGAAGTATAAGTGTACATTGGTGTTATTTGTTAAAATCGGGTACCGGGTTTGATAGAAATAAATGTTAACGAAGTTATTCGAGATAAAATAAAGTTATAAAAATGTTAAAATTATGTTGGGTACAATTACTGAGTGTTCGGGTGATTATTGTTTAGTTTTCACGAAAACCGTCGTAATATTTATAAACTTACGTTATAAATAAAAATAAATTTCCAAAATATTGGGTAAATGAATATTATAACTTTTATGATGATATAATGGATATAAAAATATGTTGGGACCATTGTGGAAATATTTAGATATATTCGTCATTTTTATTAACCGGATGTTAATGTTTATTTATAAATAATTATACGTAAAACGTTAAATATATCAAATATATAAATTTTGAAAATCCTAAGAGTGGTATAACATGAAAATGCTATTATGATGATATGCAGACTGTCTCTAGTCCGTATGCAGTGTCCTAACTGATAATGAAATAATTCGCACCTAAACCAATCCGGTTACGCGAATTTGAATACCCGTAAACTAAATTTACGATGAAATGAGTAATGCAAGTGAATGGTGAAAATTTTTCCGGAAATGAATAGTGTTCAGTGAATAGTAAAATTTCTGAATGCTTCTCGGAATGTCAAACTGACACAAAAAATGATGAATAGTAAAATGATGAATAGTGTTTTTGTTGAATAGTGTTTTTCTAAAGTTTGGGAAATGACCTGAAATGGTGAGTTGTGATAGTCTTCCCCTCTAAAAGGAACTTCGTCCCGAAGTTCAGTTTATGTTGGTCTCTGAAGACGTATTGGTGAAAAGGTGATGATATTTGAGAATTCCAGCGAACTTTCACGATAGGAATTCGACTCTGCTTCAACTGTTCGACCTAACAGTCCACGATTTCTACTTGTTCTCCTACAAGGTTTATGTTTGACTTTGGGTTGGATTCCTTTCCAAATGGGATTATGAGTGACTAATCTGAAAAGATGATAATACATGGTTGTGTAATCCTGTTGTTCTCTAACAAGGCTCAAGTCTGACGGCCACTAGGCCTACTCTGTCTGAAATATTACATGGTCCAATGTATATCGGGTTTAACTTTCCAAGTTTTCTGAATGATATCATGCCTTTCCTAGGCAGAACTTTCAACATAACTCTACCTACCAAATTGAAGTTTTAATGGTTTACAACTTATTGAACTTGTAACTGATTCTTGACTTGTAGGAAATTTCTGGTTATTTCATGAATGCCTACTGGACTAGTGAGTTGAGCTTTTTCCGAGTTTGGCCCATCAATAGATGGTATGCGCTTCTTAATGTTTCAAATGTGATACTGGTAATATATACTGCTGAATTATGCCAGAACTCAAGTTTGTATGCTAGTTGGTCGATTCTAAAATGAATCTTAGATGGTCCAATATGCTAAAGGTTCAACCTCTCTTGTTATCCAATTTGTATCATGCCAATCTAAGGCAATGCTTTTAACTTAGTTTGTTCTCCCACTTGAATCTGGATGGTTTGTTGTTCAGGCTACCCAATCCAAATGATGTGTGTTATGTACCAACCTAACTTCTGCCAGTTTCTCGCTGTTGGTGTGATAACTATTGTTGTAGATGAATTTGATTTATGTTAAGTGATTAGTCCAACCATTTCTAGGGTCAATCACTCATGCTCTGAGCATACTTTCCTATGTTTGAATTGTTCTCTCGCCTTGACCATCGGTCTGAGGATGATAGTGACGTTTACATCTAAATGGGTTTCTAAAGGAAATCCTGAAATGATTGCTTGAAGTCCAAGGTGAACTGATTTCCTTATCAGGAATAACTGAAATGGGTACAACGGTCCTTCGAACTTGGCATTATCTGAAAGGGATAAAATATGGGTAAAAATTTGATTCCTTGTGTTTTGTTTCAACGGATGGTAAGACATATGTTTTTCTTTGCCTAGTAGGCTTGGTCTCCACTACTGAAGTTCGTGATTAATTTCTGATGTTCCTCCTAATTCCTTCATCACATATTCCAATATTCTTTATTGTCAAGTCACAAAATCCTAAATGCATAAGCGATGTAGCAGAGTTATTAGTTTTGGTAATTTGTCTTGCGATTGTCGGTTTTGGTTGAAATCTCTTTCTGAATAACGAAATAAAAAAAAATGGAGCAGATGATTTACTGAGTAATATTTTTCTTGATGATTCAAAATCCAGTAGTTATGAAATAGAAAACTGTTTTCAAACATGTTGTGATTAAGACTGTTTACCAAAGTTTGATGTCTATATATTTCTCATTGTACGATGGTTTTGCTAACTATTGACCAAAAAAAAGGATCGTACTTGTTCAAAATAGGAATTCCAGAAATCATTTTCCACAAGGTATGTGATTTATGTAAACGTGATTTTCAAATCAACTTTATTTAAAAGTGAAAACACTAACAAGGATAAAATGGTAGAATAGGAAATGTTCGCTTAAATGCATAGATGTCTAACATTTAGTTCCCGAGGTTGGATAATGTCTATTTGTGGGTATTAGGCAAAACTATAAGCGTAGATATTTAGACTAACTTAAGCCCTGAAATGGTTTATCGTTGTAATTGGCAAGGCGAAGATATCACTTGATCATGTGTCGATGAATGTCTATTCTGTTTTCCCATGTAGATGAGGAGATATGTTCTGGTTTGATCCCTTTCTTGGTATGAAGGTGAGGTTATCTGAAATTTCTAGAGACATAAAGCCTTAGAGGAATCTACATCGATATTCTTGATTCAAACAATTGTCCTTTGTGAAAACTTACTGCAGGAAAGTTTATGTATGGATGAGGCCATGTTTAAATGAAATGCTCTATAGTCTCAATTAGAAGCTTGGTTTATTTCTATAGTGTTGTTCTGCGGACATTTATATTGAGTTCAATCCTGTAGCTTAGTCTAGCTAGTACCCTTGAATAATAACATTGGACAACTAGGTCAGAGATGGTGATTAGCATGGTCTCGCAGTATATTAGGATTTGTTGTTGAGTTATGAATTTTCTCAATATATACATCTAGTCCTGGTTAGTAGTTCTGTAATCCTTTCGTTGCTTTTATTGTATTGAGGAATCCTGCATGTAATTGATATGGAAAGTCTCTCCTAGGGAAGTCAGTGGGAAAATCCAACTTAATGGCTGAATGAGTGACTGGTGGGGTAAGTATCCAGGGATAGTTCGGAAAATGGGATGTTTATGAAAGAGTTCCTTTGTTAACAAATCTTTTAAATGAAGATTGTTATTAACAATCCTTTGAAAAGGTAATTATTTCCTTCATGGCATAATCCTTCCTGAATTTTACATAGGTGATCAGGCTATGTATAATTGAGGACTAACGATGCGATGTTAGATTTTGTCAAAATATCATAACTTTTCTCAAAAGTTTTAGATGGTGTTCAACGCATAGTTATTAAAAATGGTATCCTGATGTTTTCTTTCAAGTAACGTGAAAATTGCCTCGCGTAATAACAGTAAATACTTGGTGTAATGACAGAAAAATCAATTTATAGGATGGTAATAAAATAGCTTACTTCAGAAGAAAAAAAATTTTGTAAAACAATTTCCCCATATGATAGTAAAATAGCTTGAATGGTGTATTGGATACGTGGGTGAATCTTATCGAATGGTAATGGTCTACTAATCCACTTATTTAGAGAATATAAATATCTTAGTCCATAACACGATAGTGGTTTATGGTTATGAAGTGGTCGAGAATATGGTAGTGATATTGAGAGCATGAAGGATAAACGTGTCGTTAAGGCATCTATAGTCAAGTGAAGACGATAGTCTACGTGTTAAGAATATATGGAAGAAATCGGTGCCAATGATTTGAAGTATTAGAGAATTTATTCTAGGTAAAGTTCGCTGATTCAAATGCTTAATCCCTCTAAGCATGACTAAAACGTATAAAGCATGGAAATTGTTGTACTGGTGGTCTGAATCAAGTAGGTACCCCATCGTATGATGTTTGATTTACCATGAATGAAAGCTAAATGTCTTTTAGTCAGGCGAAACTTCTCGATGTCCTTTCATGAAAATGAGGTCTTGTTCCAATGTGACTAAGCTATATCGATCTCTGAAAAGGATATAAATTCTGTTGAGTCATTGTACCTTGATCTTTTAATCCAACGAGCTTATAATAGTGTGAGGGTCTGATAACATGGAATGAGCGAAAACATTGTAATTTGAAGTAGTGGTGTTAAGGCATGGTGTATCTATATTGGGAATCTCTTGTAGAGGAGTTTCTTTCGCTTTTAATGTCAAATAGTAGGTAGGTATAGTGGTTGCCTTCGAGATTCGTTCATGAGTTGTGCGTGTTCCTTCTTGGAGATATAGTTTCTAAAATTCGTCAACAACATTTCTTTGAGTGAAACATTATGAAAATCTGATTATAAGTGTATTTTGGAGTGACTTTATTTGAAGTTTGTAGTGAGTATAGTCATGTAAAAGATGTGACTATGAAATATTTTGTACTTTGATAGGAATAATATCTCCTATATATATATATATATATATATATATATATATATATATATATATATATATATATATATATATATATATATATATATATATATATATATATATATATATATATATATATATATATGTCTTTGAAAAAGGGAATTCCAGAAGATTGTTGCAAAGAAAATGAGTTTTAATCCAACCATTGTAATTCAATATTTGTCGTACTTCGTAAGGTTTGCAAGAAATCTTTTTGTTTGTACAAAAATTCTTTTAGAATTTAACTTAATTGAATTGTTATTATCTTCGAAACACGAAAACTAGGGTAGTCATTTTTATCTTGGTCAACATGACCATCTACTCGTAAAGACATCTTCGTCCTTATTAATCCTATTGTCTTAATTGGAGTGGTTTACTTAAATCTATCCTCATCAAATCATAAGAGACCATGAGAATCTATAGGTAATAGAAATTATCATATTCACAACACCTGAATATAATACATGAAAATTTCGGTCTACGTGAATCAATATCATATATAGCACAACCATTCCTACATAGTAGAGTCACACTTGATACATTTGTTTGTACAACAACCAAAAGACGACAAGTTCTTTAGACTATGTTTCCTGCTTTCCGTGGCTAGGATAATAGTAAAAGCTAGTGAGGATATAAGTCTGATCTAGAGACTTCCTGGTGTCCCTCTGAGTGAAATCAGGTTTGTGGCATCATAAGGTCGAGACAGTCCTGAAGTGGTGTCTGAAGTTATGCATCGATCAAATCTTAGATAATGTGGCTTCTGAACCATTCCTGAAGACTCTGCGGATGTTCCTGTTGAGTCCGTGATATTAGTATTATCTACTAGGTGTTATCTAGTTCATGGCAAGTGGGAATGGAAAATGAAAATGACAATGATGGTACCCTAGATGATGAGAATAAAATTTCTGCCGATGAGATTCTAGTGGTGAGTTAGGTGATGATGGTGATAATAATGAATGGAATACTACTCTCTTTCGCGCTACCTCGCGACATCTAAGAGGTAAAACTGAAGTACGCACTATGGGACGACCAATAGTGTAATAAGTAACTGATGGTGGTGGTAGTACCTGAGTACTGGGTGCTCTACTAGTGAAGGAAAGAAAACACACTATCTTCCTTGAAATAAGCATCCTAATAAGTCCATTAAGATTAAGTCTGAATACTTTACCAAACGGCATTCTATGTATGGGCTGAATGATAGGAAAACCCTGTTCCTATGGTAAATCAATAGTGCTAATGATGGTATAAGTGCAACTGGTGGTATAATGGTAGTGGAAGATGACAAGGCATCTTCAATGTCGGAATCCGATAAAAGGATGACAGGATGAGTATCTGAAGGCATGTTACTTGTGAACCAGGTCAATAAAATGATATATATACGAATATGAGTATAAATAACTCGCACAGGGTATGCATGAAACAACATGTATCATGATTATGCACTTATGATGAAATGATGAGATGCTATGATGATGTGATTATAGTCTAGGGTCCACGATACATCCTAGTTCGCTATAACCTTAGCTCTGATGCCAATCTGTCACACCCCCAATTTACCTGACTTGCAGCAGAATTGAATGCCTGGGGGTGTCTGTCATAGCATCACAGTTACAGTTACATTGAACGACCTAAAGTGTCGTTTGGAAAATACTTCGTTTGATCATTGAAATAAACCAGAGTTTACAATATGAGGTCCCCAAAAGGTGTTGCAAGTTTATGAAAAACAAGTCATACTAGATCAGACATTTACATAAGTGCATGAAATAATAGTGAGACGCGTCGACACCGCGACTCCATGAAGGTCCAAATGCATGTCACATGAGCTACCTTAATAAACTGAAATACATTGCTAAAACGTCAACACGAATGTTGGTGAATTCCATAGGTTTATAAAATGTAATGTTGTACGGCCACCACAAGTATAAGTGCATGACAAAAGCCACGTAAAATAGTACAATAGACCTTAAGCTCATGACCCCGAAGCTAGACTGATGAAATATAGGCCCCTCCTGAATGTTTTACCAGAACACTCAAATGTGACAGACATGAAATGCATCCGCTTACTGTTGGTAAATACTACCACGGATGGAGGCGTCACCCTCAATAGATCTATCCACTCACTCTCGCTTAATCGGAAAATTAACGGTCCATGATAATAAATAGGGGACTTTAACATGTTGGTATGGCAACTTAAGCAATGTACATATGTTTTGGTACTTGGGCTCGTACTAAAATGATTGATGCGATGTATTCCCCCGTGGGATTTGAAAACAAAATATTGAATTGAAAACGGGGCTATGAAAACTCACCTGATATGATGGTACCATGAACATGTAATGAGCTGAAAAAAACAAGGCGCGCACACTAGCCGCAACCTAATATGAATGATAATGATCTAATTTAGATCATGAAATGATATTATGAATGTTCATGCACATGTTTCCTATACCACTCTACTCTTGAAAAATACTTGTTGTTATTAAAAATAATACATTTTCCAAAACTTAGGAAAATAAGGCAACTAGAAAATAAAACTAGTTGAAATGTATATATATCGTATATATAAGTGTTAGTGTTGAAATCTTCAATTTGAAATCCTTGAAATAACGTCTTGTAGTCATAAAAATACACTTGAAATCACTAATATTTCATTAGTTATGATTTTGGGCTCTTGGCTATTATATTTGGAAATCTAGAGTTACTACGTAGTTGTAACATTATTATTTTTCTAGTTGACAAAGCTGTCAAAATAATATAAGTTTTGCCGATATTGAAACGTGAATATCTTTGTCGTTATAAAAACGCCTAGTACTTAATAAAAATCTAAAAATTAAAATTAAAATTTAAATTACATTAAATAGAAACTATCACTTGAAATTAAATTGTTGTTTCTGGATTTTTCTTTTACAAACTTGTTTTATACCAAAACAACAAACAACTTTTATGAAAACAACTTTTTTAGAACTAGAAAATAAGCTATTTGAGGGTTTATGAGCTTGACAGTTGACTTTGGTCAACTGTCAAAGCTAAAAGCTATGAAATAAGCTTTAAGCTGAAACCAGGGGTGGATTTAAGTTTGAATAAGCTATAGGGACAAGTATAAAGCTAGAACTACAATAGTGGTACCCTGGATAAGCTGATAAGCCCAAATAAGCAATTCCAAAAACCAAAGCTCACTCAGAAAAGGGACAAGATTGTTGGGCCTTGCAGCCCAAGCAAATGAAGTGCAAAACCCAAAATAAGCTTTGGAACCTGAAGATGAGCTTATTCGCTTTTCAAAAAGCCAATAAGCTCATTATGGGACCCACTGAGGTGACCAGGGGATGCCATTAAAGATGATACATTGGACTGATGGTCTGTGTGCAGGGCAGAGGTTTGCCCTGCAGGTGTCTTTGGAGATGTGTGGACCCCACAAGAAAAATCACAAAAATAAGGGGACAATGGGATTCAATAGATGAGGTGGTGGACTACAAGTCCTGAAAAGATCAAGACCTAGATCTAACCACAAAATTCTATAAAAATCTTGCAAGAAATGGAAAAAAACTGAAAACATGCAATTTGACTTTTCATGTAAACTTGCTAGATTGACTTTCTTGAACTTTTAAAAAGCCTAGATTAATGGAAATGATATGTTAAACTGAGATAGACTAAATTAAGCTATTTGTAACAATTATGTAGTGATATGATGAGATCTAATACTCAAAATCCTAACAGTGAGGTTATAAAAGAGGTTTGCATGAGCTTTTGACTTTTTAAACAAATGACCATAGGATCTTATGTTATGACTGTGCTATATGGACCTATCGTAAGTTGTTACAACAAAGATCAATGCATGAAACACTCTCAATACCAATGAACAACCCAGAGCCAAACACCCCTTAGTGTTGAAACTATTTTGGTTTTAAGATGCAAATGGTAGTTCAAAGCTATCCTACTGATACATAAGGCTTATCTATACTATATAAAGTTTATAAAAGCTAAAATTTGCAGCAAATAACCATGAAACAAGTTAAGTGAGATTTTAGGCTAATTAACTGTTGCAATGTACAAAGTGGTATTTATGAGAACCAATGAAGATAATCAGTCAACCAAACAACAAATCAATCTAAAACTAACCAAATAAGCAAAGGGAACTCAGAATAAGCTCTAGGTATGAGGTGCTTAACTAGAACAGATTTGAGGCCATATTATGAAATGAGAGATGGAACAATTTAACTAACTTCAAATCATGAATTGAGACCACAAGTTAAGTCACCAACCAGTTAATCAACCACAACTAATCACCTAAATCCTCCTGGAACAGCTTGATGCTACCATGGTCCCCTTTTGACTTTTGTTGACTATTTATGATTTTTGAGAATTTATTTAACTAAACAAGCTTAAATGCTACTGAGCTTCTAAAAACTTAGTCATAAGCTAAACTGATGAGGCGAAAAATGAACCACTTTTAGGGGGTCATTTAAGCCGGAATTCGAATTTATTTGATCAAATATTGCCCTAAATCGTTCCTTTTGTGATTTTAGGTACGTTTTTGGAGCATAAAAGTGAAGAAAACACCAAAGTCTTAATTTTCCTTGCTGGGAACAGTAGGTGACGGCGTCAAGAGTAACATCCTGACGGCATCAAGAACAATTTCCATGACGATCCAGAACAGATTTGACGGCGTCACAAGGAAGGGCGTCAAGAGGAAAATGCATGACGGCCTGGAAATGATTAACACATGACGGCGTCAGAAGTAGATCAAGGCAGTCCAAGAATTATTTTGGCGGCAAGGTGACGGCGTCACCTATTTGGTCTTGACGCCGTCAGACCCTATTTCCTATATATAGTTTTCTAATTTTTACACATAAAAAAGGAGAAGTTTTGGAGAAACCCTAGTACGAACTTGGTGCGAATTTTACAGGTTTTTCAAGGGTTTCAAGCCCTTGATACCTTGCATATGTAATTAAGATAAGTGTTCTTTTAATTCAATCAATATGTCTATGTGTTGGTTGTCTATATCTTGTTCTTGTCTTAATTCCATCATGCTAGGCTAGATCTATCTTGTGTTTGCTTGGATCTAATGAAACCTAGATTTTGATTATATGTTGATTACTTGTTTATAGTTTGTTTTGGATGAATGAATTTATATGTTAGGCTTAAGAAAACTGGCAAATCTCCAAATGGTAACATGCTTGAACGTCTTAGGAAACATGAACCGATTGCACTAAGGTCTTTATTGGTTGTATTTAATGCATGAGCCACTGTTTACAATCCCTATAGTTGTGCTGGGCATGGTGTAGGAGGAGATAAGAGCTCATAGATTTGGGGAGTTATGTGCGATACCCCATGAATGGTATTAAGGAATACAATCCGTCATCCATACAACTATAACAAGTAATTAACATGTAAAAGATGTCTAGGGAGTAGTGAAATCTAAGTAAACACATTTTCTCCACTTATTGCTCACAACTCTAGTATAATTTAGTTTATTTTCATTTCTTGTATTTTATTTTGATTGCATCTTAGTATTGGGTTAGTTGACTAGCAACTAATTCTGCCCAAATCCTTCAAACTCGAGATTTTTACTTGCTTTCTAAAAAATATAAAAATACAAAAATAATCATCTCTCACCCTTAGAACTAGTATTTAGGTTTTCTAATCCTAGCGACACTATTCCTAGCTGAACGATCAATCCCCCGGTACTTGTCACTATACTATATTACAACGATCAGGTACACTGCCTGGTGGGGGTTGTAAGCTTCTCAAGATCCCTTGAGAGGTAAAGCCTGGTGCAATTCCCACGCATCAAGTTTTTGGCGCCGCAACCCGGGGAATAGTTATTGTCTAGGTTAGAATTTCTTTTTATTAGGTCTACTTGCTAGATTCCTTTCTAATAAGATTTTATTTTTATTTTTAGGTTTTCATTAGTCTATCTCATTTCTTTGTGTCTTTATTCGTAACCACCCAACATCATGGACAACGGGAACATCTTTGAACCCGTCATCCCACCACAGCAAAACCACCCACAAAACCTACCACAACCAATCCAACCACCTATAAGGACCATCTGCTTGCAATCCAGCACCGTTCGATTGGTGCAAGATGGGTGTGCATTCTATGGGTACTTTTTCGAAAACCCGACCCAACACCTTGAGGACTACCTAAAAATTACCAATTCTGTAGGATTAGGTGTTGATAATCAAGAAGGGGAACTCTTAGCCCTCTTTCAGTTCTCTTTACATGGTCGGGCTCTTCAATGGTTATGCCAACTCCCTAAAAGATCCGTCTCCTCTTGGGACGATCTTGATTCCTACTTCCTAACTAGATTCACCTCGCCCAAGGAAGTTATTTTGCAACATAACCAACTTAAAACGGAAAATGATAATATAAGGAAGGTCAATGCGATGAATGAATTTGAAATCAAGCTAGGGAGTCACACTTGTGGGGAAGGGCCGTGGGATAACTATAGAATATTTCGGAGTTCTACACCAACCCTTGAGGAATTGAGGTACCATAAGTTCCTCCTTAAATGCCCTTGCCCCGCAAAGTACCGAAAACGCCCGTGGATTAGGAAACATAATTCTATAAATCTTAAGGTCCCATGCATGATTGGTCATATGTTTAGAGAACACACCGATATCGATTTAAAGGCACCAATGAACATCATGTCTAGGCTTTATTATAATTGGATAATGAACGAAAAATTGAAACCTAGGCAGGACCCTTACAACCCTAATCGCATGAGTAATTGATGCGTGGGAATCGCACCTTGCTTTACCTCTCGAGGGATCTCGCGAGGCTTACAACCCCCACCAGGCAGTGTACCTGATCGTTGTAGTATAGTATAGTGACAAGTACCGGGGGATTGATCGTTCAGCTTAGGAATAGTGTCGCTAGGATTAGAAAACCTAATTAATAGTTCTAGAGGTGAGAGATGATTATTTTTGTGTTTTTATATTTTATGAAAGCAAGTAAAATCTCGGGTTTTGGAAGAGTGGGCGGAATTAGTTGCTAATCAACTAACCCAAAGCTAAGATGCAATCAAAATAAAACAATAAAAATAAAATTAAACTAATTAAACTAAGGTTGTGAGCAGTAATTGGAGAAATTGTGTTTACTTAGACTTCATTACTCCCTAGATATCTTTTACATGTCAATTACTTGTTACACTTGTATGAATGACGGGTTGTATTCCTTAATACCATCCGTGGAGTGGCATACATAACTCCCCAACTCTATGAGCTCTTATCTCCTCCTACACCATGACCCAGCACAACTATAGGGATTGTAAACAGTGGCTCATGCATTAAATACAACCAATAAAGACCTAGTACGCCTCGGTTCATGTTTCTTAAGACGTTCAAGCATGTTACCATTTGGAGATCTGCCAGTTTTCTTAAGCCTAACATATAAAATCATTCATTCAAAACAAGAATAGACAAGTAATCAACACATAATCAACATCTAGGTTTCATTAGATCTAAGCAAACACAAGAGAGATCTAGCCTAGCATAGTAAAATTAAGATAAGAGCAAAAGATAAACAACCAACACATAGACATATTGATTGAATTAAGAGTATACTTATCTCAATTACAATGCAAGGTCTCAAGGGTTTGGAACCCTTGAAAAACCTGTAAAAGAGGCACCAAAATCGTCTTTAGGGTTTCACCAAAACTTCTCCTTTTTTTTAATGAAAAAACTAGAAAACTATATATAGGAAAATCGTCCTGACGGCGTCAAGAGTTAAATCTGATGCCGTCAACTCGCCGCCATATACTTCCTCGGACGCCCTAGATCCAATCGTGACGGCCTATGTGACGCCGTCACCACCTTCGGTAAATTAATCTTGGCCACTTTGACGCCGTCATAATCCATCTGACGCCGTCACCAGCTACGGTAAATTATTCTTCATGTCTGACGCCATCAAGAGCAAACCCTTGACGCCGTCACCTTGTATTTCTAGCTTGGATTTTTGGTACTTTGTCGTTTTCTTCACTTTATGCTCCAAAAACGTCCAAAATAGCCTCTTTTCCAGAATTCACTCTCCAAACACCTAAAATCACAAAAGGAACGATTTAGGGCAATATTTGATCAAATAAATTTGGATTCGGGCTTAAATGACCCCCTAAAAACGGATCATTTTTCGCCTCATTATATACCCTTACACTTGAGATTTGCTTGTCCTCAAGCAAATGAGCTTTTATTCTACTCAAAAGACAAGTTAGGGGTCATTTAACACTAATATAAAAGTAATTACAACAAATAATCGTTCCACTAAAGACCAATAGACAAGCACGGAGGTCATACACAAGCACCTCACAAATAGTGTTTAGATACTCACATCTCTCGGGTGTAATAAAGTAATATAACATTATGGAAATGGAAGATATCTCTCACTACCTGTCATAGCAAAATAGATTACCATAGGCTTGGGAAAGGATCAAACCTCCACCACATGGCGTAAGCACCTAGGATAAACTATCAAAGAGGTCTTTTAAAAAGGGTTATAACGTTAGGTATAGGGATATGAATTACACGGTTTTGTTGGATAAAGGAAGTTTTACTGGTGGCGAGTTAACAATCTTAGTTAATTACATGTACAATATGGCGTTGCTAAGCCAAGACTAGACTCGACTTAAGCTAATAAATGAAAAATAACAAAAACATAAAATAAACATAGAATAAAAACGGGATGGTAGTCCGTATGTTTTTTCTCTTTTTCTTTTCTATTTTTTTTTCTTTTTCTTAATTTTTTCGATTTTTTTTTTTTTTTTTTTTTTTTTTTTTTTTTGCATACAATCTTACCCTACCATCCAAAATAATACATCATAGGGGTTTGAGCAATCCCCTTACACTTGAATCTTTACATACTTTACATTTAACTAAACTAATGACTCGAATTAAGAAAATCAAAACACTTGGAGCACTTTTAAGATTAATGTTCATATGGGGGTAATATATGATGTTCTTCCCCATTACTCCATAAAATAAGTACTTACCCATGAGTCCCAATCGTCCCAAACAATATGTACAAGGATATGACTCGACTTAGCAACCATGTAATCAATTAGAAAGTTAACTTAGGGTTTAACAAATAACAATAATGCACTAAAAATGAGCGCATACACGGAAGGCTAAGGCGATTTGGTTGTACATTTAAGTGGGGTGTAACAAATTCTTCCTTTAAGTAAAATGCTTAAAGTTAGAAACGAAAAGATAGGCTCGGAGGGGTGTACTAGGGGTATCGTGTACTAAAAATGAGTACAACGCAAAGGGTGTAGGAAAAATTAGTTGACTTAACTAGCCAAGTAATATGACTTAAATGGTCAAGTAATTATAATACGGGTTTAACACAAGGGTGATCCTAATGCCTCTTATCATGTAGTAAATCCTACCACACGAATGTAGTCTCACTAGCGGTCTCGGGATGCATCACTAACGCAAGTTCTAGAATCTAAATGCTACCGGTACACTCATAAGCACTAATAATGAATGCTTTTCCTATCAAATCTAAAGGCGAGCCTCACATTTTTGGGTGGAAAATTTTTCTGAATATACGGTTATGTGCTAGTCATACAACCTCCTATCCATGAGACGCTTGCTATGGCTAAAGTTTCACTCCTAAATGTTGTAAAAAATTTTAAATTTGGCGCTAAAATTACACTAACAAGTATTTCTCATAGTTTTATTACTCATCTACTATCAAACAAAACAAACTCAAGCGAAAGTGCATATGTAAGGTATCATCTTTTTACCCTCCCCTTACACTTAAGATGAACATTGTCCCCAATGTTCAAGTAAAGAATGTAAAAGTTAAATAGTAAAGAGAATGAAATCAAATACTCCCCTGATTCGCTCGGTATGGATTTTAGTTGGCCAGGTTAAATCTTCCTCCAAGAAAATGAACAATCAAAGCTTCCCTTCCAGAATATAAATCATCTTCTTGTCACAAATAACCTGTAAATCCTGACAAAAGTAGACAAGGCAACCTCGCGTAAAATCGGCGGCATCCTATATAAGTTACTAAATCCTAGAAAACAAAATAAGATATAATGCTTGTGGAATGAAGTTTGCAGATTTCCTGGAGATTATAAAACTTAATAATTCACAAAAACCATAAGACTCCGTTAGAAAAACAAAACTGGTAAAATTTCCAGATTTTTGACTCCTGACGCCGTCAAGAGCAATGCCCTGACGCCGTCAGAATGGACCTGCAGAAATCTTTATGTTAAGTTTCCGGAAAATTTCTGGAAAAACTTTGTCCTACTTCCTGGAAAATCCTGCAAAACTTCATTATGACTCAATACAAGCATTTGACTCTAACAAATACGAATATACATGTTCATTAAATATTGTGGATAATCATGATCGGTTTGTTTCTTAAAAACATATTTGGGGTTTCCCCTTACACTTATCTTTTGCAAAAATACCTTTAGGTTGAAGTTAAGACTAGACTAAACAACATAATAAAGTATTTCACATTTTAATTGAGAAACATGATCAACCAACAATAAAAATAAAACATGCATACGGAAGCAAATAACAATCAAACAATTAAAATCACACAAAACATGGGTTGCCTCCCAAGAAGCGCTTTTCTTTATTTACGAGTCTTGTAGCTAGACTCAAAGTCGTGGGCTACTACGTGATCTCATCATTGGTTCCACTACCTAGGTCATCTTCTAAACCAGTTTTGTATTCCGGACCTAGTTGCAAGCATTCTTTGTAGAAACCAAGCATCCTATTTCTAACATACTCTACTCCTCTACGTCTATCTTCATCATTCCTATAATAAGCCGCTTGCTTACGTTCCTTTTCGAAATTAGAGAGAAGGCGGTATTGCTCAATCTTGTAGGGCATTTGATAAGCAACCTCATCATTCTCTTCCTTGAATCTAACTATCCCTAACGTTGGATCATAACTCATCCTAGTGGCCTCAACAAATGGTTTCCCAAATATTATTTGACTTAGGCAAGAATCTATCACCGGACGCGTGTCTTCCACTATCATGAAATCAATTTCATAGGTGAGATTCCCTATAATCACATGTACTCCCTTAACTCTTCCTGCAAAATTACTTATCCAACTTTTACCGGGCATTATCCTAAAATTGAGTTGCTTCTTCATCACCCAATTGTAATAAGTCCTAGACATGATGTTCACGGGGGATCTAGGGTCTATGTAAGCTTTCCATACATGCATGTGCCCGATATTGCATGGGATGTTAATGTTAGAGGGGTCTCCCATTTTGATCAGGGGATCGCCAAAGATATATGTTGTCTCGGGACTATCGAATAAATACTTATGGTATTCCCGTTCTTCCTTGGTTGGCAACTTATCAAAGCATTCCTCTATAGGTTCTACCTCCTCTAATTCCTCATCCTTATTAACCTCAACTTCCCTACTCTCATCCTCACTATTGGCTTCTACTCTAACTTCATCTTTGTCACTCTCCTCAATCTCCCTATTTATCGGCTTAATGGTGACAACATTGACAAAGTGGACATGTTTGGGTGATGAGGGGTCCTTAGCTTGGATTCCACTATTGGTGTCCCTAGTGTCCTTCTTAGGTGTGGCTAATGTTTGGTTGTTGAGGGCTTTCAACAAGTTGTCGATCTTGTTGGTCATCTCCGTTTGTTGTTGGTTGAATTCGGTTTCAAACCTAGCTATGCGAGCTTCTTGAGATGCCATAAATTTCGACATCAATCCTTCAAGATTGTTGGTACTACCATAGTTGTTAGAAGGATTGTTGTTGAAGGTACGGTTGGATGGTGGACCGTTTGATTGGTAACGATTAGGTGGGTTGGATGAATTGGGTTGATTTTGTTTCCACCTAAGGTTTGGGTGATTTTTCCATGAGGGGTTATATGAATCACCGTATGTGTTTGGCTCGGGCTTGAAAGTGTACCACTTATCTCCCGCTTCGTCGGTACGCGTGGATGCGTAGTCCGCAAAAGCTGTTCCGGGGAGTTCCATACAATCACGAGTGTCATGGGGACCAGTACATAATTCGCATGAAGAAGTGATTTTGTTCACTTGGCTTGAATGCTTCGGAGCTTCGTAAGATTTCATGAGAAACTTGACTTGGTCCTCAAGTTCCATGATCCTACGGTCGGGAGTGCTTGAATTATTCGAAGGCAAAGATATTGCCTTGACCGTTTTGTTCAAATCACGGGGATCATTCCAACTTTCGTTGTCATAGAGAGCAAGATCTTCTATGAGTTCCCATGATTGTTCTGCACTAAGATCACGTAGCTTACCACCGGCCGATTGGTCAATGGTTCGCCTCGTGGGGATATCGATATGGTCATAAAAAATTTGGACTTGGAGCCACAAATCTATGCCATGATGAGGGACTTTTTGGAGTAAGTCCTTGAAACGAGTCCATGCTTCATAAAGAGATTCATTTTGACGTTGTTGGAACATCAAGATGTCATTCCTAAGTTTAGTAGTTCTCCCCGGTGGGAAAAATTGAGCAAGGAAACGAGTGATGAGATCATCCCATGTGGTGATGGATCCCGCGGGTAAACGCTCAAGCCATTGACTAGCTTGATCCCGTAGAGAGAATTGGAATAGGCGTAAACGGGTAGTCTCTCTAGTTTCAACACCTAGGTCTATGGAATCTACGATTTTGAGGAAGTCCTTAAGGTGTTGGTTTGGATCTTCGGAACGAAGTCCATGGAATGCACATCCGCTTTGCTCCAACCGGATGGTGTCGGATCGCAAGGGGGTCACATTGGCTCCGGTGAGCTCAATGGTGTTTCGGTAGCCTTGGTGGCTAGGTCGGGAATACTCTCCTAAGGTTCGGGGCCTAAGGGGTTCTAATGGTGGGTTTTGTTGTGGTGGGATGATGGGTTCAAAGATGTTACCACCTTCCATGATGTCGGATGGTAAAGAGTTACGAACAAAAGCACGAAGAAATAAGATAGACTAAAGAAGACCTAAAAATAAAAATAAAAAAATCTTACTAGAAAGGAATCTAGCAAGTAGACCTAATAAAAAGAAATTCTAACCTAGATAATAACTATTCCCCGGGCTGCGGCGCCAAAAACTTGATGCGTGGGAATCGCACCTTGCTTTACCTCTCGAGGGATCTCGCGAGGCTTACAACCCCCACCAGGCAGTGTACCTGATCGTTGTAGTATAGTATAGTGACAAGTACCGGGGGATTGATCGTTCAGCTTAGGAATAGTGTCGCTAGGATTAGAAAACCTAATTAATAGTTCTACAGGTGAGAGATGATTATTTTTGTGTTTTTATATTTTATGAAAGCAAGTAAAATCTCGGGTTTTGGAAGAGTGGGCGGAATTAGTTGCTAATCAACTAACCCAAAGCTAAGATGCAATCAAAATAAAACAATAAAAATAAAATTAAACTAATTAAACTAAGGTTGTGAGCAGTAATTGGAGAAATTGTGTTTACTTAGACTTCATTACTCCCTAGATATCTTTTACATGTCAATTACTTGTTACACTTGTATGAATGACGGGTTGTATTCCTTAATACCATTCGTGGAGTGGCATACGTAACTCCCCAACTCTATGAGCTCTTATCTCCTCCTACACCATGACCCAGCACAACTATAGGGATTGTAAACAGTGGCTCATGCATTAAATACAACCAATAAAGACCTAGTACGCCTCGGTTCATGTTTCTTAAGACGTTCAAGCATGTTACCATTTGGAGATCTGCCAGTTTTCTTAAGCCTAACATATAAAATCATTCATTCAAAACAAGAATAGACAAGTAATCAACACATAATCAACATCTAGGTTTCATTAGATCTAAGCAAACACAAGAGAGATCTAGCCTAGCATAGTAAAATTAAGATAAGAGCAAAAGATAAACAACCAACACATAGACATATTGATTGAATTAAGAGTATACTTATCTCAATTACAATGCAAGGTCTCAAGGGTTTGGAACCCTTGAAAAACCTGTAAAAGAGGCACCAAAATCGTCTTTAGGGTTTCACCAAAACTTCTCCTTTTTTTTAATGAAAAAACTAGAAAACTATATATAGGAAAATCGTCCTGACGGCGTCAAGAGTTAAATCTGACGCCGTCAACTCACCGCCATATACTTCCTCGGACGCCCTAGATCCAATCGTGACGGCCTATGTGACGCCGTCACCACCTTCGGTAAATTAATCTTGGCCACTTTGACGCCGTCATAATCCATCTGACGCCGTCACTAGCTACGGTAAATTATTCTTCATGTCTGACGCCGTCAAGAGCAAACCCTTGACGCCGTCACCTTGTATTTCCAGCTTGGATTTTTGGTACTTTGTCGTTTTCTTCACTTTATGCTCCAAAAACGTCCAAAATAGCCTCTTTTCCAGAATTCACTCTCCAAACACCTAAAATCACAAAAGGAACGATTTAGGGCAATATTTGATCAAATAAATTCGGATTCGGGCTTAAATGACCCCCTAAAAACGGATCATTTTTCGCCTCATCAGTAATTTTGTTGAGCGGGTTAGAGGGTTGCATGTTTTCGTTGGGGATTTTGTTTATAGGTGCGACTTCATGATCTTAGAAGATGTTGGGGGAATTATTGATCAATCTTTGTGTCAGATTGTTTTAGGATAACCTTTTGTTAAAACCTCTAAAATGATTTACAACCATGATGAGGGCATTATCACATTCGCAACCAAAGAGAAGAACATTAGATATAGGATGCCCCATAAAGAAGAGAAGTTTAGAGAAGTTGAGGATCTCGATGTTGACAACATCCCCGTACTTAAGATTGAGAGTGAGGAAGAGAGAAACATTGGAGGTTACAAAAAGAAAGAGATCTATTACTTGAAATGTTTAGCCTTAGGCCCCGAGTATAGGAAGGATGAGAGATTGGTTAGGATGTTTGAGACCGCATTCACTTTGCAGGATAGGAAAACGTAGTAACCCATGACCTTGAGTCTAGCTACAAGACTCGTAAATAAAGAAAAACGCTTCTTGGGAGGCAACCCATGTTTTGTGTGATTTTTATTTTTTGTTTGTTTGTTATTTGCTTCCGTATGCATGCTTAGTTTTTATTGTTGGTTGATCATGTTTCACAATTAAAATGTGGAAATACTTTATTTTGTTGTTTTGGCCTAGTCTTAACTCCACCTAAAAGTATTTTTGCAAAAGATAAGTGTAAGGGGAAACCCCAAATGTGTTTTTAAGAAACAAACCGATCATGATTTTCCACAATATTAAATGAACATGTATATTCGTATTTTTTAGAGTCAAATGCTTGTATTGAGTCATAATGAAGTTTTGCAGGATTTTCCAGGAAGTAGGACCAAGTTTTTCCAGAAATTTTCCGGAAACTTAACATAAGAATTTTTGCAGGTCAATCCTGACGGCGTCATGAGTTAACTCTTGACGGCGTCAGGTGTAAAAATCTGGAAATTTTACCGGTTTTGTTTTTCTAACGGAGTCTTATGGTTTTTGTGAATTATTAAGTTTTATAATCTCCAGGAAATCTACAAACTTCATTCCACAAGCATTATATCTTATTTTGTTTTCTAGGATTTAGTAACTTATATAGGATGCCGCCGATTTTATGCGAGGTTGTTTTGTCTATTTTCTCAGGATTTACAGGTTATGTATGACAAGAAGATGATTTATATTCTGGAAGGGAAGCTTTGATTGTTCATTTTCTTGGAGGAAGATTTAACCTGGTCACCTTATTATCCATACCGAGCGAATCAGGGGAGTATTTGATTTCATTCTTTTTACTTTTTAACTTTTACATTCTTTACTTGAACATTGGGGACAATGTTCATCTTAAGTGTAAGCGGAGGGCAAAAAGATGATACCTTACATATGCACTTTTGCTTGAGTTTGTTTTGTTTAATGGTAGATGTGTAATAAAACTATGAGAAATACTTGTTAGTGCAATTTTAGCGCCAAATTTAAAAATTTTTACAACATTTAGGAGTGAAACTTTAGCCATAGCAAGCGTCTCATGGATAGGAGATTGTATGACTAGCACATAACCGTATATTCAGAAAAATTTTCCACCCAAATATGTGAGGTTCGCCTTTAGATTTGATAGGAAAAGCATTTACTATTAGTGCTTATGAGTGTACCGGTAGCATTTAGATTCTAGAACTTGCGTTAGTGATGCATCCCGAGACCGCTAGTGAGACTACATTCGTGTAGTAGGATTTACAACATGATAAGAGGCATTAGGATCACCCTTGTGTTAAACCCGTATTATAATTACTTGACCATTTAAGTCATATTACTTGGCTAGTTAAGTCAACTAATTTTTTCCCAAACCCTTTGCGTTGTACTCATTTTTAGTACACGAAACCCCTACTACACCCCTCCGAGCCTATCTTTTCGTTTCTAACTTTAAGCATTTTACTTAAAGGAAGAATTTGTTACACCCCACTTAAATGTACAACCAAATCGCCTTAGCCTTCCGTGTATGCGCTCATTTTTAGTGCATTATTGTTATTTGTTAAACCCTAAGTTAACTATCTAATTGATTACATGGTTGCTAAGTCGAGTCATATCCTTGTACATATTGTTTTGGGACGATTGGGACTCATGGGTAAGTACTTATTTTATGGAGTAATGGGGAAGAACATCATTTATTACCCCCATATGTACGTTAATCTTAAAAGTGCACCAAGTGTTTTGATTTTCTTAATTCGAGTCATTAGTTTAGTTTATTGTAAAGTATGTAAAGATTCAAGTGTAAGGGAAATGTTCATTCCCTATGATGTATTATTTTGGATGGTAGGGTAAGAGTGTATGCAAAATATATATATATATATATATATATATATATATATATATATATATATATATATAGAAAAAGGAAAATGAGAAAAAAACATACGGACTACCATCCCTTTTCATTCTATGTTCATTTTTATGTTTTTGTTATTTTTCATTTATTAGCTTAAGTCGAGTCTAGTCTTGGCTTAGCAACGCCACATTGTACATGTAATTAACTAAGATTGTTAACTCGCCACCGGAAAAACTTCCTTTATCCAACAAAACCGTGTATTTCATATCCCTACACCTAAAGTTACAACCCTTTTAAAGACCTCTTTGATAGTTTATCCTAGGTGCTTACGCCATGTGGTGGAGGTTTGATCCTTTCCCAAGCCTATGGTAATCTATTTTGCTATGACAGATAGTGAGAGATATCTTCCGTTTCCATATTGTAATTTATACTTTATTACACCCGAGAGATGTGAGTATCTAAACACTATTTGTGAGGTGCTAGTGTATGACCTCCGTGCTTGTCTATTGGTCTTTAGTTGAACGATTATTTGTTGTAATTACTTTTATGTTAGTGTTAAATGACCCCTAACTTGTATTTTGAGTAGAATAAAAGCGCATTTGCTTGAGGACAAGCAAATCTCAGGTGTAAGGGTATATGATGAGGCGAAAAATGAACCACTTTTAGGGGGTCATTTAAGCCGGATTTCGAATTTATTTGATCAAATATTTCCCTAAATCGTTCCTTTTGTGATTTTAGGTACTTTGGGAGAGAAATCTGGAAAAGGAAGCAATTCGGACGTTTTTGGAGCATAAAAGTGAAGAAAACGCCAAAGTCTTAATTTTCCTTGCTAGGAACAGTAGGTGACGGCATCAAGAGTAACATCCTGACGGCGTCAAGAGCAATTTCCATGACGATCCAGAACAAATTTGACGGCGTCACAAGGAAGGGCGTCAAGAGGAAAATGCATGACGGCCTGGAAATGATTAACACATGACGGCGTCAGAAGTAGATCAAGGCAGTCCGAGAATTATTTTGGCGGCGAGGTGACGGCGTCACCTATTTGGTCTTGACGCCGTCAGACCCTATTTCCTATATATAGTTTTCTAATTTTTACACATAAAAAAGGAGAAGTTTTGGAGAAACCCTAGTACGAACTTGGTGCGAATTTTACAGGTTTTTCAAGGGTTTCAAGCCCTTGATACCTTGCATATGTAATTAAGATAAGTGTTCTTTTAATTCAATCAATATGTCTATGTGTTGGTTGTCTATATCTTGTTCTTGTCTTAATTCCATCATGCTAGGCTAGATCTATCTTGTGTTTGCTTGGATCTAATGAAACCTAGATGTTGATTATATGTTGATTACTTGTTTATAGTTTGTTTTGGATGAATGAATTTATATGTTAGGCTTCAGAAAACTGGCAGATCTCCAGATGGTAACATGCTTGAACGTCTTAGGAAACATGAACCTATTGCACTAAGGTCTTTATTGGTTGTATTTAATGCATGAGCCACTGTTTACAATCCCTATAGTTGTGCTGGGCATGGTGTAGGAGGAGATAAGAGCTCATAGAATTGGGGAGTTATGTGTGATACCCCATTAATGGTATTAAGGAATACAATCCGTCATCCATACAACTATAACAAGTAATTAACGTGTAAAAGATGTCTAGGGAGTAGTGAAATCTAAGTAAACACATTTTCTCCACTTATTGCTCACAACTCTAGTATAATTTAGTTTATTTTCATTTCTTGTATTTTATTTTGATTGCATCTTAGTATTGGGTTAGTTGACTAGCAACTAATTCCGCCCAAATCCTTCAAACCTGAGATTTTTACTTGCTTTCTAAAAAATATAAAAATACAAGAATAATCATCTCTCACCCTTAGAACTAGTATTTAGGTTTTCTAATCCTAGCGACACTATTCCTAGCTGAATGATCAATCCCCCGGTACTTGTAACTATACTATACTACAACGATCAGGTACACTGCCTGGTGGGGGTTGTAAGCTTCTAAAGATCCCTTGAGAGGTAAAGCCTGGTGCAATTCCCACGCATCATAAACTGTGTATAATTTATCAGCTAACAACATTTATCAACCACTTTTATCTAAAATGAGAATTTTTCTTGAAAATTGCAAATACTTGATACAATAAGAAACTTGGAATTGAGAGTTCACAAACACTGAAATTACAACATTAAACTGAGAATATATGTTAAAAACTAGTTTAGTTAACTAAAATTGATAATTACATGAAAATTAACTACTAAAACTAAACTAAACCTACACTAGTTAACTACTCTCTCACTTTCATTTTTTCTTCACTTAAATACACCAGAGCATGTCCCATGTGCTTTCCCACATCTGTTATTGGCCATTGGATTAGTCAATTTGATCTTGGCCGTTCAAATCCTTTTGGCGGGAAAAAAGGTTTTGGAAGTTGGGGATTGCTTGGAGTAATTTTTGGGCATTGAATGTGTTTGGATGTGTTAGGTAAGTCAAGGGGACAAGTTATGGAGAAGTTGAGGTGGAGGAGGGGGAGGTGAAGTGTTGGCTTGGGTTTGCAGTGAAACAAGTGGGGGAGAAGGTGAAGGTCAATGGGGTTTGACTGGGGGGAGTAATAAAAAAAACGGGGGTGAGTATTTTTGTTTTGGGTGTTGGGCTGATGGTTGGATTGGGCCAGGAGAAGTGGTAGTGGGCTAGAGGTGTTGTGGTGGATTGGGGTTTGGTTTTTATTTTTGGGGTAGATTTAATAATCAAAAGGGTCCGTTTGTTTGTAGCCCAAAAATCACAAGGACCATATGTGTAATTTGCTGAAACTTTAAGGGTAACTTCTGCCAATTGTTCAAAGTTATTCCAAGGACCAAACATGACAAGTTTGAATATTACGAGGACCAAAATTAATATTTTCCAAAATAAAACACCCGGGGACCAATTATGCCAAAATCCAAACATGAGGGACCAAAATGTAAATTTTCAAAACTTTTCATCCAAGGACCATTTTTGACAAATTTAGATTTTCCAAGGACCTTTATTGACTTTTTTTACAAAAGCAATGCCTGGGGACTGTTTTTGTCAATTTTTGAAAGTTGGGGGACTGAAACTGCCAATTATGCAAACTTTGTACGTTTTTCATCTGTTTTTACTCATTTTGCATCTAAAACATATAAAACACAATTTTGGAATATTTTAAGTATTTTGATGCATTACTGAATGTTTTTGTATGTTTTTGCAGTTCAGAATGACCAAAAATGATGAGTGTTTGATCACTCATCAATCCCCCACACTAAAATATTGCTAGTCCCTAGCAATAAACTGTTTTGAAAACTTAATGGATTTGAAACTCTTTACCAAAAGTCATTACTTCTGGACTAGCCAAATGTATCAGTTCAAGTAATAACTATGGTCCACTTGATAACCATGTGATTTTGAGCAAACCACCAGCTGTCAACGGATTTGATTCGTCTTTACCAAAAGCCGTTTGCTTCTAGACTAGCCAACTCTTGATGGAATAGTCAACATCTTGGTGAGCTGATTACCAATTATGGTTTTTCCACTGCCTTTACCACAAGCCATAATCTTGCGGGCTAGCCAACTCATTCACTTTTTTCGATATGGCGAGTTGAGATACCATACAATTTTGGGCAAATTGCAAGCCATCAAGGGATTTGATATATCTTTACCAAGAGCCGTTTGCTCCTGGATTAGCCAATCCTTTTGTCGTTTAGACATGGCGGACTGATAACCACAAAAAATTTTGAAGCACAAGTGAAAAAATTTTAAAATTTTTGCCAAAAACGGGGGTACTAGATAGTAAAATGTGATAAAATTCGCTAGAATACCCCCCCCCCCCCCCCACACTTAGAATGAATATTGTCCTCAATATTCAAAGTCCCGGCTATTGTGCCGACTCTTTGAACGTAAAAGGGCAACATTACAAGCTAAATGTGGAAACACAATTTTTTTTCACTTTATTGGTAACCACAGTAGGGGTAACTCCCCCACACTTAGGGTGAAAACCCTATGTACATGCTACTGTTTTTGTTTACCGAGTCGCTAGCTTGACTCGACCCCGAATTCAGTTGTTCTTGGGGAAGTATGATGTGGAAGAAACAATCTCCGTCGGACTTTCATTCAAGATGTTTGGATAAACATTTGAAGCACGTGAAAGTTCCACACCGATGAGATATAATCCCGGCTCAAGATAATGGTAAATGAAAATGCCAGGATCAAAGATGGTATCTTCATTCCCGAAGGAGTGAAGAAGAGAAGAAGTCACCTTATAGGTGAAGAAAAGGAAGAAAACCATGATGAAAATCATGATTAGAGCTTCTTCCTCGAGAGTAGGATCATTAGCCTGAATTTGGATTTCAAGGGTTAAGCTCAAAAACATCCCGGGAGGGTGGGTGGGAATTTGAAAATCCTCATGATTGAGTGCATCTCCCCCGGGCTATCAAACTCCGGAGGAGTCATGATATGATGAGTGAGTTCACCGGAGAACTCCTCATGAAGAGAATCATTCACAAGTTTTGAATCTGTGAACTCATGTTCCGGAATAGACTCATCACAATCCTCATTCTGAATATCAAAGAGTGGATTATCAGAAATCAAAGTGAATTCAGATTCGAATTCAAATAGAGGATTGGTGAGAGTAGTATTGAATGTTTCGGGAACAAAGTGATTATCATTCTCTATTGGACTGTTGGGATCAGCAGTGAGTGGAGGATCATGATATAGGAGACTTTCAATTTCTCCCAGATCGGCTTCGAAATCGAGGAGACCATCATCACTTTCCAATGAAAGTGGATTGATGTGAGTAAGTTCATCGGCGAACTCCTCAAGAAGAGGATCAACATCAGACTGTGGGAGTGATGCCTCAATATACTCAATGTCTCCATGAGATGTACAATCATCATTAAAATCTGAGAAAGTCTCAAAATGATCATTTGAACACTCAAGAGGGGAAGGTAAATCACACACATGATCATAAGTTCCCTGTGACTCTCCTAGGATTGGGACAAGGATCTCAACACTAGACTTTATTAATTCGTCCAATTCCTTATCAGGAACAGTGCTAAGATGCTCATCCCCCATGTTCAGAGAGTGAGTGTGAACTTCGGGTGTGATAGCAGTTGTTTGAGATGGAATCTCAACTGCTGGGATATCCACTGATGAACTTGATGAAGCTTTGTAAAATTGAAGGATATCAAGTGTATCTTCATCATCACTGTCATCAGGAATAAAACGGAACTGAGAGCTAGATCTGGCTGCTTTTTCTTTAGCAATTGATTCCCTAATAGATTTTTCATAGGCATCTTGGGAATTTATTCTAGCAGCCTGCTCTTCAGCTAGCAATTCTTCTATGGATTTTTGATGAGTGTCTTTTTGGGCAAAGTCTTTAACTAAACCCTTAAGCTCATCAAGTATTTCCAGTACATTTTGAATTTCTGGAAGAATTGCTTGATTCATTTGGTACTGTGGAGGTTGGTCATAATAAGGTGTGTCAAAATTGTCACAAGGATATGGATTCCCCGTTTGACAATCTGAGCTGAAGTGTGGACCTCCACAATAATCACAACAGTAAAACTGTTGAGTCTGGACTGGTGAATCATATGGGTATTGGTCATAACCAAAGTTTTGAGCATCACCGGAAAACTGTTCATAGACAAACGTGTTTCCAGCTTGACACTCAAATCCTTGGTGAGGACCTCCACAAAACTCACACAGATATGTCAGTATCTCATGATGTGGTGGCGGGTAGGATGAATCAGATGTGTCATGGTAAGGATATGAAGCTTGGTTATAGACAGACCCATCTCCTGACTCTACCATGCTACAGCCGGGACAATTCCCGCCGTTATGAGGACCACCACACCATTGGCAACCAAAATGGTGTGGATACGACATAGAAAGAATCAAAGGTTTACAGAGGGGTAGGGATGAAGAATCAAAGATGTGAGAGGGTAAAGGTGAATATTTTTGGAGTTTTTTGAAAACATTTTGTACAAATAAGAAAGAAAATGTTTTTGTGTTTTTTGTGTTCGTTGAAAACTGATTTTAAAATGTTTTTGTGAACAGTTTTGTGTAAATAAGAAGATAATATGAACAATGGTGGATAAATATACAATGGGTGTATATCCCGATTCACCAATCTTCAAATACATTTGGAATAACGCGCACAACCTCCCCGGCAGCGGCGCCAAATTTTGATTGAGGCAAAAGCAGTCAACTAAAGTCAACCATGGATGTGGTCAACAAAGTCAAACTCCTTAGAGTCAATGCTCCGCGGAATATAGTGTTCCCCCGGGTCGTTATGTCCCGACGAGGTGTGGATTGTATTCAAACGGCTTGTGATCGGGTGAATCTGGACGGGAAAGGGTTTGTGATTGATTATACTAAGGAATCTACAAAGAAATAGCTTAAATAAGCTATATGAATAAGACTGGAAGTTTAGAAAAACCAGAAACGTTTAAAACCTAAAAACGTGTACGTTCAGATTAAATTTACGCGAACGTACAAAATAAAACGTGAAAACTGAAATCTGAAAACCCCCAGAGGGTGAAAATGACTTTTTTACAAACTAAAAGATAAAAGAAATTTTTTAGAAAAAGAAAATAAATTTTTACACTAATTAATTATTTAATATTAATTATTAATATTTAAAATACTTAAATACAATATAATATTAACTTAATACTAGAAAAATAAAAATTAAATTTCTAAAATTATAAAATATCTAAAAACAAGTTTTAAAATTAAAAATATGTATTTTTGTCTTTTTGTGGTTTTTATATTAATTAATTACTAATTAAATATTAATTACCTAATTAAACTAATTAGAATTATTAAAAATACTAAAAAGACTTAGAAAATTAAGAAAAATTTTAGAAAACTAATTAACCATCACAGGAATCCTAAAACATTATAAAAAGTTTATAAAAATTATTTTTAGACGATTTTGCTAATTAATATTCTAGATATTAAATAATTACCAATTAAACTATTTAAATTATAAAAACTAGAATATGAATAGTAGAAATTCTAGAAAAATTTCTAAAATTATATTATATTATATAAAAGCTAGGAAAAATATAAAAACTAGGTGTTACATTATAAAAACTAATTATGCTATTTAATACATTAATATGAATTAATTATTACAGTAATAAAACTAATATAAAATCTAATAATTACTAAATGACAAAATAAAAGTTTGGAAAAATATCTAAAAATACTTTAAGGTAAAAGGTAATTAATAAAAATATAAAAATGTCAAGTACTTATTAAAAATCTAAAAATGAAAATTAAAATTTAAATTACATTAAATAGAAACTATCACTTGAAATTAAATTGTTTTTTCTGGATTTTTCTTTTACAAACTTGTTTTATACCTAAAAACAAACAACTTTTATGAAAACAACTTTTTTAGAACTAGAAAATAAGCTATTTGAGGGCTTATGAGCTTGACAGTTGACTTTGGTCAACTGTCAAAGCTAAAAGCTATGAAATAAGCTTTAAGCTGAAACCAGGGGTGGATTTAAGTTTGAATAAGCTAAAAGGACAAGTATAAAGCTAGAACAACAATAGTGGTACCCTGGATAAGCTGATAAGCCCAAATAAGCAATTCCAAAAACCAAAGCTCACTCAGAAAAGGGACAAGATTGATGGGCCTTGCAGCCCAAGCAAATGAAGTGCAAAACCCAAAATAAGCTTTGGAACCTGAAGATGAGCTTATTGGCTTTTCAAAAAGCCAATAAGCTCATTGTGGGACCCACTGAGGTGGCCAGGGGATGCCATTGAAAATGATACATTAGACTGATGGTCTATGTGCAGGGTAGAGGTTTGCCCTGCAGGTTTCTTTGGAGATGTGTGGACCCCACAAGAAAAATCACAAAAATAAGGGGACAATGGGATTCAATAGATGAGGTGGTGGACTACAAGTCCTGAAAAGATCAAGACCTAGATCTAACCTCAAAATTCTATAAAAATCTTGCAAGAAATGGAAAAAAACTGAAAACATGCAATTTGACTTTTCATGTAAACTTGCTAGATTGACTTTCTTGAACTTTTAAAAAGCCTAGATTAATGGAAATGATATGTTAAACTGAGATAAGACTAAATTAAGCTATTTGTAACAATTATGTAGTGATATGATGAGATCTAATACTCAAAATCCTAACAGTGAGGTTATAAAAGAGGTTTGCATGAGCTTTTGACTTTTTAAACAAATGACCATAGGATCTTATGTTATGACTTTGCTATATGGACCTATTGTAAGTTGTTACAACAAAGATCAATGCATGAAACACTCTCAATACCAATGAACACCCCAGAGCCAAACACCCCTTAGTGTTGAAACTGTTTTGGTTTTAAGATGCAAATGGTAGTTCAAAGCTATCCTACTGATGCATAAGGCTTATCTATACTATATATAGTTTATAAAAGCTAAAATTTGCAGCAAATAACCATGAAACAAGCTAAGTGAGATTTTAGGCTAATTAACTGTTGCAATGTACAAAGTGGTATTTATGAGAACCAATGAAGATAATCAGTCAACCAAACAACAAATCAATCTAAAACTGACCAAATAAGCAAAGGGAACTCAGAATAAGCTCTAGGTATGAGGTGCTTAACTAGAACAGATTTGAGGCCATATTATGAAATGAGAGATGGAACAATTTAACTAACCTCAAATCATGAATGGAGACTACAAATTAAGTCACCAACAAGTTAATCAACCACAACTAATCACCTAAATCCTCCTGGAACAGCTTGATGCTACCATGGTCCCCTGTTGACTTTCGTTGACTATTTATGATTTTTGAGAATTTATTTAACTAAACAAGCTTAAATGCTACTGAGCTTCTAAAAACTTAGTCATAAGCTAAACTGAGTATAATTTATCAGCTAACAACATTTATCAACCACTTTTATCTAAAATGAGAATTTTTCTTGAAAATTGCAAATACTTGATACAATAAGAAACTTGGAATTGAGAGTTCACAAACACTGAAATTACAACATTAAACTGAGAATATATGTTAAAAACTAGTTTAGTTAACTAAAATTGAGAATTACATGAAAATTAACTACTAAAACTAAACTAAACCTACACTAGTTAACTACTCTCTCACTTTCATTTTTTCTTCACTTAAATACACCAGAGCATGTCCCATGTGCTTTCCCACATCTGTTATTGGCCATTGGATTAGTAAATTTGATCTTGGTCGTTCAAATCCTTTTGGCGGGAAAAAAGGTTTTGGTAGTTGGGGATTGCTTGGAGTAATTTTTCGGCATTGAATGGGTTTGGATGTATTAGGTAAGTCAAGGGGGCAAGTTATGTAGAAGTTGAGGTGGAGGAGGGGGGAGGTGAAGTGTTTGCTTGGGTTTGCAGTGAAACAAGTGGGGGAGAAGGTGAAGGTCAATGGGGTTTGACTGGGGGGAGTAATAAAAAAACGGGGGTGAGTATTTTTGTTTTGGGTGTTGGGCTGATGGTTGGATTGGGCCAGGAGAAGTGGTAGTGGGCTAGGGGTGTTGTGGTGGATTGGGGTTTGGTTTTTACTTTTGGGGTGGATTTAATAATCAAAAGGGTCCGTTTGTTTGTAGCCCAAAAATCACAAGGACCATATGTGTAATTTGCTGAAACTTTAAGGGTAACTTCTGCCAATTGTTCAAAGTTATTCCAAGGACCAAACATGACAAGTTTGAATATTACGACGACCAAAATTAATATTTTCCAAAATAAAACACCTGGGGACCAATTATGCCAAAATCCAAACATGAGGGACCAAAATGTAAATTTTCAAAACTTTTCATCCAAGGACCATTTTTGACAAATTTAGATTTTCCAAGGACCTTTATTGACTTTTCTTACAAAATAAATGCCTAGGGACTATTTTTGTCAATTTTTGAAAGTTGGGAGACTGAAACTGCCAATTATGCAAACTTTGTATGTTTTTCATTTGTTTTTACTCATTTTGCATCTAAAATATATAAAACACAATTTTGGAATATTTTTAGTATTTTGATGCATTACTGAGTGTTTTTGTATGTTTTTGCAGTTCAAAATGACCAAAAATGATGAGTGTTTGAGCACTCATCAATGCATCACAATTATCACAAAACATACACTTTCCCAAATGGGTGTAACAACTGAACCCAGGGAACTTGTATTCACTAACCCCTAAACCTATGATTCTCACTCAACACCTTGTGGTGACTTTTAAAGCATGTATTCTAGGTATATTACTTTTATGGATCCATGGCAGAAGGAGGTACTGAACTCAGAGGACTTTTCATGGTTATCATTCAAACAAAACCTAACTCTTAGATTTTTGGGACCTCATAAAAAATAAAAGTATATCTTTTATAATTAAAACTCCAATAATTATGAATGATAACTAAATTTCCAAAAACATCTCTTTTCGAGTCGTTTTCTATTACTGTATTTGTGATTCTATGAAGTAATACCCCAAACACTTTATCCGCTGCGATCAGTAAAAAAATGGGGGTGTTACATTATGCGAGATATCAATATTTTAATATTTTACTAGAAATAGATTTTCTTTTTGTTTTCCATAAGGTTTATGACTGATCTCAATTTCTTCACTATGACAATGCAGATATCATCATTTTCAGTATAAGTGGAAAAAAAAAGACCGAGCCAGGTAGTTGTCTAGATGAATTAATCTCGGTTATCCGTCTCACTAATAGGTAAAAAGTAATTTGGAGGGGGCTTATGAAAGTTAGAAGTTTAAATACAAGAAAAAGATGGTAACCTGTCAAAACGGTAAATTGTTGAGATTCTCTGAAGCATAGGTATGGCAACTAATACTAGAAATGGCAATTATCCAACTTTCTAATTGTTTGTTAAACATTTCTTTGTTTTCATTTAATAGGTCTACTCTTAGGAGCAAACATCGTTGTGGCAAGTTTTGGTGCAATTGTTCACATAGATCCTCAATACAATGAGACCTCACTCAGAAACCTGGTACGTAAATGCTACTATCTGCTTATTTTAGCGTCACGCAAATGACCCATGTGCAATATGTAAGGGGTTGGTGACTATCTGGTAGATAAAGATCGTGAGATTTTCAACTTCAGTTATGCCTTAAAAAGGCCATAAGTTACCAGGTAAATCCCAGGTAACACAAAGTCACCAACTACTGAGTAACCGTTTGAATCTTTCCCTTTCTGATAGCCTTTTTTATGTCTGTCCTGGTTGGAATACATAACAACTGTGATATGTTCTTTTCAGGTTATCACAAGCTGCAGCTAATCATATTCGGTAATAAGTATGGATCAAGTGGTTCTTAAGGTAAAAAAAAAAAAATCTATGCGTGTCGTTGCACAGCGTGCTTATGGTTGATATTGATGTGTTCTTTTCTGATACATATCTTATTTGTAGAAACCAACAGACAGTTTCATATGAAAGCATCAATTTTGTAGATGATCTTGAGAATAACAGGAAAAAAGTTACTGACCACATTTTACCTTACTATTCTTTAGCTTACAAGGTATGGAAGGTTTAATTATCAGCGTATATTTTATGTTTAGCAAAAGGGATGGGTTGAACAGATTGGGTAACATGTTGAAATGGGTTCACATGAAAATGTGTAATTTTAAATTATGGACCGGTCATCTTAGGTTGACATAATTGATCGCATTTTAGCTTCATTATGAGCTATTTATAGAATACAAGACATACATATTGATTCTGCGAGTTGATGTCACAGGAAGCATAGGCTATGCGAGGCAGATGTTATCACTACTATAAAATAGTAATATATTCACACTTATTAGAGCATGTAGCTACACTTTAAAGTGTGAAGAATAAAAAAGTTTACACTAGTATATGTGTGAACCAATTGGATATAGCAAATATTTTCACACTTTTATGTGTGAAGTTTTATGATGATTTTTCACACTTTTAAGTGTGAGTGTTTTAAAATAATTCTACACACTTTTAAGCATCATGATTTTGATTTTGAAATAATTCTTCACATTTTTACGTGTGAGATTGAAATTTTTCACACTTTTTAAGTGTGAGGATTTTGAAACAATTATTCACACTCTTAAGTGTGAATATCTTTAGAAAAAAGCTCACACTTTATAAAGTGTGGAAAAAAAATGTGTAGAAATGACAAATTTGTTGTAGTGTATTGAAATTGGTAGTATCTGTTTGGAAGTTCATAGTATTTTGAGTCACAAAATTGGATCAAAAGGCTCGAGAGTATGCTTGTTTTCCTTAACAAAGAGGTAAGTTTAGTTCTTAAAATGTAATCATTGCACCTAATATTTAATTAACGGTAGTCCTTTTTATCCTATATAATTTTCCTTTACCTACTTTCACAAACATTTTTTTTCCTCAGCATACGCGTTCCTCATTTATCATAATGGCATCTTGATCATACTTTTAACAGGTTTTAACATAGGTGGTTGGGGATTGGTACAGTTATTTATAAGGCAGTTGGTCGAATGTGCTCTACTTCAATTTTGTCGGGTTTTTTGATTGATTATTTACATTTCAATAGTATAGTCTTATTTTAGTTTTTCACCTGTTAGAAATAAAAACACAACTGTATAAACCCATTTGCACTTAAATGAGTTGAAATAGCCACCTTAAATTGTTGTGAATATCCCTCCCTTCAACTTAAGATTTAATATATATATATATATATATATATATATGTGTGTGTGTGTGTGTGTGTGTGTGTGTGTGTGTGTGTGGGAAAACATAGTTACATTACAAATGTAGCAAATTGGCTACATTTCCTTTGAAAAAAGTTTTAATAATGTACAGTTCAGTCCCTGCGGTAAGTCCCTGACACATATTTTCCCCCTGTCCCCACCCTTTTTTTCAAAGGAAATGTAGCCAATTGGCTACACTGTAATGTAGCTATGTTTTCCCCATATATATATATATATATATATATATATATATATATATATATATATATATATATATATATATATATATATATATATATTGGCTCCATTTTACTACATGTGACAAGCACTACATTTAAAAAAAATAGAAAAAAAAAATTACAGAGCGATATACACAGGTTATAGTAATTAGGATCATACTATTTTAAACTTTTACTTCTCTTTAGTGACTATTTTTTTACCCTTTTTGTTTATTTGGTGAAAGGTGTAACCATTTATGGCATGTTGGACGTTTAGGTGGGGAGCAGGCAGCAACACAACTACCGTGAGATTGGGTTTCGATGGTTCTTAGCACTTTGGTATTCTTCTTTAGGCAAATTGATCGATGATAACTTTTTTGGTTCATTTTTAAACTTCACGTTAGTCATGTATGATCAATCGTGATTTTAATTGATTGTCTATTTTTTGAACTTGAAGTGAGTGGACGGAGGCAAGAAGAAGATCCAAATCGACTTTGACAATCGACGATTATTGGATGGCATGTTGATACTGCATTGTCGTCCGAACCCGAAAAAAGAGAAAATATCAGTTATGAACATCTTGATCAAGGAAAAAGGAAGATAACTACTTTTTGCAGATAAGTAGTACTTTCTAATTAAAATGACATTTAGTAGCCCATGCTGGAAAGTGTTCGCGCCGGTTGCATTTGAGAAATTGGGAAATTTAATTTATCTACAAGGAACTCTTGCTCCGTTTCACATATGAAATGTATTCTATGTGCTGTGTTTACATATGAAACGTATTATATTTCAAAACATAACAAAAATAATGAATACTCAAAAATAATTTGAAACTCAATATATATGACAAAAACAATCCCGCGGCAACGCACGAGCAACCACACTCGTTTTCACTAAAATTTACCGGATATTATAGTACTGTACTCCGAGGTGGCGATCATCAACAACCACAAGCACTAATATAGTGCTACTTGTTGACTTTTACCTTTATGATACATGAACAAGTGTTCTAGCAGTGGGAACGTAAGACTTTAAGCAATCCACCATTCGCGGAACGGAGGTTTTAACCGATCTTGTTTATTATTTATGGTGGTTTGTGGTTGGTATTTTACCCTTTGGAAAAACTTTCTCGTCTTTAATATTCTAATTGTTGGATCTGTCTTTTCTTCTTTCACTTTCATCATATAAATGGCCATTATCATGACACTTTTTTCTATTCTCTATATGTTGTCTCATTCATTGATGTGAAGGTAATCTAGGATTTATTTGTTTGGATTGAATGATACGAACAAACAATTGGCGTGACCATAACGAAGTTTATAATCTAGGATTTATTTTACAGTATTTGTTTGGATTTATTTGTTTGGATTGAATGAATCGAAGTTTTGGCACTTACCCTTTGATAACAATAAAATCAATTTGGTGATGAGCATCACTCTCTAGAGAGTAGAGACTAGTCTCTTACAAATTTTTACAGTTTAGTGGGTATAACATTCAGTTGGTACTCAAGTATGATATGATACTTGTATATCACTTTTACCTAATAACAAAGAAAAGTTTTACACTGAAGCGACAGGTAAGCGGGCAACAAGCTGCGCCGTTAGCCCTTTTTGAATAGCAAAACTTAATCTTTTAAAAACTACATTCAAAGACCTTGGGGTCGTAACATTGCCATGCATAACCCGTTGGATTCTTTTGAGCAGCTCCACAGCCTCCGATGCAAGGAAACCAAAAGTGTCAAATGCAAAAGGTATAAATGCGTGTTGGTTATCAAGGCACGCTTTCTCGTGTTTGGTTACTTTGCATGAAGCGGCTTTCAAAGCAGCCTGACCTGCTGTAAAAGCATGATTCCCCAATACCACAAGTGGAGAAACCCCCGTTAGATCTACACAAGCATGTTTCCCCCTATCCATCAAAAAACCAAAATGTCAGCCGGTCTAAGTGTCGATCTTCCTTCCATCGGGTCGGTCAAGAAATTCACAGGTGCTTCTTTCTTAACTGAAATCCCAGCACGCCTGAATATGTCAAAAAGAACATCCCTAACCAAACCGTGATGGTATTTGAACCCCGGAAGCTCTCTACAATGAACTGCATGCTCTCCGAATGAGTCCAAACAAACTTGTATATATAGTTGTATATTGTTAGTTGCAGTGTAACAGCTTTACGATTCAAACCAAAGATAAACCAAAACCAAAACCAAAACCATGCTAATTAAGTGGGACCTTACATGCTACTAAATCCACTAATATAATGCTACTTTTTGGCTTTTACCTTTATGATACACGAATCAAGCGTTGTAGCAGTGGAGCCGTAAGACTTTTAGCCATCCACCTTCGCGCACTGGAGGTTTTAAGTTTTAACCATATCTTGTTTATTATTTTTGGGCGTCAAATAAATATGAAAGAGATGGTGATGGTGGTTTGTGCCTTTGTGGTTGGTATTTTCCTCTCCTTTGGAAAAACTTTCTCGTCTTTGACATTCTAATTGTCGGATGACTTGGATCTGTCTTTCTTCCTTCGTTTTCAACATACAAATGGTTGTTTTTTTCTTGCTTGGCCATTTATTTATATTATACTATTGACACATACCAATATCTTGTCAACCATATACTCATTTATTTATTTATGGGTTAGTGACATTGTACTTTCCCATTAGTTTAATTATCACATACTAACCCAAAATAATACAACAATACACATCCAACTTTCAAATATTGTTTCATTATCATATGTTTTCTTTGCATTTTTAGTCCTTTTGACTAACAACTGTTTGTAATTAACTCAAAAATATGTTTTTCTTGAGTTTTTATACATTTTCTTACGTTTTCATACGTTTCTGTCCGTTTTTACATGATTTCGCCCGTTTTCTTTACGTTTTTGTTTGCATTGTTAGTCCCTTTTACTAACGACCATTTGTAATTAACTTAAAAATATGTTTTTCTTACGTTTACATCCGTTTTCTTACATTTTCATATGTCTTCATACGTTTTTATACGTTTTCATAAAAACAGGCGAAAACGTTTAAAAACGAACAAAAACATAAAAAAACGGTCGAAAACGTATAAAAACGGATAGAAACGTATAAAACATTTGAAAATATAAGAAAACGTAAGAAACATATATTTTTGAGTTAATTACAAATGGTCGTTAGTAAAAAAGACTAATAGCGCAAACAAAAACGTAAAGAAAACGGGTTAAAACATATAAAAACGTATAGAAACGTATGAAAACGTAAAAAAACATATTTTTGAGTGAATTACAAACGGTCATTAGTTAAAAGGACTAATGGTGCAAACAAAACGTATGATAATGAAACAAAATTTAAAAGTTAGATGGGAATTGTTGTATTATTTTTGGTTCGTATTTAATAACGAAACAAATAGAAAAATATGTTGCTATTACATGACATTAACCCTTTATTTATTGACAATCTTGATGGTTAATTTTGTTATTTCTAAGTAAAAAACTTATCGCTGTAATCAAGTTGAACTTAAAGCCCACTTCACAAAAAATATCTTAATTTATTTTGCTAACAAACATTAACTGTATATTATTTTTGTTAATTTAAAAAAATAAAATTCTTAAATATATTAAATTAGATAAAAATGATTGTTGTGGCGCTATTTGTTTTTGTTTTTTGTTTTTTGTTTTTTTTTTCTTCTTTTTTTCCCCTTTTCTTTTCTTTATGACATGGCAACAATATTATAAAAAAAAAAAAAAAAAAAAAAAAAAACATCTCACCCCAATTAATCAAGCAAATTAAGTTGAGGATGAGACCCTAAATTCAAAATACAAATACACAAGACCAAAAATGATAGAAACAGATCCAAATCCTTACTCTACACTAGGGGTAGTAATCGAGTCGTGTTCGTGTTGACATATTCAGGTTCGCGGGTTGGAGGGTTGAAATAACCTCAACCCAAATACAACCCATTTATTAATCGTATCAAGAAGCTCAACCCTAACCCAGACCTGCATAACACGTGTAGCCCGTTTGTGACCCGTTTAACCCGTTTAAGTAAATAGGTCAAGTAGTGAATAAGATTGATCGTTTGTTTATTTAACTGCTTAAATGCAATAATGATATAAGGATCTAAAATATGATAAAAATAACATACAAATAACTATACGACAATTTCAATGATATTTGAGTTATAAGTTATAAGCGTCAATTTCAATAAAATCTGAGTTATAATCATAAGAACATAACAAAATACATTTAATCCATATCCAACATTAAAACCAAGTTATATATTTTATTTTTAGAGACTTATATACTTAAACGGGTTCACGTGTTGACCTGTTTAACACTTGCTCAACCCAAACACGACCCGTTTATTAAACAGGTTAGACGGGTTGACCTGTTTTTTTTACCCAAACGTGTTCATCCTCAACCCAAACCTGTTTAACTTCGTGTCGGGTTCGTGTTGTTTATCGTGTCGTGTCGAGAATTGCCACCCCTACTCTACACTGACACATGACACATGATGTAAACTTAAAACATAGTCCTATCAAAACTCTAGTAACCAATCACATCACATACTTATATTGACCAATAAGAGTGGAAGGTGTGGGTTCGCTGTCTCTCGCCTAGTCCGTCGTGGCACCTACTCATGCCTCGCCACCACACCCCCATAAGAGTGGAAGGTGTGGGTTCAGATATCCATTTCTTTGGTTATATTTAATTAGGTTGTCACTAGCATTTCTTTGTTTAAAACTTTTGCTGCATTTGCATACTCCTGAGATTTGAGAACCGTGCAGACGAAACTCACGAACCGAATAAAGCATGTAATCAAATATCATAGACCCACTGAGATTTGAGAACCACGAGCAAACAGCAAAGGAAAAAAAACACGGTGTGATAACCAGACACAGCCAACTGTTACCTTACTGTGATCTTTAAAGCCTTTACTTCAAACTCAAGACCCAAACACTGTACCTAATGATATGATTTTATTTGTTAAGTTAAAAAAAAAAAAAAAAAAAAAAAAAAAAAAAAAGATTGGTGAAATTAGAAAGAGAAATGCTTAATATACTTGTCTAATGATTTATACATTAGACATGTATTTAGGTATAAATAACACTACTCTAAAATGGAGAGATCATTTACATACCAAAGATCAATCATAGACGACCATTATTTTTTATTAAATAACAAACACACTTTCAAAAGATATGTTGAATAACGTATCTTTAATAACTTTATTAGTCAAGAAAAAAGCAGTTCCTCCACTTCAGTTTGGAAGAAAAGACATGTTGAATAACTTATCTTAAGCAACTTTATTAGTCAAGCAGAAAAGCAGTTCCTCCACTTCAGTTTGGAAGAAAAGACATGTTGAATAACTTATCTTAAACAACTTTAATAGTCAAGTAGAAAAGCTGTTCCTCCACTTCAATTTGGAAGAAAAGATATGTTGAATAACATATCTTAAACAACTTTATCAGTCAAGCAAGAAAGCAGTTCCTCCACTTCCATTTGGAAGAAAAAACATATTGAATAACTTATCTTAAACAACTTTATCAGTCAAGCAGAAAAGCAGTTTCTCCACTTCAATATTGGTTTGCGAATTGATTGCAAGAAAAGACATGTTGAAGCACGCATTGTGTTTGGGCCGGTGGCGGACCCAGCCAGAAAACCATGGTGGGTTCCATTGTCAAGGTAAAAATTTTAACAAGCTAATTAGTTAACATCTCGGATTGGTTCGAGTACGGACGAGATGGATTCACTTTTAGCATGATTTCATTAAATGAAATGAAACATCAAATATGTATCTTGGTTAATAGTACGTTGAGTTGAGTTGAGTGTTTGTAACCGTTTTTTTTACTCTCATAGCTTGAAAACCAGTTACCATCGTATCTTCTTGCATATCTATTATTATATATGGTAAATTGATAATAAGCAATACCAGCAACGAATTTAGTATCTAAAAATCGTTGCTAACCGAAGATTTCAGTTTTGCTGAATTTCGTTGCTATATTTGTCGCTAATGTGTGAATTTAGCAACGACTTATTGGTTGTTGCAAAATTTTCGTTGTTATTGGCACTTTCTAGTGATTTTTGTCCTTAGATAAAAAAAAAAAAAAACTTACAAATTGTTAAAGTGATCTTTGTCCCTCGATCAAAAAGAAATTCTGCAAGAGAGGAGATGATGGCACCAATGGTCAATAACCAAAGAAAATTAAAAAGTGTAGATCTTAAATCGTAGATAGTGTCTTTGAAGTTTGAATGATATTTAAATATTTTTAAGGGAAAATTGTCTAAATATACATCCAACTTGCCACCTTTTACTATTGTATACACGTAACTTTTTTTTTTCCTATTAAATACACATACTTGCCTAATTAACGTTATTGTGTCAATGATTCCCCTTTTTGATGACGTGGCGTGTATTAACACCCTAATTAGGCAAAATGTCACCCAATACCCCGTTTTTTTACTTGCGGGTCGTTTTTGACAAGTTTTAAAAATTTGGGGGGGGGGGGGGGTAACCAAACAATTTCTAAACCACTAACACTTACCACCACCCATATATAAACCCCCAATTATCCATTTACCCCCAAATTAAAGAACCCTAATTTCAGTCCAGAAATAAATAAATCAAAGCTCAACGTTGATGTGTATTGTGATATATCAGGTATGTTACTTTATTAAGTTGGTTTTTTCTTTAATTTGTTGATATTCCAGAAACCCTAATTCGTTATACTTGTCAATTTCTGGAACAGAATGATACCTGGTACGAATTTGCACCAATTTGATGTTTGGAATGATGGCTATTTTGAACATTCACCCTTGAGGTATGAAGATGGTGTTATTCTGAATATGGCTGTTAAGAGGATGCCATATGAAAAGTTTGCTGAATTTTTGGAGGAAAAATGTGGTAATTACTTTAACGTCTTGTACTACAAAGTTCCTACTGTTGAATTAGAGAAAGGGTTAATTAGAGTTAGTGATGATAAGCAAGTAGCTATGATGTTTGATATTGCTGAATTGTATGGTAGGTTAGACCTTTATCTTGATCACTTAGGTTTGGATATGTCAAAGTATGAGTGTAAAGCAGATGAGGTGGTTGACTCTCTTTGTAAAGCAAAAGGTCCTCCTAGAAAGAGGTATTGCAATGAATTTTCAGAAGATGAGATGGTCAATTGGGCTGAGATGGAGGTTGAGTATGAGGGTTCATGTTCTCATCATCCTAGAAGCTCAGATGGTGAGTATACTAGAAGTAGTGGAGTTAGTGATATGGATGGGACTAGTGCAGATGGTGATGTGGATAGGACTAGTGTAGATGGTGATGTTGGTAGGACTAGTGTAGATGGTGATGTTGGTGATGTGGATAGGACTAGGAATGTGAATGTTGATAAGGGCAAAGAGAAGGTTACAGTAGTTGAAGAAGTGTGTGAGTATGATTCTGATTCTGATTTTGAATCTGACTATGATTCAGATAAGTCAATTGACTATCTCAGCCCTGGTGAAGAGGAGTTGATTGAACTAAGAAAGAGGATCAAAGCTAATAGAGAGAAGGAACCTGAGTCTATGACAGCAATGATGGAAACAAATGATGAAAACATTACACCTATTCAAAACAATGTTACTCATAGAAGTGAGACTTTCATAGAACATGATGTATACATGGCCAATCTAATTAGAAGGCTTCAATCACCAGATGAGAATGGAATTCAGCATGATCCATTCATTTGTGTTGACAGGTATCCGGTTTATGATGAAAGTACCCACTGGAGACTTAGACATCCAAAGGTATGTTGTGTTTGAATGTTGTTTATAAATGTTGGTTATAAATGTTGCTTACGAATGTTGTTTATAAACATAGGCTTTGTTTGAAATGCAGGTTGGTGAAAAGTATCCGAATGTTCAGAAGTTTAAACAGGGTCTAACCTTCTATGCATTGGCTAATGGATTTTCAATTTGGTTTGAAAGGAGTGCAAGTAAGTATGTTATTGCAAAATGTGGGCAGAGAAAACCAAAATTGCTTGATCCTAAACTAGGTAAACAAAGGAAGAATAAAAGGTATCCTTGTGTTAATGAATCTGAGTTACCTTCATGTCCCTGGAGATGCTATGCTAGGTGGATGAATAAAGAGAAAACTTTTCAAGTAATTAGCCTAAATGATGAACATACATGTGTTAGGAACTTTGAGTTTGGGTCTTTAGTGAACTTTAGGTGGATAGGTACAGTATTTGGTGATAAGATTAGGGCTAATCCTGAGATTAAGTTGTCTGCCATAGCTGACCTAGTCATGAGGAAATACAAGTGTAAGGTATCTCCAAATCAGTGTACTAATGCCAAGAGGTTTGCATTGACAGAGTATGAAAAATCTGTTGATGAACATTATGCCTTGCTTAGGTCTTATGGAAGAGCAATATTAGATTCCAATCCTGGGTCCACTGTCAAATTAGGAGTGACTAACAATCCTGATGGGAAAACATACTTTGATAGGTTTTATGTTTGTTTTGCTGGTCTAGTAAATGGTTGGAAGGCTGGTTGTAGGAGAGTAATTGCCTTAGATGGTTGTTTCCTTAAAAAGCCAAACCAGGGTGAAATTCTTACTGCTATTGGAAGAGATGGTAACAACCACATTTACCCAGTGGCTTGGGCAGTGGTGAATGTTGAAAACAAGGACAATTGGAGCTGGTTTTTGGAATTGCTTGAAGCAGATTTGGACTGCACAAAAGGCCAGGGTCTAACTCTTATGTCAGACCAACATAAGGTATGCGTGTAGCCACAATTTAATTTTTAGTGTGTTAATCTTATACATTATAACACTGTGCTTATGTTTTGGTGAAGGGTCTTATTGAAGCTGTCAAGGATGTTATGCCATATGCTGAACACAGGCAATGTGCAAAGCATATTTCTGAAGGCTTTAGGAAACAATTCACTGGTTTGGAGTTTAGGGAGCTGTTTTGGGCTGCATCTAAAGCATCATATCCACAACTCTTCAACAAGATCATGGACAAGATAAAAAAGGCAAATCCAAAAGCTCATCAGTTTCTTATGGACAAGAATCCAAAAACTTGGTCAAGAGCCTTTTTTGAAGTAGGTAGAGGATGTGAGGCAGTTGAAAATGGGTTCAGTGAATGCTTTAATAGTGTGATTCTAAGTGTAAGGGACAAGCCCTTATTAACTATGCTGGAATCAATGAGAGTACTAGTGCTAGAAAGGATGCACAGAATGAGGGTAATCAGCAAGAAGTGGAAAGATGGAGTTTGTCCCAACATTCAGAAGAGACTGGAATGGATGAAAGACCAACAAAGGTATGTTTGTTGTACATGTTAGTCTGATGTAATTCATTAATCACTTTCCATGAAGACACTAATATCCTAACATATTATTATAGGTTCTGGCATGTTATACCTGCTGGTGGGAATGTGTTTGAGGTGAGATCAGGGAGTCAAGCATTCACAGTTAATGAACCAAAAACCACTTGCACCTGTAGAATGTGGCAGTTATCAGGTATTCCTTGTGTTCATGCAACAAAGGTGATATTATACATAAACAAGACACCTGAGAGCTATGTTCCACCTATGTTTAAAACAGACCTGTACCATTCCACATATAACAATTACATGAAACCAGTAGATGGTATTGACTTCTGGCCTGATCAGAGTATGTACACAGTTGTTTTACCCCCTAAACCTAGAAAAATGCCTGGTAGGCCTAGAAAGAAAAGAATTAGATCAAGTAGTGAGGGGGGTAGCTCAAAGAGAGTTTCAAGGGTAGGTACAGAAATGACTTGTAGCATTTGCCATCAGCCTGGCCACAACAAAAAAGGTTGTAAAAATGAACCAGTGGCACAAGAGCCAAAGGAAAAAAAACCAAGAGGTAGGCCTAGAAAGGAAAAAGTAACTGAGGTTGAAAATATTGTTGAAGGTGTTAGGGAGATAATGGACCCATCTGCTTCACATGTAGAAATTAGGGCTGGTGGGTCAAATGTTAGGCCAGGTGCAAAAATTGGGCCCAAAAAGAAGAGAGGTGCAAAAAGTGTGCCAACAAAGAAGACATGTGCCACAAGTGGGTCAAATAGGGCAACAGGTGTAAGTGGTGGTTCACGTCGGAATAACTTAAAAAGATCTTGTCCATCAACTTTTGCAAGATGGTTTGGTGACCCAGAAGTCCAAGAAACAGTTCCAATGGCTGATGAATCTGAAGCCCATCCTCAGGTTGTGGAACCTGAAGTCCAAGAAGCAGGTCCAATGGATGATGATCATGAAGCCCATCCTCAAGTTGTGGAACCTGAAGTCCAAGAAGCAGAAGTGCAACAACAAGTTGAGATTGAATTGACTAGTACTCAAGTTGAAATTATGCAGGTACATGAATCTCATAAGATTTCATTCTTTTGTTTTTTTTGGTGATGCATTTGTAACATAAGATTTCATGAAATTATGCAGGTAGATCAATCTCAAACTCAAATTGTTGAACCTGAAGAACCACCAGAGGAACAACAATTTCAGATGCAAGTTCCAGTTGCACAGGTAAGATTAAGGAGGCCAAGTGAAAGAATCATGAAGAACAAGTTGGCTAGAAAGATCCATGGCCAGGGCAGTACTCAAGAGACTGCACTGGATGTAGATGATGCTTGAACAAAGAAAGTTTCATGTGCCCATTTTGTACATCTTTTGAGGGCAAACTGATGTAAACTCTTAGTAACTAATTATGGGTCTGTAAAGTGACTAACTATCTGAACTAATATGTTGCAGCAACATGTTTTGTTGATGAAATGACCATCACAAGTTAGCCCATTTTGTACATCATACAGGGCACATTTGATGGTCATTGATCAACTCTTAAATGCAATGAATATGCAATATTTTATGTAGTATTTGATATGTGCATTTGATGGTCATTTTTGATGGTCATGATGTTTGTACATTCCAACAACACTTAAGCTATACCAACAGGCTATGATACAGGCCTATGATATGGGACTTGACTTTGTGATGGTGCAACACTATTTCTTTCAAACTGCAAAAGTTAATAGTAGTCAATGGAATCTTTACTATGTAACTTGTGACCATTAATACTTGTTACCTTTACAATGTAATACTGCAATTAAAACGCCAACCACTAGTAGTATATAACAGTCCAACATCCATCCAAATATAACATACCAACATCCATCCAAAAGCTCATCAGTTTAGCAAATGGCTTCCAACAAAGGAAAAGGTATTCTTCCATGTTCTTTGCTATTATCTTACATCTTCAATTGCCAAACTACTAACTGTCCTATACAATGTTTCTTCTTACCATTCATTTGCAGAAATCATCAACATTTCAAGTGATAGCTCTGAGGCAAAATCATGTGATCCACCTAATTATGCATTTTCTTCAGACAGTGATGTATCCAGTGGATGGTCGAATTACTTTCCTAAAGAACCAAATCCTTACAAAGTAACTTCTAAAAGGGTTAAAAGCACTCCAACTGTGATTGACAAAAACGAAGCTAAGTTGGCCTTTCTTGCAAGGGAGAAAGTCCTAGGGCTGCCAGCACCAGCAACATGGAATGATCGTGGTATCAAAGCATGGGTTCCCAAAGAACCAAAAGGAAAAGGGACAAAGTAAGAGCTTAGGTCATGATCCATATGTTATTTGGTTACAATATATGTATGTATGAGGAATGGTTTAGGTAACCATCCTACAATAAAACCATTGTAGCCATACCATGAATCAGTGAAATGCTTCTTTCTCAAATTTCCAACAAGCTTAGACTGTTAACAAACACATTAGTTATCATAGGAAAAATTAACATAGGAAATACAAGCAACTATTTCATAAACTTAGTTAGCATTCAACATGTGATAACTTTACATTACATGCCCATCAACAACCTAAAGATTAGACTACTTGCCTAGTGACATACCTATCCCAACACATATTACACACAAACATCCCAACATTACCATGAACAACTTGTCATACAATTCCAACTTGGCCTTTACAGCCTTCAAGTCATCTCCCAACCTTGACTTTGTGACCTTCAACTCTTCTTCCACCCTTGACTTCTCCAACGCCAGTGACTCAATCATTGGTCCATTATCCATTCCTCTTTGCCTTTGCAAGAACCCGTATACCATGTCTTTGTAATATTGACTTGGAAGGTCATCATCAAGAAACTCGTACACACGACAAAGGTCACATTTGACATACCTTTTTCCTGGATTCGCCCTTGAACATGATGTTTGTACCCTTAATTGTCGATTGCAGTTGCAAAAAAACTCAATCTTTCCTCCAATTAAACGGGATTGGGCTGAACTTGATGTGCTCATTTTTAGGGTTCCTCACTTAATCTTTTTGTACCGTTTGGGATGATATGGGGGAAGAGGGAAAATGGGGGTGGTGTTATTAAAATGATAGGGTAACATTACCCCCCCCAAAAGTTTTAACATTTGGCAAAAAGGACCCATAAATAAAAAAAACGGGGAGTGGGTGATAGTATTAGTCATTAGGGGTGTTAATACACGCCACGTCATCAAAAAGGGGAATCATTGACACAATAACGTTAATTAGGCAAGTATGTGTATTTAATAGGAAAAAAAAAGTTACGTGTATACAATAGTAAAAGGTGGCAAGTTGGATGTATATTTAGACAATTTTCCCTATTTTTAATTACAATTAGTTGTGATAAATGAGGAAACATAATTAGAAATTAGATTTTAAATATGGGAATAGTCAACCTCAACTAAACAGAAATCCAAGTTGTTACATCCTAGTTGGCTTTACATGTGGCTTTAGTGAGGTGGCATTCTTGACGTGGCATCATGTCTATGTGGCTTTTATGAGGTGTCAAAATTTCAAAAAAAAACATTTTTTTTTATTATATATATATAGATATAGATAGATGTATTGATATTTGCTTTCTGATTTGTCACCAAATGATTAAATGTGTGTTCAATTTGTTGATGTCAGGAAGAGCTAATCAGATTTGGACATCGAGCGAAGCTATACACAATCATGTGACATATGGTAAAATTGAGGGTCCTGAGACAGTCGTGACTACAAAAGATATAACAATTGCAATTTGCAACTAAGGGGGTTGAAATTGATGGTTAGTGCTATGTTTTTTTCGAATATTTTCCCTTATCATGAACATAAAAAATTGTGACTAAAGAACATTAGAAAAATGAGATAAAGCAAAAGTAGCCAAAAAATATTTCAACGAGGATATCGAAATGTGAAAGTCCAGCAATATTTTTTACAGCTAATAAATCTTCTAATTGATCATGCAGTAGGTTAATCAATCAAAAAAAGGTCACAATGTTGTACAAAAAATAGATTTGTTAATGGTATTTCCATGTAAATGTTTAACCCATACTAAATTGGCAGTTTTGTTTTATATGTTTGTGATTTTATTGTAAGATGTATATTGCAATTAATTGGAAATCATTCATCACGTACAGAGGTTTTAAGCACCCTGTAATTTAGCATGCCCCATAAATTATATCGCCTTCGAAATATTTTCAATTATTAATCTAATGGTTTGGGATTACCTACATAGAGCGGGGATCGTGTTGTTACACGGATTGAAATCCTCTAATGTTGAGTTCAACATGACTAGTCATGTTACCTCACATAAAAATTTAGTGAGTCCCTTAATTTGAATTCAAAGTGGGTCATTTGTGGGACCACTATCTCTTACGTGAGAAAACATGACTATTGTCTAGTAATGTTGAACTCAACATTAGAGGATTCCAATCCTTGTTACACACAACAACTATTTGCATTAACAAAATTGAACACCTTTCTGTTTTTGAAAGAGTATGGTGGTTAGCTTCTTGTTGTGGCTCAACTGTATTTGTTGAAAGAGTATGGTGGTTAGTTTGTTTTTAAAACAGTCACTTAATTAGTTTGTTGTCGACATACAACTGGATTTCTGTGGGTTAATTAAGAACGGTGAATAGGTTAATGACCCAGATTATTTTATAGAAAGGATTTTGCTAACTAATCAAAAAATGCTCTAGTTCAATATATATATATATATATATATATATATATATATATATATATATATATATATATATATATATATATATATATATATATATATATATATAATAAATAAATAAATAAATAAAATAAAAAATAAAAAAACTAACCAATAAATGTATTAAACACACATTAAATGAACTTATAAATGTAAGTTGATAATATATGTTTGAAGAGGATGAATAATGTGTTTTATTGATCAATACCAATTACATTGAAGGGGGATATTGATGAGGCGAAAAATGAACCGTTTTTAAGGGGTCGTTTAAGCTCGGATTCGAATTTATTTGATCAAATATTGCCCTAAATCATTCCTTTTGTCATTTTAGGTACTTTTAGAATGAAATCTGAAAAAGGAAGCATTTTGGACGTTTTTGAAACAAAAAAGTGAAGAAAATGGCAAAGTCTTAATTTTCCTTGCTGGGAACAGTACCTGACGGCGTCACAAGCTTCAATATGACGGCGTCAAGAGTAATACAAGAGGTGGAAGTGGATGATACACGTGACGATCCAGAAAGTTTTGTATTTAGGAGATGACGGCGTCACCCAAGGCCGTCATGGTCCAAGAATTAGTGACGGCCCAGAACAAAATTACACATGACGGCGTCAAAAGTGGATCTAGGCAATCCGATTTCATTATGGGCGGCGAGTTGACGGCGTCACATGTTTACACATGACGCCGTCACCCTGTATAATATATATATATATATATATATATATATATATATATATATATATATATATATATATATATATATATATATATATATACACATATATATATATATATATACATATATATATGTATATACATATATATATATACATATATATATATGTATATATGTACATATATGTATATATATATATATATATATATATATATATATATATATATATATATATATATATATATATATATATATATATATATATATATATATATATATAATTTTCCAAATTTCATTTATTAGGGTGCAACTTTGAGGGAAAAACCCTAGGACGAATTTTTCCACCTTTTTCAAGGGTTTCAACCCTTTGAACTTTTTATGTCAATTTGAGATATATATATATATATATATATATATATATATATATATATATATATATATATATATATATATATATATATATATATATATATATATATATATATATGTATGTATATGTATATAGTTTTCCAAATTTCATTTATTAGGATGCAACTTTGAGGGAAAAACCCTAGGACGAATTTTTCCAGCTTTTTCAAGGGTTTCAACCCTTTGAACTTTTTATGTCAATTTGAGATAAGTACTCTTTCAATTTAATCAATATGTCTATGTGTTGCTTGAATATATCTTACACTTGTCTTCAATTTAACATGCTCGGCTAGATCACTCTTGTGTTTGCTTAGATGTAATGAAACATAGATGTTAATTATGGGTTGATTGTTTGTTTATAGTTGTTACGGATGATTGTATTTGATGTTAGGCTTAAGAAAACTGGCAGACTTCCATTTGTAACATGCTTGAACGTCTTAAGAAACATGATCGGAGGTGTACTACGATTTTTTGTTGTATTTAATGCGTAGGAGAATTCTAATGATCCCATGTTAGGAGCTTCTAACGGCTCGACATAGGAGTGAAGTAGGATCCTATAGAGTTAGGGAATATTGTACACGGCCCTACGACTAGTATTAAGGAATACGACCCGTTATCCATGTAATTGTAACAAGCTATCAACCTGTAAAAGATATCTAGGGAGTAATGAAACCTAAGTAAACACAACTTTCCTTATCATTGTTTACACCACACTAGTAATTAGATTTATTTTCATTTCTGTTATTTTATTTTGATTGCATCTTTAGTTATTGGGTTAATTGGCTAGCAACTAATTCCGCCCACTCTTCCAAAACCGAGATTTTACTTGCTTTTATAAAATATAAAAATGCAAAAAGAATCATCCATCACCTCTATACTTAATTTAGGAGACTTTCTAATCCTAGCGACACTATTCCTGAGTTGAACGATCAATCTCCCGATACTTGTCACTATACTTTACTACAACGATCAGGTACACTGCCTGGTGGGGGTTGCAAGATTCTCGAGATCCATCTAGAGGTAAAGCCTGGTGCGATTCCCACGTATCAAGTTTTTGGCGCCGCAGCCCGGGTCATAGTTATTTTCTAGGTTAGGATTTCTTTTTATTAGGTCTACTTGCTAGATCCCTTTCTAGTAAGGTTTTATTTTTATTTTTAGGTTTTCTTTAGTCTATCTTTTCTTTGTGTCTTTGTTTGTAAAACACCTTTCCATTGAATATTCCGTTAGCCACTATGGAGAACGCGAATCCAACATACTTCCGACCACAAAATTCACCCACTCCAAATGACATCTTAATGTTTAAACAACATGAAAATGAACCTATCTATGATGCATGGGCTCGTTTTAAATATTTACTCCGAAAAGTCCCTCATCATAATTTCGATCTGTGGTCCCAAATTGAAATATTTTACCATCGTATCGACCACTATACCAAAATGGACATTGACCATACCGCAGATGGGGACCTTTGGGGATTAAGTGCTGATGAAGCATGAGAAGCCATCGAGAATTGTGCCATACTCGCTAAGAAGAACAAATTTTGACTCCTCCCAAATCAACTAGTCAACCAGGTGCAGTTGATAGGCCCACATAGGAGAAAAAGTCAAGTGTTTTAAAATCCGTGGGAAGTACAGGAAAATCCCCGGGTCGTTAAGTCCAAACGAGATTGAAATTGTATTTTAAAACGTTTGTGGGAATGAGTGGTACTGAGGACAGTAACCAATAAAGATTTGGAATTGATTATACTGCTGATTACTTGGTATTTGAACAACTGAAACAATATTAACAATTATAGAAACACAGAATGATTACAAGTACACAAATTAGAAATCAGAAATGATTAAAGACAAAAGAAAAAGGTGAGTTTTAAACAATTTAAAACTACAGGGGGGCAACTAAAAATTTTACAAACTTAATTATTAAAAGAAAATTAAATTAAAAAGAAAATTATTTTTTTGATTATTTTATTATTTAATATTAATTATTTAAATAAAAACTATTTAATTATTTAATTTAAACTATTTAACTTATACTAAAAAGATTTAAATTTCAAAGATGTTCCCATCGCCCATGATGTCGGGTGGTGAAGAGTTACGAACAAAGACACAAAGAATTAAGATAGACTAAAGAAAACCTAAAAATAAAAATAAAATCTTACTAGAAAGGAATCTAGCAAGTAGACCTAATAAAAAGAGATTCTAACCTAGACAATAACTATTCCCCAGGCTGCGGCGCCAAAAACTTGATGCGTGGGAATTGCACCAGGCTTTACCTCTCAAGGGATCTTGAGAAGCTTACAACCCCCACCAGGCAGTGTACCTGATCATTGTAGTATAGTATAGTGACAAGTACCGGGGGATTGATCGTTCAGCTAGGAATAGTGTCGCTAGGATTAGAAAACCTAAATAGTAGTTCTAAAGATGAGGGATGATTATTTTTGTATTTTTATATTTTTTTAGAAAGCAAATAAAATTCTCGGGTTTGAGGGATTTGGGCGGAATTAGTTGCTAGTCAACTAACCCAATACTGAGATGCACTCAAAATAAAATACAAAAAATGAAATTAAACTAAATTATACTAAAGTTGTGAGCAATAAGTGGAGAAAATGTGTTTACATAGATTTCATTACTCCCTAGACATCTTTTACATGTTAATTACTTGTTATAGTTGCATGGATGACGGATTGTATTCCTTAATACCATTCATGGGGTGACGCACTTAACTCCCCAATTCTATGAGCTCTTATCTCCTCCAATACCATGCCCTGCACAACCATAGGGATTATAAACAGTGGTTCATGCATTAAATACAACCAATAAAGACCTAGTGCATATCGGTTCATGTTTCCTAAGACGTTCAAGCATGTTACCAATTGGAGATCTGCCAGTTTTCTTAAGCCTAACATATAAATTCATTCATCCAAAACAAACTATAAACAAGTAATCAACATATAATTAACATCTAGGTTTCATTAGATCCAAACAAACACAAGATAGATCTAGCCTAGCATGATGGAATTAAGACAAGAACAAGATATAGACAACCAACACATAGACATATTGATTGAATTAAAAGAACACTTATATTAATTACACATGAAAGGTATCAAGGGCTTGGAACCCTTGAAAAACCTGTAAAATTCGCACCAAAATCGTACTTAGGGTTTCTCCAAAACTTCTCTCCTTTTAATGAAAAAATTAGAAAACTATATATAGGAAATAGGGTCTGACGGCGTCAAGACCAAATAGGTGACGCCGTCACCTCACCGCCAAAATAATTCTCGGACTGCCTTGATCTACTTCTGACGCCGTCATGTGTTATTCATTTCCAGGCCGTCATGCATTTTCCTCTTGACGCCCTTCCTTGTGACGCCGTCAAATCTGTTCTGGATCGTCATGGAAATTGCTCTTGACGCCGTCAGGATGTTACTCTTGACGCCGTCACCTACTGTTCCCAGCAAGGAAAATTAAGACTTTGGCGTTTTCTTCACTTTTATGCTCCAAAAACGTTCGAATTGCTTCCTTTTCCAGATTTCTCTCCCAAAGTACCTAAAATCACAAAAGGAATGATTTAGGGCAATATTTGATCAAATAAATTCGAATTCCGGCTTAAATGACCCCCTAAAAGTGGTTCATTTTTCGCCTCATCAAATACTTGTAATGATAATCTTACTCTTAGTTCTATGGAAGTTCCTAGTTTTGATGAACCGGAGCCTCAACCAAAACTGTTGCCTAATCTTCCATCCTTGGATGAAAATTTAGGAATTAAAATAGGTTCTGACCCACCCATCAAACCATATAGTCCGGGTAGTCTTAGGATAAAGGTAGTGGACTCTAAGCCTTGTAGAGAGGAAGCCAATATAGGAGTGGAAAATGAACTTACATGCTTACATCACCCATTTATGATTGATCACAAGAAACATTATGGGTTTAAACCGGGTTTATTAGGTCAAGATGGATTCCCAACTAGGAGTCTCTTGAAGTTGATTGAAAATGATCCCTTTCTAGGAGAAAATCTTAATCCACCCATTAACGCGATTGAATTACGTAAGGTTATGATGATAGGAGCACACCCCTTTGAGCATATAATTCATCCACCACTCTTTCCTCACGAGGCATATTTACACCCTAAGGGTGTGTATCGCTACTTCCACCCGCACTTAATCCTAAGTGTAGGGAAAACCTCCCCTATCTTCGTTAAATAAGGGTAAAGTCAGGCTCGTGACTCAAACAAAAACAAGCGCTCCTTGGGAGGCAACCCATGTTTTATGTGTTTTTATTTGTTTGTTTGTTTGTTTGTTTGATTTTAGTTGTTTCCGTATGCATGTTTTATTTTTATTGTTTGTGGCTCATGTTTCAAAGTAAATTGTGAAAATGCTTTATTTTGTTTTTAACTTCGTCTTAATTGCATATAAAGGTATTTTGCAAAAGATAAGTGTAAGGGAGATCCAAATTTGTTTATAAGAACGAAATTGAGCATGAACCACAACAATAATAAATGGACATGTGTATTAGTACTTGTTAGAGTCAAATGCTTGTATCGAGTCATAATGATGTTTTGTAGGATTTTCCAGGAAGTATGACCAAGTTTTTCCAGAAATTTTCCGGAAACTTAACATAAGAATTTCTGCAGGTCACTTCTGACGGCGTTACGAGTTAACTCTTGACGGCGTCACGTGTAAAAATCAGGAAATTTTACCGGTTTTGTTTTTTTAACGGAGTCTTACGGTTTTTGTGAATTATTAAGTTTTATAATCTCCAGGAAATCTGCAAACTTCATTCCACAAGCATTATATCTTATTTTGTTTTCTAGGATTTAGTAACTTATATAGGTTGCCGCCGATTTTATGAAAGGTTGTCTTGTCTATTTTCTCAGGATTTACAGGTTATGTATGACAAGAAGATGATTTATATTCTGGAAGGGAAGCTTTGATTGTTCATTTTCTTGGAGGAAGATTTAACCTGGCCACCTAATTATCCATACCGAGCGAATCAGGGGAGTATTTGATTTCATTCTTTTTACTTTTTAACTTTTACATTCTTTACTTGAACATTGGGGACAATGTTCATCCTAAGTGTAAGGGGAGGGTAAAAAGATGATACCTTACATATGCACTTTCGCTTGAGTTTGTTTTGTTTAATGGTAGATGTGTAATAAAACTATGAGAAACACTTGTTAGTGTAATTTTAGCGCCAAATTTAAAATTTTTTACAACATTTAGGAGTGAAACTTTAGCCATAGCAAGCGTCTCATGGATAGGAGATTGTATGACTAGCACATAACCGTATATTCAGAAAAATTTTCCACCCAAATATGTGAGGTTCGCCTTTAGATTTGATAGGAAAAGCATTCATTATTAGTGCTTACGAGTGTACCGGTAGCATTTAGATTCTAGAACTTGCGTTAGTGATGCATCCCGAGACCGCTAGTGAGACTACATTCGTGTAGTAGGATTTACTACATGATAAGAGGCATTAGGATCACCCTTGTGTTAAACCCGTATTATAATTACTTGACCATTTAAGTCATATTACTTGGCTAGTTAAGTCAACTAATTTTTCCCACACTCTTAGCGTTGTACTCATTTTTAGTACACGAAACCCCTAGTACACCCCTCCGAGCCTATCTTTTCTTTTCTAACTTTAAGCATTTTACTTAAAGGAAGAATTTGTTACACCCCACTTAAATGTACACCCAAATCGCCTTAGCCTTCCGTGTATGCACTCATCTTTAGTGCATTATTATTATTCGTTAAACCCTAAGTTAATTATCTAATTGATTACATGGTTGCTAAGTCGAGTCATATCCTTGTACATATTGTTTTGGGACGATTGGGACTCATGGGTAAGTACTTATTTTATAGAGTAATGGGGAAGAATATCATTTATTACCCCCATATGTACGTTAATCTTAAAAGTGCTCCAAGTGTTTTGATTTTCTTAATTCGAGTCATTAGATTAGTTTATTGTAAAGTATGTAAAAATTCAAGTGTAAGGGGAATGTTCATCCCCTATGATGTATTATTTTGGATGGTAGGGTAAGAGTGTATGCAAAAAAAAAAAAAAAAAAAAAAAAAAAAAAAAAAAAAGAAAAAAAAAATTAAGAAAAGAAAAAAAATAGAAAATGGAAAAAGAAAAAGAGAAAAACATACGGACTACCATCCCTTTTCATTCTATGCTTATTTTATGTTTTTTTATTTTTCATTTATTAGCTTAAGTCGAGTCTAGTCTTGGCTTAGCAACGCCATATTGTACATGTAATTAACCAAGATTGTTAACTCGCCACCAGTAAAACTTCCTTTATCCAACAAAACCGTGTATTTCATATCCCTACACCTAATGTTACAACCCTTTAAAAAGACCTCTTTGATAGTTTATCCTAGGTGCTTACGCCATGCGGTGGAGGTTTGATCCTTTCCCAAGCCTTTGGTAATCTATTTTGCTATGACAGGTAGTGAGAGATATCTTCCGTTTCCATATTGTAATTTATACTTTATTACACCCGAGAGATGTGAGTATCTAAACACTATTTGTGAGGTGCTAGTGTATAACCTCCGTGCTTGTCTATTGGTCTTTAGTGGAACGATTATTTGTTGTAATTACTTTTATATTAGTGTTAAATGACCCCTAACTTGTATTTTGAGTAAAATAAAAGCGCATTTGCTTGAGGACAAGCAAATCTCAAGTGTAAGGGTATATGATGAGGCGAAAAATGAACCACGTTTTGGGGGTCATTTAAGCCCGGAATTGAATTTATTTGATCAAATATTGCCCTAAATCGTTCCTTTTGTGATTTTAGGTACTTTGGGAGTGAAATCTGGAAAAGGAGGCAATTCAGACGTTTTTGGAGCATAAAAGTGAAGAAAACGCCAAAGTCTTAATTTTCCTTACTGGGAACAGTAGGTGACGGCGTCAAGAGTAACATCCTGACGGTGTCAAGAGCAATTTCCATGACGACCCAGTACAGATGTGTGGGCGTCACGAAGTAGAGTGTCAAGAAGAAAATGCATAACGGCCTGGAAATGTATAACACATGACGGCGTCAGAAGTAGATCAAGGCAGTCCGAGAAATATTTTGGCGGCGAGGTGACGGCGTCACCTATTTGGTCTTGACGCCGTCAGACCCTATTTCCTATATATAGTTTTCTAATTTTCACATTAAAAAGAGAGAAGGTTTGGAGAAACCCTAAGTACGAACTTGGTGCGAATTTTACAGGTTTTTCAAGGGTTCTAACCCCTTGATACCTTTCATGTGTAATTGAGATAAGTATTCTTTTAATTCAATCAATATGTCTATGTGTTGGTTGTCTATATCTTGTTCTTGTCTTAATTCCATCATGCTAGGCTAGATCTATCTTGTGTTTGCTTGGATCTAATGAAACCTAGATGTTAATTATGTGTTGATTACTTGTTTATAATTGTTTTGGATGAATGAATTATATGTTAGGCTTAAGAAAACTGGCAGATCTCCAAATGGTAACATGCTTGAACGTCTTAAGAAACATTAACTGATGTGTACTAGGTCTTTATTGGTCATATTTAATGCATGAGCCACTGTTTATAATCCCTATGGTTGTGTTGGGCATGGTATAGGAGGAGATAAGAGCTCATAGAATTGGGGAGTTAAGTGCGCCACCCCATGAATGATATTAAGGAATACAATCCGTCATCCATGCAACTATAACAAGTAATTAACGTGTAAAAGATGTCTAGGGAGTAGTGAAATCTAAGTAAACACATTTTCTCCACTTATTGCTCACAACTTTAGTATAATTTAGTTTATTTTCATTTTTAGTATTTTATTTTGATTGCATCTTAGTATTGGGTTAGTTGACTAGCAACTAATTCCGCCCAAATCCTTCAAACCCGAGATTTTTACTTGCTTTCTAAAAAATATAAAAATACAAAAATAATCATCCCTTATCTCTAGAACTAGTATTTAGGTTTTCTAATCCTAGCGACACTATTCCTAGCTGAACGATCAATCCCCCGGTACTTGTCACTATACCATACTACAACGATCAGGTACACTGCCTGGTGGGGGTTGTAAGCTTCTCAAGATCCCTTGAGAGGTAAAGCCTGGTGCGATTCCCACGTATCAGATATACACTTTATTACACCCGAGAGATGTGAGTATCTAAACACTATTTGTGAGGTGCTAGTGTATGACCTCCGTGCTTGTCTTTGGTCTTTAGTGGAACGATTATTTGTTGTAATTACTTTTATATCACTAGGCCAAAAATGACCTATGGTCACACATGCTCGATTTGGAACAGCCACACATTGAAATATTTGTGTGGCTGAAGGTAGGAAAATTGACAGGATTTACGAATTACTCACACATGAGAATTTCGAATGTGTGACCATAAGACCTCTATTGCCACACAATCGACCCTTATGTGACTAAACGTAACTGGTGATTTTGTTCCAGATCATTTAGTCACATATGCTTTTGGAACGTGTGACAAATACAAGTGACCTTGATGCCATATATGGTCAGACTAAACTTATAGTCACGTTTGCTTCTAATAGTATGACCAAATGCCATATACGGTCACACAAAACAGTTTGTCACACATTATTTAAGTGTAGCCAAAATCCAGTACATATAGTCACACTAAACAGTTTGTCACACATTATTTAAGTGTAGCCAAAACATGATTTGTGTGACTAAATGTTAACAAAGGCCACACAAAAACCCAATTCATGTGGCAAGTGGATGATCAATAGTTACACAAAATACACATTCATTCACTTTAAAGAGCATATGGTCACACTTATTAACACTTTTGGTTACTTGATGGTTAGTTGTATGTGACTAAATACACTCCCAAAATCATGCTTTGTGTGACTAAATGTTACCAAAGGCCACACAAAAACCAAATTCATGTGGCAAGTGGATGATCAATAGTCACACAAAATACACATTCCTTCACTTTAAAGAGCATATGGTCACACTTATTAACACTTTTGTTCACTTGATGGTTAGTTGTATGTGACTAAATACACTCCCAAAATCATGCTTTGTGTGACTAAATGTTACCAAAGGCCACACAAAAACCAAATTCATGTGGCAAGTGGATGATCAATAGTCACACAAAATATACATTCCTTCACTTTAAAGAGCATATGGTCACACTTATTAACACTTTTGGACACTTGATGGTTAGTTGTACGTGACTAAATTCACTCCCAAGAACATGGTTTGTGTGACTAAATGTTAGTAAAGGCCACACAAAAACCAAATTCATGTGGCAAGTGGATGATCAATAGTCACACAAAATACACATTCCTTCACTTTAAACAGCATATGGTCACACTTATTAAAACTTTTGGTCACTTGATGGTTAGTTGTATGTGACTAAATACACTCCCAAAAACATGCTTTGTGTGACTAAATGTTAATAAAGGCCACACAAAAACCAAATTCATGTGGCAAGTGGATGATCAATAGTCACACAAAATACACATTCCTTCACTTTAAATAGCATATGGTCACGCTTATTAACACTTTTGGTCACTTGATGGTTAGTTGTATGTGACTAAATACACTCCCAAAAACATGCTTTGTGTGACTAAATGTTACCAAAGGCCACACAAAAACCAAATTCATGTGGCAAGTGGATGATCAATAGTCACACAAACTACACATTCCTTCACTTTAAATAGCATATGGTCCCACTTATTAACACTTTTGGTCACTTGATGGTTAGTTGTATGTGACTAAATTCACTCCCAAAAACATGCTTTATGTGACTAAATGTTACCAAAGGCCACAAAAACCAAATTCATGTGGCAAGTGGATGATCCACAGTCACACAAAATACACATTCCTTCACTTTAAACAGCATATGGTCACACTTATTAACACTTTGTGTCACTTGATAGTTAGTTGTATGTGACTAAATTCACTCCTAAAAACATGCTTTGTGTGACTAAATGTTACCAAAAGCCACACAAAAACCAAATTCATGTGGCAAGTGGATGATCAATAGTCACACAAAATACACATTCTTTCACTTTAAACAGCATATGGTCACACTTATTAACACTTTTGGTCACTTGATGGTTAGTTGTATGTGATTAAATACACTCCCAAAAACATGCTTTGTCACTACAAGAAAAAGTGGTATTTAGGAGGGTGGAAAACTGTAACAATTCGCATTTTCAAGTTAATTACTTTTCCCAGCAGGTCACCCAAGCCTGTACTACTCTCGCATGAGCACGCTTAACCGTATGGGCGATTAACCGTTAGACCACAAAACGCGTTTCTAAGACGATTTGAGTTTTCAACTTATTAGAAAAAGTCAACATATTTTTTCCCTCCTCCATTGACCAAAAATCATCCCTTGATGTTATAATCATTTCGTGATTTTTAGGCTTACGGTTTGATGTCTAAAAGACATTTAATACCAACCGACACTAGACTGAGCCCAGTCTAGACATTATAAGTCATTTTAAATCATTTATAACCTATTAGAAAAGTAATATTTTACTTTTCTCAATTTTACGCAATATTCGTACATTTTACGTATTACGCGTTTTAGACCCGTGTTTCCAGTTTTTAGCAGGGTTTACCATCCAAATGGAACCTACCACTCATTTTATATTTTATTATGGGACATATGGACATGTCTAACAATACTTTAAAGTTTCATAATTTTACGACACCCGGTTTTACGTTTTGAGGCCTAACCATTTACGGTTGGCAATTCCCGGAGTCAAAACTAATCAAATATCTAGATTTTTATCATCCAAGGCACACCTCACCCCCCTTATCCATGTTGAACCGCCAATAGGGGGGGGAGTCACCATGGTGTGGCTTGATCTTGACCATTGATCTCTAGGATCATTACAAGTGTCTTAACTAACCATGGTTAAACTCTAACCCAATATATGGTTAACTATTTTTCCTACCCTATAAATACCAAGCTAAACACATGTAATTCCTTGCACCACACCTTCTTATAACCTTCAAGTCCTAAAACCTAAGGCACTTTTCTTATATTTTGTAAGAAAGTTAACTAGTTTTTGAAAGAAAACTAGTGTTTGATCTTCAATCTTGGAAATTTTCTAAGAAAAGTTGTTATAACTTTAAAGTCTCCAAAAAGACGTCGTTATAATCTTCAAATAGCTTTGGACTTCAAGAAGGCGTCGTTATAATCTTCAAATAACCTCGGTTTTTCATAGATTGCAAAGGGTGAAGCTTAAGTCTATCAAAGTCATATCCTTACATGTTAACTTCCTTTCATCTTTGAAAGCCAAAAGTTGTAAGCCAAACCCTAACTTGCTTCTTGTTAAATAATCATGTTCATGTTATTTACATACTATTCTTGCTATATTATGTCTTGTATGCATGTCCATGATGTATAAAAATGAGTAAAACATGTTGTTATAATTGATTGTTAAGATAAGTTACTAAAACAAGTAAACTAGTGACTTTCTTGGTAAGACCTGATCAAAATGGTAAAAATATGATGTTGGATCATTACATATTACAGTAGAGGACTTAACAAGGAAACCATAGCAATTTGAACCACCCAAAACGAGTATACGAGTCAAAAGTTACGCCCATTTGAAGTTACCAAAGATTTCCGGCAAAACTGCCTAAATAGCATTCTGATCAAATTTTGATTTTGAAAGTCCCACTTCTGGTCCGATTCATCAAAAAGTTAAAACACGAAAGTTGTCCGGAACGACGTTTTCGTTTAGAAGCAAAGAAGCTCGAGCCCTGAAAACGCTTTCCGAGTGATAAATTCTTCAAATTCTTAAACAGCCCATTTTTAGACCAAAGTCACTATATTATGGTTATACTCTAAAAGGAACAAGAGGTCTTATGACCTATAATCAAGACCACAACCATGGCTAGAGCCAAGGTTGAGTCTCAAGACCATGTAACAATGACCAAAGGTCATGGCAAGGCCATGACGAAATGACCATGTAAGCTTATTTAGGCGTAAACATGAAACAAAGAGTTAACGATAACTTGAACAAACAATTTGGATCTACTTCACTTAAAGGAACCATGAGATATTACAAAGAAAAATGGTCATACAAGACTTATGAAACTACCCCTAATAACAATCTTCATGTACAAATAAACTTTCCTAAGTTTATTCAAGTATCGGACATGTAACTTTTCGGATCAAAACTTATATCTATATATTTCATCAACTACTACAATAGTAGGGAGCCTCATGTGAGGAGTTCATTATGTAAGCCGTCGAGTTGAGTTGTGGATTTACGAGTTAAAGTGTCCTGGCTCCTCGAACGCTTACTAACATGACTTCTGAATTATGTCGGCCCGAACGGTAGTAAACGATATACAAAACATACATGTTCATGAATCTTTTCTTTCAAAGACTTACACTATACATCATACCACATCATGGACTAAGTGCAAGATATATATATTGGCATGTTATGTTTCCTTAGACATTATACCAAACCTAAGTTGCAACAATTATTCTAGGTTGCTCGTAGAAGTTCTTACGGCATACCCATCATTCTCATTATACATCATCCAACTCAAGGTGAGTTCATAGCCCCACTTTCCATTACTTAATTGTTTTACAAACCCTTGGGGGGAATACATGCTATTTTTAACCGAGCACAATGTTTTTAAATTGTATGCTTGCCTGATTGTTTTATTATCACTAAGTACCAGCCTTGCTAAACCGAGATCCTTTATTATGAACCCTTTAATCACTAGCAATAGTGAGCGCGAATATTGTGAATAGGCCTATTGGGATTGACGAATCCCATTTGTTTTGACTAAGTTCAAACAAATGCATTAATATTTGAGACATTAGGTATGACGGCAAAGTACCTACCAGGATAAATCTGCCGATCGATATTGGTACACGTTAACGTTTTGGTGTCATAAGCTTAGTGTATAATACATTTTATGGGCGTATAATAACGTAGCCTACCTGTTTTGTTTCCAAACATTGGTGTGAGTTTATAGCTCACACTACGATTATTGTGTTCAAACGATTTAACTACAAACACTACGATTATTGTGTTCAACGATTTACTACCAACACATTGTGTTCAAACATTAAACAAACTCTAAGAATATCACTCAACCTTTGTGTTAACCTCTCAAGCATGTATTTCAGGTTCATGACGATCAAGGATGGCACGGAAGGGCACGGATACTCAAGAGGGCTATAAATTTTTATTATCATTCAAAAACTCATTTATTATACATTGTAAACATGGAACCATTTGGGACTTCATTTTGTAATCTCTGATATTTATACAATTTGAATGATAAATCTTTTAAAACGACTCAATTGGAGTTTGTTTTCTATTATTGTGACTATTGTGCCGTCGAGTAACACCCAGTTTGAATTCCGCTGCATTCATGAATTGGGGGTGTTACAGATTGGTATCAGAGCCATGGTTATAGAGAAACGGGTCTAATTGAGACCTAAACTATAACCACATGTACAAGCAAAAACATTTTATAGCCTTCCGCTCTCCGTGTCTTCCATCCTCCAGACGATTATGAACTTAGTAAGCATGTTATGCTACACTAACATATTAGTATATTCATATATACCCATTTTGAGCATTTCCCCGTAGACATTTTTATGCTACACAAACATAATTGCATATTAATATATGTACCCTAAACATAATTGAGCATTTCCCCATAAGCATTTTATATACTACATGAACATATTAGTATATTGATATATAAACTCGGTTTATTTTCAATCATTTATCTAAACAATGGACTAAACATATCTGCGTATGCCTATTCTAAGGCATTTCGGCACAGCCACACTCTCCCAATCATGTTCCTACTCCAACATTCATTTTCCAAGACATTGTGAGATACAATGGTCTCATTCACTTTTCAAGACATTGTGAGATACAATGGTCTCATTCATTTTCCAAGACATTGTGAGATACAATGGTCTCATTCATTTTCCAAGACATTGTGAGATACAATGGCCTCATTCATTTTCCAAGACATTGTGAGATACAATGGTCTCATTCATTTTCCAAGACATTGTATGATACAATGGTCTTAATCATTTCTCAAATGTTTTGAGTCACACAATGGCCTAACCTACTTCCCAGACATTGTGAATTGCACAATGGTCTAACCTACTTCCGAGACATTGTGTTTTGTGCAAATGGTCTCTAGAATTATTCCATCACATCATCAATATCATTTCTTATGATATCAAAAACCCGTCACAATCTATCGATTTCAAAACAAGAAATATGAGATTTCTAAAGGACAAACAAATCCATCACCTACAAAAGCTGAAGTTCAGCTCTACATTCATCAAAGTTTTCTTCTGAAACCTTCATTACTAAAAGTTCGTGATCCTGGCCAAGTATGTTCTATTTTAGAACTACTTAAAACTTCCTTTCCATACGTACCTACCCTTACTATCTTCTATGCAATAGAATATGAAAACATAGGTTACAAGTCTTGTATGGGCGGGACTTGCAACTAAATTGTTTGACATCGCCTTTGTTTAGCGGACAGTTTCCCGAAAGCAACGGACATATCAAAAGTATACCTAATTTAGGTATTTCAAAATTTTATCGAACCTTGGCTAAATATAGACTAGTCACCTATATTTAACCTAGGGACAGTGGAATATAGTCTGACTAACTATATTCGACTTAAAATTTCCAAATACTGAGAGTAGTTGTACTAAGGTTATGTTTAGATTGATTTCCTACATGAACACGATAAACCACCAGAATACATTAAAACAATCTAGAGACACGATAGTGTCTTACCACTCAACAAGATCTTAACACCTTAATTTCATTCTTGAAAGTTTTCATTTATGAGATAATCCGAACTACTATCTTGGGATAGTTATCAATTCTTCTCTTCATCCTGTAGAAGTACTATCCTGTTTAGGTCCTAAGGATACCATTCCATCATAAACCTTTAAAGTCTCTTAAGATTTTCAAAGCAAACTCAACATCTATACCTAAGAGTATTAATGTTAAGCATACACTACACACTTTTGTTCATCAACATATCACATCATTATCTTCACAACCGTTACAAACACAAGCTCATTAACAGATTTTGATGCACTTTTAAAGCTCAAATCATCCTTAGTTACACCACAAGCACCTTTATCAGCTTTACAAGATTGAATATTCATCTTGTACTTTTGGAACACCAGTATCATCTCGTAATACACTACCTTGTAACTCACCGGCTAAGTATGAATGTTGGGTTGGGAATTCTTAAGTAGGATGATTTGTAATTATTTGAATGAATTGGGGGTGTTACAGATTTAAATAAAGAAATTGTAAATCACCGAACCATAAGTTTATATTCCTCTATTTACATTGTTTGGGATGCCTCTCTATGTAAATAAAGAATTATAAACAAGTGGGCTTATTTGTATCCAAAATAACATAAGTATGAAGTCAACCTACATTACATTGCTCGGGTATGGCTTGATACCTACATTACATTGCTCGGGTATGGCATGATACCTACATTACATTGCTCGGGTATGGCATGATACCTACATTATATTCGCCACAAGAAATCTTATCTTTTCACCGACATCACTTCAAACCATGACATAAACACTAGGTACAACAACCGATTACCTACTATGCTATGATTGCAACTACTAACCCAATTTCCATTGATATTCCACTACTATATCAATTTCCATTTATTGGATTCCTATGTAAATTGCTATTGTTGTTCAACTGTTATATCAATTGCTATTGATACTTGACAACTATATCAATTTCCATTTTGATATTTAACTATATCAATTTCTGTACAACTACTATATCAGTTTCTATTAATAATCGACTGCTATATCAATTTTCTTTGATATTCGACTATTATATGGATCTTTACTGATATTCAACCATGTTATCAATCTCTATTGACACACCATATTCTGAGACAAATCAAACTACATCACTGGTAACCCCAGACTTTAGTCCTCATAAGTAACCACACATCTTTATCGACACCACTCCAACATATGACACACAAAGAACTTCGGGACGAAGTTCCCCGTAAGGGGTAGAGACTGTAACAATTCGCATTTTCAAGTTAATTACTTTTCCCAGCAGGTCACCCAAGCCTGTACTACTCTCGCATGAGCACGCTTAACCGTATGGGCGATTAACCGTTAGACCACAAAACGCGTTTCTAAGACGATTTGAGTTTTCAACTTATTAGAAAAAGTCAACATATTTTTTCCCTCCTCCATTGACCAAAAATCATCCCTTGATGTTATAATCATTTCGTGATTTTTAGGCTTACGGTTTGATGTCTAAAAGACATTTAATACCAACCGACACTAGACTGAGCCCAGTCTAGACATTATAAGTCATTTTAAATCATTTATAACCTATTAGAAAAGTAATATTTTACTTTTCTCAATTTTACGCAATATTCGTACATTTTACGTATTACGCGTTTTAGACCCGTGTTTCCAGTTTTTAGCAGGGTTTACCATCCAAATGGAACCTACCACTCATTTTATATTTTATTATGGGACATATGGACATGTCTAACAATACTTTAAAGTTTCATAATTTTACGACACCCGGTTTTACGTTTTGAGGCCTAACCATTTACGGTTGGCAATTCCCGGAGTCAAAACTAATCAAATATCTAGATTTTTATCATCCAAGGCACACCTCACCCCCCTTATCCATGTTGAACCGCCAATAGGGGGGGGGGAGTCACCATGGTGTGGCTTGATCTTGACCATTGATCTCGAGGATCATTACAAGTGTCTTAACTAACCATGGTTAAACTCTAACCCAATATATGGTTAACTATTTTTCCTACCCTATAAATACCAAGCTAAACACATGTAATTCCTTGCACCACACCTTCTTATAACCTTCAAGTCCTAAAACCTAAGGCACTTTTCTTATATTTTGTAAGAAAGTTAACTAGTTTTTGAAAGAAAACTAGTGTTTGATCTTCAATCTTGGAAATTTTCTAAGAAAAGTTGTTATAACTTTAAAGTCTCCAAAAAGACGTCGTTATAATCTTCAAATAGCTTTGGACTTCAAGAAGGCGTCGTTATAATCTTCAAATAACCTCGGTTTTTCATAGATTGCAAAGGGTGAAGCTTAAGTCTATCAAAGTCCTATCCTTACATGTTAACTTCCTTTCATCTTTGAAAGCCAAAAGTTGTAAGCCAAACCCTAACTTGCTTCTTGTTAAATAATCATGTTCATGTTATTTACATACTATTCTTGCTATATTATGTCTTGTATGCATGTCCATGATGTATAAAAATGAGTAAAACATGTTGTTATAATTGATTGTTAAGATAAGTTACTAAAACAAGTAAACTAGTGACTTTCTTGGTAAGACCTGATCAAAATGGTAAAAATATGATGTTGGATCATTACATATTACAGTAGAGGACTTAACAAGGAAACCATAGCAATTTGAACCACCCAAAACGAGTATACGAGTCAAAAGTTACGCCCATTTGAAGTTACCAAAGATTTCCGGCAAAACTGCCTAAATAGCATTCTGATCAAATTTTGATTTTGAAAGTCCCACTTCTGGTCCGATTCATCAAAAAGTTAAAACACGAAAGTTGTCCGGAACGACGTTTTCGTTTAGGACCAAAGAAGCTCGAGCCCTGAAAACGCTTTCCGAGTGATAAATTCTTCAAATTCTTAAACAGCCCATTTTTAGACCAAAGTCACTATATTATGGTTATACTCTAAAAGGAACAAGAGGTCTTATGACCTATAATCAAGACCACAACCATGGCTAGAGCCAAGGTTGAGTCTCAAGACCATGTAACAATGACCAAAGGTCATGGCAAGGCCATGACGAAATGACCATGTAAGCTTATTTAGGCGTAAACATGAAACAAAGAGTTAACGATAACTTGAACAAACAATTTGGATCTACTTCACTTAAAGGAACCATGAGATATTACAAAGAAAAATGGTCATACAAGACTTATGAAACTACCCCTAATAACAATCTTCATGTACAAATAAACTTTCCTAAGTTTATTCAAGTATCGGACATGTAACTTTTCGGATCAAAACTTATATCTATATATTTCATCAACTACTACAATAGTAGGGAGCCTCATGTGAGGAGTTCATTATGTAAGCCGTCGAGTTGAGTTGTGGATTTACGAGTTAAAGTGTCCTGGCTCCTCGAACGCTTACTAACATGACTTCTGAATTATGTCGGCCCGAACGGTAGTAAACGATATACAAAACATACATGTTCATGAATCTTTTCTTTCAAAGACTTACACTATACATCATACCACATCATGGACTAAGTGCAAGATATATATATTGGCATGTTATGTTTCCTTAGACATTATACCAAACCTAAGTTGCAACAATTATTCTAGGTTGCTCGTAGAAGTTCTTACGGCATACCCATCATTCTCATTATACATCATCCAACTCAAGGTGAGTTCATAGCCCCACTTTCCATTACTTAATTGTTTTACAAACCCTTGGGGGGAATACATGCTATTTTTAACCGAGCACAATGTTTTTAAATTGTATGCTTGCCTGATTGTTTTATTATCACTAAGTACCAGCCTTGCTAAACCGAGATCCTTTATTATGAACCCTTTAATCACTAGCAATAGTGAGCGCGAATATTGTGAATAGGCCTATTGGGATTGACGAATCCCATTTGTTTTGACTAAGTTCAAACAAATGCATTAATATTTGAGACATTAGGTATGACGGCAAAGTACCTACCTGGATAAATCTGCCGATCGATATTGGTACACGTTAACGTTTTGGTGTCATAAGCTTAGTGTATAATACATTTTATGGGCGTATAATAACGTAGCCTACCTGTTTTGTTTCCAAACATTGGTGTGAGTTTATAGCTCACAGTACGATTATTGTGTTCAAACGATTTAACTACAAACACTACGATTATTGTGTTCAAACGATTTAACTACAAACACTACGATTATTGTGTTCAACGATTTACTACCAACACATTGTGTTCAAACATTAAACAAACTCTAAGAATATCACTCAACCTTTGTGTTGACCTCTCAAGCATGTATTTCAGGTTCATGACGATCAAGGATGGCACGGAAGGGCACGGATACTCAAGAGGGCTATAAATTTTTATTATCATTCAAAAACTCATTTATTATACATTGTAAACATGGAACCATTTGGGACCTCATTTTGTAATCTCTGATATTTATACAATTTGAATGATAAATCTTTTAAAACAACTCAATTGGAGTTTGTTTTCTATTATTGTGACTATTGTGCCGTCGAGTAACACCCAGTTTGAATTCCGCTGCATTCATGAATTGGGGGTGTTACAAAAACTGTGCCAAATACTCAAAAAGCCATGCCAAATGCTATTTGGCACGGCTTTGGCACACTTTTGGCTCCGTCCTAAATATGAGGGTGCCAAATACATTTGGGTCGGGTTGAAACCGTGCTAAATAGTATTTGGCACAGTTCTTGGGACGGTTTAACTTTGGGGTGCCACGAGTGAGGTATTTGGCACGATTGATAATCTTGCGTTCCAAATGGTCATTCGTCACACTTTTATATCCCGTGCCAAATGCCTATTTGATACCAATTCATTTCCCGTGCTGAATGCTCATTTGGTACAGTTTTTATTTACAGTGCCAAAATTAACTAGGACGATTTTATCTACCATGACAAATGTATTTGGCATGGTTCCGGTTTTTTTGCCAAACGTATTTGGCACATTTTTATCCGCCTTGCCAAATAACATTTGGCATATTTTTTCATTCATTATAAAAGTAATTTGGCACAGTTTTGCATTCTTCAATTAGTTAATCATCGTAGCAACAAACTATCTCAATTTTTCGAAAATGTAATTCAATCGAACCCAAAAATAAATTGAACTCAATTTTTATTAATAATCAATAAAATCAAGTCAACATGGTCACTTGAATACCATAAAGTAAAAAGCAATGCGTGTAACATCCTTGTAAACCTTAGTCTTTAGAATGGAAAAGTCATAACTAGAACTCAATAAAAATTACTAAGATGATTTATTACTAACGGAAACGAATAAAGCTTATCGGATCAAGTCTTCTTCATCACGTCTTCTTCATAAACCCTATATAACATAATACTAACATTAGAAATATATATGGAACAAAAAAAAGTTCGATATAGAAAATAGCAATAGGGTATAAATGACTTGTTTGCAACCACAAATTAATGATAAGTAACAATATCCGAAGCCACAACCAAAGTTACCATGTGCGCTGAACTAATCAAATGCAAACCCTACTACAACATGCCCAACCAAATAGAGGAATAGCTATACATTATGAAATAGGTCTTGGTATTGTCATCAAGTAACAAGCTAAACCATGACTGTGTGCTGAACTAATCAAATGAAAACCCTACTACCAGTTGCCTAAAATAAATAGAGGAATGGCTTTACATTCTGAAACAGGTCTCGGTACTGTCATCAAGTAACAAGCTAAGCATATACACGTGCAACTGAAAAGAACCATTCCCTGGTTATGAGGTTATACTAGAGCGATAAGATTGTGTATGAAGATACATGGTACGTCATCAGACATATCCAGGGAGTTAATTATCGCTGAACCTAACTTCTAAGACACGGATATGACATCTAAAAACAGCACAGCTAACATGAATAAGCATTTTAAAATGTAGTGTCTGATTTGATTTTGCACATTCAAGTGCCTAAAAGTGAGACTGTAAATATGCAATCAAAATAACTGCAAGCTGTAAAAAAAGAGACATTTACTTTCCTTTTCACTCATTTTAAACTAAAAAAAAGGCATGTAAATGCAGTCATCAAAGTAATCATTATATATAGTTATCCCCCTTACATACTAACAACCTGATACAAGAATTATTGAGAAAACAAAATGTGCAAAGAGATGATTACCTAGAAGCCATATACACATTAATATTGCACCAACACATGATGGCTACTCGTTGGCACTATAGTGTTGCATATGAAAAGTTCACATATTTCAGCAAAGCCAAAAGTGCACAAAGCCAAAAGTGGGCAATTACTAGACAGACCTAAGACCAAACCACAACGAAATTCAGAAATACAATAGAGGCCAGAATACATTTTCAAATATATCTTAACTCTTTTATCAATTTTCATTTGATGAAGTTCGGACCTAAAAAATTCAGTTGATCATTTGATAGTTTGATACAAGTTCAATAGAGGCTAGAATACATTAGGAATAACTAATTAGGGATATACCTGATCACCGACACTTGATCCAGACCTAGTTGCCCGATTGTCACCTGAAAACCCCAAATGTTATGCTCTTAGTTTGATACAGATTATTCGAAAGTGTAGATCTTAATTTGCTACTTATACTGTTGTAAAGTGGGTGCCCAGGGTTTACTTTATTGTCACCTGAAAACCATCTCACAGTGGCAACATACAACTGACAGTGGTTGAACATACTGATCAGCAACAACTGAATCTATAAATAATACAATTTATAAGTTCACACTTAACAAAAATAATTAAACTGAAATATGATTATTATTTGTACTTATAATCTAAACCTCATGTGTGCACAAGCATTATAATAAAAATCCACTTAAATCCACAACAAATAGATTATTAGAGCCATTACCCACTTTTTATAGTCTCAAAATGATCAATTTTTGGAAGAATCTAATCTAAACTCGACAATACATTAATGAAGCTAAAGGCCTCAAGGTTGACCAGATAGAGCACGCTAAAAGAAGCAAAAACGTAACTGTTAATTCACTTAAACTTATTTGCTATCAAATCTAAAAATTACTTAAATGGCATGCCTACATAGTAGCCCGTAACCGTCCTAAAAATGAACAAAGTGAAAAAGAAGATGATATACCTGAATGTCATTGATGTATGTAAGGGGGCGCTTGGTTGAAATAAAGGAATGTGAAAGGGAATGATAATGACAATGCAAAAGAATGCAATGGTTATTCCATTGCATATGTTGTTGCTTGGTTGAAATGTTGAAAAATGATATTTTTGTTTACTATGAACGAGAAAAATAGATCAGATGAACTAACATTAAAGTTAACACAATACCATGCTGTATCAAAATGAGCATCAAACAATATCAATAAAGATCAAACAAAAACAAATTATATTGAACAAGTATATAACAAGGATGAACATCTCACTGTAAAATTGCGTATATCAAAGACCATAATGTACATCAAATTTGATCTTAACAGACTTAATCCACTACTAGTTAAAATATGTCATAAACAACTACAATCACAAATGATTATGAACGGAGACACAAAAAAGAGGGGAAAAAAAAGCCTACAATCCTACATGAATATTCATTTTGATGTTTAAGAAACTTTTAAAACCGATATAGACCGTAAAAATTAAATAGTGTGAGTACAAATAATAACAACAGATCGGCATCGAAGATCGAAATAGAAAAGAAAACATGTTAAAGAAACATAATGACTTGAGAAACAATGAAACAATGAATATTCATTTTGATGCTTTGCTTCTTTTATAGCAAAATCGAAAATGCCTATCACAAGAAACAATGAAAATCATTTGACTTGCTTATTCCTCGATAGCTGAATTAACAAAATCAACATTAGTAAACCAATAATATCAGTAAGGCCGCAAACACAAAATCAACCTAAGAAGAGCCTAAGCATCCGAGATAGATTTTATTCATAATTACTCATCTATTTTGAAAAGTTGTAACCTTCTTTTATTTCTTATCTCATTTAAGCATTTGACTATTTAAGCAAAATTAGGAATATTTACAAATTAGAAAAGCAGACCACAAATCTAACACAATCCCCCAATTCAACCAAAAGCGAAATTTGAAATTTCACTTACACTTGAAAGTTACACCAGAATTTCCTCATCCAGCCTTTACTCAGCCAACCTTAATTTCGAGTCTTCATAAAAAAATATGAAATGGTGATGAGGCGAAAAATGATCCGTTTTTAGGGGGTCATTTAAGCCCGAATCCGAATTTATTTGATCAAATATTGCCCTAAATCGTTCCTTTTGTGATTTTAGGTGTTTGGAGAGTGAATTCTGGAAAAGAGGCTATTTTGGACGTTTTTGGAGCATAAAGTGAAGAAAACAACAAAGTACCAAAAATCCATGCTGAAGATACAAGGTGACGGCGTCAAGACCAACATCTTGACGGCGTCAGACATGAAGAATTAAACACCGTAGGTGGTGACGGCGTCAGAAGGCTTTATGACGGCGTCAAATTCCCAAGAATAAAATACCGTAGGTGGTGACGGCGTCACCAAGGCCGTCACCAGGCCGTCACGTGTAAACTTGTCAAAACTTGCGCGCGGAGTAGCTGACACCGTTTTGGTCATAACTTTTGCATACGAACTCGGATTGAGGCGATTCAAAAAAGGAAACGAAGAGGACGAAAAGATCTACAACTTGGTGAAAAAGGCTTCTTGACGGCGTCAAGAGTAATGGGGTGACGCCGTCACGAAGGGCCGACAGAAAACATGCCTATAAATATAACTTCATAACTTCACTTTTTGTAAGCCCTAAACCCTAAGGTCGATTCCTGGGTTTAGGTGGGTGTTTTTCCAGCAACTTAGAGGGTTTCAATCACTCCATAAACATCATGTATTGGTTTGATGATTCTATCTTAATTATGTTTTTCATTATCATTGTTGTTTGCTCTTCTTTGATGATGATTTGCTAATTCACCTTGTGTCTACTTATGATTATGTGAAACTTGTATATAATTGATTAGATCTCATTGATTTCTTGTTGATGTTGTGTCTATCTCCATCAATTAAGGTGTGACAACTTCAATAGATCTAGTTGGTTTAGTTTATAATTCTTGTTTCCTATTGATTCTTGTTTTGATTGAATGATTTATATGTTAGGCTTAAGAAAACTGGCAGATCTCCAAATGGTAACATGCTTGAACGTCTTAAGAAACATGAACCGAGGCGTACTAGGTCTTTATTGGTTGTATTTAATGCATGAGCCACTGTTTACAATCCCTATAGTTGTGCTGGGTCATGGTGTAGGAGGAGATAAGAGCTCATAGAGTTGGGGAGTTATGTATGCCACCCCACGAATGGTATTAAGGAATACAACCCGTCAATTAAAACAAGGTTACAATTCAATAGGTAGGATTGGATAGCTAGCAAGGAGTAACATATCATGGGTAGACATGCTTCACTTATCTTGTAGAACCTTAGTTTAGTTTTCTTGTTAATTATTTTAATTAGTAGCTTTTGGGTTAGTTGATTAGCAACTAATTCCGCCCACTCTCCCAATCCCCGAGATTTTTACTTGCTTTTCATAAAATATAAAAACATAAAAAGAATCATCCTTCACCTTTAGACCTAGTTAGATTAATTTCAATCCTAACGACACTATTCCTAGCTGAACGATCAATCCCCCGGTACTTGTCACTATACTATACTACAACGATCAGGTACATTGCCTGGTGGGGGTTGTAAGCCTCGCGAGATCCCTCGAGAGGTAAAGCAAGGTGCGATTCCCACGCATCAAGTTTTTGGCGCCGCAGCCCGGGGAATAGTTATTGTTTAGGTTGAATTTGATTTTTATTAGGTCTACTCATTAGATTCCTATCAAGTGAGATTTTTTCTTTTTATTTTGTAGCTTTCTCGTAGTCTATCTTTTCTTTGTGATTTTGTTTGTAATTTGCTTCAAATGGACTTTACACTTAGACTTCTAAGATTACAAGATAGGATTGAGCGGCTAACACACCAAAGAGTTCAAAATACCTCATTTAGAGACACCTATGAATCATACGAGCCTTCACCTAGGATAGATTCTTATGAACAACCTCCATGTTTAAGATCTAGTTTTAGTGAGACCAATAGGAAATGCGACCTAGTTTGCCAAGGAATTATGGAAAGAGCCATTGCAACAAATCATAAGTTGGATGAAGCACTAGGTTTGTTATTATCACTACCTAAGGATATAGGTGATCGTGACACGTGGAATGATGAGGTAAATAACATAAGCCCACAAAATACTCAACCATCATTTGAGGCACACACACCGCCCGTGACTTACCCGGAAGAAGTAGAAGAAACTTTAGGAATTCCGATGGAGGTAGAACCCTTGGACCAGGCACCACTTGAGGATGTAGGTTTGAACACTTGTAGTGATAACCTTACTCCTAGTTCTAGGGAATTTCCTAATGTTGATGAACCGGAACCTCAATCTTTACACACCTTTCCATCCTTAGATATATTTCTAGGAGACAAAAGAGGAACCGACCCACCCATCAACCAATATTATCCGGGTAGTTTTAGGATGAAGGAAGCCATTCACTCACCCCCTTCACCTCACGTGGCATATTTCCACCCTAAGGGTGTGTATCGCTACTTTCACCCGCACTTAATCCTAAGTGTAGGGAAAACCTCCCCTATTTCCATTAAATAAGGGTAGAGTCAGGCTCGTGACTCGAACAAAAACAAGCGCTTCTTGGGAGGCAACCCAAGCTTTATTTGTTTGTTTGTTTGTGTGTTTTTATTTGTTTGTTTGTTTGTTTGTTTGTTTGATTTTATTTGTTTCCGTATGCATGTTTTATTTTTATTGTTTGTGGCTCATGTTTCAAAGTAAATTGTGAAAATGCTTTATTTTGTTTTTAACTTCGTCTTAATTGCATATAAAGGTATTTTGCAAAAGATAAGTGTAAGGGAGATCCAAATTTGTTTATAAGAACGAAATTGAGCATGAACCACAACAATATTAAATGGACATGTGTATTAGTACTTGTTAGAGTCAAATGCTTGTATCGAGTCGTAATGATGTTTTGCAGGATTTTCCAGGAAGTAGGACGAAGTTTTTCCAGAAATTTTCCGGAAACTTAACATAAGGATTTCTGCAGGTCACTTCTGACGGCGTCACGAGTTTACTCTTGACGGCGTCACGTGTAAAAATCTGGAAATTTTACCAGTTTTGTTTTTCTAACGGAGTCTTATGGTTTTTGTGAATTATTAAGTTTTATAATCTCCAGGAAATCTGCAAACATTCATTCCACAAGCATTATATCTTTAATTGTTTTGTTTTTATTCCTAAGTCTGGAATTACATCTAGTGTGAGTTATCTTTGTTCGGCTTGATGCTTTGGATTTTTGTAGTTGTTTTGTCAGGATTTACAGGTTATGTTCGACAAGGAGATGATTTATATTCTGGAAGGGAAGCTTTGATTGTTCGTTTTCTTGGAGGAAGATTTAACCTGGCCAACTAAAATCCATACCGAGCGAATCAGGGGAGTATTTGATTTCATTCTCTTTACTCTTTAACTTTTACATTCTTTACTTGAACATTGGGGACAATGTTCATCTTAAGTGTAAGGGGAGGGTAAAAAGATGATACCTTACATATGCACTTTCGCTTGAGTTTGTTTTGTTTGATAGTAGATGAGTAATAAAACTATGAGAAATACTTGTTAGTGTAATTTTAGCGCCAAATTTAAAATTTTTTACAACATTTAGGAGTGAAACTTTAGCCATAGCAAGCGTCTCATGGATAGGAGGTTGTATGACTAGCACATAACCGTATATTCAGAAAAATTTTCCACCCAAAAATGTGAGGTTCGCCTTTAGTTTTGATAGGAAAAGCATTCATTGTTAGTGCTTATGAGTGTACCGGTAGCATTTAGATTCTAGAACTTGCGTTAGTGATGCATCCCGAGACCGCTAGTGAGACTACATTCGTGTGGTAGGATTTACTACATGATAAGAGGCATTAGGATCACCCTTGTGTTAAACCCGTATTACGATTACTTGACCATTTAAGTCATACTACTTGGCTAGTTAAGTCAACTAATTTTTCCCACACCCTTAGCGTTGTACTCATTTTTAGTACACGATACCCCTAGTACACCCCTCCGAGCCTATCTTTTCGTTTCTAACTTTAAGCATCTTACTTAAAGGAAGAATTTGTTACACACCACTTAAATGTACACCCAAATCGCCTTAGCCTTCCGTGTATGCGCTCATTTTTAGTGCATTATTGTTATTTGTTAAACCCTAAGTTAACTTTCTAATTGATTACATGGTTGCTAAGTCGAGTCATATCCTTGTACATATTGTTTTGGGACGATTGGGACTCATGGGTAAGTACTTATTTTATGGAGTAATGGGGAAGAACAACACTTATTACCCCCATATGTACGTTAATCTTAAAAGTGCTCCAAGTGTTTTGATTTTCTTAATTCGAGTCATTAGAATAGTTTAATGTAAAGTATGTAAAGAGTCAAGTGTAAGGGGAATGCTCAAACCCCTATGATGTATTATTTTGGATGGTAGGGTAAGAGTGTATGAAAAAAAAAAATAAATAAAAAAAAAAAAAAAAAAAAAAAAAAAAAAATCGAAAAAATCAAGAAAAAGAAAAAGAAAAAAAAAAAAAAAAAAAAAAAAAAATAGAAAAGAAAGAGAGAAAAAACATACGGACTACCATCCCGTTTTCATTCTATGTTCATTTTATGTTTTTAGTTATTTTTCATTTATTAGCTTAAGTCGAGTCTAGTCTTGGCTTAGCAACGCCATCTTGTACATGTAATTAACTAAGATTGTTAACTCGCCACCAGTAAAATCCCCTTTATCCAACAAAACCGTGTAATTCATATCCCTACACCTAACATTATAACCCTTTAAAAAGACCTCTTTGATAGTTTATCCTAGGTGCTTACGCCATGTGGTGGAGGTTTGATCCTTTCCCAAGCCTATGGTAATCTATTTTGCTATGACAGGTAGTGAGAGATATCTTCCATTTCCATAATGTTATATTACTTTATTACACCCGAGAGATGTGAGTATCTAAACACTATTTGTGAGGTGCTTGTGTATGACCTCCGTGCTTGTCTATTGGTCTTTAGTGGAACGATTATTTGTTGTAATTACTTTTATATTAGTGTTAAATGACCCCTAACTTGTCTTTTGAGTATAAAAGCTCATTTGCTTGAGGACAAGCAAATCTCAAGTGTAAGGGTATATGATGAGGCGAAAAATGATCCGTTTTTAGGGGGTCATTTAAGCCCGAATCCGAATTTATTTGATCAAATATTGCCCTAAATCGTTCCTTTTGTGATTTTAGGTGTTTGGAGAGTGAATTCTGGAAAAGAGGCTATTTTGGACGTTTTTGGAGCATAAAGTGAAGAAAACAACAAAGTACCAAAAATCCATGCTGAAGATACAAGGTGACGGCGTCAAGACCAACATCTTGACGGCGTCAGACATGAAGAATTAAACACCGTAGGTGGTGACGGCGTCAGAAGGCTTTATGACGGCGTCAAATTCCCAAGAATAAAATACCGTAGGTGGTGACGGCGTCACCAAGGCCGTCACCAGGCCGTCACGTGTAAACTTGTCAAAACTTGCGCGCGGAGTAGCTGACACCGTTTTGGTCATAACTTTTGCATACGAACTCGGATTGAGGCGATTCAAAAAAGGAAACGAAGAGGACGAAAAGATCTACAACTTGGTGAAAAAGGCTTCTTGACGGCGTCAAGAGTAATGGGGTGACGCCGTCACGAAGGGCCGATAGAAAACATGCCTATAAATATAACTTCATAACTTCACTTTTTGTAAGCCCTAAACCCTAAGGTCGATTCCTGGGTTTAGGTGGGTGTTTTTCCAGCAACTTAGAGGGTTTCAATCACTCCATAAACATCATGTATTGGTTTGATGATTCTATCTTAATTATGTTTTTCATTATCATTGTTGTTTGCTCTTCTTTGATGATGATTTGCTAATTCACCTTGTGTCTACTTATGATTATGTGAAACTTGTATATAATTGATTAGATCTCATTGATTTCTTGTTGATGTTGTGTCTATCTCCATCAATTAAGGTGTGACAACTTCAATAGATCTAGTTGGTTTAGTTTATAATTCTTGTTTCCTATTGATTCTTGTTTTGATTGAATGATTTATATGTTAGGCTTAAGAAAACTGGCAGATCTCCAAATGGTAACATGCTTGAACGTCTTAAGAAACATGAACCGAGGCGTACTAGGTCTTTATTGGTTGTATTTAATGCATGAGCCACTGTTTACAATCCCTATAGTTGTGCTGGGTCATGGTGTAGGAGGAGATAAGAGCTCATAGAGTTGGGGAGTTATGTATGCCACCCCACGAATGGTATTAAGGAATACAACCCGTCAATTAAAACAAGGTTACAATTCAATAGGTAGGATTGGATAGCTAGCAAGGAGTAACATATCATGGGTAGACATGCTTCACTTATCTTGTAGAACCTTAGTTTAGTTTTCTTGTTAATTAGTTTAATTAGTAGCTTTTGGGTTAGTTGATTAGCAACTAATTCCGCCCACTCTCCCAATACCCGAGATTTTTACTTGCTTTTCATAAAATATAAAAACATAAAAAGAATCATCCTTCACCTTTAGACCTAGTTAGATTAATTTCAATCCTAACGACACTATTCCTAGCTGAACGATCAATCCCCCGGTACTTGTCACTATACTATACTACAACGATCAGGTACACTGCCTGGTGGGGGTTGTAAGCCTCGCGAGATCCCTCGAGAGGTAAAGCAAGGTGCGATTCCCACGCATCAAATGGTCATGAAAATAATCAATAACTGATGATGAAATAGAAGACAAGACGCATAACTTACCTGTTTTCTTGAGAAATTAACTCGAAATCCCATTTGAAACATGAACAAGGTAGAATCGGGTTGTTCACAGGTGGTGGGAACAAGTACACTAGAAATCCCCATTATGGGAATTGATGGTGATGGCGAAGTAGAGGTAAAGTAATGGTCAGAGTTTGGTGAAGGTGGAGCGGCTGTGAGAAACTGCTAATCATAAATTTAGGGCAAAAGGGGTTTGGGTTAAATTGGGGGGAACTATCAGAGTTAGAAATTTTCAAGTGGGCGGGAAATTAATTATTTCTGAGAGGGAATGAAATATGGTATTGAATTTGGTTTGAATTTTAAATGATATAGGGGCTATTTGTTTAAGCTTAAATTTGGCTTATGTGCCTGTTTGTGTTTCGGCTAGAGTGGAAATGAGCCGAGCCGCTTGTAAAAAGCTTGGGATTGGATCGGTAAAAAGCTCGAACGAGCTGAGCCTAAACGAGCTCGAGCCTAAGTTGAAGCTCATTTATTAATCGAGCTCGAACCCGAGCTTTACATACAAAGCTTGTTTGGGCTTGCGAGCCTAAACGAGCATGTACGACATTATAATATTTTAATTATTAAACATATATACGAGCTGAGCTCGAGCTTATTAACGAGATCAATAATGATATATTGCGAGTTGAGCTCGAGCCAAGCTTTAACTTTTTCATTGCCAAATCATATAAACGAGCCGAGCCCGAGCCTATATAATATACCACAAGCCGAGCTCGAGCTTAAAATTTAACGCTCGAAATGAGCCGAGCTCGAGCTCGAGTTTTTTATAACTTAAATGAGCCGAGCCCAAGCTCTGGCAGGCTCGAGCTCGGCTCGGCTCGTTTCCACCCCTAGTTTCGGCTTATATTTCACAAGCCTCAATTTTTTGGCTTATTTTGAGTCAACAATTAAAACTCAGTGCAATCGGGTTGACTTGACCTAAAGACTTCTATCTCAGACACTTTAGGTTTCTTTTTATTTACCTACTTGACCTATCAGAGATAAAAGCATAAGCTCAAATACGCCCATTTACAAGTCAATGGGTTGAATTTGAAAAATCTATGTAGAATATGTAGCTACATGTTAAGGCAGTGATAGGTTCTTGAAGGCCAGTGGGCTTCTCAATAGTTGTTTCTTGAAGGCCAATGAGAATTCAACGTTGTAGTTCAATATAATGAAGTGAAAAGCTACAGCTACTAAGTAGTTTTTTCATAAGCAACTAACATCCTTTTTTAGCGAAGGCATCGACATTTAATAATAAAGAAAACGAAGTAGCGACAAAACATATAAAAACGGATGAAACGTAAAAAAATACAAAACATATAAAAATGTTGTATAGTATTTGTCTTAGTTTACAAAACCTAATGCACATTATCCATGACCCATGTGAATTAGCCATTATCACCGGTCACATGACCCATGATCCATGTTAATTACCCATTGTTGATCACCAGTCATGTATTGGTCGATAACATGACACTATAAGCCACTACAACCCAATGCACATGACCCATTACCCATTGTCAAACAGTCATGGATGTGTCGTAACATGACACTCTAAGCAACTATAACCCAATGCATATGACCCATATGATATCAAATACCCATTAATGAATGTGACCATTGATAACCTAATGCACATGGCACATGACCCATGACCCATGTGAATTAGCCATTATCACCGGTCATGCATGGTTAGCACCGGTTTGGTAGGTGTATAGTTATAGTGTGAAGGTTATATGAATTGTATTTGAAGTTACTAAAGGCTGTCATGCATGGGTTGCACTGGCATGGTAGGTGTGTACCGTTTGTCAGAGACACTTAGAAGCAAGTATCTAGGGACCTTCCGATCATGTTATTCAGGATCGAGAAAGTTTGAACTCGGCTTGAGCTTCACACGAAAAGCTTGATCTATTTGTAAAGATGTGTTTTCTTACACAAATTAAAATTGAAATATGGCCTAAGAATCGAATTTGGTTCGACTTCAGCTCGAAAAGCTCGATACATTCATAAATAAGTATTTACACTTAATACACTTACATACAAAATATATAAAAAGTCATATGCTATATCACTTACAAGCTCGAAAACTCAATAATAACTCGATTCAAACTTATTTAAGGTTGAGCTCAACTAATTAAACATTTCGAGTTCATTTGATAGGCTTGAGCTTAAGCTCAAAGCTCAATAAGAATCAGCTCGAACGAACTCTAGTTACTCGACAAAAGCTCAAATCATTTGCGCCTTATTAGGGGTGAGAATCAGGTCAATATCGACCTGCCCCGAGCCAAAAAATCCCGAAACCGAATTTTGGGGAAAACCTAAACCGAATACCGAAACGAAATTACTCGGTTCAGGACGAGTCAGTTTTGTCAGTTTTCTCGGTTTTTGGCTCGAACCGACCCGAGCTGAGAAATCCCGAAACCAAATTTGGGGAAAACCTAAACTGAATACCGAACCGAATATGGTCGGTTCGGTTTCGGTTCACTCGGTTTCAGTCGGTTTTGCTCACCCTCTGCCTTATCCTTACCTATTTTACTTAAACAAGAAAAAACTCTCTCTTTTCCCCAAAATTTCAATCTCGCGCTCAACATCCTGCCTCTTTTTCCCTAAAATTTCAATCCCCCTCTCTATCCTAAAAAAAATTCTCTAAACCCTAGCCCTAAACATAACTACTTTCAGGCCGGTTCTTCTCTGTTCTTCGGCTCTGGCTGGTCGCTGGACATCTCATCACACCTTGTACCTCAGTCACCTCCCTCTCGTTCTTGTAGACCTCGGATCTTTCACGATCCCATCTTGACACCTGCTTGTAATGATTTCGTTGATTGAGATGAATAGGTAATTGATTGTTTACTACAAAAACGCAACAATTTATTTGAGATGGGACCACGCATGTAAAAGATCTGTTCTATGGATTTTTAGTTTTCATTGTTAATTTGAAACTCTTAGGTAATTGCTGTTGATTTAGTTGTCCTCTCGCAGGTCTGATCATTTTTCAATCGGAAAAGTAAATAATACCCGATCTACTTAGGTATACAACACAACTCTTTTGAATTTATACTGTGTTAGTTTTGGATTGACTTAGATGCATTTTATATTTCCCTGATTATTGTTTGTGTTAGGCTCGATTCTTAATTCATTTACAGTTATTTAAATACATGTGTATGTGTTTTTGTGCTTGGATATGTGATATTGTTCAATTAATGTGGCGTGCTTGGGACTTGATTTTTAACGTAAGCAAATTCAAGGTACTGGTTCCATGCCAAGTACAATCTTTGCGGCATACAGTTTTTTATTTTTATTTTTTTTTATTTTTTTTTATAAACTACGAGTAATATATTTTCAACTACTCTTTAACAGTCCTTTTTTAAATTGATTAGCTTTGTGTATGGGAAGATGTTAGGACCTCTCAGTTAGGCAGGGGCTTGGCTTTGCTGAGGAAGGTGAAGATTTTGACAGAACAGATCTAAAGTCACCTTATGAGTCGTACTTCTTTTGAAATAGAGGTTAGCAGTTCAGAGGTGACATCTTAAGTTGTTAAATGATATTATGTGTATTTTTCTTACTTGTTACTGTTTTTTTCTTATAGACAATTTGAAATGGTTGACAGGTAGAGGCAAAGAATGAAAATTCAGTAAGCAAAAGATATATGCAAAATCATAATCAACAAGACATGCTCAAGCCTTTTAAGTTAAGCAACTGGTCTTTCTAATTTTCTTCTGTTGAAAGTTGAGGGTTAAAGTTTCACTTGTAGTTTTTGCAATATGTTAAAATTATTAAATAGGAATAACATTTTTTTTAAATTTGCAGCCCATAGACTCTCTCGCTTTTCCTGTATCCAAAGGTTAGTCTGCTGTTAAGGTGCCAACTATTTAGGATTCTACACATTACAAATAAAGGTGGCAAAATTTGAGGGTTCTGGATTATAAAAACATTTTATAGATCGGATCAAAATTGGTCGGGCCAGTTTGGGTTGACCCACTGACAACTTTTGTCTATTTTTTTAATAGAGGTATAGGAATAGGCGCTATAAGACTTTGGGGCTCGGGCAACTTTCAATCCGTTTTGCCCTGTTTTGATTTGGCCTTCTTAATCCGTTTAATCAAACACAACAAAAATTGATCGTTCATATATAAATGGGTTTTTTCAGATTGGTCTTTTTAATCCGTTTGAAATAAAACACAACCAAAATTGGAACGCGAATCGAACAACACTGGAACGCGAAGAAAATCATGATCCCGAGTCTAGATCGAAATTGTACCATGTTTGGGAAGGGACGATGTGGATCTAAATTCGTAGCATGTTGAGTGAATTATGTTTCTGTGGGCATGCCTAAGTAAATTGCAGACAAAGGTTCTCCTGATTTTTACACTAATTTACTGGAACCATATTAGGGGTGTCATTTACTTATAGGTGAGCCAAGGCTTCTATTTAACAAAACAACTCAAAAACATTTGGGCCTATTGGATGGTGCAAGCACCCTCTAGCACCCTATCTGTGCCACCGTTTTCAATCTTATTCACTTAATTCTGTTGAATGTCACATGTCGTAGCCGAGACAACAACCCCAAGCTGAGAGCTTGAGACAACTAGTTGCCCTACATAAAGCGATTAAAAGCATTTGTTCTCGAGTTTGGAACTTGGAAATGCCCGAGAAAGATGTAAGTGAATTATACCTATGACATGTAGCTTAACATTGTTTAATCAGAAATACTCACATCTGCAGCTTCCAAGGTTTTAAGGATAAACTCAAGATCAGAACTAGGAGTAATTATGCATTCTGATAACAGACCAGCTGCAAATCCACTGTCAAAGCTAGCATAGACAAGAAGAGGTATGGTGAATTCATCTTTTTACAGAAGTATGTGGCTTATGTGTACATGTTTATATGTATGCATATGAACTTGTTGTTCTGACTTATGACCAAGTATCTCTGATATGCAGCTGGTACTCCCATACAAAAATGGTTTATTTCGGATGAAATTGATTCTGGCTCGTGACTTCCCAAACTCACCTCCGAAAGGTTTGTCAAAAGCTCATACAATTCTGATTACATTTTTTACTGGTCTAGTCTGTATGTTGTTTTTGACAGTTTTAGTAGTGTCAGATATCATTTGTAGTTTCGCCGAATGTGAGTCATGGAGAAGGTTATGAGAATAGTGAGGATCAAGGTAGTAGGTCGTCTAGTGACGCAAAACTCAAATATGAGAATGGTAGTGTGAATGGAGAATTGGGTGTGGATGATGATCAGCCGAGGAATGAACGTGTTGGACCCGGGAAGAAGGCGCGTGGATTTAGAATGGAGTCGAGTGCTAATACTGCGAATGTGGGATCTTACTTTGGAAGCACGGGCTTTGTGTTTGTGCAAGGTGCTACTACTCATATAGATTGCTAATACTGCTAGTTATAAGTTAGTATTGTTGGTTGATATAGTTATTAGTTGTTTATAGAAAAGATTATAGATACTTAGTAAAGCATTGTAAGCCGACTAGGACTCCTTGGTGTATAAAAGGAGGTCCAATTTTATATTTTGTTTAGTTATATACATTCTAATTTCATTGTATTTGAATTTGTTCTGATATATATATATTTGAATTTGTTTTGATATATATTGATTTTTTAAATGTGACTAAAAGATGGATATAATCACACTTTTGGTCACGGTTTGCTTAATTTGTTATTGGACTAAATGTTACAAAAGGTCACACAAACATAAAATTCATGTGGCCATTGGATGATCAATAGTCGCACAAAATACACATTTTTGCACTTATGGTCACACTTATTCACACTTTTAGCCACTTTATTCTTAATTGTATATGACTACATACCCAAAAGAAACATGCTTTGTGTGACTAAATGATACAAAAGGCCACACAAACATAAAATTCATGTGGCCATTGGATGATCAATAGTCACACAAAATACATATTTCTTCACTTTAAACACCATATGGTAACACTTATTCACACTTTTGGCCACTTTATTTTTAATTGTATGCGACTAAATACTCAAAAGAAACATGCTTTGTGTGAGTAAATCTTACAAAAGGCCACACAAACATAAAATTCATGTGGCCATTGTATGATCAATAGTCACACAAAACAAACATTTCTTCACTTTAAACACCATATGGTCACACTTATTCACACTTTTGGCTACTTTATGATTTATTGTATGTGACTAAATACCCAAAAGAAAAATGCTTTGTGTGACTAAATGTAACAAAAGGCCACACAAAAATAAAATTCATGTGGCCATTGGATGATCAATAGTCACACAAAACACACATTTCTTCACTTTAAAGAACATATGGTCACACTTATTCACACTTTTGGCCCCTTTATGATTTTTTGTATGTGACTAAATACCCAAATAAAAATTATTTGTGTGACTAAATGTAACAAAAGGCCACACAAAAATAAAATTCATGTGGCCATTGGATGATCAATAGTCACACAAAACACACATTTCTTCACTTTAAACACCATATGGTCACACATATTCACACTTTTGGCCACTTTATGCTTAATTTTATGTGACTAAATACCCAAAAGTAACATGCTTTGTGTGACTAAATGCTGCAAAAGGCCACACAAACATACAATTCATGTGGCCATTGGATGATCAATAGTCACACAAAACACACATTTGTTCAATTTAAACACCATATGGTCACACATATTCACACTTTTGGCCACTTTATGCTTAATTGTATGTGACTAAATACCTGAAAGTAACATGCTTTGTGTGACTAAATGTTGCAAAAGGCCACACAAACATACAATTCATGTGGCCATTGGATGATCAATAGTCACACAAAACACACATTCCTTCACTTTAAACACCATATTGTCACACATATTCACACTTTTGGCCACTTTATGCTTAATTGTATGTGACTAAATACCCAAAAGTAACATACTTTGTGTGACTAAATGTTGCAAAAGGCCACACAAACATACAATTCATGTAGCCATTGGATGATCAATAGTCACACAAAACACACATTTCTTCACTTTAAACACCATATGGTGACACATATTCACACTTTTGGCCACTTTATGCTTAATTTTATGTGACTAAATACCCAAAAGTAACATACTTTGTGTGACTAAATGTTGCAAAAGGCCACACAAACATACAATTCATGTGGCCATTGGATGATCAATAGTCACACAAAACACACATTTCTTCAATTTAAACACCATATGGTCACACATATTCACACTTTTGGCCACTTTATGCTTAATTGTATGTGACTAAATATATAAAAATAAAATGTTATGTGTGACTATACAGTGTTTATGGTCACTAATACTGCTTAATCCAACAAAATTTGTACCCAATTAGTCACACATATTTAGGTTTTGGTTACTGTTTTGTAATCGAGACTAAAAATAACTCGAACATGTGACCATAGGTACCCTATGGTCACGCGACCTTTAGTCACACACACTCGAAAAATCGTGTGTGACTATAGGTATTTCGTTACACATATTGGGTGTAGCCAAATCCGGTTTTTGTTCTAGTGTATTAGTGTTAAATGACCCCTAACTTGTATTTTGATTAGAATAAAAGCGCATTTGCTTGAGGACAAGCAAATCTCAAGTGTAAGGGTATTTGATGAGGTGAAAAATGAACCGTTTTTAAGGGGTCATTTAAGCCCGGATTCGAATTTATTTGATCAAATATTGCCCTAAATCGTTCCTTTTGTCATTTTAGGTACTTTTGGAGTGAAATCTGGAAAAGGAAGCACTTTGGACGTTTTTGGAGCATAAAAGTGAAGAAAACGGCAAAGTCTTAATTTTCCTTGTTGGGAACAGTACTTGACGGCGTCACAAGCTTCTACATGACGGCGTCACAAGCTTCTACATGACGGCGTCAAAAGTAATACAAGAGGTGGAAGTAGATGATACACGTGACGATCCAGAAAGTTTTGTACTAAGGAGATGACCGCGCCACCGAAGGCCGTCATGGTCCAAGAATTAGTGACGGCCCAGAACAAAATTACACATGACGGCATCAAAAGTGGATCTAGGCAATCCGATTTCATTATGGGCGGCGAGTTGACGGCGTCACATGTTTACACATGACGCCGTCACCCTGTATAATCTATATATAGTTTTCCAAATTTCATTCATTAGGGTGCAACTTTCAGGAAAAACCCTAGGACAAATTTTTCCAGCTTTTTCAAGCGTTTCAACCCTTTGAACTTTTCATGTCAATTTGAGATAAGTACTCTTTCAATTCAATCAATATGTCTATGTGTTGCTTGAATATATCTTACACTTGTCTTCAATTTAACATGCTCGGCTAGATCTCTCTTGTGTTTGCTTAGATGTAATGAAACCTAGATGTTAATTATGGGTTGATTGTTTATTTATATTTGTTCCGGATGATTGTATTCAATGTTAGGCTTAAGAAAACTGGCAGACTTCCATTGGTAACATGCTTGAACGTCTTAAGAAACATGATCGGAGGTGTACTATGATTTTTGGTTGTATTTAATGCATAGGAGAATTCTAATGATCCCATGTTAGGAGCTTCTAATGGCTAGACATAGGAGTGAAGTAGGATCCTATAGAGTTAGGGAATATTGTACATGGCCCTACGACTAGTATTAAGGAATACGACCCGTCATCCATGCAATTGTAACAAGTTATCAACCTGTTAAAGATATCTAGGGAGTAATGAAACCTAAGTAAACACAACTTTCCCTATCATTGTTTACACCACACTAGTAATTAGATTTATTTTCATTTCTGTTATTTTATTTTGATTGCATCTTTAGTTATTGGGTTAGTTGGCTAGCAACTAATTCCGCCCACTCTTCCAAAACCGAGATTTTTACTTGCTTTTATAAAATATAAAAATACAAAAAGAATCATCCCTCACCTCTAGACTTAATTTAGGAGACTTTCTAATCCTAGCGACACTATTCCTGAGTTGAACGATCAATCCCCCGGTACTTGTCACTATACTATACTACAACGATCAGGTACACTGCCTGGTGGGGGTTGTAAGCTTCTCGAGATCCCTCGAGATGTAAAGCCTGGTGCGATTCCCACGTGTCATGTTGATCCCAGTTGAGCAAACGATCTTATATAGAAGTTGACTTGAATTAAAACACTTAAGCTAGAATACGGAATATAAAAGCTTAACTTAAGAAGAACAATTCACTATCAACACTTCAATATTATTAATACGAGCACTTGACAATGCTAGGGTTTTACAACCTTGAAGTGTAAACGAAAACTAAACAATACATTCTCAATCTAACCCTAGGATCCTCCTTTTATATGCCAAGGAGTCCTACTAGGTTTACAATAACTTTCTATGCAAGATAAGAATATTCTAGACGTATATTATATACACATAATCTATTCTATAATTATCTACTTCGAATACATGCTTATCACATTAGCTGTAGATCCTTCAGCAGCATTTTCCCTCAGCAGCACTTTAACATCAGCAGCAGAATCATTTACCTTACCAGCAGTTTCATCACAGCAGTAGTTTCACTCAGCAGCAGAATCCAAAATCACTTGTTGGATCGAATGTACTCTGATCAAACTACTCTGTAGCTTGTAAAGGTTTAATAATATTAAGTAAACTTAACACTATTAATATTGAAACACTGTTTAACCTTGTAAAGTATGCGGAATCTACTTAAAACAAAGGTTAAGAAGAACTTTTATATTAACCAAACTTTGAACCTGCTTTGTTACACAGATTCACTAACAATCCCTAACTAATATCGACTTTGAACAACTCTAAAACATATATCGACTAATACCTCTTAAGGCTCTTTATATAGATAACCTTAAGTCGGTTTACAACATATAACTTGAACGATAAGTCATTATCCCTAACTAATTCTAGAATATTCTTTCAATATTACACATTAATCCTTTAACTAATATTGCACATAAGTCCTTGTTTCCTTCGAAGTACTTTGAACATTCTTCAGTAAACAGCAGTATTTTGACTTTTATCTTCAGCAGTACTTTGACTTTCTTCTTCATGCAGCAGTACTTTGACATACAGAAGTACCTTGATCTTTTATATCCCAACAATCCTCCCCTAACTTGAACTCCACTTGCTTGATTTCAAGTTTCTTTGTTATCTTTGATCTTCAAAATCTTTAATCATTCAGAAAGATTGTTTCTTTATCTTTTTATCTTCTATCTGTCATGTGTCAAAGTACTCTTTATCAGCATCTTCTCATGTAATAAATCTTCTCAGCTACTCAGCAACATTTTGGTACAATAGTCATCAAATCTTTGAAAGTTTCATACTATTCTCATCACTTCCAGGTGTGTTAACTCCTGTGAGAGGTGAATCATTGAAAATTAATGGATTTTGATGTCTTTTTACCAAAGCCATTAACTTTGGAGTAGCCAATGTTTTAGGTTAGAACAACCATGGTACATTGATAACCTTATGATTTTTAGCAAATCATCAGCTATCAACGGATTTGAGTAGTCTTTACCAATATCCATTTTCTTTTGGACTAGTTAGTTCTTTGATATCAACCATGGTGAACTAATTACTAAAAATGGATTTTCCACAGCCTTTACCACAAGCCATTTTTCCTTGTGGGCTAGCCAACTCTTCACTTATACAGATATGGTGAGTTGAAACCATACAACTTTTAGTAAATTGTCAACTAAAAACGGATTTGATTATCACATCAGAGCCGTACCCTCATGATGAGTCAAACTCTTTCTTGTCTGTTAAACATGGTGAGTTGATTACCATTTGTTGTGCAATATAAATACTAACACCATGTGTTTCTTTTCAAATCCTTTTACTTCTCTTTTAATCATCAAAACATTTTATTTTATTTTAAAGGACTTATACTGGTTTATATCAGCAAGCACTACTTTGATAAAGTACTGTTTGTCTTTGCAGTACTTTGAAAAATACTTATTATACAAAACAAATCATACCAGTATTTTGCAATATTACTCTTTAGATTTGGTCCATCTGATAAATAGCTTGATAACATCCAAAGCTACCTCAGATTCATCTTCAAGTTCCATTCCATGATCCAGCATTCTGAGCATAATTTCTCTAATCAATGGATATCTCTTCTCAGCAGGCATATGAATCATGGTACCATCTTCCATCTCTAGTGCATGAACTCCTGATGACTCAAAGATTCTCCATCTTGTGATTTCCCAATTCTCTTGATCATTCCACAGAGGATCAACACTTGTTTCTTCAGTTTCCCAGATGGTAATTAAGTCTCCAAGCAAAATTAATCCCACTCCTGATGCTTCAATCTCTGCATAGTATGTCTGCACTTGTATATATAAGTCATAGAGATCTGCTCTTGTGATAAAATGCAAAACATCCCATAACATGTTGAATACTGTGAAGCTTTCATCTTCTCTGTTGAACATAAGATAATTTTCTTCTTTTGATTCAACCACAGAGAATGAGATTATCTTGGGCTTCTTTCCAGAATCTTCAGTCTTCTTATTCTCAAAGTCTACTACTCTAAAATAGTTTCTAAGTTCATCAACTGTATCTTCATGAATCATCTTCAGTCTTTTTGATAGTTGATCATCTTGAACTACTTTCTTTCTTTTCAATCTTCTTTGCTCAGCCTGTTCCTTTCTAATATCTTCTAACTTCTTCTTTCTTTCAACTTCCATGGGTACAAAGTTTTCTACTTTTTTCTGATACCACTTGTTGGATCGAATGTACTCTGATCAAACTACTCTGTAGCTTGTAAAGGTTTAATAATATTAAGTAAACTTAACACTATTAATATTGAAACACTGTTTAACCTTGTAAAGTATGCGGAATCTACTTAAAACAAAGGTTAAGAAGAACTTTTATATTAACCAAACTTTGAACCTGCTTTGTTACACAGATTCACTAACAATCCCTAACTAATATCGACTTTGAACAACTCTAAAACATATATCGACTAATACCTCTTAAGGCTCTTTATATAGATAACCTTAAGTCGGTTTACAACATATAACTTGAATGATAAGTCATTATCCCTAACTAATTCTAGAATATTCTTTCAATATTACACATTAATCCTTTAACTAATATTGCACATAAGTCCTTGTTTCCTTCGAAGTACTTTGAACATTCTTCAGTAAACAGCAGTACTTTGACTTTTATCTTCTGCAGTACTTTGACTTTCTTCTTCATGCAGCAGTACTTTGACATACAGAAGTACCTTGATCTTTTATATCCCAACAACTGGAAACTCTGATTAAGAAGAAAAGCCTTTAAACCGATTTTACTACAAACCCTTCAAGATGTCGACAGAGGCTGCACCTGCTCCATCAATCACTGCTGTTAGAATTCCAATTGTTAAGAAGGGAGAATATGACTTATGGGCCATGAAGATGAGGCAGTACATTGCCATCACAGACCATGCACTATGGGATGTGATTGTCAATGGTAACATGCAACTTGAAGAACCAGTGGAGATTCCTGGACAACCAACACCACCTAAACCAACCATACCAGCTGCTTCTAAAAGAAATCAAGACAAAGCTCTCAACATACTGCTCTCTGCTATTCCTGATGGTCACTTATTAAAATTTCATGATGCCAAGGATGCCAAACAAGTATGGGCTGCAATTAAGAAGAAGTTTGGAGGTAATGATGCTTCCAAGAAGATGCACATGAATTTGCTGAAGCAACAATTTGAAACTTTCACTGTTGGTGAAAGAGAAGGTCTTGATTCTGCTTATGAAAGATTCCAAAATCATCTGAGTATGCTAGAACTATATGATGCTGAGGCATCAGTTGAAGATGTTAATTTGAAGTTCTTGATAAGTTTGCCATCAGCATGGCATGTAGTCGCTACTATGATCAGAGGACAACCATGGCTTGATACAATGGACTTTGATGATCTCTACAACAATCTGAAGGTGTATGAGCATGAGATGAATGATACTACAGGTTCAAGCACACATCAGAAACCTCAAAACATTGCTTTTGTCTCTTCTGAAAATAGAAGCATTACTTCCAACAAAGGTACTGCTTATCCTGTCCAAAGTACTGTGACTGAAACACAGGTTCCATGTACAACAATGGTTACTACCACTTCATCACAATCAATTACCCCCACCTCAGATGAAGTTCTATGTTCATTCTTTGCTCAACAAGCATCTCTACCTGTAACCTATCAAGAGGATGTATTGCAAATAGATGATGATGCTTTGGAAGAAATTGATATCAGATGGCAAGTTGCCATGATCACTGCAAGGATCAAGAAGGATGTGAATAAGACTGGAAAAGGCATCAATTTCAGAGCTAAATAGGGAATAACATTTGATAAGTCCAAGATTAAGTGCTTCAACTGTCTAAGGACTGGTCACTTTGCATGGGAATGCAAATTTGCAAAGTATCAAGCAAACAAGATGATTGAACCACCCAAACCTGAAAGAAAAGAGATTCCTATTACTGAACCAAAACCAATAGCTTTGGTTGCTCAAGAGAATCTGACAGAGATTGATTGGTCCAATGAGTTTGATGGTGAACCTGTAACCTGTTCAATGGTTGCATTGGAAGACTGGAGCACAGCATTTGATGAAGAGCCTAGATATGCTGCTTTAGAGTCAAGAGATGGTCTAGGAAGCTTTGATTGGAGCATGGAGTTTGAAGAAGCACCTGTTCAACTTGCTATTGTAGCTACTTTACCAAGTTCATCCACTAGCTCTGAGGTATGCTCTAAGTGCAATGATATGTATCAAAAGTTACTTAGTGAATATGTAGCTGAAAGAGATAAATTTCAAAAGGCTAGGGCTGAGATAACTGGTTATCAATTGACTTTAGAGTCAATGGAGGCCAAAATAATTACACATGAAAATAATGAAGTAGCATGGGCTGAAACATATAAGCAACAGGAATACCTAGTTAAGTTGAGTGAATGGAAACTAGGATGTAAGGTGTCTGAACTAGAGAAAGTAACTGCTGAGAGAGATAAGTTATTAGAAAAACTTGCTGTTTGGAATGAATCAGGTCTGTCACATGTTTAATTTGTTGAAAAGCAAAGAACATCAAACATTAAAACTGGCCTGGGTTATGATAATGATAGGAATAAAGGCATTCCATTTAAGGGTAAGGAACTAAATCTTACAGTAGATACCTCCACTAGTGATCAAGAGTTCATAAGTTTAGATGAAAACACTTCTAGTGATGAGGAATACCCTAGTCCAACACCTCCTAAATTTAAGAAAGACAAGGGATATAATGCAGTTCCTAATCCCCTAGGTAGCTTTCAACCACCTAGAAAAGATGTTTCTTGTTATGGGGTAGATAATCTAGAGTTTAGGAAAAAGCTTAAAAGTCAATCTAATCCTGAAACTTTAGAAAAATCTGATGAAACACCTAAGGTTGATAAGAAAAAGTTTTCAAAACAAGCAGTACCTTCAAACACTTCTCAAAGTACTGCTGATCACTCAGCAGTACCTCCAAGAAAATACTTTCAAAATACTGCTAATTTTAGAAAACCTTATGGAAAGGGATTTGGGGATTTTGGTCCAAAAGTCTGTTATGTATGTTATAGTCCTCATCATTTGATTAACGACTGTGACTATCATTCAGAATACTTAAGTAAATATCCAAAGACCAGAACTGCACAACCAAGTCATAGGGAGAATAAGCCAAGGGACAACAAACCAGTTTGGAATTACACAAATAGGGTTAACCATAGTAATTTCTCAAAAGACTATAGGTACCCTCATCTGAAAAGATCATACTCCAAACCCTCAGTACCTTCACAAAGTACTGATGGAAAGTTCCCTAACCAAGATGCTTCTAGCAAACATTCAAGTGTAAGACCTAGGAGATTCAACTACTACAAACCTAGAAGGCCTTACAACACAAGAAAAGATGCTAGAACATAGACCCCAACTCCAAAAGTTACAACTAAATGGATTAAGAAAGAAAGTACTGCTGGGGAAGAATCATTACTTTCAGAGGTTAAGGGTGAAAAAGGGAAAATTGATCATGATAAACCAACAGTTTTGGAAACAAAAACCTTAATTCTTGATCATGTTTTCAAAGACAGTGGTGATTACATACTCAAAGAATTTAAGTATGTCACTCCACAAGGGGAACACAAGCCAGTAATGGCTTGGGTTCCTAAAATTAACTAACCTTTTTCATGTGTATGCAGGGCAACCCAACAGAAGAGCTTAAAGATCATCTTATTGTAGATAGTGGTTGCTCTGGAAGCATGACAGGAGAAAAGGAGCTCTTGTCAGATTTTAAAGCTTATTTTGGAGGAAAAGTTGCATTTGGGAATGATCCTGATGGAGGAAGAATAACTGGCAAAGGAACTATCAAGGCAGGAAACATTGATTTTGAGGATGTTAGATATGTGAAGGAACTCAAATTTAATCTTTTGTCAGTCTCTCAGATTTGTGATAAGAAGTACCCTGTGTTATTCTTTGACACAGAATGTCTTATACTTTCTCCTGATTTTAAGTTAGAAGATAGAAACTTGGTGATGCTGAGAGCACCAAGAACTAATGATGTGTACAACATAGATTTAAAGAATGTCAATTCTGCTGAAAGAGCAACATGCTTGATTGCAAGAGCAACAATGGAAGAAGCACATCGATGGCACAGAAGATTGGGGCATGTGAATTTCAAGAACATCAATAAGCTGGTCAAAGGAAATTTAGTTAGAGGTTTACCTTCTAAAACATTCAAGAATGATCACTCATGTCTTGCTTGCAAGAAAGGTAAACAACACAAGGCTTCCTGTAAGAAGATTGATGAGAAAACCATTAGAGAGCCTTTGGAATTGCTGCACATGGATCTGTTTGGACCTGTTTCAGTTGCTAGTCTCAACAAGAAGAAGTACTGCTTGGTTGTAACAGATGACTGTAGCAGATTTAGTTGGGTCTTTTTCTTATGCTTTAAAAATGAAACTTTTGATGCTATTCATGATCTTATAATAGCACTTGAAAATCAGTTAAGACTCAAGGTTAGAGGAATTAGATGTGATAATGGGACTGAGTTCAAGAATCAGCTAATGGATGACTTTTGTGCCAAGAAAGGAATTAAAAGAGAGTTCAGTATTGCTAGAACTCCTCAGCAAAATGGAGTTGCAGAAAGAAAGAATAGAACTCTTATAGAAGCAGCAAGGACAATGCTTGTAGACTCTCAATTACCTGTTCCATTCTGGGCTGAGGCTGTAAATGCTGCTTGTTATGTATTGAACAGAGTGTCAGTGACAAAACCTCAAATGAAGACACCTTATGAGTTACTCATGGGAAAGAAGCCTAGCATCAAGTTTATGAAACCTTTTGGATGTCCCCTAACCATTTTAAACACTGCTAATAATTTGGGCAAATTTGATGGGAAGTCAGATGAAGGATATTTATTGGGATATTGTACTAATAGCAAAGGATTCAGAGTGTACAACAGAACTACCAAAAAGGTTCAAGAATGTCTTCATGTTGATTTTTTAGAAGAGCAAGAAAATTCTAAAGGTAAAGGTCCTGACTGGATGTTTGATCTTGATTTAATGTCTTCACCAATGAATTATGTACTTGTAAGGGAATAAAATCAAGCTGTTCCCACTAAATAAGAAGCACGGTACATTGTTCACGATGTTAATTTAAGATCTGAAGTTGAGCCAAATGATAATGCCAATAATGAGAAGAAGAGTACTTCTGAGCCTCAAGGTACTGCTGAACCTAACAGTACTGTTGATCCTCAAAGTATTGTTCCACCACAAATACCAGTATCTGATGAAGATCAAGCCATTCAAGATGAACTTAGTAGGATGCTTTTTCATGAAACAATGGCTAAGTCTTATGAAGATGAACAAAGGAGAGCTTATGAAGCAGAAAAGAAGAAGGCTAAAGGCACTGACAGTACTTTACCCCAAAGTGCTGCTAATCCATTTGAAAGTACTTTTCAACCTTTAGATACTTCAAATTGGATAAATACTGATGCTGTGAATGATTCTAATATGCATGACTTAGAAGATACTGATGATTTGAATGATCCAAACAAGAATACCTTAGAAGATACTGATGATGAATTAGATCAAGAAGGCATTTTCTCAGATTCTAAGAAGATCCTGATTTAACTAATTTAGAAGATAATTTTGAAGTCTCACCAACTCCTACTCTCAGAATTCACAAAACTCATCCTGTTACAAACATAATTGGACCCTCAGCTTCAGGAGTGCTCACAAGGACTAAGGCTAAGAATATGTCTCAACAACATACTTCTTTACTTAGTTTTATCTGCAAACCGAACAGGGTGAATCACAAGGATCAGAAGTTGTGTTTATTTGCTTGTTTTCTATCTCAAGAAGAGCCAAAGAATATCAAACAAGCATTAAGCAAGGAGAGTTGGGTGGAAGCTATGCAAGAAGAACTCTTACAGTTTAAACTTCAAGAAGTATGGGTATTATGTGATTTACCTGATGGTAAGAGACTGATTGGAACAAAATGGGTCTTCAGGGTAAAAAGAGATGAAAGAGGAAATGTTATCAAGAATAAGGCAAGATTAGTGGCTCAAGGATATAAACAGGAAGAAGGAGTAGACTATGATGAAGTCTTTGCTCCTGTGGCAAGGCTTGAAGCCATAAGGCTATTTTTGGCTTTTGCATCCTATATGGGATTTCCTGTATACCAAATGGATGTTAAAAGTGCTTTTCTATATGGCAAAATTACAGAAGAAGTTTATGTCAAACAACCTCCTGGTTTTGAAGATCCTGCACACCCAAACAAAGTCATCAAGGTTATCAAGGCTCTGTATAGCCTTCATCAAGCTCTATGAGCCTAGTATGAAAGACTTTCCAATTTTCTATTACAACATGGTTATAGGAGAGGAGCTATTGACAAGACTTTGTTTATCAAGAGAGATAAGAAGGATATCATACTTGTCCAAGTGTATGTAGATGATATTATTTTTGGTGCTACTAAGCAATCTATGGTGAAGGAATTTGAAGATCTTATGCAGAAAGAGTTTCAGATGAGTTCAATGGGAGAATTAACATTTTTCTTGGGACTTCAAGTGCAACAGTCAAGCAGTGGAATTTATATTTGTCAAGATAAATATGTTGCAGATATTCTTAAGAGATTCAATTTCACAACTGTTAAGCCTACATCTACACCAGTGGATACTAACAAACCTTTGGGAAAAGATGAAGAAGGAGAAGATGTTGATGTCACATTATACAGGTCTATGATTGGCTGTCTCATGTATTTAACTGCATCAAGACCTGATATTACTTTTGCTGTGTGTTTATGTGCAAGACATCAAGTTCATCCAAAGGTATCACACTTAAATGCTGTCAAGAGGATTTTCAGGTACCTTAGGCAACAACCTAAGCTAGGATTATGGTATCCTAGGGATTCACCTTTCCATCTACAAGCCTTTTCAGACAGTGATTATGCTGGAGACAACTATGACAGAAGATCCACAACTGGAGGATGCCAATACCTTGGAAGCAGATTAGTCTCATGGCAATGTAAGAAGCAAAAAATTACAGCAACCTCTTCCACAGAAGCAGAGTATGTAGCTGCTGCAAGTTGTTGTGCACAAGTACTTTTGTTGCAAAACCAGCTTTTGGATTATGGATTCAACTTCAAGAATACTCCTATCAATATTGATAATGAGAGTACTATTTGTATTGTGAAGAATCCAGTTTATCATTCCAAGACCAAGCACATTCAGATTAGGCATCATTTTATTAGAGATTGCTATGAACACAGGCTTATCAATGTGGTTAAAGTTCATACTGATGATAATGTAGCAGATCTACTCACAAAGGGCTTTGATGTTTTAAGATTTACTTTTTTAGTTGTGAGTATTGGCATGATTAATATGTAAGCTATTTTTAAGGGGAGGCATTAGTAGTTAGTAGTTAGTCATTATTTGAGGGGAGGCTACATGTATCATTCCAAAGAAAATATTTTTATTCATCATTCATAAAGTAGTTAGTCAGAGGTTGAAGATGGCGAGGATATTATACTTGCTACAGTTGCTGGGAGAGCTATTCGTGTCAGATAAGCAACAATCAGAGAAGCTCTGTTGTTTGAAGATGAAGGAGGCTCTGTTTTGTTTGCTAAACAAGAGATTTGGAATACAATTAGAGACATTGGGTATGAAGGACCATTGAATAAGCTTACTTTTCAGAAAGCCATGGTTAGTCCTCATTGGAAGTTTCTTATACAAGTTTTACTTCATTGTTTGAGTCCAAAGAGTACTGCTTGGGATCAATTTAGTCATTCCATAGCTTCTGCATTTGTTGGTCTTATTACCAATCAACCCATCAATTTCTCATACATGATCCTTGAAGGTATGCTCACACATATTAAGGCTGGCAAACCTTTTCTAATGTATCCTAGATTTGTTCAACTTCTCTTAGAGAATCCATTAGATGGGATACCATAACCTCAGGATTATGTACCCACAATTAGGATGCCACCTAAAGTGTTCACTTTTATGTCTCATAAGGGAGTAAATTTTTTGGGTAGGAATACACCTCTCAATGCTTATATGTTAGAGGTAGCTCAAGCTGTTAGGGATGAAGAAGACAATAGTGGTTCCGCACATTCTAATAATGCTGATCAATATGATTCTGCTGAGCATTCTGCATCAGTACATACCCCTACACCACCTATTGTTTCCCCTCAGCATAATGTTTCTAGTGAAAAGGTCTCCCTCTATGTCAGCTTCATGGGATAAATCTATTTCTGCTAATGGTCCTTTTCCACAGAGTACTTCTTCTAAAGGTACTGCTTCAGAACATACCCAAGTACCTACTCCCAATGATTATACTTCCACAGGTGGGATTCAAACACCTGGAGGAGATGAGGGAATTGAAGGTGCTATGAGTACTTATGCTTTGACTAAAGAATTGGAGAAGATAAAGACAACTGTTAATGCTCAAGCTGCAGAAATCAAGAAGTTAAGAAAGAAGTTCAGAAGGTTGAAGAAATTTGTTTGGCCTCTTGTTCAGAATTTTAGGCTTTATGTGAAGGAAAAGAAACAGTCTCAGAAGCCAAAGTCTAAATCTTCAAAGAAGACTTCTAAATCCAAGAGGAGGCATAGGAAGTCATCATCTATCAAATTGGGGAGGAATCAAGATGATAATTTGGATAGAGATGATGATATGATTCAATATTCTGAAGAAACCTTAATTTCAGAGAAAAATAATGATGAAGATGAAAATATTGCTCAAGACAGTACTGAAAGAAAAACTGATGAGACAGAGCAAATTAATCTTGTAATTGAGAATGATGATGTTAAAAGTGGTGATACAGAAGAAATTGATTTAGAAGGAACTAATGTTTAGAGTACTTTTGTTGAAAATACTGATCTGCAAGGTACTGTTGTTATTGGAACTTCTATAGCTGGACCTTCTACAATTAATTACGAAGATGAAGATGGTCCTTCTACTTTTGTACAGCAAGAAGAAGTAAAAGTGCATACTGCAAGTGATGATGAAACAATTGCTCAGATTATGATCAATTTGGATAGACCTGAAGGAGGTGTACATATTTCTGAGCCTGCACAACAAGTTGCTGAAAGTACTTCTAAATCTGAAGAGTTAGATCCCAAAGATAAAGGGAAAGGGATCAAAGTTCAGAAAGATATTAAGAAGAAAAAGAAGAAATTTACTCTTGCTCAGATCAGAGAATTTAAGATTGCAGAGGATGCAGAGGTTGCTAGAAAGCAACAAGCTGAGTATGATGCTGAGTATTTGGCAGAAGTTAGTAGGCTAATTACAAAGAAGCCAATGACTATTGCTCAGGAAAGAAACTGGATGATAAGTTTCTTGAGAAGAAGAGGATACAAGAATTTACACAAAATGAGGTATCTAGAAGTGAAAGCTTTGTGGGATAAAGTACAAGAGGATATCAGGAAAGAAGTAGAAAACTTTGTACTCATGGAAGTTGAAAGAAAGAAGAAGTTAGAAGATATTAGAAAGGAACAGGCTGAGCAAAGAAGATTGAAAAGAAAGAAAGTAGTTCAAGATGATCAACTATCAAAAAGACTGAAGATGATTCATGAAGATACAGTTGATGAACTTAGAAACTATTTTAGAGTAGTAGACTTTGAGAATAAGAAGACTAAAGATTCTGGAAAGAAGTCCAAGATAATCGCATTCTCTGTGGTTGAATCAAAAGAAGGAAATTATCTTATGTTCAACAGAGAAGATGAAAGCATCACAGTATTCAACATGTTATGGGATGTTTTGCATTTTATCACAAGAGCAGATCTCTATGACTTATATATACAAGTGCAGACATACTATGCAGAGATTGAAGCATCATGAGTGGGATTAATTTTGCTTGGAGACTTAATTACCATCTGGGAAACTGAAGAAACAAGTGTTGATCCTCTATAGGATGATCAAGAGAATTGGGAAATCACAAGATGGAGATTCTTTGAGTCATCAGGAGTTCATGCACTAGAGATGGAAGATGGTACCATGATTCATATGCTTGCTGAGAGGAGATATCCATTGATTAGAGAAATTATGCTCAGAATGCTGGATCATGGAATGGAACTTGAAGATGAAACTGAGGTAGCTTTGGATGTTATCAAGCTATTTATTAGATGGACCAAGTCTGAAGAGTAATATTTCAAAATACTGGTATGATTTATTTTGTATAATAAGTATTTTTCAAAGTACATTAATAGCCTGTGACCTTATACTAGTAGTTAGGTCAGCCAAGAATGCACACAAAGCAATATCACTGGTGGAATTATTGTCATTTGAACTAGCAGCAGATCCATCAGCAGTAGATACTCCATAAGCAGCAGAGTGAGATTCTTTAGACCCCTTTGACTTTGAAGATACAAAGGCAAGATTTTGTGTACCAGAAGATGAAGTAGATGAAGAACTCAACTCTGGTTCATACACTCTTAAGTTGTTATAGAGACTTTCCAACTTCATAGTTTCAAAGTCAGGCTTATTCCTCCAAACAACAGTGTGCATACTCCATTCAGGTGCAAGACTTCTAAGGAACTTGAGGTTTACATCTTCTTGTGGAACCACATAGCCAACAAGCTTTAAATGACTAACAAGTTGATTGCGCCTGTTGTAAGTACCATTTATCTTCTCTCCACTTTCAACAGTAAAGTTCTCAAAATGATGCTTCAACATGTTTTTCCTTGACTTCTTTGTAGCATCATTCCCTCCAAACCTGAATTCAACAGCATCCATCAAGTCTTTTATTAGACTCCTTGGACCGTTTTGAGCATCTAGGGTTAACAATAACAATGATAATATATGCAGCGGAATAAGAACAAATCAAAGTTATTGCAACAAGGTTTTTCCCAATCACCTCCAATTATTATTTGATCAGAATAATAACATGTTACCTAAATGTAACAGGGATCTAAGACACCTCAGACCTTAGAGGATACGAAAAATACTAACTAGTTCTAGGCATTCATAGTTTACACGCCCTAGAACACACACACACCCTTTCTGATATTTACATTATGGAAGACATATAATAACCTATACCCTATGTCTCTTTATATAGAGAGATATTAGGGTTTACAAAGAGATAAGAATAAAAGTAAATACAGAATATTATCAAAATCGTTTCTTCATAATAGAATATTTCCTGTATCTTTATTCTTTGTAGCTTTCTCTCTTTGTCATCTTTAGCCCTTCTTGTTTCATTCTTTTATTTTGTTACATCAAATCTAGAATCCCAACAATCTTCCCCTATTTGATGATGACAAAACAAAGTCGTGTACGAACTTCACTAGAGAAGTTGAGATGTAAACATCTCCCTGAATGAAACAAGTTTGTCTTCCCCTTAATCCATGCCATGCCACTCCAAAATTTCTTCCCCTTTTGTTATCAACAAATAGGGAATGTAAGCAATATAAACTTCCCCTCGAGTGGTGCATGTTGATCAATTGATTAAACACATCATAATATGCTTCCCCTGAAATCAATGTGTTAACCATCTTTATGATTCTTCAAATCTGTAGGCTCTTATGTAATGATCACGGATGAAGAAAACCAAATGTAATGAATTTGATGAAGAAGTAGAATAACCCAAATTTATGTCTTATGTCTTGTACTAACCACGTGACTCCAAACTTATATCCAAGACCAAATATATAAGTAGACTGTGATCCCTTGATAAATCCTCATCTTCAATGAGACACTGAGCACTACAATGTAACTCCTTTAAGTGATAGCCAACGTGTGCATAGAGCATCATAAGAAAAATCACACATTGCTAGATTCATCAAGCTGTTGTCACCACCGTATAAAACAAACAAGTTACCTCCTGCTATAAGGTATGATAAGAACACAAACCTGTGAAACTCAACTACAACATCAACTAAGTGATAATCAATCTTCTTCGTAATCAATTAATTAAATAAACCAAATACGAGCCTTTTTAAACCTTTAAGAACAAAAACCAAAATCTTCCTGTGTGTGAATCAACCTGTGTGTGTAAAACCATCTTCAAACCAATCTTTAAATGCAGCAGCAGAATAAATCTTTCGAGCAATAGAATCAAATAACTAGCAGTAGAGTCTCGAAAGTAGCAGTAGTATGCAGCAGCAGAATCACAAATCTAGCAGCAGTTTCAAACGTGTAGCTGCAGAATGATTTTAACCTTCAAGCGTAGCAGCAGAAACATTCATAGAAGTAGGAGCAGAGTAAAAATATACGTAGCAGCAGTATAATATAATGAGCAGCAGAATCTTACAATGAGCAGTAGTTTCCAATAATGCTAGCTGTAGAAACTTTACGAGAATAACATACTACGAATAGCGATTTAGGGTTTAGTGAATAACGCGAATTTTACAAATAGAATCATAGTCGTCTTTTTTCTTTTTTTTTTTAAGTATAAAGACAACACTTCAAAGTGTCGTGAAAACCCTAAAATCACCAAAAAATGATCATACACATCCATAGCTGCTTTCTTTCATGAATTTTCAACACCAAACAATGTATAACCAACTTCTATGATGAATTTATTTAATAGAAACCAGAATCAAAGAAGTTGATATAAAGAAAACCCTAAAATTCCATTTACAAAACCTTTGTCTGTAGCAGTTTTCGACACACCAGAACTTTCACATAAAAGCTCAGATTGAAGATCCCTCTGGTGTAAATCTTCCTTGATATATAGAGAAGCTCCAGTAAAAATTTCAGCCCGATCCAACGGTTAACGAAGGAGATATCGCCGTTTGAAAACTGACCTGCAGAAAGTTACGAAAATTGAAACCAAATTTGATTTTCTTCTTCATTCTTCGACTAAAAACCTTGTGAATCCCTAGGTAACGAGCTCCCCAAGCTCTGATACCACTTGTGGAGTTTGTTAGACTCCTTGGACCATTTTAAGCACTAGGGTTAAACAATAACAATGATGATAACATGCAGCGGAATAAGAACAAATCAAAGTTATTGACACAAGGTTTTTCCCAATCACCTCCAATTATTATTTGATCAGAATAACAACGTGTTACCTAAATGTAACAAGGATCTAAGACACCTCAGATCTTAGAGGATACGAACAAAATCTAACTAGTTCTAGGGGTTTGTAGTTTACACGCCCTAGAACACACACACACACTTTTATGATATTTACATTGTGGAAGACGTATATTAACCTGTACCCTATGTCTCTTTATATAGAGAGATATTAGGGTTTACAAAAGACTACGAAGGATTAAATATAAAATCTTCTTTATCAAGCAAATCCTTCTTGTTTCAATCTTCATCTTTTGTTGAATTCCAGCTTTGCATTATAGTCCATTTGTTTCATTCTTTTATCTGTTTTGTCACATCGAATCAAGAATCCCAACATGTCAAATATATATGCCTACTATACAATGATATTTTAGGTAAATACTAAAGGCATATATATCTACAATAAATGAGACATATCAATTATTCAATATATGGAAAATCAATCAGATAACACTAAATTAATATACAGCTAACAGTCCCCCGCAGTTTGAGCGGGGAGGACACCGAACACTCAAGAAGGAACGAAATTCATTAGTCGACTCGTAACAAAACCGTACCGACGGTCGCGAAAGCTTGGACTGGAGTAGTAAACTAGAAAAATAGAAAAAAAGACATTAACATAATAAAAACAAAACTTTAGTCGACTCGTAACAAAACCGTACCAACGGTCGGCTAAGTCGATTGGTAACAACGCCGTACCAACGGTCGACATTAGGGACTGGAACCAACGGCCAACTTTAGTCGACTAGTAACAAGCCGTACGAACAATCAACTAATTAACAAACAATAAACTGGATAAATCAAAATATCATAAAAAAAAATGAAAGTTGGTTCTAAAACTTCAACCCCCAAAGAACTTTTCGAACAAACAGGGCGTGTTTTTCCTTAGAAAAACATAAAGATCACATATTTAAAAGATGTTGTGGTTGATGCGTAGGGATTGCACCAGGCTTTACCTCTCAAGGGATCTTGAGAAGCTTACAACCCCCACCAGGCAGTGTACCTGATCGATGTAGTATAGTATAATGACAAGTACCAGGGGATTGATCGTTCAGCTAGGAATAGTGTCGCTAGGATTAGAAAACCTAAAGACTAGGTCTAGAGATGAAGGATGATTCTTTTTGTATTTTTATATTTTTTAAAAAGCAAGTAAAAATCTCAGGGTTTGAAGGATTTGGGCGGAATTAGTTGCTAGTCAACTAACCCAATACTGAAGATGCAATCAAAATAAAATGCTAGAAATGAAATTAAACTAAATTATACTAAAGTTGTGAGCAATATGTGGGAGAAATGTGTTTACTTAGATTTCACTACTCCCTAGATATCTTTTACACGTTAATTACTTGTTATAGTTGCGTGGATGACGGATTGTATTCCTTAATACCATTCATGGGGTGGCGTACTTACTTCCCCAATCCTATGAGTGCCTACTTCACTCCTATGTCAAGCCGGCTAAGAAGCTCCTAACATGGGATCATTAGAATTTACTCATGCATTAAATACAATCAATAAAACCTAGTACACATCAGTTCATGTTTTCTAAGACGTTCAAGCATGTTACACAATGGAGATCTGCCAGTTTTCTTAAGCCTAACATTGAAATCATTCATCCAATACAATCATAAACAAGTAATCAACACATAATTAACATCTAGGTTTCATTAGATCCAAGCAAACACAAGATAGATCTAGCCTAGCATGTTGAAATCAAGACAAGCACAAGATATAGACAACCAACACATAGACATATTGATTGAATTAAGAGAAGACTTATCTTAATAGCACATGAAAGGATTCAAGGGTTGAAAACCCTTGAAAAAGCTGTAAAATACGAGCTAGGGTTTACAAAGTTCGACCCTAGGGTTTCTCCACACAAGTTCCTCTCTAATGAATGAAAAATAGAAAACTATATATAGAGTTTAGAAGGTGACGGCGTCAAGAACAAATGTCTGACGCCGTCATCTTGCCGCCAAATAGTTCCTCGGACTGCCTAGATCTGGGTCTGACGCCGTCATGTGTTCACCTTGTGTAGGCCGTCATGATTTTAACTCTTGACGCCCTTGTTGTGACGTCGTCAGGTTTGCACTGGGTCGTCACCACTTTTACTCCTGACGCCGTCAGGGTCTTCCTCTTGACGCCATCAGGTACTGTTCTCAGCATGGAAAATTAAGCCTTTGGCGTTTTCTTCACTTCTATGCTCCAAAAACGTCCAAATTGCTTCCTTTTCCAGATTTCACTCCCAAAGTACCTAAAATCACAAAAGGAACGATTTAGGGTAATATTTGATCAAATAAATTCAATTCCGGGCTTAAATGACCCCCTAAAAGTGGTTCATTTTTCGCCTCATCATATACCCTTACACTTGAGATTTGCTTGTCCTCAAGCAAATGCGCTTTTATTCTAATCAAACTACAAGTTAGGGGTCATTTAACACTAATATAAAAGTAATTACAACAAATAATCGTTCCACTAAAGACCAAAGACAAGCACGGAGGTTATATACTAGCACCTCACAAATAGTGTTTAGATACTCACATCTCTCGGGTGTAATAAAGTTATATCACAATATGGAAACGGAAAATATCTCTCACTACCTGTCATAGCAAAATAGATTACCATAGGCTTGGGAAAGGATCAAACCTCCACCACATGGCGTAAGCACCTAGGATAAACTATGAAAGAGGTCTTTTAAAGGGTTGTAACGTTAGGTGTAAGGATATGAAATACACGGTTTTGTTGGATATAGGCAGTCTTTACTGGTGGCGAGTTAACAATCTTGGTTAATTACATGTACAATATGGCGTTGCTAAGCCAAGACTAGACTCGAATTAAGCTAATAAATGAAAAATAACAAAAACATAAAATAAACATAGAATGAAACGGGATGGTAGTCCGTATGTTTATTTCTCTTTTTCTCTCTCTCTCTCTCTCTCTCTCTCTATATATATATATATATATATATACATATATATATATATATATATATATATATATATATATATATATATATATATATATATATATATATATATATATATATATATATATATATATATATATATATATATTTTACATACTTTACAATAAACTAATCTAATGACTCGAATTAAGAAAATCAAAACACTTGGAGAACTTTAAAGATTAACATACATATGGGGGTAATAATATGATGTTCTTCCCCATTACTCCATAAAATAAGTACTTTACCCATGAGTCCCAATCGTCCCAAAACAATATGTACAAGGATATGACTCGACTTAGCAACCATGTAATCAATTAGATAATTAACTTAGGGTTTAACAAATAACAATAATGCACTAAAGATGAGTGCATACACGGAAGGCTAAGGCGATTTGGGTGTACATTTAAGTGGGGTGTACCAAATTCTTCCTTTAAGTAAGATGCTTAAAGTTAGAAATGAAAAGATAGGCTCGGAGGGGTGTACTAGGGGTTTCGTGTACTAAAAATGAGTACAACGCTAAGGGTGTGGGAAAAATTAATTGACTTAACTAGCCAAGTAATATGACTTAAATTGTCAAGTAATTATGATACGGGTTTAACACAAGGGTGATCCTAATGCCTCTTATCATGTAGTAAATCCTACTACACGAATGTAGTCTCACTAGCAGTCTCGGGATGCATCACTAACGCAAGTTCTAGAATCTAAATGCTACCGGTACACTCATAAGCACTAATAATAAATGCTTTTCCTATGAAATCTAAAGGCGAACCTCACATATTTAGGTGGAAAATTTTTCTGAATGATACGGTTATGTGCTAGTCATACAATGTCCTATCCATGAGACGTTTGCTATGGCTAAAGTTTCACTCCTAAATGTTGTAAAAAATTTTAAATTTGGCGCTAAAATTGCACTAACAAGTATTTCTCATAGTTTTATTACACATCTACTATCAAACAAACAAACTCAAGCGAAAGCGTATCTGTAAGGTATCATCATTTTACCCTCCCCTTACACTTTGGATGAACATTGTCCCCAATGTTCAAGTAAAGAGTGTAAAAATGAAATAAGTAAAAAGAATGAAATCAAATACTCCCCTGATTCGCTCGGTATGGATAATAAGGTGGCTAGGTTAAATCTTCCTCCAAGAAAATGAACAATCAAAGCTTCCCTTCCAGAAAAAATAATCATCTTCTTGTCATGCATAACCTGTAAATCCTGAGAAAACAGACAAGGCAACCTCGCATAAAATCGGCGGCAATCTACATATACTAATAAATCCTAGAAAACAAAATAAGATATAGTGCTTGTGGAATGATGTTTGTAGATTTCCTAGAGATTATAAAACTAATAATTCAACAAAAACTTTAAGACTCCGTTAGAAAAACAAAACTGGTAAAATTTCCAGATTTTTACACATGACGCCGTGAAGAGTAAACTCGTGACGCCGTCAGAAGTGACCTGCAGAAATTCTTATGTTAAGTTTCCGGAAAATTTCTGGAAAAACTTGGTTCTACTTCCTGGAAAATCCTGCAAAACTTCATTATGACTCAATACAAGCATTTGACTCTAACAAATACGAATATACATGTTCACTTAATATTGTGGAGAATCATGATCGGTTTGTTTCTTAAAAACATATTTGGGGTTTCCCCTTACACTTATCTTTTGCAAAAATACCTTTGGGTGAAGTTAAGACTAGGCCAAACAACAAAATAAAGTATTTCCACTATTTAGTTTTGAAACATGATCTACCAACAATAAAAATAAAGCATGCATACGGAAGCGAATAACAATCAAACAAAATAAAAATCACACAAAACATGGGTTGCCTCCCAAGAAGCGCTTTTCTTTATTTACGAGTCTTGTAGCTAGACAAGGTTATGGGTTACTACGTGATACGGGTGAGTTCCTCATTGAGGACATCCTTGGGATCAAACTTAGGTTTTAGCTTCCTATCGGTTTTCTTAGTATGGTATGACCTTTCAAACTTTTCTCCATCCGGATCATACAAAGTCATTTTCATATGCCATGATCCGTCACCTTCTTTAGGTGGCTTGTCCCACCTCCATTTACACTTATCTCCCTCTCTTTTCCACTTATTCATCTCTATATTAATAGGCATTACGCTTAAGAACTCAATCATCTTCCTAAAGACTAAGGGGTCCTCAAAAGGATCTAGCTCTTCATCTCTAGCTATGAGTTGTTCCACCGAATGTGTCTTTTCAATGAAATCTTTTTCTAGATAGAATGGACGTTGAGGTCCTATAAAGTTCCTTTCTATCCAAGGTCCATATCTAGATGGTCTCCTATTCATCTCTACCCAATGTGGTGTCTGTTCATCATCACAATCATAGCTATGTTTCTTAACATCGTATACCGACCAAGTGTCGCCTTCACCTACCGCTATCTTAGACTCCTTACAATCTATCATGGCACTAGCGGTTGCTAAAAATCCTCTTCCTACCAATAATGGGCATGTAGTGTCACTAACCATGTCTAGGACGTGAAAATCCGCTAAGATAGTTAACTTTCCTACATGAACAACTACATCCTTAATCATTCCAACCGGGTGAGCAATACTCCCATCCGCTAGACCAATCAATACCTCCGTCTCCTCTAACTTTCCTAGCTTTAGAGTGGTGAAAAGGATAAGGGAATCAAGTTGAGGCTTGACCCTAAATCAGCTAGTGTGTCGAAAGCTTCGGATCTTCCTATCTTACAAGGCAAAACAAATATACCCGGATCATCAAGCTTTTTAGGCAACTTGTTTTGAATGAAGGCGGTCCCATTTTTACCTAGTTTAAACTTTTCATACTTTTCTAGGAGGGCACTATAGTAGGGAGCACGGGCTAAGACATCAATGACGGGTTGTTCAAGGTGAAGTTCCTTGAATTCATCGTCAAGATCTTGCGTAGGAGGTGTTTCAACTATGCTTTTGACCGGTTTTATATCGGGTGTTTTATTCGATTGGTCCTTTTGAAGAATTTGGTTTTGTTTGAAACACGTGCTCATAGATTTAACCGAGTAGTATTGTGGACAAGAAGTGGGTGACGAAACTGATGATATGGAATTAACGTTTAGTTTTGGGTTCTTGACCGTGTCGCTCGGGAGTGCTCCCATTTCTCGGTCATTGAGAACTTTCAACAATGCGTCAATTTTGGTGGTCATCTCATTTTGCTTTTGTTTTAAATCGGCTTCAAACTTAGATATGCGAGCTTCTTGAGATGCCATAAACTTGGACATCAATACTTCAAGATTGTTGGTACTACCATAGTTGTTAGAAGGATTGTTGTTGAAAGTACGGTTGGAGGGTGGACCGTTTGGTTGGTAACAATTAGGCAGATTGGAAGAATTGGCTTGATTTTGTTTCCACCTAAGGTTTGGGTGATTTTTCCAAGAGGGGTTGTATGAATCACCGTAAGGGTTTGGCTCGGGTTTGAAAGTGTACCACTTATCTCCCGCTTTGTCGGTACGCGAGGATGCGTAGTCCGCAAAAGCTGTTCCGGGGAGTTCCACACAATCACGAGTGTCATGGGGACCACTACATAATCCGCATGAAGAAGTGATTTTCTTCACTTGGCTTGAAGGCTTAGGACCTTCGTAAGATTTCATGAGAAACTTGACTTGGTCCTCAAGTTCCATGATCCTACGGTCGGGAGTGCTAGAGTTGTTCGAAGGCAAAGATATTGCCTTGACCGTTTTAATCAAATCACGGGGATCATTCTAACTTTCGTTGTCATAGAGAGCAAGATCTTCTATGAGTTCCCATGATTGTTCCGCACTTAGATCACGTAGCTTACCACCGGCCGATTGGTCAATGGCTCGCCTTGTGGAGAGATCGATATGGTCATAGAAGATTTGGACTTGGAGCCAAAGATCTATGCCATGATGAGGGACTTTTTGGAGTAAGTCCTTGAATCGAGTCCATGCTTCATAAAGAGTTTCACCTTGACGTTGTTGGAACATCAAGATGTCATTTCTAAGCTTGGTAGTTCTCCCCGGTGGGAAAATTTGAGCAAGGAAATGAGTGGTGAGATCATCCCATGTGGTGATGGATCCCGCGGGTAAACGTTCAAGCCATTGACTAGCTTGATCTCGTAGAGAGAATTGGAATAGGCGTAATCGGGTTGTCTCTCTAGTTGCAACATCTAGGTCTATGGAATCTATGATTTTAAGGAAGTCCTTGAGATGTTGATTTGGATCTTCGGAACGAAATCCATGGAATGCACTTCCCCTTTGCACCAACCGGATAGTATCGGATCGCAAGGGGGTCACATTGGCTCCGGTGAGCTCAATGGTGTTTCGATAGCCTTGGTGGCTAGGTCGGGAATACTCTCCCAAGGTTCGGGGCCTAAGAGGTTCTAGTGGTGGGTTTTGTTGTGGTGGGATGACGGGTTCAAAGATGTTCCCATCGTCCATGATGTCGGGTGGTGAAGAGTTACGAACAAAAACACGAACAATTAAGATAGACTAAAGAGATCCTAAAAAATAAAAATAAAATCTTACTAGAAAGGAATCTAACAAGTAGACCTAATAAAAAGAGATTCTAACCTAGACAATAACTATTCCCTGGGCTTTACCTCTCAAGGGATCTTGAGAAGCTTACAACCTCCACCAGGCAGTGTACCTGATCGATGTAGTATAGTATAATGACAAGTACCGGGGGATTAATCATTCAGCTTGGAATAGTGTCGCTAGGATTAGAAAACCTAAAGACTAGGTCTAGAGATGAAGGATGATTCTTTTTGTATTTTTATATTTTTTAAAAAGCATGTAAAAATCTCGGGTTTTGAAGGATTTGGGCGGAATTAGTTGCTAGTCAACTAACCCAATACTAAAGATGCAATCAAAATAAAATACTAGAAATGAAATTAAACTAAATTATACTAAAGTTGTGAGCAATATGTAGGAGAAATGTGTCTACTTAGATTTCACTACTCCCTAGATATTTTTTACACGTTAATTACTTGTTATAGTCGCGTGGATGACGGATTGTATTCCTTAATACCATTCATGGGATGGCGTACTTACTTCCCCAATCCTATGAGTGCCTACTTCACTCCTATGTCGAGCCGGCTAAGAAGCTCCTAACATGGGATCATTAGAATTTACTCATGCATTAAATACAATCAATAAAACCTAGTACACATCGGTTCATGTTTCCTAAGATGTTCAAGCATGTTACACAATGGAGATCAGCCAGTTTTCTTAAGCCTAACATTGAAATCATTCATCCAATACAACCATAAACAAGTAATCAACACATAATTAACATCTAGGTTTCATTAGATCCAAGCAAACACAAGATAGATCTAGCCTAGCATATTGAAATCAAGACAAGCACAAGATATAGACAACCAACACATAGACATATTGATTGAATTAAGAGAAGACTTATCTTAATAGCACATGAAAGGATTCAAGGGTTAAAAACCCTTGAAAAAGCTGTAAAATACGAGCTAGGGTTTACAAAGGTCGGCCCTAGGGTTTCTCTACACAAGTTCCTCTCTAATGAAAGAAAAATAGAAAACTATATATAGAGTTTAGAAGGTGACGGCGTCAAGAACAAATGTCTGACGCCGTCATCTCGCCGCCAAATAGTTACTCGGACTGCCTAGATCTGGGTCTGACGCCGTCATGTGTACACCTTGTGCAGGCCGTCATGATTTTAACTCTTGACGCCCTTGTTGTGACGTCATCAGGTATGCACTGGGTCATCACCACTTTTACTCCTGACACCGTCAGGGTCTTCCTCTTGACGCCGTCAGGTACTGTTCTCAGCATGGAAAATTAAGTCTTTGGCGTTTTCTTCACTTTTATGCTCCAAAAACGTCCGAATTGCTTCCTTTTCCAGATTTCACTCCCAAAGTACCTAAAATCACAAAAGGAACGATTTAGGGTAATATTTGATCAAATAAATTCAATTCTGGGCTTAAATGACCCCCTAAAAGTGGTTCATTTTTCGCCTTATCAGTGGTTTATTTTGGTTACGGCTTAAAGGGAGCCCTCCGAACCTCCGACGTATTGCCGACGGCCGGAGGCGGCAGCGGAAGAGTTTAGGTTTTGTGGATCTTAATTGCCTGATACCACGTAAGTATGTGAAATGTCTATATTGAATTGATCGTACATGCAATAATACAACATATAAATAATGGCTATCTATCTTCTATTTAGGTAACTTGACATTACCCTTTATATTCTAGCTAATCACAACTGATAGACAACTCATTGATCATATCGCTATATACGACATATAGACACAATACAGCTAGGCTAACATGATTTTTACTTAAATGAATTAAGACATTCTTTTTATAACAAAACTATTCCGTGCCCACTGAGAAGAGGTTAGCAAAACCCTAGTGTATAGAATTTATTATTGTTATTATTATTGTTATGATTGTTGTTGTTGTTGTTGTTGTTGTTGTTATTTATTTATTTATTTATTTATTTTTTATTTTTTTTATTATCAATCAAATTTTATTATTGGAACATAAATAATTTTAAATAAAGTTGGATGGAGTCTAGACAATTTTCTTATTATCAAATTATTATTATTATTATTATTATTATTATTATTATTATTATTATTATTATTATTATTATTATTATTATTATTATTATTATTATTATTATTATTATTATTATTATTATTATTATTATTATTATTATTTATCATTTTTTTTACTATTATAAATAAATTTTTATTAAAAACATAAAAATTTATAGAAAGTTGGAAGGGAGTCTAGACACGAGTTGCGCTCCCACTCCTTTCTGAATACAAAAGCTTAATCTATGAAAAATAAAAACACACTCTTATCATTATTTGAGTGGCTAACAGCAATAGATTTTATACAAGAAAGTGTGTCCAAGGCATCCACATCGAATTCCCCGAAAGTAGAGAAAGCAAATGGAATAAACTTGTACCCATTGTCCTCAGATTTAGACACATACTTCTTCTCTTTCTTCTCCACAGCGGTATGCAAGGTTACCCCAGGGGCCCATGAAGTCGCCCAGAACCAGCAAAAGGGGAGATCCCAGTCACATCGAGACAAACATCTTTTCCTTGGAGCCAATTGAATAATAACAAATCTGCAGGTCGTAGCTCCTTCCCATCCTTCGAAAGGAACCCCATAGGAGCTTTTTTACGTACCATAATCCCAACCTTAGAACATATGTCAACAAGAACATCACGAACTCGATTATGCCTGAACTTCACACCCACTTCACTAGAGCAGTGGACCGCATGATCTCCCCATTTGTCCACACGATATGCATTACAAGTCGGACATAGGCTACCTTCATAGAACATAGGTATAGTAAGCCTATAACACAACACAGATCGGAATTGGCGATGGTTCATCCTCTGTCCCAAGCCGTCAATAGAGATGGCGAAAAGAAAATCCTGTGCATGCGAGCCACGTATACAACTGAGAATAGCCACCTGTCTAGGACTTAGAGAGTACTTAGAAATAAGGTCTTTCTCAATGACACCTAAATAACACTTTGCCAAGGTTTTCATCATTTGGGGGCAGAAGCACCATTGGTGATAGAGAGAGCGTCCATGTTACAAGTAATGTTGAAAGTATCAAGAGCATGCTGAAAAGAAGAACCATAGGAGACAATACCAGTTTTTGTCAATATCTTGTCTTGTAGAGCACTCGTTTGCATACGAGAGGTGAGAAAAGCATATTGGATAATATCTCCTGCTGAAAAAATACCAAGACCACCCAACTTGATTGGAAGAGTGGCTAGACGCCACAGCCAATCACCAAACCCCGGCCCCGAAGCAGTAACAATCTTTTCCAAAGAGGCACGTAATGTCTGATCAAACTGAACCTGAGCCTCACGTAAATACAAAGGGGAACATGTCCTCAAAGCATAAGATAGTTTTGCAACACCAGCACAAGTGCGAAGGAGAAGGAGCTCACATTGGGGATCATTGAGTTTATGAATTGCCTCCATTAAAGAGATGGTTTTAGAGACCCTTTTCAAAGCCAAATCCTGACAAAAACTATCATCCAAGCTAACTGAACCACCAAGAAGTTTGACACCATTGAGCGGGCGAGAGATATTTATAGGAAAAACACCCTCCACCCTACTTCTAGGATCCTCCACAGGCCAGAAAAGTTCAGTCTTATCAACATTCAAAAACAAACCACGAGCTGGACTATCTGTCCTGATGATGTCAAGCGCCTTGGCAACCATAAGAGTGTCTCCAACAATAGTACCGTCATCAAGATACCAAGCCTGAAGGGTAAGCTCACAAGACTGATTAATAGACTGGACCAAAGGGTGCAAAGCTAGGGAAAACGACCAAGGACCTAACGGATCCCCTAGTTGGACCCCTTGAGAAGACCACATGATAGAGTCATCATAATAAAGCCTAGCTCGTCGGGCATAACAAAACTCAACCCAAGGAGCAATAGATGGGCACCGCGCCCTAGCTTCCTGAAGAAGAACACTCCAATCAACAATATTAAAAGCATTCTTAAAATCCACCAAAAGCATAGAAAGCCCAACCTCGTTACCCTTAGACTCAACGAGGCTATTCACAGCATGGAGAATAGCCTCACATCCACCAGGAACACCAACACCAAATTGAAAATCTTGTAAGTAAGAACTCATAGCATTACCCATAGATGAAGAAGCCACCTTAGAAACAAGCCTTCGCCATATAGTACCAACAGCAATAGGATGTATACCACCACCAGGCTTAACCAGGGGAGTCAAAGGGGCACTAGCAATATATTCCCCTAACATAATCGGGCACTTACCACTAAGAAACAAATTGACAACACCAGTGATAGATCCTAAAAGGTCATCAGCAATAGCGGAAGCAACCCCACCCAAAATATCCATCAAATATTGTGCTCTAAGCCCATCACGACCACACGAAGTCCCTTTGGGGAAACTTTGAATCCTATTCAGTACCAAGTCTTTATGGACAGAAAGGGCATCTCCATCAAGTGGGGAAGAAAACGGAGGTGGGGGTAAAGCATAGGGGTGTTTAGCCTCTAGCTCATGCAGTGTGTCGGGAGTAGGTGGGGCGATACCAGAAGACGTGAGCACCTTAATAGCAGCAGTAAAGTGCCCATCTCCTAGTTTACGCTTGCATTGAACCAAATTAGCTGCATCATGTTCCTTAGGTTTCTTCATCGAACTAGATGATGAAGCAATTCCAGCCAAACGATCCAACACCAAACCAAGCCTATCTGCCGGGTCCCTCCAACGAAGAATAGCCCGAGAAATACTATCAAACTGACACCGTTCTCTCTCACCAGATCGTCTTTGAGCCCTGTTAGTAGGTACAAAAGTATACAGAACACAACATGGCATGATAAGGAGTTGCACCCATACCGACAAATCCCCGGAAGCGCAAGAACATTATCAAGCGCACTACGAAAAAGCTTAGCAAACCCAAGCCGCAACCTAGGAGGAATACATTTAACCGTACACAACTTCTTCGCGAATACCCGATCAAGGAGGTTGATATCAAAACAAGTAGGCTCAACAACAAGTGAAGGCACCAAAGAAGCAACCCCCTCGACGACAGCCTCATTAGTAACACCCTCATCAAAAGTATCAACCGTCTCAACACCGGCACCAACAACCACATCCAAAACTGTTCTAGAAGGCACGGGAATACCATAGATCGCCACATCTTCAAAACTAGGCGCGGAGACAACAACGCCATCAACATGTTTACAATTCTTACTAAACGTGTGAGTGCAAAAACATACACCACAAAGCCATATGCCTGCCTGATGAAGTGCCTGGTCTAATGCAGAAAATAAGGAAAAGTCACTCGCAACGCGTGCTTTGTGGGAATCCTTCAAACCATGAGTTTTAAAATGGCGAGTGCCCAAGTGGTTAATGAAATATTTCTTAGTAAGCCCTTTACCATTTCCACCACTACAACCATCACAACCTTGCAGAGGACAGGATATCCGAATGGCACCAAAACTAGCCATAATAAATTAAAAAAAAACCAAAAGAAGCAAGCTGTCCGGTTAATGCAGTAAGCAAAACAGCCAACCAACCAAACTTTTACAACTGTAGAGAAAGGCAAACCCCACCCCAGTAATAGCCGAATAGTGGTCGCAACCTTACCGTCTCGAGCAAACAGAACAAATACAAAAGAAACTATCACCAACAGCAATCGACACCCCAACAACAAATTAGAAGAATCGAATCTAAAACCCCAGGAACATGCGGACTGGTAACAAAACACAACGGCAAAAACCTTGAAACAATGTCTCAAAACCTTACAGTATCAGAGAACAAATACTGTATCCCGGCTAACCCCACAAACTGTTTATGAAAGACCATGCACACCCCATAATAATACGCTAGAAAACATCCAGTAAAACCCTAGCAATGCTTAAGATAATCAAACCCTAAACAGCAACCATAAGCAAACGGGGATGTGAAAGGCTGTACGAAGGATCCACCACTGTTTTGAAGAATCAAACCAATACAGCAAACCCATGCACCAAAGACCGGTTCCAAAAACGAAACCCTAGAAGGAAGAACTGCGAAAATTAAACGAAACCCTACAACAAAAGACACCAGCGTATGATAGAAAAAACCTGTGATTCAACAAAGGGTGTTGAATGGAGGACCAGAGATCGAGATCAAGATGATACCACAAGGGTATTATTATTATTATTATTATTATTATTATTATTATTATTATTATTATTATTATTATTATTATTATTATTATTATTATTATTATTATTATTATTATTATTATTATTATTATTATTATTTTATTTTATTATTTTATTTTTTTATTTTTTTTTATTATAAAACATCACTTTATTGAAAAACAAATAGGATTTTACAAGAAATTAGTGGGGAGCCGAGATACTAACTGAGCCCCCACACCTCTAGCTATAGCAAAACCAATCCTATTAAAAATATGTGGAGCAGCACGTGCTTCAATGTCTTGGGTCATCGAGAATCGTCTAATGCGCTTTAATAAGGTCACTGCATCCTTTTGAAGTTCTCCAAAAGAGGAGAATGAAAAGGGGAGGAACCCATATCCGATATCAGCGCATTTAGCTGCCTACTTGACACGTTTATTATTATTATTATTATTATTATTATTATTATTATTATTATTATTATTATTATTATTATTATTATTATTATTATTATTATTATTATTATTATTATTATTATTTATAAAACATCACTTCATTAGAAAATCATAGGATTTACAAGAAATTAGAGGGGAGCCGAGAAACAAGTTGGGCCCCCACTCCTTTAGCTATAGCAAAACTAATTCTACTAAAGATATGATCCGCGGCGCGTGCTCCAATGTCCTGGGTCAACGAGAATCTACGGACGCGTCTTAGTAGTGTCACCGCATCCTTATCAAGCTCTCCCAAGGAAGAGAATGAGAAGGGGAGAAACCCATATCCACTGTCCGCACATTTGGTCTCGTACTTGGTCCGTTTGCGTTGCGCAGCTTCAACAACCGCACGTCCAGGGACGAAATCAGCCATGCTGGTCTGTGTCAAGGGAGACGCCCCTGTCAAATCGACACATGTGTCCTTCCCATCGTCCCAAGAATACAGTAACACATCAGCCGGGCGTAAGGCATCGTCCCTGTCTCCGCATAACCCAATGTCAACCTCTTTACGGGCCGAGATCCCCGACCGAGAACATATATTGAGAAGGGTATCACGTACTAGATTATGTCGATGTTTAATCCCAATGATACCAGCACACGAGACTGCGTGATCTCCATAAGTGTCCCCTACAAATACCCTGGAACAGGCTGAGCATGGCATTTGAGTAGAAAAAGAGGGGAATACCCATCCGATAGCACAACATACAACGGTAAGTTCTGGCATTCATGGTCTGTCCTAATCCAGAAATTGGGATTACCCTTAGCCAGAAATTGGGATTATTATTATTATTATTATTATTTTTTTATTTTTTTTTATAAACCAATACTTTTATTAACAATAAATAGGATTTTACAAGAAATTGGTGGGGAGCCGAGAAACCAACTGGGCCCCCACACCTCTAGCAATAGCGAATCCAATCCTATTAAAAATATGAACGGCAGCCCGCGCCCCAATATCTTGAGTCGCAGAGAAACGTCGAATACGCTTTAGAAGAGTTATTGCATCTTTCTCAAGTTCTCCAAAAGAGGAGAAAGAGAAGGGGAGGAACCCATATCCAATATCCACACATTTGGCCTCATACTTGACACGTTTACATTGTGCAGCTTCAATAACTGCACGAACTGGAATAAAATCAATCATACCAGATTGTGTCAAAGGTGACGACCCCGTAAGATCAACACAAACATCAAGCCCACTATCCCAGGTGTAAAGTAATATATCAGCTGGGCGCAAAGATCTATCCCTATCACCATAAAGCCCAATATCCACCTCCTTACGAGCTGAATTTCCGGACCGAGAGCATATATCAACAAGAACATCACGCACAATATTATGCCGATGTTTAATGCCAACAATACCCGCACAAGAAACCGCATGATCCCCATAAATATCTCCAGTAAAAACACGAGAACAAGCTGAACACGGTACCTGAACAGTGAAAAGAAGAACACCCAGCCGATAACACAAAACACAACGGTATGTCCGGGCATTCATAGTTTGACCCAATCCAGAGATAGGAGCCACCTTGAGCCAATCTGAAGTATGATCCTCCTTTAGAGAGCTCCATAACGCCATCTGTCGAGGAGAAATATGGAATGTAGATTCAACAGTTTGGGTAACCCGATCGAAATATATATCTGCCAATTTCTTCATGAGTTTGGGGGCAGCGACCTCGCTTAGGTTACTCAAAAGGTCAATATCCATATCCATATTAAAAGTACATAAAGCATCATCAAAGGAGCATCAGTTACAATACCAGAACTATGGAGAAGCTTAGTCTGTAGGCTAGCAGATTGAAGTCTAGACGCAAGAAAAGCATATTTCAAGACATCTCCTGCAGAATAAACACCAAGCCCCCCAAAAGCAAAGGGAAGGGTGGCGAGTCTCCACTGCCAATCACCAAAACCAGGCCCAGAATCAGTGACAATACGTTCCAATGAAGAACGAAGTGCCGCATCAAAAGAAACCTGAGCACACTCAAAGACCTTGGGAGAACATGTGCGCATAGAAAAATACAACTTAGAAATACCTGCACATGCACGGAGTAGCAACAACTCACATTGAGGGTCATTAAGTTTAGCAATAGCATCCATAAGATCAATAGTTTTAGCCACCCTTTTCAAAACCAGCCTACTACCAAACTCAAAATCAACACTAACAGGCCCACCCAGTAATTTAACACCATGTAAGGGGCGAGAAATATTGGGAGGGAACACACCCGCATATTTGCTTCTAGGGTCTTCCTTTGGCCAAAAGACCTCAGTTTTCTCAACGTTGAGGTGTAAGCCACGACTAGGTCCATCCATCATAATCAACTCTAAAACCTTACCCACAACCAAAGTATCTCCAATAACAGTACCATCATCCAGATACCATGCTTGAAAAGAAATGTTAAAAGAGTCTCTAATCTTACATGCCAGGGGATGTAACACTAAAGCAAAAAGAAGAGGCCCAAGCGGATCACCTTGTTGCACACCTTGATGAGACCAAAGAGTATACTCACCATAATATAATCTGGCGGGGCTAGAGTAACAGAATTCCACCCATTGTGAAATAGCCGGAAAATGAAGCTGAACCTCACGCAACATAACAGCCCGATCCACCATGTTGAAGGCGTTTTTAAAATCAACCAACAACATAGAAAGACCAACATCACCCCCCCCCCCCGATCCTCAACCAAATGATTCGCTGCATGAAGATTAGCCTCCCCTCCTCCCGATACCCTAACACCAAATTGTAAATCATCTAAATAACTGTCTGAAGAATGACCAATCATGGACGCACAAACCTTGGAATCTAACCGCCTCCAAACAGTCCCAACAACAATAGGACGGATACACCACCTGGTTTGACTAAGGGTGTGAGAGGAGCACTAGCAATGTACTCACCCAACTCCCTCGGGCATTTACCAGCAAGGAAAAGGTTCACCACTTGGGTGATAGATGCGATCAATTCATCAGAAATAGCCACAGCCGCACCATTTAAACAATCCAAAAAGTGTTGAGCGCGCAAACCATCTCGCCCACAAGAAGTACCACGCGGGAAACTCTTAATCATGTCAAGAACCGTAGCAGTAGATGCAGTAAGGTGATGATGATCAATAGGTATATCAGGCAAAAGAGGAGCAGACTGGAAAGGGTGCTTAGCTTTTAAGTCCTCAAGAGTAGAAACATCATAAGGTGCAATACCCGAAGACGAAAGAACTCTGACAGCAGCAGTATAATGACCATCACAAATCTTCCTCTTACATTGCTTGACATTGCGGTTACCCAAATCCGAACTGTCATCATCAATATTAGACCAAACAGGTGAGGGTTCGGCTAAAACATCCCGCACAATCTGTATACTACCACTAGGGGTGCCCCACGCCCGAATAACATTAACAATATATTCTTCCTGGCGTTGGCGCTTATTGGCCGACCTACATTTTTGATTACTCCTCGGGCAAAAGGTTTTAAGGAGACAAAGAGGCAAGACCAACAAACCAACCCAATAAGAAATGTCATCAGGAGCGCAGATTATCTTGTCAAGAGCTCCTTTAAAAACACGAGAGAACTCCAAACGACATTTAGGAGGGATGGACTTGACAGTACGCAGCCCCTTAGAGAATAAAGAATCAAGAAGGGGTAAATCGAAACCACCAAGCTCGTCCAAACCCAAATCCTCAACAACACCAACATGGGAAGGAACCTGTGGTTTGGTGAGATCATGCAACACGAACCGAACAACACCATCACCACAATCAGGAGGTGACACAAAATCAGCCCCCCCCCCCCCACCATGTCGACACTTAGCCCGGAAAGTATGCGTTTTGAAACAACCACCACACAACCACAATCCCATACGCTTAAGAGTAACCTCAGCCCTTTCAAAAACAACCAAATCCGACACAAGAGAATGTCTAGTGATAGCCAGCGCATCCCCATTGAAGTGTCGATCGCGGAGATGTGTGATCAAATAATTCTTGGTAAGCCCATTTCCGCCCCCATCACGACACCCACTAAGACCCGCAAAGGGGCAATGGAATCTCACAATAGGCATAATAAAATAACACCACTGTAGCAACAAAGTACCAACCACAACAAAACTGTAGCAGCCCACAACAACAACTGTAAAATAACACCACTGTAGCAGCTCACAACAACAACTGTAGCAGAATTGAAGCAACAATGTACCAACAGAACTGAGCACTGTAGCAGTAGCCGTAAGGGAAGCGTAGAAAAACCAATTCCGGCTGTGTAGAAGCAACCACACGGACCAAAACGAATCTCGAAACAAACCCCTACAACAACGAAATACAGCAGCAGTTCCAGCAAACAATGCAGCAACAAACCCTACCAAAACGTTTTCGTAAAACCAAACCACTGATGCCAGGGAACCCAAACAACCAATGATGTCAGCGAACCCAAACAACCACTGATACGAGGGGAACAACAAGAAACCAACCAGACTGTCGCAGCGCCACAACAACTAGAACCCAGACTATAATAGCAGAATCCACCGAGAAAGGGAAACCACAATCCAAACTAATAAAACTCCACGTTTTGAAGAAACAAAATGATCCCAGCAACCAAATAGAAACAGGTCTCAAAAAGAAACCCTAGAAAAGAAAACTAACCAAACGAAACCCTAAAAAAGTAAAACTGTAGCAGTAGGCTCGAACAGGAACCCTAGAACAATCGAAAACCAACCTGTATGATCCATGTGATGAATCAAAGAAGAGCAGACCGATCAGAAAGATACCTGTGGAGAAGACGTAACTGCCATAAATCGCCCCTAGTGGAGAGAGCGTTATTATTATTATTATTATTATTATTATTATTATTATTATTATTATTATTATTATTATTATTATTATTATTATTATTATTATTATTATTATTATTATTATTATTATTATTATTATTATTATTATTATTATTTTATTTTATTTTTTTATAAAACATCACTTCATTAGAAAATCATAGGATTTACAAGAAATTAGAGGGGAGCCGAGAGACAAGCTGGGCCCCCACTCCTTTAGCTATAGCAAAGCTAATTCTACTAAAGATATGTTCAGCGGTACGTGCTCCAATGTCCTGGGTCAACGTGAATCTACGGACGCGTCTTAGTAATGTCACCGCATCCTTCTCAAGCTCTCCTAAGGAAGAGAATGAGAAGGGGAGGAACCCATATCCACTGTCCGCACATTTGGTCTCATACTTGGTCTGTTTGCGTTGAGCAGCTTCAACAACCGCACGCCAAGGGACGAAATCAGCCATGCTGGTCTGTGTCAAAGGAGATGCCCCTGTCAAATCGATACATGTGTCCTTCCCATCATCCCAAGAATACAGTAACACATCAGCTAGGCGTAAGGCATTGTCCCTGTCTCCACGTAGCCCAATGTCAACCTCTTTACGGGCCGAGATCCCTGACCGAGCACATATATTAATAAGGGTATCACGTACTATATTATGTCGATGTTTAATCCCAACGATACCAGCACACGAGACCGCGTGATCTCCATAGGTGTCCCCCACAAATACCTTGGAACAGGCAGAGCATGGCATTTGAGTAGAAAATAGGGGAATACCCATCCGATAGCACATCACACAACGGTAAGTTCTGGCATTCATGGTCTGTCCCAACCCAGAAATCAGGATAACCCTTAGCCAGTCTGAAGTGTGGTCCTCATTTTGCGATCTCCATAAAGCCATTTGTCTAGTAGATAAGCAAAAGGTGGATTCGGCCATTTTGGCAACACGTGTGAAATATACGTTTGCCAGTTTCTTCATAAGTTTGGGGGCAGCGATCTCACACGAGCTGCCCAAAAGGTCCGTTTCCATCTTCGCATTAAAAGCGTGCAAAGCCTCATCGAAGGAAGAACCATAAGTAACGATGCCAGAATGTCGGAGGAGCCTAGTCTCAAAGCCGGTAGATTGGAGTCTAGATGCAAGGAAAGCATAGTTCAATACATCACCTGCAGCGTATACACCAAGTCCCCCAAATTCAAAAGGTAGCGTAGCTAGTCTCCATTGCCAATCCCCAAAACCAGGCCCAGAAGCAGTGACAATACGCTCTAGAGAGGAATGAAGCGCTGCATCAAAGGCAAGCTGAGCCCTCTCGAAGACCTGAGGGGGGCATGTGCGCATAGAAAAATACAACTTGGAGATTCCAGCACATGCCTGAAGGAGTAGCAACTCACATTGGGGGTCATTAAGCTTAGCAACAGCATCCATAAGCTCAATGGTTTTAGCAACCCGCTTCATAGCAAGTTTGCTGCTAAACGCGAGGTCTACACTGGCAGGTCCCCCCAACAATTTAACGCTGTGTAAAGGCCGGGCAATATTAGGCGGGAAAACGCCTGCAAGCCTGCTTCTAGGATCCTCCTTTGGCCAAAACACCTCAGTTTTATCGACATTGAGATGCAACCCATAAAGGGGTCCATCTTTCATAATAAGCTCCAAAACCTTCCCAACTGTTAGAGTATCGCCGATGATCGTGCCATCGTCCAAATACCACGCTTGAAGGGGGAGACTAAACGAATCTATGATCTTGCAGGCCAATGGGTGTAGCACTAGAGCAAAAAGAAGCGGTCCAAGCGGGTCACCTTGTTGCACTCCTTGGTGCGACCATAAAGTGTGTTCACCATAATATAATCTAGCTGGGCTGGAGTAGCAAAATTCAACCCAACGAGAAATGACAGGACAACGCAGGCGAACCTCTTGTAACATGACCTCCCGGTCCATCAAGTTGAAAGCGTTTTTGAAATCCACTAGTAGCATCGTAAGGCCTTCCTCGCCACCGCGATCTTCAATAAACCTGTTCACTACATGAAGAATAGCCTCTCCTCCTCCAGGTACCCCAACACCATATTGGAGATCATTCAAATAACTATCTAAGGAGTGGCCAATCCTAGAAGCACCAACCTTGGAGACTAAACGTCGCCAAACAGTCCCCACAGCAATGGGGCGGATACCCCCTCCGGGTTTGATCAGCGGTGTGAGAGGGGCACTAGCAATAAACTCACCCAACACCCTGGGGCATTTACCACCAAGAAAAAGGTTAACCACCTGGGTGATAGAATCGATTAACTCGTCTGAAATGGCCACAGCCGCACCACTAAAGCAATCCAGAAGGTGTTGGGCACGCAATCCGTCTCGACCACAAGAGGTACCTCGGGGGAAACTCTTAATCATGTCAAGAACCACAGCAGTAGGTGCAACGAGACAATGATGATCAATCGGTATATTCGGCAAAAGGGGGGCGGACTTGAAGGGGTGCTTAGCCTTAAGGTCCTCAAGGGTGGTATCATTATAAGGAGCAACACCTGAAGAAGAAAGAACCTTGACAGCTGCAGTATAATGGCCATCACAGACCTTCCTCTTGCATTGTTTGACATTACGCTCCCCAAAGTCCAAGTTGTCATCATCCATATTAGACCATGCAGGGGAGGGCTCCGCCAAAACCTCTTTAACAAGCTGTAACCCAACACCAGGCGTACCCCAAGAGCTAATGGCATTAGCGATATATTCTTCCTGGCGTTGGCGTTTAAAGGCTGACCTACACTCCATGTTACTCCTCGGTTGAAAGGTTTTCAGGAGACAGAGAGGCAAGACTAAAAGACGGACCCAACAAAAAATATCTTCAGGCGTGCAGATCACCTAATCCAGAGCTCCTTTCAGTACGCGAGTGAATCCCAAACGACACTTTGGAGGGATGGATTTGACAGTACGCAACCCCTTGGAAAGCAAGGTGTCAAGCAAGTGTAAATCGAAACCAAACTGCTTCTCCGAGGTCGAACCCTTATCTTGGATATGCTGAACAGAAGAAGGAACTGGTGGCTTGGCGAGATCAAACAACACGAACTTAACAACACCATTACCACAGTCAGGGGGTAACACACAATCAGATCCATGTCGGCATTTGGACCGGAAGGAATGTGTCTTAAAACACACACCGCACAACCAAATACCCATACGCTTCAAAGTGACCTCAGCCGATTCAAAAATGGCAAGGCTAGTAGCCAGAGAATGTTTAGTGGTAGGTAAAGCATCCTTATTGAAATGACGATCACGTAGGTGAGCGATCAACGAGTTTTTGGTGAGCCCATTCCCACCACCATCTTGACAACCGCTTAAGCCCGCAAAAGGACAATGAAAATGCGTGATTGTCATAACAAAGAAAACAACACTCTAAGAGCCCGTTTATGTAATGGTAAAACACTTAGAACAATAAAACCACCACAAAAGGCTATGTCTTTTTTTTTTTTTTTTTTTTTTTTTTTTTATTATTATTTTTTTTTTATGTGCAAAGAACAGCCCAGCAGCGGCCCAAAACCAAAACAAAGGCAATGTCCCCTTTTGTTTTCTTTTTTTTTTTATAAACAAACAACAATGCCCAAAGCGGGACCCACCACCCAAACCGCAGGAAAACTGGTCCCCAGAAAACGCAACACACCAAAACTAAACGCAATCAACGGGACCTACCAAACAAGCAATCTCCATAACCAAACCACAATCCAATCGAGATAGCAAACCCCAAAAACTGCTACTACCACCATGCTAACCGCAATAATACTACTCTATTTTTTTTTTTTTAAACTTAAACGCAAAACGCTATATACAACCCGACATATTCCCACCTCAAGGGAGCAACACACTACCCCACAACCTAAGCGCTACAAGAGAGGAAGATCACAACCCAGGAAGGTTTGGTTTTCTACTCCATAAACGAAAGTCCACCGAGGGTAGAGAGGAACACTCCCACGAGGAAAGACACACGCGAGAAGCAGGGAGTATGTACAGGGAGGGGGGTTAATCAATAGGAAGTTGAACGAAGATGAATGGAAGGAGGATGACGAAGGAGCAGGATCAAGAAGATTCATCCCCTCGATCGCCAGAAATCGCCCACATTATTATTATTATTATTATTATTATTATTATTATTATTATTATTATTATTATTATTATTATTATTATTATTATTATTATTATTATTATTATTATTATTATTTATTTTAATAAACATCACTTTATTAGAAATTCATAAAAATTATAAGAAGTTAGTGGGGAGCTGATATACTAACTGGGCTCTCACTCCTCTATCTATAGAAAGGCTAATCCTACTAAAGATATGAGCAGCAAGACGTGCTCCAATGTCTTGGGTCATCGAGAACTTTCGGATTCGCTTCAGTAGTGTCACAGCATCCTTCATTAGAACCATAAAATTTACAAGAAGTTAGATGGGAGTCTAGACACAAGTTCTACTCTCACTCTTTTCTAAATACAAAAACTAACTCTATGAAAGATAAAAACCCCACTTTTAGCATTATTAGAGTGGCTAATAGCAATAGACTTAATACGTGAAAGTGTGTCCAAAGCCTCTGTATCGAATTCCCCGAATGTTGAAAAAGCAAATGGTATGAACATGTATCCGTTGTCGTACATTTGGACGCATAGTTACGCTTTTTCTTCTCCACAGCATTATGCAAGGCTACCCCAAGAGCCCATGAAGTCGCTCCAATACCAGCAAATGGAGAGATACCAGTCACATCCAAGCATGCTTCTTTACCTTGAAGCCAATTAAATAATAATAAGTCTACAGGTCGTAGCTCCTTCCCATCCTCCGAAAGGAACCCCATAGGAGCTTCCTTACGCACCATGATCCCAACATATATCAACAAGAATATCACGCACCATATTAATGCCTAAACTTCACACCCACTTCACTAGAGTAATGGACCGCATGATCTCCCCATATATCCATACGATGCACATTACAACTCGGGTAAAGGCTACCTTCGGAAAACATAGGTAAAGTAATCCTATAATACAGATCGGAATTGGCGATAGTTCATCCTGAGTCCCAAGCCATCATATAATGTCAAACTAATTATAGATGGTACGTGCGTGCTAGGTTGTGATTATGCAGGTTTTGCCAGAGAAAGATGGCAAATTCATTGGTGCTATGTTGTGTTCAAGTAGTAACCGATACCCCAAAATCGACAACTATTGTATTGTATAAAGCATTTAATGGGAATTGTCAATTAATGTTCGATTAACATTCGATGTGGTTATGTATGTCTTGAAACATAATGTTGACAAAACCAAAGCAGAGGTGTGTGCAAAAGGGGATGTGCATCACGATGGTCATAAAACTTGCACGTGTAAGAAGATGGAGTGGTGTTGTTCTCATCAATTAAGTTACTCTCAACTAACGTGAGAGTTTGTCTTTTGAATGATACATATTATTAATTTACCACATTCTGTAAAACATCATGCATGTGTTTTTGAAGTGTACACAGGTTGTAAGAATGACCGATAGTGGCCATGGTGATGTTTATTATACACTAAATTCAGATTCATCTATATATCTATATCTATAAAAAGATTCAGTCCACTTATAAATGCGGAGGCTTCATGCGTAAGTACATTCATTTAATTTTCATGCTTCATGGTAAGTACATTGGTGTGGAATTAGTGATTCAAGTTGTATAAAGTGTGTATTAGGAGCCTTTATATAACAACCCACAAACACCCATTACTATCATTCCCATTACAAATACCTATAGTAGGTATTTCACAGTTAAATTTTTGTTTTTTATATACATAATTACTTGCATGACTCACTAGACCTACTCAAGTATCTACACAAGCCAAATAACTCAACACTCACATCCTATAAACCCCAGGTATGTCAAGCATAAACCCATAACAACACAATAATAAGTAATACACCAATCTAAAACACTAAACATAACACAAAACCCTAATAAACCCTAAACTAAAACTTAAGTAGGATTATGTGCTTATCTGAACCTATATGCTCAGTTAAACTAGTAAGAATTTTTTCAATGCTTAAGTAAGAGTATCTTTAGGTATATTAGGATATATTAGGACTATTAGGTTATAGAATAGAACCCTTAGAACTTAGATATAAACCCCCAAAACCCTAAACCATCACTAGATCATAGATAACTAGAATTAGGTCTAAACCCACCGAAAACTTGCCCATAGGTCACTATCACTTAGTATAAGCCTTTAAGAACTTAGGAATAGTTATTAGATACGCTTAGGACACTAACTTAGGCACAAAACAATAGGATAAACCCCAGTCTCTCACTAAACTCACTTAGGACATTTAGGTTATAAAATTAGGTCAAACCTTCCCAAAACTTCCCCATAGGTTACCCACACTTAGTATAAACCCTTTAGGTCTTAGGATTAGTCATTAGGCACACTTAGGAACTTAAGTTAGGCACTAAACCTTAGGTAAAACGTTAAACACATAGTAAGTAGAAACTAGGTCTAAACTTAACTAAAACTTAGTAAAACCTAAACATAAGCACCTTAAACACCTCAACCTAGCACCCTAACACCTTAATCAAACCCAAGCACACACCCTAACACCTCTAAGCACACACATAAGTAGGTGCATCACCTACTTGGCTAATCCACCACTAATCCACCCAAAACCTTCCCTAATCCACCACTAAACCACCCCTAATCACCCTAAACCACCCTTAAACCCACCAAGCAGCTTACAAGCACCTCCAAGCACCTAAGCAAGGAGGTGCATCACCTCCTTGTAAGCTCCTTGTCGCCCTTTTCCCTTAACCGCCTCTCACGGCCTTTCTCCACTACAACCGTCCTTCGCCAGCCCCCTAGCTACTCCTAGCTGCTCCTCATCATCACCTACACTTGCCACAACCTCCCCTAGCTTTGCTTGCTCAGCCCTCCCCCTCCGTGACACCTAGGCACCCCGTTTTGCCCTAAACCGCCTCTCGCGACCTATAAATACCCCCTCCCCTCTCATTTCTTCTCCACACCTTTCCCCCTCCTCTCTAACTCATATTTCTGTAGTACTAAGCTCTTAGGAGCTGTTAGGAACGAGTAGAAAGGCCTTGCTTGAGTTGTGTTGTGGATTGAAGTCGTACGAGGTATATGAAACCCTAGAAAACCCTAAACCTAGTTCTAACCCACGTAAACCCCCCTAGCCAAGTAAGTCTTACTTTTAGTTAGTATAGCATTAATATAGTCTTAGGATAGATTTAGATAGCTTAAATAACCTTGCATGAGCCTAGAACCATTCTACTTGCTAGTTTACGTTTTTAAAACCCTAGATCAAGTCATATACTTGCATGCATGCTATAAGTAGTTAAATTAGGTCATACACTAGTTAAATATAACTTAAATAACTTAAAATAAGTAAAACATAGGCTAGAAAACTTAAATACTAGATAAAACATAATTTACATGGATATTAGGACTAGTTTTCCAATAGTTTACATGTATAGGGGTATATATCATAAATTCCTGAATTTATAAAGTCTAGGGACTGTTTTTGAACTTTCCTAGAAGTTATAAGTAGTAAGGATTAGTTTTGCATAATATTAAACCCTAGGATAGATAATAACATAAATATAAACTAAAAGGACTAAAAACATAAATAGTATAAAGCTAAAGGTCTAAAATGGTAAATATAGAAAACTTAGGAGTCTTAGGTTAATATAGAAGTCAAGGGACTAGTTGTGTCAAATATAGATAGTTATTAGTATAAGTAATATAAGTAATACAAAACATAGGGTAGAAAATGTAAATATATAAACTATAAGGGTAAAAAGTGAAAATATCATATAAGTATAAAACCTAAATAAAGTTAGAAGCATAACACAATACTAGGGAGATTCATGCGAGGAGTACTATGTGGATATTTCGTTTTTGACGAGTTTTTTGGGTTTACGAATTAAAGTGCCCTGACTCCTCGAACGATTATTGCATATACTTCTGAGATATGATGGCCCAAACGGTGATATGATTATAACTAATCCTTAATAACAACATAACTCAATAATAGGAAGCTTTGTGTGAGGAGTATTAACTTCTGAATTATGATGGCCCGAACAGTATTATGTTGATAACGTAATACAATGGTAGGGAGCTTTATGTGAGGAGTCATATACTTTAGAATTACAATGGCCTGAACGGTTTTATGTTATATCTAAAACATTAACAAACCTAAAAAAAATAACTTAAGAAACATAAAACATGATAACTAAAAGCTTGACATACATACAAAACCAACAACAACAACACTATGATACGTGAGTAAGGCGGTCTAGTTCCCGAGTCACTATTTGCATTACTTAGATTACTCTACACCCAGGTGAGTCTTCATAGCCTGACATCTTTTTAAACTTTCTCTCTAAATGCTTTTATAAACCCTGTAAGGGGGATACATGCAAAATGCTTTACTTAAAACCGAATACAAGTCTTTTTCTTTAGTTGTTTGCACGAGTAAACTAACAGCCACCACTGCATGAACAAAATTCATGAATCTAATCGTTTGGAAAGTTTTATCCAATCAAACGTGAATATAGTTGATAGATCTGTTGGAGTTTGACAACTCCCGTTGGTATTAACACCCCATGAGGTGGTACCAATAAGTACTATATTTGAATCCACTCAAGGTATAACTTTGGCAAGTTATCCTTCTACCCCCTCATGTTGGGTCTGCAGCCCACATGACCCGGATCGTTAAGGTGTGATTCATGAGCTTAGTGCAACCTACTAAATTCCTGATAATTGTGCATGCATGACAATTATCACAAAAACTTGCATTTTCCCAGATTGGTGTAACAACTGAACCCAGGGAACTTGTATTCACTAACCCCTAAACCTATGATTTTCACTCAACACCTAGTGTTGACTTTTTAAGCATGTATTCTAGGTTTATTACTTCTATGGACCTATGGCGAAAGGAGGTACTGAACTCGGAGGACTTCTCATGGTTATCATTCAAACACCACTAACCTAACTCTTAGATTTTTGGGACCTCAACAAAATAAAAGTATATCTTTGATTATTAAAACTCTAATAATTATGAATGATAACTCAATTTTAAAAATGTCTCTTTTCGAGTCATTTTCTATTACTGTATCTGTGATTCTATGAAGTAATACCCCAAACACTTTATCCGCAGCGATCGGTGAAAAATGGGGGTATTACAGATTGGCATCAGAGCTTTTGTTGTAGAGAACAAGGTCAAAACCTAAACTACAACAATTTTTCCTAAACCCGAGGAAGTCTTCAGTACCTCTGCCATCCTCCATAACCATATGTGCTAAGGTAAGTATAATTATTGCCTGCTTAACTGCTAAATGATTTACAGTATTTTCTTTATTATATAGTTATGTCTACTCCCCTCTACTCTACCGCTGTCTCATCTAGTCCACATCCGGAGAATGATCTTTCCTCTCCGAATGTATTAGATTACTCCCCTAAACCTTATAACTTAGAAGACTCTATGAATAGGCTAGATAACCCTAATTTAAAACACCTAAGAGATTTCTATGCTAAGACATCACCCCTACCTCCCCTTAACCCTATTATACATCCACTTTTTCATACCCATAAAACAGAACCCCATGGTTTCTTTCTCCCGAGAGAACCATATATACCTAAACACCCTATCCCCACCTATACCCCTAGATTTGACTTTAGGAAACCCTATACCTTAAACCCTACACCTTACATAATAAACCATCCCATTCCATCTTGAAAAGATGAAATTGGAGAAAAACCCTCTAGGTTGACTCTAGAAGATGAGGAAAACCAATTAGAGGAGATTTTAAATAACTTAGATGAAATTGTTCTTGATCTCCTTGAGAAGATAGAAAAAGGTCATAATAATAATAACTTAGATAATCAACCTGACTATAGTAGTTTAAGAAAGAAGTTAGTAGAAAACACTTTTAAAATAGCTAAAATACAGAAAAATCAAATGAAACATCACCATAAAATAGCTTTTGCCCGCTTTAGGATTTGCACTTTGGAAAAGATAATAGATAATGACGAGGAAAACTTAGAAAACACTAACACATGGAATTAGGTAATTAGGAAACTTTAGAAAACTTAGTTAAATAAATAACTCTAGGAGACATGCCTTAGGATAGTTAGTGCCTTTGGGATAAGTAGAATAGGAAATAAATAAAATAAGTTAGGATTTAGAAACTATCTGGCACCCCTCAATTAGGATAGATTAGATAACTAGACTTAGGATTACCCTTCACCTTAGAAAACCCTTAGGAAAAACCCTTAACCTTTACCCTTTACCCTTAACCCTTACCCTCAACCCTTACCCTTAACTTACCCCGATGTCTTCGGTAAATAGAATCTCTAAACTGTTTTAAATTTCTCTTACTCTAACCCTTTTCAACTCTTTTTCCCCTTTACCGATGGTGAGAATCCTCATTCTTCACCATAGAGATCTGAATTCTTTTTCCTCTGATCTCTAAACCTTCACTTCTTTCTATCGCTTTCTTAAGCTATCTTCGTTCTAGTTAGAGATCTACCCCTAACTATTCCATATGCAAATATATGATTCTCATATATAAGCATATTCCTTTTAGATTACTATGATACCAGAGCTAGTTTTCCCCAATCCCCTTTAGTAAACCCCAAAACCTCAGTTAGGATTTTCATACTTGAGGTTAGATAGACCATTAGGATTTAGACCATTAGGACTTAGATCATTAGGATTAGAACACCTTAGGATTAGAAAATCTAAGACCATTAGGATTAGAAAAACTTAGACCATTAGGATTAGAAACTAAAAACCCCTACCCAATAGACCTAGGATAAGACTTTAGGATTAGAATATAGATTAGGAAAAACCTAGGATTAGATAACCCTCACCCTAAGCCTTTAGAACCTTACTTTAGGATAGACACCCTTAACCCATAGGAATAAGTAGATTTAGGTCATAGATTACCCATACCTAGCCCTTAGGATATCCATACTTATACACTTGAGAATTTTAGATTATACCTTAGGATTTGACAATTTTTAGAATACCCATTAGGGAATTTCACTTAGGAGACACTATGGATAGTGCCTTAGCTGGTTTCAAATCCCTAGGAATAGTGATACTCATAATAATAGTAATAATGGTAGTAATAGACAACCTAAAACAAAGGAGAAAACCTGAAACAACACCTAAAAATAAGGATATACCTAGTCAACCCTTAGGAAAGAAAACACTTAAACTTAATCCCTCTTTAGAACCCTCTACCTCAATGGAACCAAACACCTCATCCTTAGAAATTAGGATTAGTTAGAAGAACCTTAGGGGGGAAACAAAACTCTGGGAAAGATATCTAGTACATCTAAAACTCCGATAGGATATTCTCCTTCAGGTATCCTATACTCTTACTCTTTCGTTTAATCTCATCTTTTCATTTCTCTCCTTCTACCGTTTAAATCTTTTCCTCTCACTTCTTCCTACTCTTCCATTTAAAATCCCATTTTCTCGCCTTTTTCCCCACTCCACAAATTAAAACCATACTTTTCCATTTTCCCCACTCCTATACTTTTCCCCACACAAACCACTCCAAACTTCTTTTCTTTTTTCATTTCCCCTACTTCACCCATTCATCCTTTTTCCTTTTTCACTCCACTCCACTCTCATAAATCCTTCACTCCATTTCCCTTCATTTTTAATTCTTCGTCATTTTACACTCTATTTTCTTCTCTCTATATTCTATCCCTACCTCATCCTGCAATGCTCTATTAGTTAGAACTTTCATTTCTCGTCATAACGCAAGTTTCTATTAGTTAGAACTTGTAAGAATATCTACATCAAACTGTAATCATCATTATGTTCGACTACGATATTAAATGTCGCTTTGCAAGAAATTGTAAAAATGAGATCTTCTAGGTCCGTCATTCTAGCCTTAACATGGGAATCTACCATGTGACAAGTTGCTAAACCGGAGAACATTAGAACTTGTTCCTACCATGACTAGAACTAGTCTCTATCATGACTAGAACTTGTCTCTATCATGACTAGAACTAGTCTCTATCATGACTAGAACTTGTCTCTATCATGACTAGAAATTGTCTCTACTTGACTAGAATATTCCTCTACGGCTTCTAGAACTTGTCTTCTCTGATACGAAAACTATCAGTTTAAACTTTTCTCAAAAAATTTCCTTACCATATATCCTTAAATATGGTAAAACTCTCTTCATATTCCACCGATACTACTTAAGGATGATTTATAATGACTATCCTCTTAAAATGAACTAGGATGTTACTACATTTTAATGAGAAAGTTATAAGTCAAATAGGTTAAGAGTGTATACGCTCTTGTTTTCAAATATTGGGACACCTTTATTTGCAAATAATGAGACACAAAAACATAAGTATCTGGTATCTGTACAAGCAATTCTTACTCTGCTTGTGCAAAATCTTCTTCCTTTTCACATCATCTTCCTTGAAAATCCTCTTCTTTCTCTACTTTCTCGACTATTTCTCTTCCCTACTCCTATAATTGTCAAAATCTCGGGACGAGATTTTCTCTAAGGGGGTACAACTATAACTACCCACAAACACCCATTACTATCATTTCCATTACAAATACCTATAGTAGGTATTTCACAGGTAAATTTTTGCTTTTTATATACATAATTACTTGCATGACTCACTAGACCTGCTCATGTATCTACACAAGCCAAATAACTCAACACTCACATCCTATAAACCCCAGGTATGTCAAGCATAAACTCATAACAACACCATAATAAGTAATACAGCAATCTAAAAGACTAAACATAACACAAAACCCTAATAAACCCTAAACGAAAACTTAAGTAGGATTATGTGCTTATCTGAACCTATATGCTTAGGTAAACTAGTAAGAATGTGTTCAAGGCTTAAGTAGATTATCTTTAGGTATATTATGATATATTAGGACTATTAGGTTATAGAATAGAACCCTTAGAACTTAGATATAAACCCCCTAAACCCTAAACCATAAATAGGTCATAGATAACTAGAATTAGGTCTAAACCCACCCAAAACTTCCCCATAGGTCACTATCACTTAGTATAAGCCTTTAGGAACTTAGGAATAGTTATTAGATACCCTTAGGACACTAACTTAGGCACAAAACCATAGGATAAACCCTAGTCTCTCACTAAACCCACTTAGGTCATTCAGGTTATAAAATTAGGTCAAACCATCCCAAAACTTCCCCATAGGTTACCCACATTTAGTATAAACCCTTTAGGTCTTAGGATTAGTCATTAGGCACACTTAGGAACTTAAGTTAGGCACTAAACCTTAGGTAAAACCTTAAACAAATAGTAAGTAGAAACTAGGTCTAAACTTAACTAAAACTTAGTAAAACCTAAACATAAGCACCTTAAACACCTCAACCTAGCACCCTAACACCTTAATCATACCCAGGCACACACCCTAACACCTCTAAGCACATACACAATTAGGTGCATCACCTACTTGGCTAATCCACCACTAATCACCACTAATCCACCCTAAACCTTCCCTAATCCACCACTAAACCACCCCTAATCACCCTAAACCACCCTTAAACCCACCAAGCAGCTTACAAGCACCTCCAAGCACCCAAGCAAGGAGGTGCATCACCTCCTTGTAAGCTCCTTGTCGTCCTTTTCCCTTAACCGCCTCTCACGGCCTTTCTCCACCACAACCGTCCTACGCCAGCCCCCTAGCTACTCCTAGCTACTCCTCATCATCACCTAGACTTGCCACAACCTCCCCTAGCTTTCCTTGCTCAGCTCTCCCCCTCCGTGACACCTAGGCACCCCGTTTTGCCCTAAACCGCCTCTCGCGACCTATAAATACCCCCTCCTCTCTCATTTATTCTCCACACCTTTCCCCCTCCTCTCTACCTCATATTTCTGTAGTACTAAGCCCTTAGGAGCTGTTAAGAACGAGTAGCTAGGCCTTGGTTGAGTTTTGTTGTGGATTAAAGTCGTATGATGTATAGGAAACCTTAGAAAACCCTAAACCTAGTTCTAACCCACATAAACACCCTAGCCATGTAAGTCTTACTTTTAGTTAGTATAGCTTTAATATAGTCTTAGGATAGATTTAGATAGCTTAGATAACCTTGCATGAGCCTAGAACCATTCTACTTGCTAGTTTACGTTTTAAAAACCCTAGATCGAGTCATATACTTGCATGCATGCATGCTATAAGTAGTTAAATTAGGTCATACACTAGTTAAATATGACTTAAATAACTTAAAATTTGCAAAACATAGGCTAGAAAACTTAAATACTAGATAAAACATAAGTTACATGCATATTAGGACTAGTTTTGCAATAGTTTACATGCATAGGGGTATATATCATAAATTCCTGAATTTATAAAGTCTAGGGACTGAATTTATAAAACATAAGTAGTAAGGATTAGTTTTGCATAATATTAAAACCGTAGGATAGATAATAAATAGTATAAAATTAAAGGTCTAAAATGGTAAATATAGAAAACTTAGGAGTCTTAGGTTAATATAGAAGTCTAGGGACTAGTTGTGTCAAATATAGATAGTTATTAGTATAAGTGATATAAGTAATATAAAACTTAGGGTAGAAAATGTAAATATATAAACTATAAGGGCAAAAAGTGAAAATATCATATAAGTATAAAACCTAAATAAAGTTAGAAGCATAACACAATATTAGGGAGCTTCATGCGAGGTGTACTATGTGGATATTTTGTTTTTGACGACGTTGTTGGGTTTACGAATTAAAGTGCCCTGACTCCTCGAATGATTATTGCATATACTTCTGAGATATAATGGCCCGAACGGTGATATGATTATAACTAAACCCTAATAACAACATAACTCAATAATAGGGAGCTTTGTGTGGGGAGTATTAACTTCTGAATTATGATGGCCCGAACAGTATTATGTTGATAACATAATACAATAGTAGGGAGCTTCATATGAGGAGTCATATACTTCAGAATTACAATGGCCTGAACGATGTTATGTTATATCTAAAACATTAACAAACCTAAAAACAATAACTTAAGAAACATAAAACATGATAACTAAAAGCTTGACATACATACAAAACCAACAACAACACTAGGATAAGTGAGTAAGGCGGTCTAGTTCCCGAGTGACTATTTGCATTACTTAGATTACTCTACACCCAGATGAGTATTCATAGCCTTACATCTTTTTAAACTTTCTCTCTAAATGCTTTTGTAAACCCTGTAAAGGGGATACATGCGAAATGCTTTACTTAAAACCGAATACAAGTCTTTTTCTTTGGTTGTTTGCATGAGTAAACTAACAGACACCACTACATAAACAAAATTCATGAATCTATTCGTTTGGAAGGTTTTATCCAATCGAACACGAATATAGTTGATAGATCTATTAGAGTTTGACAACTCCCGTTGGTATTAACACCCCACTAGGTAGTACCAATAAGTACTATATTTGAATCCACTCAAGGTATAACTTTGGCAAGTTATCCTTCTATCCCCTCATGTTGGGTCTGCATCCCACATGACCCAGATCGTTAAGGTGTGATTCATGAGCTTAGTGCAACCTACTAAACTCCTGATAATTGTGCATGCATCACAATTATTTCAAAAACTTGCATTTTCCCAGATGGGTGTAATAACTGAACTCAGGGAACTTGTATTCACTAACCCCTAAACCTATGATTCTCACTCAACACCTAGTGTTGACTTTTTAAGCATGTATTCTAGGTTTATTACTTCTATGGACCTATGGCGGAAGGAGGTACTGAACTCGGAGGACTTCTCATGGTTATCATTCAAACACCCCTAACCTAACTCTTAGATTTTTGGGACCTCAACAAAATAAAAGTTTATCTTTTATAATTAAAACTCTGATAATTATGAATGATAACTTAATTTTCAAAACGTCTCTTTTCGAGTCGTTTTCTATTACTGTATCTGTGATTCTATGAGGTAATACCCCAAACACTTTATCTACGGCGATCAGTTAAAAATTGGGGTATTACACTTTATTATGCAATTGAATGTTTCAGGAATATGAATAAGAACCATGATAGAGTTACAAAACTCACATCAACTGCAGGTACACAAACTATCATGGAGTTACAAAGATTACAACCCAAGTGTTGCTACAATTAAGTAACATGAATTGCAAGCATACAAAGCAATCATGGAGTTACACTGGCAATTAATGAGTAATACAACTCAAAGGTTGGCTGCTAAAGCTATAAATAGGTCGTGCACATTCTTTGAATCATACCAATCTACCATCTCAGTAAAAGCATACACCATGTCAAAGGCAATTGTGCAGGCTAAATCCCAAGTGTTCCTTGACCAACTTGATCTTGATGTAACAGGTCCCATTGTTGCCATGATGTGTAAAAAATTGGACATCAATGATGCTATTGGCCACTATCTAAGCACTGATTTTCTCATATCTGATTCCAAGGTAGTTTTCTTGAAATTAAATGAAACATGTATGTATGATTCTTCTATGTGTAAGCTAACAATTACATTCGAATTTTGGTCAGGGGTAATATAATGCATTGCACTGCCATGTCAAAGACAACACCCAGCTTTGTTAATAGGTTGAAAGAGGGCAACATCTATACCATTAATGATTTTGTTGTAATTCCAAATACAGAAGAATATCCGATTATTGGAAATAGTGCTTACATCATTCAGTTTCATGGTGACACCACTGCTAGAAGATCTTCGGTGAAGTCAGATGGTTTTGTGAGGCATCCTTTTGATCTCTTGCCATTTGATGATCTGCAAGCTATGGATGAGACTTACTTGATTGGTAATGTTCAATTTACACTGAATTTTCTTTCACAGTTTGAATAATATGTATGAGTTTAAGTAGATGAATACCTTTCAGATGTTTTTGAATTCATCACAGACGTCGGCGTAAACATTCTCAACGATTTTGAATCCGTGAAGCCTAAGCGGAAAAGATTGATCAAAGCTTCGGCATTGTGCATTCCATCTATAATTTCAGAGGATGAAACAAAGAAAAGGTTAGCCTCCGATATCACAACCTGTGATTTTCCCTATAATTAAAAACGTTTAAATTATAAATTAATCTCTATCATTACTTCTAATCACTATTTTTACAGGAAAAATTAAAATTTTCTTTATTATATAAATTGGTCGTTACCAACCTGTATTTTTCAGAACATTTTTCAAATTTACTATTCATCGGTTACTATTCACAAAACACTATTCATCATTTCACTATTCATCATTTTTGGAGTCGGTTAGTAATATTGAGATGTTTTTCCAAAGTTTTACTATTCACGAGATACTATTCACAAATCACTATTCACTCTCGGACTCACGTAAACGTTTCATTAAATCTTAAACAAACTTCTATAATCAAAATTAATACCTTACTAATCCTAATTATCTTTAAACGGACCCTTAATTATACCCTAAGCCCAATATTATTTTCGGTCTGTTACTATTCATCCAGCCCAAACCTCAAGCCCATTTCATTTTATTACGTTCGACTAGACCAAGCAAAGAACACACCTCATACGCCCTATTCTTACACACGACACGTACATATTTTTACACTCCCTCATTTCTCACCTGGCCAACTTCGAGTACGTCAATTTTCAGTTTCTCATGTCGAGCCTTACTATATTTTTACGGGACGAAGTATTTGATTCAAAAACAACCTACACGATTATCAAATATTTCAAAACTAAACCATTTTAAACCCCGCTTGTTTCTTTGAACTCCTAAAAATATTTCTAACACAATTTCAAGTCTAAATATTAAATTTGATCAATCATCACCAATCCTAGCCAAAATCTACAAATCGTTTACTTAATAAAATGGTTGTCGACATGTTGATTTAAAAACAAAGATGTACTCCCACAAATCATGCACTCACAAAGGTTATTTTATTATCCTAGGCAAGTACTACAAGCATTTTTAAATACAAACTCAAACGTACCATCTATTTTTATAATTGAAACCACACGTTTTTTTTGACAATATAGTAAGTCGACAAACTAGAAACCAAGAATGAGAAGCATGTTACTTCTTACAAATCGCAAGTACATGTACCTTTATTTTAATCTTACACAGGCTTTTTAAAGTCATGGAATGAATGAGAAGCAAGCAACCTTCGTTTACTTCACTGACAATGCATATTTTTCTTGACAAATGTCACTATCAAAAACTACACTTGATATTTTCTTTTTCTTGTTTCTTCCTAGTCGACAAGTATAAAACAAAGGGGACACCAAACTTACATTTGTATGACAACACTCAACCGATTGCCATCTTACACACTCCAAGCTATCATAAAACCCAATTGTTCTTTTCTTCTTGTCATCCCATAATTCTTGCGTGCAAGATTGATCAAAAGGACAAACACCATGCAAACTTTTCCTCCCTTTTTCCTCCTGAATACCCGCTGCCAATACACCAACACTTGTTGACTCTCATTTAACATGTGATTATGTTCACACTATAAGAGTCATGCACTCTATCTCCTTTCATATGTACAAACACACATGCATGCAAATTGCTTTCTTTCTTTCTCTCTGCCATTCGAAGCATCACCAACACTCCACACCCTACTTGACTTTTCTTCACCCTATAACACTCCTCCATCCCATCTCATAAATTTTGCTCATTTGTAACAACCCGCATTTTCAGGACATTTCTCCTATTCACTATTCATCAGTTACTATTCATCATTTACTATTCACTAGTCACTATTCATCATTTTACTATTCATCATTTTCGGAGTCAGTTTGTGATTCCGAGAAGCGTTCAAAAATTTTACTATTCATATGACACTATTCATTTCCGGAAGGAAATCACTATTCACGATTGCCGTTCATTTCATCGTAAACTGAGTTTACGGGTCTTCAAATTCGCGTAACCAATGTGGTTTAGCTGCAAATTCATGCATCATTCATTAATGACACGTCATATAGACTAGAGTAGTCTACAAATCATCATTACTTTAGAACCTACACGGATATGCATTATTTATACATACGTATGCTTAATTTGTAATTAACGTTACCACTCAGTTTTTACTACGAACGTATACCCGATACTCCCGAATACGATCCTAACATATTTTCATACTTATTATAATAATATAAAAATTATATTATTAATTTACCCGGTATTTTGAAATCAATTACTATATTTCACGGTCGGAGCCTATTACTTCGTCGGTTCGCGTTATTTCAATTCAATAATTATTTTAACACCCGATTATCATCAGGAATATTATTTTACAACTTTTACAACTTCGTCGTATTTTATTTCACCTTGTTAACATTTATTTCTAGTTAACTCGGTACCCGGTAACATCCAATACACACTTAAACTAAACAAATACATATACTTGGGGACAAGTTCAATTAATAGCCCACAAAATTCTTCCCCTTTTCCCCATTTGCCGCCCATGTCCCCCCTAATTACTCTTGCACATGGTTTCATTTGACCAAGACTTATACATCAATACTTAAGATATTTTGATCATTCATTTTTACACATGTTTTCATAAAATAACTAGAAAGCTCTCATCTTTCTTCTTCATTCTTTGGGGTGCACGGCAAGGGCAAGAACAACAAGGGAAACCATAAAACTTTCAAGATCCAAGTGTCTATCAAGTCCTAATCATAATCTAGTTGGGGTTTTGTGCTAAAATCCCTAGGTTACTTATATATAATCTTCTCCAAAAACTCATCAAACCTTCAAGTAAGTACCTAAATAAATTTCTCTACTTTTTATACTTCCATTTGATATATTTTCAAGATATATTGGTTAAACATGCAAATATACTATGATCCATACCACTTATTGTTTATTTTTGTTTATAAACATAGATCTACAATTTTTACTAGCAATCTCATTAGATCTACTAAGATTGGTGATGTCTAGGAACCCATGACACCCTAAGAAGGTGTATGGTAGGATTGGGTATTTGTGGAGATTGGTTAAGTCTTGAACAAGTTACAAACTAGAAAACTCATTTTTGGCACTAATAGAAAAGTGACTGTCCTTATTTTGAAAACGTGGCCAACTCAGTAGGTTGTGGGTAATTTTTGACCAAAGATTTAGAAAATACATTCCGAGACGAAACTATGGCCGAAAACGGGGATAAAAACGAGTTAATAACGAAGGAGATATGATTTTCCGAATATTAACAATGAAAAATACTTTCAAATATAGGTTCTGTCCCAAATCGCCAATTTCAGAAAACTCAGGGGTTTCCGGGTAACATTGGGTTAGATATTCAGAAAATACTTTCAAAAACGAAACCGTGGCCGCTTGAATCACTAAAATCCGAGTTACGACGAAAAAGATATGCTATTTTCAATTTTAACGATGAAAACTATTTTCTGAAAAATAGCTTGCTGTTGAACAGTTTTCATGGACTGTTTCGAGACGTAAAACTTGATCTAGCCGTCCCGACTTATCAAAAATATATTAGTACGTTGTCCCACGATTCCGGGGATATAAAGAACTTAGAAAACGAGCTTATAACGAAAAAGATACAAGCGCTTGAACTTAGACGATTTTTACAAATTTCCATCAGCTTTTCTATTATTATTTTGCCGCAAAACTGTCTTTGCGAGACACCACTTTCTTGGCTGTTTTTCTCCATGATCGGATCAATTTGAGTCCGAGCCGTAGTTTTATGAAATCAAGATCTTCCAACAAGCTTTTCAGATCAATTGGCCGTTCGTCGAATAGACTTATAACGAATAAACTACGACCTCATCTATATACCCGATAAACTATATATATTTTGACAGCTTTTATTATAATGAAATTTTCTAAGTGTTGAACATAATACTTTCAAGTAACAACAATAAGAGTCGATTTTCTCATCGATCGAGACCCGTATCGCCAAAAGTTAAATGACGCGACTTCTAGATATTGTTACAAGGTTTTCAAAAACGCCGAGTTTTATCACTAACCATTAACGTACAACATTTCGCGACTTGTTTTGCGAGGCCATTTTGGGCATATTTTCAAGTAATGAAAATGTTATTTTTGCGACAAAAACCTTATATTTGCCGATAGAATACCAAACAAGGATCGTGGAGTACCGTTTCAACCTATTTCCATGAAAAGTGGTTATTAACCTAACGAGACGTCAAAAACGTATTTGTCGACAATAAACGTTATTTTCAAAACTAATGAGTGGTATCGATAACATACGTATTTGCATGTATAGCATCATTTCATTTCTTACATTAGATCATATCATTCATATTAGGTTGCGGTTAGAGATCGTGCCTCAATTCTGTGTATTCATTGTTGTCATCGTAGCTATTGCACCAGGTGAGTTCATAACCCCTACTTTTACTTGTTTTACAACTGTTTTGGGGGAAGATACATGCTCCTTACTATTTAAATTCAATGCTTGTTTTACTTGAACGCGATTCATTTTCTCAAACATTACTGGATGGTTGAAATACTTGATTGATTATTTGAATACATTATGAATTACTTATTCCATCCTTGATTTCTTTCTTATGAACACAAGTTCTTGCTTTTGCGGACATAAATATATAACTGTTACTTTGCCTGAGTTACCTATTACTGCCACTGAAGTCCCCTTTATCATGAACCGTTAATTACATGCGTGTGAGCGCGAATGCTGTGGATAGATCTATTTGGGTTGACACCCCGTCCGAGTTGGTCGCGCCAACCTGTCAAACGGACGCATATCATTCGGATTACTTCCGAGTGTCTGGCAAACACTTAATTGGGGCATTTTATGCTTGATTGCATACGATTACGTCGAGCTTCGGGGTCATGAGCTTTAGGCACTGTATACCTTATTTTTAACTGTGACATTGTATTTGTTATATTGTCTTGCTGCTGAAAATCTCGTGTTCCGCAAATGACTTGTTTACTTAAACATATTACTTTTGGCAGTGGGTTGTAAACACACAGGTTACAAGTCTCTTATGGCGGGACTTGTAACTGAGTGGATTTACGATGCCTTTGCTGGGAAATACTTGATTTCTGGAAACACTTGTTAATGGGAAATACTTGTTTACTTAAAACTATGAACTCACCAACTTTATGCTGACGTTTTAGCATGTATTTTCAGGTTTTAAGCAATGGCACACTACAGGAGGTTTTGGCAGGGCATGGCATGGTCATAGAAGACTCTGATATTCTTATGGGGACCGTTTTAAACTATTTTAAGGGCCTACTTCCGCATTAATTTTAAACCATGTAAATTCAATACTTTTAGTTAAACGATTTTATTCTGAATGATTGAAGTGAAAACCAATTTTGTACTTGTGCTGTAATACCAATTGAGTTACACCCCAGCTACATGTATGCTTCCGCTGGACCGGATTCTGGGGGTGTGACATCATTAAACACTCCAAACAACATTTCTGTTTTGTTTTCTTGTTTTCTTCCTTTATAACCGCACCTAGACAAGTCCAAATCATACACATTTCCTTTGAAACTCTTTCCTTTTGCTCTCTCACTCTCGACAGTAGCATCAAAAGAAAAGGAGAAAAGAGCTTTTGAGATTACTAGTAATCTAGAAATCTTGGGATAAAAGTATTCTTGGTTTCCTTTCTTGCTCGACATCCACCTCAAACCCACGAACACAAACACAAACTAGTCTCTTGTTCTTCTTGTTTCTGTCGAATGTGAAAGAAGAAGAACACCATGCCATGCATTTCCTTTTTCCATACGTACAACATGCATGCAAACTACTCCCTTTCCTTGTTTTCTGCCATTCACAAAACACAACTCGTTTGCTTGTGTTACTACTGCCCAACGAAGAGAAACCAAGGGAACGAGTCGTGGGTCATTTCTCAAGTTCTAAAATTCTTTCTGGATTAGTACGATTACGGGATTAAAAGCTTGAGTTGTGCTCAGTTGTAGTCCCTTGGCTCACTCTCACTCGACAACTATCCACTTCCAAATCATTGTGAGCTTACACACCTCTCAGACTTATTTCATTTTGTTTCGTTCATGCATATTCTTGGTACTAAATATACTAAGTGACACCTTGTTGTCTCCCTTCACACGTATGCATGCATACCTCGAGGTGGTTTATTTAAAACTTGTGTGGCATTATGACCAAAGTTAAACACTATTGAACGAGTTCTAAAAGGTTAAAAGTCTTGATAAGAATTTAAACTAGAAACCCTTCTCGTATGAAAACCCACGTTAAACTTTTGCATGCATATACCTTAGCTCACCCTCTTTGCTTTATACATGTCTCGGCAAGAACACAAACCCAAACGGGTTCACATAATAACCAAATCCAAAACCATTTTCAGTTGAAACCCCTTCAAACTTTGTAAACAAACTCGGAACTCACCACCTTTTCATTAAGTTAATAATAAACTATAAGCTATAATAAGCTCTTTTTCACTTAACAAGCTATTTTACAAATTAAATAAACTGGTACAAACTTACTTAGTAAACGGAAATGCTAAACTTTGAAAATTGTAACCTTGGACTAAAAATGCAAATATTACGAGGCTAGGGATTAAAAATGTAACTTTTTGAAACCTAAGGTATAAACTGTCGTATTGATAATCTGAGGTAATAAACTGAATTTATGAAACTTTTGAGTATAAAATATGTAATATTAGAAGAGAGTAAACATAAAATGTAAATATATATAAACTTTGGACTAAAATTGTAACGTATTTAACTTTTGGGTTAAAAGTGTAGATTTCATATAACTTAAAGGTTATTACAGAAACTTAAATACATTCTAACTAAGTTATATTTTGAAGACTTATAATTTAATAACATATATAAACTTTATATGTAAACAACAAAAGATATATATATATATATATAACGTAATAATGAAACATATTACTATTTAAGAATATAAACATTAACGATACTTTATACTTAAAATACAAGTTATATAGTATATAACTTTGTTCTTGAACTTCAAGCGTTTTGCCACGCAAGCCACCTCTGCCACAAAACCATTTCATCATCCTTTCATCATAACGATTAATCGTCATTCATTAATCGTTATTGATTTACCAAATAGTATTTGGTTAGATTCTCAAATAAATTTATTTATCAGGTTCCGTACAAAGGATGCTTCCAAAATCATTCTCATACTCTCACTCGCACTTACTTTCATCATTCCTAGTATCACTTAAGGTGAGTTCATAGCCTCGCTTTTACTTATTTAAACATTTTATAAACCTCGCGAGGGGATATATGCTCAACTACTACTTTTACTTTCATAAGTATTTTAAACTATTTTCAAATTACTGTGAGTTCTTAGCCCCGTTTTTATAAATGTTTTATAAATGTTTTGGGGGAGATACATGCTCAACTACTACTTTTACTTTCATAAGTATTTCAAACTATTTACAAAAAACTATGGGACCATAGCCCACCATTTCATATATTTTATATATCATGGAGAGATAACTGCTATAAACCTGTTTACAAGTAACTTTTCAACTGTATGCTATATCTGATTTCTATTTCCTAAGTTTACTATTGCCAAAAGTCCCTCATATCATGAACCTTAGTCACCCAGAGGGTGAACGTAAATAATTGTGGATAGATCTATTAGGGATTGACAATCCCCGTTTGGGCGTTGGAGAAAACTACCAAACGCACTTTATTTGAAATCTAATAGGTTACTGGCAAGAACCTATCCCGAGGGCCCTTGTTACTATTATCCATCATTTATGATGAGATCTGTTAATCGGATGAGTGTCATGAGGCTTAGGGAAATCAGGTTGTAGTGTCGTGGGCGTATAACAACGTAGCTCATTATTTTTATCAAATTACTAATTTGTGTTCACTATATAGCAGAAAAATCATTATTTCTTGGCAAAAACAAACTATTTTAGTGTTGACCCAGTTTGGGCAAACCAACAAACTATTTCATGTTAACTTTGATTTTGATAAATCAACTGCTTTTGACTATAAACACTATGGATTTTTCTCATACTTTGATTTTGAAAATAAATCGTTTATTATGAATAGTATAAACTCACAAATTCTTTTGATTCTTGGAAATCAACTACTATACTTATAAACTCTATGAACTCACCAACCTTTGTGTTGACACTTTTAGCATGTGTTTATCTCAGGACCATAATGAGCAAGGATGGTACGGAGGAGCACGGATTCTTACAAAGGCTATAAATTTTGCTATCATTCGAAAACTTATTTAACAAAATTTGAAACCACTGGGACCTCATTTTGAAAACTCTGATATTTATAAAATTCGAATGATAAATGTTTTAAAATGACTAAATTGATAATCATTTTCTACTGAAAAACTGTGAGCTATGAAGTAACACCCAATCTTTATTCCGCTGCAAATATTTTAAAATTGGGGGTGTTACAGATTGGTATCAGATCTTTGGTTATAGCGAAACAGATCTAATTTAGATCTGAACTATAACCGGTTTTTACAAACAAAACATTTTATAGCCTTTACGCTCTCCGTACCTTCCATCTGCCAGACGATTATGGAGCTTCTAGATAATTTATGCTACAAGCAACACTCTAGTATATTGATACATACTCATTAACTATTTCAAGTATTATATAATCCTTCCTAATTGTCTTACTCCCATCTTTATAGATGCGTATGACATACTCTTTCCGTTTCCCCAAAAATCCGCGCATGAATTACCTTGTCGATTAGTATGGATGTTAAGTCAGAATCTTAAGATGATTTACAATGTCTTAATTTGAATGGATTGGGACGCCCTTTTATTCAAATCAAGAAATTGTACATCATTGAACAATAAGTCTATATTTCCTTAGTTACATAGTTTGGGACGCTTCTCTATGTAAATAACAAAATATAGATAAATAGGTTTAATTATATCTGAAATAACATGCATGTGAAACCAAGAACCACTAAATATCAGTAGAAACCCCGTATAGTGATACACAACGATACAATTAGCATTTGTAATGCTATTGTTACAAATATCACTAGGTAAGGCATAGAAAAACCAATTGGTTGGCCTACCAAGCCGATGAAAAACATCACTATCCCAACAAGATCAAGAATCACAACTGGGTGTAACACCTCGAATACCCTATATGACGATAATACACAAGTTATTAACACTATAAACATTAATGCTTGGTGTTATTATACGGGTTCGAAACACCATTCCTATCATAACACTATCTCTTACCCCCATATTTTCATCCACACCAACAGCCAAAACCACAATTAGCACGAGAAGTGCTATAATCCAATCCAAAAACTCCAAATCTTCCTTTGGGATGTAAGCCAATAAGGTGTCTACAACAACATACAAAATTATGAGAAAAGTATAGGTGTATGACATTTTAAAATCTTTGGATGAAAGAAATATGAGTAGTGAAAAGGAAAAGGTGGGATATGTAAAGCGGTAGCCGTAGACTACTATCCTATCCACAGACGTTCCTTATACACTACACAAAGACAAAATGACTTTCATCATTCCCCAAAGGCTGATAATCCGGAAATTTTTCTCTACATCCTTATCCAAAATTCACCTTGTAAAAATCTGTATGAACAAAACTCTTTGTTTAACGGGTAGGTTACCCGCACAGATTTTATTATAATTCATGAGAAATATCAAAACGCGAAAGCGTAATGAATTCTCTTCCAAGTTGTGTTCACAACATAAACATTCAAACACCATATTATTAAAAACGTACTTAAACCTTACAAACGACACTGAATTAAAACACCTAGCAAACATAAACCTAAACTTCAACGGTAGTCTGGGTGATCCCAAGTCTGAGAGTTGTTGGAGTCATAACCATCATCATAAGGGTCAAAGCTCGCCAACTTCTCTTCTTCCCACTGAGCCTCCCACCTGCTCAGCTCCCTCTCCATGTCAGAAGTCCAACCACCATCATCGACAGCCACATTTTCCTCAAAGCTTGTCTGGAAAAAATCCAGATGAGGCAACTGTTGTTGTTGATCAACAACTCTTGGTGCAGATGAACTTGATGTACCATGTTGGGGTTGTTGTGGTGGCGGCGGATTTTGTTGTTGGGGATTTTGTCGTTGTTGTTCAACCCTAGCAGCTTCAAAATTTTCTTCAAAACTCCAACGAATTTTATTGGAGATTTGGGCCTGGGTCTGACCGACACAAGCCCACAACGCTTGAATAACAGCGGCGTTCTTGCAACACTCATCCTGCAAGAACTTGTCAATCACCTGTTTCCTATCCGCCGATATGTCTGTGCATCTCACGTAGCGTTCCTTAAGTTCTTGATATAATTGTTTTGCCATCTCAAACTGATTAATGGCCTCCACGATAGCATTCTGGCGATCCACGTCGCTATTCTCAGTTTCCGCCCTGATAAACAATCGAAATTGTTCAGGGGTGTGTGGAAGTCTGCAAGGCATTGATTTTTTCTTTTCTCGTTGATGTGTGTGTGTAGGTGTGAGTAACCCAAGGCATGCCGGTAGTATTTACAAGGGTCTGAAAAATATTTTTCCTTTATTTTATTTTGTAGACATGACCGTTGGTATTCAAACGGTAAAATTTTCAAAAAAAAATAAAAAAAAATAAATGTTATTTCTTTATCGGCTACAGAAACTTGGAACAAATTCTGTGTTGTCTCTTAAAAATTTAATAAACAAGTTTTCCTTACAATAACCAAAGTTTTCACAAACTCTCTCTAAAAAGTTTTCATTCAAACCTCCCGATAACAAAAATCTTAGACCGGAATCCCGGGACGGGATTCAGTTTAACAGGTAGGTACTATCACAACCCGTGATTTTCCCTATAATTAAAAACGTTTAAATTATAAATTAGTCTCTGTCATTACTTCTAATCACTATTTTTACAGGAAAAAATAAAATTTTCTTTATTATATAAATTGGTCGTTACCAACCTGTATTTTTCAGAACATTTTTTAAATTTACTATTCATCAGTTACTATTCACAAAACACTATTCATCATTTCACTATTCATCGTTTTTGGAGTCGGTTAGTAATATTGAGATGTTTTTCCAAAGTTTTACTATTCACAAAACACTATTCATAAATCACTATTCACTCTCGGACTCACGTAAATGTTTCATTAAATCTTAAACAAACTTCTATAATCAAAATTAATACCTTACTAATCCTAATTATCTTTAAACGGACCCTTAATTATACCCTAAGTCCAATATTATTTTCGGTCTGTTACTATTCATCCAGCCCAAACCTCAAGCCCATTTCATTTTATTACGTTCGACTAGACCAAGTGATGAGGCGAAAAATGATCCGTTTTTAGGGGGTCATTTAAGCCCGAATCCGACTTTATTTGATCAAATATTGCCCTAAATCGTTCCTTTTGTGATTTTAGGTACTTGGAGAGTGAATTCTGAAAAAGAAGCTATTTTGGACGTTTTTGGAGCATAAAAGTGAAGAAAACGGCTAAGTCTCAATTTTCCATGCTGAGAACAGTGCATGACGGCGTCAAGAGTAATTCCTTGACGGCGTCAAACATCAAGAATAAAAATCCGTAGTTCATGAAGGCGTCAAGAGTGTTCCTAGAATAAAATACCGTAGTTGATGACGGCGTCACATAGGCCGTCAGAAGTAGATCAAGGCCGTCCGAGGAAGTATTTGGCGGCGAGATGACGGCGTCACACCATTGCTCTTGACGCCGTCACCTCGATATTCCTATATATAGTTTTCTAGTTTTTTCATTAAAAAGGAGAGAAGTTTTGGTGAAACCCTAAAGACGAATTTGGTGCAACTTTTACAGGTTTTTCAAGGGTTCCAAACCCTTGATACCTTGCATTGTAATTGAGATAAGTGTTCTTCTAATTCAATCAATATGTCTATGTGTTGGTTGTCTATATCATGTTCTTATCTTAATTCCATTATGCTAGGCTAGATCTCTTTTGTGTTTACTTAGATCTAATGAAACCTAGATATTGATTATGTGTTGATTACTTGTTTATTCTTGTCTTGGATGAATGATTTTATATGTTAGGCTTAAGAAAACTGGCAGATCTCCAAATGGTAACATGCTTGAACGTGTTAAGAAACATGAACCGAGGCGTACTAGGTCTTTATTGGTTGTATTTAATGCATGAGCCACTGTTTACAATCCCTATAGTTGTGCTGGGTCATGGTGTAGGAGGAGATAAGAGCTCATAGAATTGGGGAGTTATGTATGCCACCCCATGAATGGTATTAAGGAATACAATCCGTCATCCATACAATTATAACAAGTAATTAACGTGTAAAAGATACCTAGGGAGTAGTGAAGTCTAAGTAAACACATTTTCTCCAAATACTGCTCACAACCTTTGTAATAATTAGTTTAATTTCATTTTTAGTATTTTATTTTGATTATATCTTAGTTTTGGGTTAGTTGAATAGCAACTAATTCCGCCCACTCTTCTAAAACCCGAGATTTTACTTGCTTTCAAAAAAATATAGAAACACAAAAATAATCATCCCTCACCTTTAGAACTAGTAATTAGGCTTTCTAATCCTAGCGACACTATTCCTAAGCTGAACGATCAATCCCCCGGTACTTGTCACTATACTATACTACAACGATCAGGTACACTGCCTGGTGGGGGTTGTAAGCTTCTCGAGATCCCTCGAGAGGTAAAGCCTGTTGCGATTCCCACGCATCAAGTTTTTGGCCCCGCTGCCGGGGAATAGTTATTGTCTAGGTTAGGATTTCTTTTTATTAGGTCTACTTGCTAGATTCCTTTCTAGTAAGATTTTATTTTTATTTTTTAGGTTTTCTTTAGTCTATCTCATTTCTTCGTGCCTTTGTTCGTAACTCTTTACCATCCGACATCATGGAAGGTGGTAACATCTTTGAACCCGTCATCCCACCACAACAAAACCCACCATTAGAATCCCTTAGGCCCCGAACCTTAGGAGAGTATTCCCGACCTAGCCATCAAGGCTACCGAAACACCATTGAGCTCACCGGAGCCAATGTGACCCGCTTGCGATCCGACACCATCCGGTTGGTGCAAAGCGGATGTGCATTCCATGGACTTTGTTCCGAAGATCCAAACCAACATCTTAAGGACTTCCTCAAAATCGTAGATTCCATAGACCTAGGTGTTGAAACTAGAGAGACTACCCATTTACGCCTATTCCAATTCTCTCTACGGGATCAAGCTAGTCAATGGCTTGAGCGTTTACCCGCGGGATCCATCACCACATGGGATGATCTCACCACTCGTTTCCTTGCTCAATTTTTCCCACCGGGGAGAACTACTAAGCTTAGAAATGACATCTTGATGTTCCAACAACGCCAAAATGAATCTCTTTATGAAGCATGGACTCGTTTCAAGGACTTACTCCAAAAAGTCCCTCATCATGGCATAGATCTTTGGCTCCAAGTCCAAATCTTCTATGACCATATCGACATCTCCACGAGGCGAACCATTGCCCAATCGGCCGGTGGTAAGCTACGTGATCTTAGTGTGGAACAATCATGGGAACTCATAGAAGATCTTGCTCTCTATGACAACGAAAGTTGGAATGATCCCCGTGATTTGAACAAAACGGTCAAGGCAATATCTTTGCCTTCGAACAATTCTAGCACTCCCGACCGTAGGATCATGGAACTTGAGGACCAAGTCAAGTTTCTCATCAAATCTTACGAAGCTTCGAAGCCTTCAAGCCAAGTGAACAAAATCACTTCTTCATGCGAATTATGTAGTGGTCCCCATGACACTTGTGATTGTGTGGAACTCCCCGGAACAGCTTTTGCGGACTACGCATCCACGCGTACCGACGAAGCGGGAGATAAGTGGTACACTTTCAAGCCCGAGCCAAACACTTATGGTGATTCATACAACCCCTCTTGGAAAAATCACCCAAACCTTAGGTGGAAACAAAATCAACCCAATTCTTCCAATCCGCCTAATCGTTACAAACCAAACGGTCCACCATCCAACCGTACTTTCAACAACAATCCTTCTAACAACTATGGTAGTACCAACAATCTTGAAGGATTGATGTCAAAGTTTATGGCATCTCAAGAAGCTCGCATATCTAAGTTTGAAGCCGATTTCAAATACAAGCAAAGCGAGATGACCACTAGAATTGACGCATTGTTGAAAGTTCTCAATGACCGAGAAATGGGAGCACTCCCAAGCGACACAATCAAGAATCCGAAACTAAACGTTAATTCCATATCTTCAGTTTCGTCACCCACTTCATGTCCACAATACTACTCGGTCAAATCAACGAGCACATGTTTCAAACAAAACCAAGTTCTACCGAAGGACCAATCAAACAAGACACCCAATATAGAACGGGTCAAAAATATAGTTGAAACACCTCTTACGCAAGACCTTGACGATGAATTCAAAGAACTTCACCTTGAACGCCCCGTCATTGATGTCTTAGCACGTGCTCCTTACTATAGTGCCCTCCTAGAAAAATATGAGAAGTGTAAGCTAGGTAAAAATGGGACCGCCTTCGTTCAAAACAAGTTACCTAAAAAGCTCGATGATCCGGGTATATTTGTTTTGCCTTGTAAGATAGGAAGATCCAAAGCTTTCGACACACTAGCCGATTTAGGGTCAAGCCTCAACTTGATTCCCTTATCCTTGTTCACCACTCTTAAGCTAGGAAAGTTAGAGGAAACGAAGGTATTGATAGGGTTAGCGGATGGGAGTATAGCCCACCCGGTTGGGATGATTAAGGATGTAGTTGTTCACGTAGGAAAGTTAACTATATTAGCGGATTTTCACGTCCTAGACATGGTTAGTGACACTACATGCCCATTATTGGTAGGGAGAGGATTTTTAGCAACGGCTAGCGCCATGATAGATTGTAAAGAGTCTAAGATAGCGGTAGGTGAAGGCGATACTTGGTCGGTGTATGATGTAAAGAAACATAGTTATGATTGTGATGATGAACCGACACCGCATTGGGTAGAGATGAATAGGAGACCGTCTAGATATGGACCTTGGATAGAAAGGAACTTCATAGGACCTCAATGCCCATTTTATCTAGAAAAGGATTTCGTTGAGAAGACACATTCGGTAGAACAACTCATAGCTAGAGATGAGGAGCTAGATCTCTTTGAGGACCCCTTAGTCTTTAGAAAAATGATTGAGTTCTTGAGCGTAATGCCTATTAATATAGAATTGAATAAATGGAAAAGAGATGGAGATAAGTATAAATGGAGGTGGGACAAGCCACCTAAAGAAGGAGACGGATCATGGCACATGAGAATGACTTTGTATGATCCGGATGGAGAGATGTTCGAAAGGTCGTACCATACTAAGGAAACCGATAGAAAGTTGAAACCTAAGTTCGATCCCAAAGACGTCCTCAATGAGGAACTCACCCGTATCACGTAGTAACCCATGACTTTGAGTCTAGCTACAAGACTCGTAAATAAAGAAAAGCGCTTCTTGGGAGGCAACCCATGTTTTGTGTGATTTTATTTGTTTGTTTGTTATTTGCTTCTGTATGCATGTTTTATTTTTATTGTTGGTTGATCATGTTTCTCAATTAAAATGTGGAAATACTTTACTATGTTGTTTGGCCTAGTCTTAACTCCAACCTAAAAGTATTTTTGCAAAAGATAAGTGTAAGGGGAAACCCCAAATATGTTTTTAAGAAACAACCCGATCATGATTCTCCACAATATTAAATGAACATGTATATTCATAATTGTTAGAGTCAAATGCTTGTATTGAGTCATAATGAAGTTTTGCAGGATTTTCCAGGAAGTAGGACCAAGTTTTTCCAAAAATTTTCTGGAAACTTAACATAAGAATTTCTGCAGGTCCATTCTGACGGCGTCAGGAGTTAAAATCTGGAAATTTTACCGGTTTTGTTTTTCTAACGGAGTCTTATGGTTTTTGTGAATTATTAAGTTTTATAATCTCCAGGAAATCTGCAAACTTCATTCCAAAAGCATTATATCTTACTTTGTTTTCTAGGATTTAGTAACTTATATAGGATGCCGCCGATTTTACGCGAGGTTGTCTTGTCTATTGTTGTCAGGATTTACAGGTTATGTCGACAAGGAGATGATTTATATTCTGGAAGGGAAGCTTTGATGGTTCATTTTCTTGGAGGAAGATTTAACCTGGCCAACCTATAATCCATACCGAGCGAATCAGGGGAGTATTTGATTTCATTCTCTTTACTTTTTCACTTTTACATTCTTTACTTGAACATTGGGGACAATGTTCATCTTAAGTGTAAGGGGAGGGTAAAAAGATGATACCTTACATATGCACTTTCGCTTGAGTTTGTTTTGTTTGATGGTAGATGTGTAATAAAACTATGAGAAATACTTGTTAGTGCAATTTTAGCGCCAAATTTAAAATTTTTTACAACATTTAGGAGTGAAACTTTAGCCATAGCAAGCGTCTCATGGATAGGAGATTGTATGACTAGCACATAACCGTATATTCAGAAAAATTTTCCACCCAAATATGTGAGGTTCGCCTTTAGATTTTATAGGAAAAGCATTTACTATTAGTGCTTATGAGTGTACCGGTAGCATTTAGATTCTAGAACTTGCGTTAGTGATGCATCCCGAGACCGCTAGTGAGACTACATTCGTGTGGTAGGATTTACTACATGATAAGAGGCATTAAGATCACCCTTGTGTTAAACCCGTATCATAATTACTTGACCATTTAAGTCATATTACTTGACCAGTTAAGTCAACTAATTTTTCCCACACCCTTAGCGTTGTACTCATTTTTAGTACATGAAACCCCTAGTACACCCCTCCGAGCCTATCTTTTCGTTTCTAACTTTAAGCATTTTACTTAAAGGAAGAATTTGTTACACCCCACTTAAATGTACACCCAAATCGCCTTAGCCTTCCGTGTATGCGCTAATTTTTAGTGCATTATTGATTTTTGTTAAACCCTAAGTTAACTTTCTAATTGATTACATGGTTGCTAAGTCGAGTCATATCCTTGTACATATTGTTTTGGGACAATTGGGACTCATGGGTAAGTACTTATTTTATGGAGTAATGGGGAAGAACATCATTTATTACCCCCATATGTACGTTAATCTTAAAAGTGCTCCAAGTGTTTTGATTTTCTTAATTCGAGTCATTAGAATAGTTAAATGTAAAGTATGTAAAGATTCAAGTGTAAGGGGAATGTTCATTCCCTATGATGTATTATTTTGGATGGTAGGGTAAGAGTGTATGAAAAAAAAAAAAAAAAAAAAAGAAAAAAAAAATTCGAAAAATCAAGAAAAGAAAAAGAAAAAAATAGAAAAAGAAAAAGAAAAAAAAAACATACGGACTACCATCCCTTTTTATTTTATGTTTATTTTATGTTTTAGTTATTTTTCATTTGTTAGCTTAAGTCGAGTCTAGTCTTGGCTTAGCAACGCCATCTTGTACATGTAATTAACCAAGATTGTTAACTCGCCACCAGTAAAACTTCCTTTATCCAACAAAACCGTGTAATTCATATCCCTATACCTAACGTTACAACCCTTTAAAAGACCTCTTTGATAGTTTATCCTAGGTGCTTACGCCATGTGGTGGAGGTTTGATCCTTTCCCAAGCCTATGGTAATCTATTTTGCTATGACATGTAGTGAGAGATATCTTCCGTTTCCATATTGTAATTTTTACTTTATTACACCCGAGAGATGTGAGTATCTAAACACTATTTGTGAGGTGCTAGTGTATGACCTCCGTGCTTGTTTATTGGTCTTTAGTGGAACGATTATTTGTTGTAATTACTTTTATGTTAGTGTTAAATGACCCCTAACTTGTCTTTTGAGTAGAATAAAAGCGCATTTGCTTGAGGACAAGCAAATCTCAAGTGTAAGGGTATATGATGAGGCGAAAAATGATCCGTTTTTAGGGGGTCATTTAAGCCCGAATCCGACTTTATTTGACCAAAGAAGCTATTTTGGACGTTTTTGGAGCATAAAAGTGAAGAAAACGGCTAAGTCTCAATTTTCCATGCTGAGAACAGTGCATGACGGCGTCAAGAGTAATTCCTTGACGGCGTCAAACATCAAGAATAAAAATCCGTAGTTCATGAAGGCGTCAAGAGTGTTCCTGACGGCGTCAAAGTCCCAAGAATAAAATACCGTAGTTGATGACGGCGTCACATAGGCCGTCATAAGTAGATCAAGGCCGTCCGAGGAAGTATTTGGCGGCGAGATGACGGCGTCACACCATTGCTCTTGACGCCGTCACCTCGATTTTCCTATATATAGTTTTCTAGTTTTTTCATTAAAAAGGAGAGAAGTTTTGGTGAAACCTGTCACACCCCCAAAATACCTGAATGGCAGCGGAATGGAATACCTGGGGGTGACTGTCATAGCACCATAATTACAGTTATATTGAACGACCTAAAGTGTCGTTTAGAAAATACAGCGTTTGATCATTAAAACATTCAGAGTTTACAAAGCTTAGGTCCCAAAAGAGTTTGCCAATATAGTTAAAATAAGTTCAACAAGATCAAACGTTTCATAAGTGCAGAAAATATAGTGAGACGCGTCGACTCCGCGACTCCATGAAGGTCCAAATGTATGCAACATGAGCTACCTTAATAACCTGAGAAATACATTGCGAAAAACGGTCAACACAAATGTTGGTGAATAATCATAGGTTTATAACTAAAATCTAGTGTACATATGCCATAAGTAAAGTCAAGAAATAGGATGTCCGGAAAATATATACATTGGCTCTTAAGCTCATGACCCCGAAGCTAGACGATACTTGGCCCCAATGAGTGTTTACCAGACACTCTAATAATAAAGACATGAAATGCATTCGTCCCATTTGGAGCAACCCAAACACGAATGGAGGCGTCACCCTCGATAGATCTATCCACTCACTCCCGCTTAGTACTAGAAATTAACGGTCCATGATAATAAAGGGGACTTGTCAAGACGTGGTAATAAGGCAACTTAAGCAATGTATGGAATTTTATACTTAGGCATGTACACAAAAACAAGTAATGCAATGTATTCTCCCCCGTGGGATTTGAAATCAAAATATAGAATTAAAACGGGGCTATGAAACTCACCTGGAGTGATAGTACAAAGATGGTACAACGATGGTAACGTGATCGGGACAATAAGGCGCGAACACTAGCCGCAACCTAAATGAATTATCGTGATCTAATTTAGATCATGCCGTGATGTAATGAATGCACATGCACATGATACCTATACCACTCGTAATTTGGAAATACTAGTTATCGTCATGGTAAAATAGTTTCCATACTTAGGAAAAATAGGTCCATTTAGAGAAGTATATAACTTGTCATATTAACTCGTACGAAAATGTTAGCGTTATAATCCTTGTATCGGAAACCTTGAAATAACGTCGTTAAGTCGTATAAATATTCTCTTGGGTCATACGTATTCATTTGATAAGAAAATAGTCGTTAGCAACATCTCTAGAAAATATACTATTTAGTACGTAAGGTATTATTTTTATTTGTGACCAAATATATATATATAGTTTTGGTGATCTTAAAACGCGTATAACTTGGTCGTTTTAGGTTCATTTTCCTCGTTCTTTATATCCACGGATTCGTTTTTGTATGTAGTAATATATTTTTGATAACTCGGCTCCTTTAGGTTACGTTTAACACCTCTTTTTACCCATTGAAATCTGCCAAACAGCAAGCAGTTTTTGTAAAAGTAGTTTTCGTCGTTAAATTTGCAAAAATCATATCTCCTTCGTTATAAGCTTGTTTTAATCCATTCTTTCACCTAAAGTTTCGTTTTTGAATGTATTTTCTAAATCTTTGGTCAAAACTGGGCCACCATCTACTGATTTTCCCACGAAATAAAAATAGGGACAGTAGGTCAATATGTAGTTTCAAAAACCATTTTCCTAGTTTCAAACTTGTTCTAACCTCAATCAAACCACTTTCAATCACCACAAAACTAATCTAATCCTACCATACACCTTTTTAGGGTGTCATGGGTTCCTAAACATCACAAACCAAGTAGATCAAACAAGGGTTTCTCATGTTTTCATTTCTAAGGTTCAAAGTTAAATATGTACAAAATAGAGTGGTATAAATCATTATATGCATGAGTTCTTGTAAGAAAAGTATATAACCATAGTAATAACTTGTAAAAATTATAAAAATGAGTTTGTTAACTTACTTGATGGTTTAGGGAGTTTAGATGATGAAAAACCTACTAATCCTTGAGTTTTTATTTCAAAACTCCAACAAGGATGACTAAGTGAACAAGTTTACACCTAGATCTTGTAAAATTTGTGGTTCTTGCTTCTTGATCACCCTAGATCGATTCTACCATAAGAGAAAATGAGAGAAGAGTTTTTACTTGCACTTGTAAAATGATTTGTGAGAAATGAATGAAAAAAAAGTTTAATATATACTTAGGGGACAAAAGTTAGGTTAGCATTTAATTTGGTTGGTGACTGTTTAGCTCATTAGGAGGCTTAGGAGGGGGGGGGGGGCGGTTCACAAAGGAGGGAAAGGGGGGTTTATGTTGGGTAATTTAATTAGAAAGTTAGTGGTAATATTGTGTAGTATTTGGTTAATTTTAGGTGAAATCGGGTACCGGGTTTGTTAGAAATAAATTTTATCAAAGTTATTCGGAACAAAATAAAGTCGTAAAAGTTGTAAAAATATGTTGGTTACAAGTGTGGAGAGTTCGGGTGATTATTGTTTAATTTTTGTGAAAACCGTCGTTATTAAATTAGACGTACGATACGTAATAATTAAATTTCCAAAATACCGGGTAAATTAATGTTATAAATTTTTATATTATAAAAATGAGTATAAAAATATATTGGGATAATAGTCGGGAGTGTCGGACACGTTAGACACATTTATAGTTCGCGTATTAGTGTTTATTTAAATTAAACATACGTAAATCGTTACTTATACCAAAAGTATTAATTTAGTTATCCTACGAGTGGAATAGTATGCAAGTACCCTAATGATGATACGCAGACTATTTCTAGTCCGTATGAAATGTCCCAATGATAATGCATGAATTCGCTCCTGAACCAATACGGTTACGCGAATTTTGAATACCCGTAAACTAAGTTTACGATGAAATGAGTAATGCACGTGAATACTGATATTTCTTCCGGAAATGAATAGTGTCAAGTGAATAGTAAAATTTCTGAATGTTTCTCGGAATGTCAAATTGACCTCAAAAATGGTGAATAGTGATCGATGAATAGTAAATGATGAATAGTAACTTGTGAATAGTAAATTGTCGAGGTTTAGAAAATGACCGGAAATTACGAGTTGTGACAGTCTTCCCCTCTAACAGGAACTTCGTCCCGAAGTTCAGTTTTGGTTGGTCTCTGAAGTATATTTAGTAAAAAGACGTGGATACTTAAGTTGCATTTAGTCTTCCCGTTCACAAGTAAATTCGGGACCTCTTCAAGAATTCCAGCGAACTTTCACGATAGGAATTTGACTTTGCTTCAACCGTTCGACCTCACGGTCCATGATTTCTATTGGTTATTACCAAGTCTACGTTTGTTCTTGGGTTGGATTCCTTCCAATGGAATCATAAGTGACTAATCTGAAAGTCATTTCCTGGGATTTGAATAGGTGAAACATAGTTGTGTAATCCGGTTGTTCTCTAACAAGGCTCAAGTCTGACGGCCACTAGGCCTTCTCTGTCTGAAATATTACGTGGTCCAGTGTATATCGGGTTTAACTTTCCCAGTTTTCTGAATGATATCATGCCTTTCCTAGGCAGAACTTTCAACATGATCTGGCTACCAACTTGAAGTTTTAATGGTTTACAACTTATAGAATTTGTAATTGATTCTTGACTTGTAGGAAATTTCTGGTTATTTCATGAATGCCTACTGGAATAGTGAGTTTGGCTTTTTCCGAGTTCGGTTCGTCAATAGACGATCAGTGCTTCTTCTGGTTTATAATGTAATATGGGTAATATATGTTGCTGAACTATGTCAGAACTCCAATCTTATATGTCAGTTGGTCGATTCTAAAATGAATCTTAAATGGTCCAATATACTAAAGGTTAAATCCTTCGTGTTACTAAAATCGTATCATGCCTCTCCAAGGCAAAGCTTTCAATTTAGTTCGTTCTTTCACGTGAATCTAGTTAGTTTATTGTTCAAGGATACCCAATCCGTATGATGTGCGTCATGTACCAACCTAACTTCTACCAGTTTCTCGTTTCTTGTAACTGGTTCTTGACTCGTGAAATTTCCTTTGTTGTTCCATGGTTTAGTTCTAGACCAGTGAATTTAACTTTCCGATTTCGGTCTGTAAATGAGTAATTGGTAATTCGACCATAAAGTGCCTCAATTGGTGTAGTCTCTATGCTCGTGCGATAACTATCGTTGCAAACGAATCTGATTTATGGTAAATGGTTAGTCCAACCATTTCTAGAGTCAATCGCTCACTCTTTGAGCACAACTTTCCTATGTCTGAATCGTTCTCTCGTCTTGACCATTGGTCTGAGGATAATAGGTGGTGTTTACATCTAAATGGGGTTCCGAATGAAATCTTAAAATGATTGCTAGAAGTCCAAGGTGATTCGATCACCTTTATCAGGAATAATTGAAACGGTACAATAAATCTTGTGACTAATTTCTCCACGTTACGTCTTTCGAACTCAGCGTCATATAAAGGGGATAGACTATGGGTAACAAACTTTGATTTCTTGTGTTTTGGTCTAATGGATTGCTAAGACATGTGTTTTCCTTGCCTACTGTGCTTGGTCTCCATTACTGACGTTTGTAATCGTTCTGTGGTGTTCCTCCTAATTTCCTTCATCACATGTTCCAATATTCCTTATTGTCAAATCACAAAGCCCTAAATGCATAAGCGACGTAGCATGGTGATTGGTTTTCAAAATTTATCTCGCGATTTTTGAGTTTTTGGTCGAAATCTTTTTCTGAATAAACGAATTTAGAAAATGGAGCAAATGGTTTACTAAATAATATCTTTCTTGATGATTCAAAATTCGATAGTTAGGAAATGTGACGCGGTTTTCAAATAGGTTGTGAATAGGACTGTTTACCAAAGTTTGATGTTTATAATTTCCCATTGTACAATGGTTTTGCAAAATATTGACTAAAAAGGATCGTATTTATTCAAAATAGGCAATTCAAAATTATTTTCCACGAGATATGTGATTTGTATGGACACAATTTTGAAATCAACTTCATTTAAAAGTAAAAATACTAACAAGGATAAAATAGTAGGATAGGAAATATTCGCATAAATGCATAGGTGTCTAACATTCGGTTCCTGTCATTAGAAAATGCCTATTGGCGATTATCCGACAAAACTACAAGTCTAGGTATTCAACCAACTTAAGTCCTGAGATGGTTTATCGTTGAAATTGTTATCATGTTGGCAATATGAGGGTTTCAATTGATACTTTGTCGATGAATTTTCGTACTGTCTTCACGTGTAGCTGGGGAGATATTCTTGAGTCTGATGCCTTTCTCGGTGTATAGGTGAGGTTATCCAGATGTTCTAAAGAACATAATGCTTTAGGGGAATCTATATCGATATCCATAATTCGAATCAATCATTCTTGTCGTAAACTCACTGCAGGGAAGTTTGCGTATGGATGAGACCATGTTAACTCAAAACACTTTACAGTATCGGTTAGGAGGTTTGGTTTATTCCCATGATGTTGCTTAGCGTACCATCACAATGTGTTTGATCCTGTAGATCAGTCTAACTAGTACCTTTGAATAATAAATTGGACAACTAGGTCAGAGATGGTGAGTCGGATGGTCCAGTGGCATTTTAGAATTGTTGTTGAGTTATAAATTGTCTTGGTGTATACTTCTAGTCTAGGTTAGTAGTTTCGTAACCCTTTTATTGTTTTTCTTGTATCGAGGAATCCTCCTAGTACTTGATATGGGAAGTCTTTCCTAAAGAAGTCAATGGTAAGTCCAACTTAATGACTAAGTGTGTGACAGGTGGGGTAAGTATTCAGGGAGAATTTGTCAGAAAGAAATATTTATAAAAGAGTTTATTTGATTAAAACGCTTTTAAACGAAGATTGTTATTAGCAATACTTTAAAAAGTAACTATTTCCTTCATGGCATAATCTTTCCTGAAGTATACATAGGTGATCAGGCTATGTATAGTTGAGGACTAATGATGCGATGCTTGATTTAATCAAAATAATATTATTTTTCTCAAAAGCTTTAGATGGTGTTCAACGCGTTGTTATTAAAAAAATGGTATACTAAATATTTCCTTTCAAAGTAATATAAAAATTGTTTCGCGTAATAATAGTAAATATTTGGCGTAATATCGGAAAAATCAGTTTATAGTACGGTAACAAAACGGCTTATTTTAGAAATTCGGTAAAAACAATTTCCCCATAAGGTAGTAAAATAGTTTGAAATAAAACTCGTGGAATGGTTTATTGGATACATGGGTAAATACTATGGAATGGTAATAATCTACTAATCCGTCAAATACTAAATCGGTTAAATCCCTAATAAGACAATGGTATAATGTTGCTAAACGATTGAAAATTGTGCCATTGCAATAGAAAATGGAATAAACAAAGGCTACAGTTATCACAGAGGTAACAAAAGATAGTCATTACATTAGATAGGAAAGTGCTTAATATAACTAGGTTACATCAATGTACTTATGGAAAGTACCAAAAGAAAGTACAACCCTAGAGGGCTTGAACTATGGTTTTAAAACATGAACTGCCTCCTCCAGTTCCGGTCTCTCAACACCGGGCATTCACTCTTGGTGTGTCCCACTACTCCACATTCATGGCAGATTACCGTGAGTTTCTGATGCATTGCGAGGGTGGGAGCCTTGCAATACTTGGCTTTGTGTCCGATCTTCTTACAGTTGCCACATGGTTCCGGGCAACGTCCTGGGTTATGATGATGTTGGCACTCTTCACACTTAGGTAAAATACCAAGGTAATCATTCTTTTCCTTTAGACCTGTAGCATTAGATTTAGCAACTCCTTGTCTCTTGTGTGGTCCTTGTGTGGCATTCTCACCTCGGTTGTTGTTCCACTTCCTTTTATTGTCACTTTTTCTTCCTAAGATCTTGGGGTGAGCTATGCGTTCCTTTGCTTCGATCGCCATCCTGATAGCTTTAGGCATGGTATCGGGTTCCAACGAGTTGACCAACATACGAATTTCAGGAGAAAGTCCTCCGACGTACCTTTCAAGTTTCTTGCTTTCTGGTTCATCCATTGCAGAGCCTAGTCGAGCAAAATCATAAAAAGAAGCAGTATACTTAACAACATCATCTCCTACCATGGTAAGGTTTAGTGTTTCCTGTTCGATTGCTTGTAATTCGCTTTTCACACAGAACTTCAAACTCATCATCCTTTTTAGTTTCTCCCAAGAGTGTGAGTAAGCAGCATCAACTCCTACTACCTGGACATACTTAGTCCACCATTTCTGGGCATGCTTCTGAAAAGTGCAAGTGGCGAACTTAACTTTGTCTTCCTTACGGCAGTCACCACTTTGAAAGATTGTTTCTAATTCTTCGAACCATTTGAGAAATTCCTTTGTGTCTATATTTCCGCTAAAGGAGGAGGGATTACAACCCATAAATTCCACGTGAGTAAGTTCCTTGGTGAGGGCGGTAGTTGCGTTCCTGGCAATGAATTGTCCAATAGCAGCTTGCGTCATGCTTGGAGTGGTTTGCTTAAATCTATCTCCATCAAATCATAAGAGTCCATGAGAATCTATTGGTAATAAGGATCATCCTATTCATAACACATGAATATAATACATGAAGGTTTCGGTCTATATGGACTAATATCATAGATAGCACAACCATTCCCCTATAGTAGAGTCAATACTTGGTGATTCCATTTGTACAAAAATCAAAATACTACAAGTTTCTTTGAACTATGCCACACCTCCCGTGGCTAGGATATTAGTAAAAGCTAGTAAAGATATAAGTCTAGTCTAGGGATTTCCTGTAGTCCCTCTAAGTGAAATCAGGTTTATGGCATCATAAGGTCGAGATAGTCCTGAAGTAGTGTCTGAAGTTGTGCATCGATCAAGTCCTAGATAGTGTAGATTCTAAGCCATTCTTGAGGAACCTGCAGATGTTCCTGTTGAGTCCGTAATTCTTGGTATTATCCACAAGGCGTTATCTAATTCATGGCAAGTGAAAATGGAAAAGGAAACTGACAATGGTGGTATTCTAAAGGATGAGAATAACATTGATGACGATGAAATCCCAGTGATGAGTTAGGAGATAATGGTGATAATAGTGAATGGGATACTACCCTCTTTCGCGCTATCTCGCGGCATCAAAGAGGTAAAGCTGAAATACGCACTATGGGACGACCAATAGTGTAATAAGTAACCAACGGTGGTGGTAGTACCTAAGTAGTAAGCGTCCTACTAGTGAAGGAAAGAAAACATGCTATCTCCCTTGTAATAAGCATCCTAATAAGTCCATTAAAATTAAGTCTGAATATACTACCAAACGGCATTCTATGTATAGGCTGAATGAGAACCTTGCTCTTATGACAATTCAATAGTGCTAATGGTGGTGTAAGTACAGTTGGTGGTATAATGGTAGTGGAAGATAACAGGGTATCTTAAACGTTGGAATCCGATAAAAGGATAACAGGGTGAGTATTTGAAGACATGTCACTTGTGAACCAGGTCAATATAATCATATATATATATATATATATATATATATATATATATATATATATATATATATATATATATATATATATATATATATATATATATATATATATATATAGGAATATGGATATAAATAACTCGTACAGTGTATGCGTAAAACAACATGTATAGTGGATATGCACCTATGATGAAATGATGAGATGCTATGATGATGTGGTTATAGTCTAGGGTCCAAGATACATCCTAGTTCGCTATAACCTTAGCTCTGATGCCAATCTGTCACACCCCCAAAATACCTGAATGGCAGCGGAATGGAATACCTGGGGGTGACTGTCATAGCACCATAATTACAGTTATATTGAACGACCTAAAGTGTCGTTTAGAAAATACAGCGTTTGATCATTAAAACATTCAGAGTTTACAAAGCTTAGGTCCCAAAAGAGTTTGCCAATATAGTTAAAATAAGTTCAACAAGATCAAACGTTTCATAAGTGCAGAAAATATAGTGAGACGCGTCGACTCCGCGACTCCATGAAGGTCCAAATGTATGCAACATGAGCTACCTTAATAACCTGAGAAATACATTGCGAAAAACGGTCAACACAAATGTTGGTGAATAATCATAGGTTTATAACTAAAATCTAGTGTACATATGCCATAAGTAAAGTCAAGAAATAGGATGTCCGGAAAATATATACATTGGCTCTTAAGCTCATGACCCCGAAGCTAGACGATACTTGGCCCCAATGAGTGTTTACCAGACACTCTAATAATAAAGACATGAAATGCATTCGTCCCATTTGGAGCAACCCAAACACGAATGGAGGCGTCACCCTCGATAGATCTATCCACTCACTCCCGCTTAGTACTAGAAATTAATGGTCCATGATAATAAAGGGGACTTGTCAAGACGTGGTAATAAGGCAACTTAAGCAATGTATGGAATTTTATACTTAGGCATGTACACAAAAACAAGTAATGCAATGTATTCTCCCCCGTGGGATTTGAAATCAAAATATAGAATTAAAACGGGGCTATGAAACTCACCTGGAGTGATAGTACAAAGATGGTACAACGATGGTAACGTGATCGGGACAATAAGGCGCGAACACTAGCCGCAACCTAAATGAATAATCGTGATCTAATTTAGATCATGCCGTGATGTAATGAATGCACATGCACATGATACCTATACCACTCGTAATTTGGAAATACTAGTTATCGTCATGGTAAAATAGTTTCCATACTTAGGAAAAATAGGTCCATTTAGAGAAGTATATAACTTGTCATATTAACTCGTACGAAAATGTTAGCGTTATAATCCTTGTATCGGAAACCTTGAAATAACGTCGTTAAGTCGTATAAATATTCTCTTGGGTCATACGTATTCATTTGATAAGAAAATAGTCGTTAGCAACATCTCTAGAAAATATACTATTTAGTACGTAAGGTATTATTTTTATTTGTGACCAAATATATATATATAGTTTTGGTGATCTTAAAACGCGTATAACTTGGTCGTTTTAGGTTCATTTTCCTCGTTCTTTATATCCACGGATTCATTTTTGTATGTAGTAATATATTTTTGATAACTCGGCTCCTTTAGGTTACGTTTAACACCTCTTTTTACCCATTGAAATCTGCCAAACAGCAAGCAGTTTTTGTAAAAGTAGTTTTCGTCGTTAAATTTGCAAAAATCATATCTCCTTCGTTATAAGCTTGTTTTAATCCATTCTTTCGCCTAAAGTTTCGTTTTTGAATGTATTTTCTAAATCTTTGGTCAAAACTTGGCCACCATCTACTGATTTTCCCACGAAATAAAAATAGGGACAGTAGGTCAATATGTAGTTTCAAAAACCATTTTCCTAGTTTCAAACTTGTTCTAACCTCAATCAAACCACTTTCAATCACCACAAAACTAATCTAATCCTACCATACACCTTTTTAGGGTGTCATGGGTTCCTAAACATCACAAACCAAGTAGATCAAACAAGGGTTTCTCATGTTTTCATTTCTAAGGTTCAAAGTTAAATATGTACAAAATAGAGTGGTATAAATCATTATATGCATGAGTTCTTGTAAGAAAAGTATATAACCATAGTAATAACTTGTAAAAATTATAAAAATGAGTTTGTTAACTTACTTGATGGTTTAGGGAGTTTAGATGATGAAAAACCTACTAATCCTTGAGTTTTTATTTCAAAACTCCAACAAGGATGACTAAGTGAACAAGTTTACACCTAGATCTTGTAAAATTTGTGGTTCTTGCTTCTTGATCACCCTAGATCAATTCTACCATAAGAGAAAATGAGAGAAGAGTTTTTACTTGCACTTGTAAAATGATTTGTGAGAAATGAATGAAAAAAAAGTTTAATATATACTTAGGGGACAAAAGTTAGGTTAGCATTTAATTTGGTTGGTGAGTGTTTAGCTCATTAGGAGGCTTAGGAGGGGGGGGGGGGGGGGGGGGGCGGTTCACAAAGGAGGGAAAGGGGGGTTTATGTTGGGTAATTTAATTAGAAAGTTAGTGGTAATATTGTGTAGTATTTGGTTAATTTTAGGTGAAATCGGGGTACCGGGTTTGTTAGAAATAAATTTTATCAAAGTTATTCGGAACAAAATAAAGTCGTAAAAGTTGTAAAAATATGTTGGGTACAAGTGTGGAGAGTTCGGGTGATTATTGTTTAATTTTTGTGAAAACCGTCGTTATTAAATTAGACGTACGATACGTAATAATTAAATTTCCAAAATACCGGGTAAATTAATGTTATAAATTTTTATATTATAAAAATGAGTATAAAAATATATTGGGATAATAGTCGGGAGTGTCGGACACGTTAGACACATTTATAGTTCGCGTATTAGTGTTTATTTAAATTAAACATACGTAAACCGTTACTTATACCAAAAGTATTAATTTAGTTATCCTACGAGTGGAATAGTATGCAAGTGCCCTAATGATGATACGCAGACTATTTCTAGGGAGTAGTGAAGTCTAAGTAAACACATTTTCTCCAAATACTGCTCACAACCTTTGTAATAATTAGTTTAATTTCATTTTTAGTATTTTATTTTGATTATATCTTAGTTTTGGGTTAGTTGAATAGCAACTAATTCCGCCCACTCTTCTAAAACCCGAGATTTTACTTGCTTTCATAAAAATATAAAAACACAAAAATAATCATCCCTCACCTTTAGAACTAGTAATTAGGCTTTCTAATCCTAGCGACACTATTCCTAAGCTGAACGATCAATCGCCCGGTACTTGTCACTATACTATACTACAACGATAGGTACACTGCCTGGTGGGGGTTGTAAGCTTCTCGAGATCCCTCGAGAGGTAAAGCCTGTTGCGATTCCCACGCATCACCAAGCAAAGAACACACCTCATACACCCTATTCTTACACATGACACATACATATTTTTACACTCCCTCATTTCTCACCTGGCCAACTTCGAGTACGTCAATTTTCAGTTTCTCATGTCGAGCCTTACTATATTTTGACGGGACGAAGTATTTGATCCAAAAACAACCCACACGATTATCAAATATTTCAAAACTAAACCATTTTAAACCCCGCTTGTTTCTTTGAACTCCTAAAAATATTTCTAACACAATTTCAAGTCTAAATATTAAATTTGATCAATCATCACCAATCCTAGCCAAAATCTACAAATTGTTTACTTAATAAAATGGTTTTCGACATGTTGATTTAAAAACAAAGATGTACTCCCACAAATCATGCACTCACAAAGGTTATTTTATTATCCTAGGCAAGTACTACAAGCATTTTTAAATACAAACTCAAACGTACCATCTATTTTTATAATTGAAACCACACGTTTTCTTTTGACAATATAGTAAGTCGACAAACTAGAAACCAAGAATGAGAAGCATGTTACTTCTTACAAATCACAAGTACATGTACCTTTATTATAATCTTACACATGCTTCTTAAAGTCATGGAATGAATGAGAAGCAAGCAACCTTCGTTTACTTCACTGACATTGCATATTTTACCTGACAAATGTCACTATCAAAAACTACACTTGATATTTTCTTTTTCTTGTTTCTTCCTATTCGACAAGTATAAAACAAAGGGGACACCAAACTTACATTTGTATGACAACACTCAACCGATTGCCATCTTACACACTCCAAGCTATCATAAAACCCAATTGTTCTTTTCTTCTTGTCATCCCATAATTCTTGCGTGCAAGATTGATCAAAAGGACAAACACCATGCAAACTTTTCCTCCCTTTTTCCTCCTGAATACCCGCTGCCAATACACCAACACTTGTTGACTCTCATTTAACATGTGATTATGTTCACACTATAAGAGTCATGCACTCTATCTCCTTTCATATGTACAAACACACATGCATGCAAATTGCTTTCTTTCTTTCTCTCTGCCATTAGAAGCATCACCAACACTCCACACCCTACTTGACTTTTCTTCACCCTATAACACTCCTCCATCCCATCTCATAAATTTTGCTCATTAAACACTCCAAACAACATTTCTGTTTTGTTTTCTTCTTTTCTTCCTTTATAACCGCACCTAAACAAGTCCAAAGCATACACGTTTCCTTTGAAACTCTTTCCTTTTGCTCTCTCACTCTCGACTGTAGCATCAAAAGAAAAGGAGAAAAGAGCTTTTGAGATTACTAGTAATCTAGAAATCTTGGGATAAAAGTATTCTTGGTTTCCTTTCTTGCTCAACATCCACCTCAAACCCACGAACACAAACACAAAATAGTCTCTTGTTCTTCTTGTTTCTGTCGAATGTGAAAGAAGAAGAACACCATGCCATGCATTTCCTTTTTCCATACGTACAACATGCATGCAAACTACTCCCTTTCCTTGTTTTCTTCCATTCACAAAACACAACTCGTTTGCTTGTGTTACTACTGCCCAACGAAGAGAAACCAAGGGAACGAGTCGTGGGTCATTTCTCAAGTTCTAAAATTCTTTTTGGATTAGTACGATTACGGGATTAAAAGCTTGAGTTGTACTCAGTTGTAGTCCCTTGGCTCACTCTCACTCGACAACTATCCACTTCCAAATCATTGTGTGCTTATACACCTCTCAAACTCATTTCATTTTGTTTCGTTCATGCATATTCTTGGTACTAAATATACTAAGTGACACCTTGTTGTCTCCCTTCACATGTATGCATGCATACCTCGAGGTGGTTTATTTAAAACTTGTGTGGCATTATGACCAAAGTTAAACACTATTGAACGAGTTCTAAAAGGTTAAAAGTCTTGATAAGAATTTAAACTAGAAACCCTTCTCGTATGAAAACCCACATTAAACTTTTGCATGCATATACCTCAGCTCACCCTCTTTGCTTTATACATGTCTCGGCAAGAACACAAACCCAAACGGGTTCACATAATAACCAAATCCAAAACCATTTTCAGTCGAAACCCCTTCAAACTTTGTAAACAAACTCGGAACTCGCCACCTTTTCATTAAGTTAATAATAAACTATAAGCTATAATAAGCTCTTTTTCACTTAACAAGCTATTTTACAAATTAAATAAACTGGTACAAACTTACTTAGTAAACGGAAATGCTAAACTTTGAAAATTGTAACCTTGGACTAAAAATGCAAATATTACGAGGCTAGGGGTTAAAAATGTAAGTTTTTGAAACCTAAGGTATAAACTGTCGTATTGATAATCTGAGGTAATAAACTGAATTTATGAAACTTTTGAGTATAAAATATGTAATATTAGAATAGAGTAAACATAAAATGTAAATATATATAAACTTTGGACTAAAATTGTAACGTATTTAACTTTTGGGTTAAAAGTGTAGATTTCATATAACTTAAAGGTTATTACAGAAACTTAAATACATTCTAACTAAGTTATATTTTGAAGACTTATAATTTAATAACATATATAAACTTTATATGTAAACAACAATAGATAGATATTAGTATATATATATATATATATATATATATATATATATATATATATATATATATATATAACGGAATAATGAAACATATTACTATTTAAGAATATAAACATTAACGATACTTTATACTTAAAATACAAGTTATATAGTATATGTTAGAATCGTATTTTTATTAATAAAAAGTGTCGGTCATTAATGTGTAGGAATAGGTTGCTTTAGAATAACATTAGGATGAAGTTTATGTGTATTATTCATGTTTTATAAAAGTCTAAGGGCCATTAGTGTAATAATGTAAAAGATTAGAGAAGCCCTAGACTATGAGTATAAATACTCTTGTAAACCTCATTTGTGAGGTCGGTTCTCTTAGTGATTCTCTTAGTATTAACAAAGTTATTATTCCACACACTAGAGTTCCCATCCACTCTCTCTCTCTACTTACTTTCTCTCTCTAGGTTTAGGCAAGATTCATATGTGAAATAGGTTGTTCTATGGTCCTACAAGTGGTATCAGAGCCTAGGGATAATTTTAGGTTGTTTTAGATCGTTTTGTGGGTGAAAAAAATCGGATTTATAAGTATCTCGTTACTGTTCATTCGTATCTTATCGAGTTCGGAGAAAAATTTTCGAGTTAGGAATTTTTTTTCGAGTTAGGGTGTTTTTTTTTGCGAGTTATTATATTTCTATCGAGTTAGGTTTTGGTCTCATCGAGTTTGGAGCATACTTATCGAGTTAGAAATTTTTCTGGTTATCGAGTTTGGGATTAAGTGTTACCGAGTTTGGGATTTAAGTCTTATCGAGTTAGGACTTAAAGCTTATCGAGTTTGGACTCAAATTTGGCGAGTTTGCCTTTTACCTAATCGTTTATCGAGTTAGGTTCTTTGTGGCAACTAACTAAGGGAAACTCTGCCCAAATTTTCAGAATCTTATCGAGTTTGATCACTTTACCGAGTTTAAGAATCTTATCAAGTTTGATAACCTTACCGAGTTTGACTACCTTCAACACTTACCGAGTTTGACAAACTTCTAAAACAAACCGAGTTTGGATTTTAATGGACATATCGAGTTAGACAACTTTCAAGGATATACCGAGTTTGCATTTTCTGAGGTTACCGAGTTAGAACTTTCAAGAATTATCGAGTTAGACCAAAAAAAAAAAAAAAAAAAAACAAAATTGAGTAAAATTTATTTTTCACACGAGACTTAACGTTCAATTTTTACGCGAGATTCAAATTTTGGTATAAGGTTGAAAATTTTGGCCCGAAATTCATATTTTTAGGCTAAAATTCGAATTTTTTCGGTAAAATTTGGCGTCAAAATTTTTAAAACTCAAATTTTTCTAGTAACCTTAGAATTGGATTTTATAGTGATTTTCAAATTTTGAGAAAGAAAATTTTCATACTCAATTTTTGGCGGGAAATTACGAAATCAATCAGATCAACCGAGAACGAACTTTCATCTTCACCAAACAATCTAATCTACAACAACAACCTTTGTTATCTTTCAAAAGATCCTCAGAACAACGTTTCACTTTGAATTCAAATCATGGCAACTCAACAAGACATTCATGCTGCCGGTGCCGAAAACCGACCTCCAATGCTTGAAAAAGGTGGATATCTTCCATGGACAAGCCGCATGCTTCGTTACATCAAAACAAAGCCTGGTGGTAAATTAATGATCAAATCCATTGAAAAAGGTCCATTTCAGCCGAGACAAGTTCAAATCGAAGGTGATCCAAATACAACACCTCCTACTCAACCATTCGTGCGTGAACAAACAGAAGCAGATTACACAGAGGAAGACAAGAAGCAGATCGCCGCTGATGATATGGCAATGCATTTAATCCAACTTGGATTACCACGGGAGATCTTTGCTGCGGTCGACAGCTGTGAAACTACTTATGCTATGTGGGAACGTGTTAGAAGGATATGTCATGGAACTGAGATTGGACAACAAGACGTTGAGAACAAACTTCTTATTGAATGGGAGAATTTCAGGTGAACAGATTGAATCATACTACACCAGGTTTTGCACTTTGATGAATGAGTTAATCAGAAACAAGTTGACACCTCGACCAATTGCAACAAACATCAAATTCATCAATAACCTTCCAGAAGAATGGGGTCGTTATGTTACAATTGTCAATCAAACAAAGGACTTACATAAGGTGAATTATGATCAACTCTATGACTTTTTGAAGCAAAACCAAGCTGGGGCTAATGAAGTAAGGAAAGAAAGATTGGCAAAGAATCATGATCCTCTCGCATTAATTGCTAATACACCAACACCTTTACCAGTGAACACTCAACAACCATCATCATCTTCCACTCACAACTACATGCAACCATCATGCATTCTACAACCAACACCGGTCTACCAACAACAGTTCTACCCACAACAACAACAAGTTATTCCACAACAGCAACACCCACAATTCCAAGAACCGGAATTCACTGACAATGATGAAGCTACTGCAGCATTGTCCCAAGCGTTTGCTTTTCTGTCAAAGGCATTCCAAGGACGTTATTCTACACCAACAAACAACAACCAAAGGATTTCATCGAACACTCGCAACAAGCAGTTTGCTCAGCCGAGTTTCAATATGGGCAATGAAGGCCAAATGGTTGTAGTTTATGGGAATCAGAAGGGATATCAGAATATGCAGAATGCAGGGAATCAGAATGCAGGTCAGTTTGTAGGGAATCAGTATGGTCAGTATGCAGGGAATCAGTTGGGTCAGTTTGTTGGAAATCAGAGGGGTCAGAATGTTGGTAATCAGGCAATGGGTTATCAGAATAGGAATGTTGCAGCCCCAGTTGTTGGGAATTTGGGAAATGTGAATCAGGGTAATCCGGTAAAGTGTTTCAACTGTCAGGGTGTAGGTCATATGGCAAGGAACTGTCCTACTAAGCCGAACAAAAGAGACTCAGCGTACTTGCAGAAGGCAGTGCTGTTGGCACAAAAGAATGAGGCAGGATTTCAGTTGAACGCAGAGGAAAATGATTTTATGGCTCTTATGGATGACATGGAAGACAGAGAGGATATCAATGCAAACTGCATTTTTATGGCAAATCTTCAGGAGGCAAAGTTTGACACAGATTCTGACACACCTCCGGTTTATGACATCAATGCAGTCTCTGAGGTATCAAACTTCAACACATGTCACAATAATGATATATTTGATATGTCTCCTTATGAGGAACAGCATTTTGAGAAGCAAGCACCCACTTATGATACATTCCTGGACACGCCAAGTAGTAACAATATTCCTTCAGCGACTCCAGATGTGAATCATAATGGAGGCTTCGTTTCACAGCATGCTGATAATAATGAGGAAACACGTGCTTTATTTGAATCATTATTAAATAAATGTGGTATTGAAATCGAAAAAGTGAAAAAGGTCAATCGCGATGTTAAGGCCGCGAATGTTAAATTGACCACTGTGCTTGAGAGTTACAAGGAAAACGCTAAAGCTTTTGAGTTTCATAACAAAAGATTGTCTGAATTAGAAACTGGTTATCAAAATTCCATTTCAAGGGAAAAACAATTGCAACTCAAGTTTGATACACTTGATGTTAATTCTTTCAAGAAGATAAAAGCTTTAAACGCGGAAATTTCTGATTTACAAAACCAACTTTCTAAACAAAAAACAGCTTATACCAATCTTGAAAAAGAAAGGGATGAGTTGAAAAAGGACTTTGCAAAGAAAGAAGACAAACTTTTGACCGAAATTGTAGAGTCAGAACACATGATTGCACATTTAGAAGAATTAGTGGTTAAGTCGGGTCAGTCAAGTCAAACAATGAAAATGATTTCAAATCAAACTAATCCGATTTACCATACGAAACATAAAGTGGCTCTTGGTAACAACACCCCCAGTAATCTCAAGAAAGCTCAGCAAGAACAAAATGTTTTGTATAATGGTAATGTGATTTACACTAAACATGATCCTCCCGTCGTTCGGGATTCTGTGCAAATGATAGAACATGTCGAAGAGAGCATAAATAAAATGAAACAAAAGGATTTGAAACCCATTGATTACAACAAATTGAACAAACTTTCGGGAATTACTTTTGTTCCACAAAAAGAACCATCTGTGTTTTCCATAAAACGACCATTCTCAAAAATGTTTTCTAAGAAAGTAATTGTTTCCAAATCTCTTTCAAAAATGGAACAAATGTCTTCTAACAACACTTTTAATACAAGTGAGGCTAGAAACATTTTGGATGACGTTAAAAAGAGAATTCAAGAACTTCAAAATATTGTTGCTTCTAAAACTACAATCGATATTAACAACTGGCATTCCAGTTTTCATATTGAGCAGAAAAAAGTTTTTGAAAACGAAATTACTATCCCACTGAATAACATCAGTGCGAGGGTAATCCATTTTGAACGTGCTTTCTTAAAAGAAACGGCCGACTTTGTCAAGGACCACAAATCCCTGGTAAACGAAGCTAATGATACTCGTGAAAACATGAATGTTTTGGAAAACCTAAATGATTCTCTCTTTGAAGCTGTTATGACCACTGATATTATGTCCATCATTTTACAAACATATTCTGTTCAAGACGATGAAAGACTGAGAGCTGAGACCTCCGAAATTGTTTCCAAATATGAAAATACTCTTATAAAGCTTGAAAAAGAAAATGTGTCATGTTTTAAACAACTTGATCGAAAAAAGGAAGAATGCAAATATGACAAACTGTCGTATGAGCGTGCTTTCAAGAACATGAAAGAGCAAAATGATCTTTTGAGGGCTCAGCTTGAAAGTCAAAAAAGGAAGGGTGAGGAAACTAAGTTTGCAAAACCATCAACTTCGGAGAAACCAAATGTTTCAAACACGGTTCAAAAACCAAAAATGTCAATTTCACGGTTTGCTCCAAAAGTCGATGAGAAAAAGGATTTGACAAAACCAGTCACTCCAACACCCTTACCCCAGCAATGTGAAAATGATAAGATTGTTGAAAAACAAAATTTGTTTGTTGAAAGAAACAAAAATGTGAAATCACCTGGCTCTTCTAGGAATAGTACACCAAATGTGACCACAAAATCTGTAAAGGAATCTGTTGGTTCTAATGACATGGTCCAAAATCACCATCTAGAAGAAGCTAGAAAAAAGGCACAACGTCGAAAAGACGGAATTTTAGGCTCAAAACCTAGTGTGATGAATTCTACAAGATTCCAAAGCACTGCTAGTAGTAGTAAACCATTACCTAGGAACAATCAACAAAATACTAGGGATTGGCTTGCATTTAAGAGTAGTGGCACAAATAAGAATGCTAGGAAAGTAGAATTCAACACAAAGAATTCCAAATCAAGTGTCAAGACCCAATCCACTAAGACACCAAATCAAAACAAACCCATTGATAAGAAGCAAGAGGTTAAGAAACCTAATAGGTGGATATCTAAAGAATGTAGTTTTTCCAAGACTGAGACTTCCGCTGCATCTGATAAGAAAACTACATCTAGATCTTACCTTAGGTGGATTCCTACGTGGAAAGTTTTTAAAACAGTTGGTCTTAGGTGGATTCCCACAGGGAAGATTTTTGATAGTTGCACCAAGACAAATAATAGTGATAATCTTCAGGATAAGGAAGTAGAAACCACAACAACCGTTGATAGTCAACACCCTCAAAGTGATGATTCATGTACTTCTAACACTGTTATTTGTGAAACCTCTTCGTCTTTGGTTGCAGGTGATTCAACTATCTCAGAACCCTGTTCTTCAAAGGGTTCAAATTCTGTAAATTCTATAAAATCATTCTTTCAATCTTCTATTTTTGATTTTCCATTTCTTTTATAAAAACAAAAACAAAATACAAAAATATAAAATTTAAAAAAATACAAAAACAATATAAAATCAAAAAATTCAAAAATATTCTTCTCACGACATGTCTCTCGTATAAATCAATATTCTATACGTTTCTAGAAATGTCATTCAACAATGATACGGACATGTACAGATGCTTGAACGGGAGTTCTTTAATATGTTTTTTAAAACATGTCGTTTCTCAAAAAGTTTCTTCACAATGGCTTGTAAGTACTTCAGCTTACAACCCGTGCTTCAAAGTGAAATCTTTTCAAAACTTAAGTCCGGGTATAACAACTTGAAAAGATTTCATATAAGGACTTAATCGAATAGCTTTTGGACACATCAGTTCAGGACCCGTGCTTCAAAGAAAGGAAATTGCTTAATCAAAACAGAGATTTCAAATATTTTTTAAGTACTTATCCTAAAATGTAAACTAAACTTATCTGGCTTGAGTTTTCTTTAGAAAAACTTTCAAAATCTTTAAGCTCAAGACAATGATTGTTGATCTAATGATAAATTAGATTTTCAAAATTCTCTTACATTTTGAGCACCACCTTTTCAAGTTCTTTCAATAAGATTTTCAAAATCTATCAAAATTGGTGCTCATCATCAAAATGACTTGTGTACACCTTACAGTGCACAACTCAAGTTTTCAAAGAAAGGAAAGTGTTACGCAAAAATGATTTTCATCAACAAAGTGCACTTATCCTAAAAATGGACACTGTTGTACGCCTCAGTGCGACATTCCTATTCAAACAAAGAGAAGTCTTTGTTTTTCAAATAACCTTGATGCAAAATTCAACAAATCTGAAACTTCTTTCTCTTTCAGAATTTTGCTTCAAGACGACTCCTTCCCTCTAAACTTTAAAAAGTTTAACATTTCTCAAAAATATATGCTAGTTTTGAGGGGGAGTATTTCTAAAACAAAAATAGTTCCGAATTCATGCAACAACAAATCTGTCTATCTCTCCAAAAAGCTTTTTCTTAATCAGTTGATATAAAAAATATCACGATATGCTATTTTTGAGGGGGAGAAGACATGATTAAAATGTGATCAAAGATGTTTAAAGCTTGTGACTGAATCTCAAAAGAGCTAGACTCAGAATGTACCAATGAATTGACGAAGCTTAAACTGTCAGTAATCAAAAAGACTTGTCCTGGACGGGTAATAATTTCAAGCTAGTCTAACTAGTGATGTAAGCGTGTCTCGAATAGGACTTGTCTGAGTAGAATGTACCGTATCGAGAGACTTTCTTTGGACTTGACCAGGACGGGTAATAACTTCAAGCTAGTCTAACTAGTGATGTAAGCGTGTCTCGAATCGGTCATGTTCACTGAAAGTGGATCAATTCAAAAAGTGCAAACTCCTCACGCATGTGCAAATTTCTTAAAAAATTCATGAGCACATGTGAAGGGGGAGTCCTTTATAAGAATCAAAAACTCTCAAAGTGTCAACAAAAATGTGTTTATATTCATAAACACTTTGAGAGATTTTCAATCAAAGGTTTCATGGCAATTATAGGATTCATGGAGTTATAAGGTGACTAAGGTTAGGGAAAATCGTCCTATGATCCGCCAGAGCCGGAGGGATCTACCCAAGGACAATTCCAATAGATTAGAATTAGAAGTCCTTAGGTATGATTGAAAAAAAGGAGAAAATGAGAAAGGAGAAAGAAGGGGTTGAAGAATTAAAAAGAAAAGTTATGAAAAAGGGTGAAAAGAAATAGCCCTCCATATGTTCAACCTTAGGGCACACACCGGGTTCAATTCATATGCTACTGGTTGTTACTAAGGTGACACCGGTATTGAAGATAAAGACGTCATGGACCCAGTGACGCACTGCACTAAACCTTCTAGCCACTCAAGTTCTCTTAAAAGAGCTTGTTTCATTCTCACGGGGAACCGGTGTAATCTATTGACCTGTCTCTTAGAGATGGTTGATATTGAAGCAGGAGACCTCTCCCTAATCTCCGCATAGGAAACCAAATGTGCACTTATCGAGTCTAGAGCCCCGAGATTCATCAAAAGATCTCATAGGAACACATGATATTTCTACACTGGTTGTTCATTATTAAGGACACCAGATGTAAACCTAAGAGTCCTTCGCAGGTCTTAGTAATCTTCCGAGAACGTTTATGAGAGAATTTACTTATGTAGTTTCTCAATGATTGAACGGAAATTCCTGCCAGGGTCAACATCAAGCAGCCCTGACAGCAGGTCACTTCGGTAATTCTTTATGGGTTACGCTTAGTGTTCGCGGTGGTTTCAAACGGTCTACAGTTGTGGAGTGATCCCCAGCGACTCACCCAGTCATTGAGCTACTTAGTAGGTCTCGTAAGCTCTTTCGGGAGTATCTGATATGGGAACGGCCATGGTAAGGGTTAGAAGGAGTCTTCACACTATGCTGTTGACGATCTCTAATTCCTTATCTGTAAGTACCGGTTGTTTATTGCTAACTGTTTACCTGCGGCTTTACATCATCTCCATGGCGAAAGATTCCACATGCTCATACATGCATCAACAAAGTCAAAGGAAAGTTCTCACAAAGATCAAAGGATAGCAACAGTCAAAGAAAGATTCTACGCCAAAAAGAAGAATCTACAAAGTAAAGTGACAAAGATCAACGTGAAAGAACGGGAATAACAAATGTATGTATGACAAAGACTTAAGACGCATGAGCATGTTGGAATGGCAGACAACCACCACAAACACAGAAGTGACGAAAGGCAGATGACATCATCGGATCACTTCAACAACAATGAAGCATGATGAACTGGAACTATGATTCATCTAGTGATTCTTAAAGACGTCAAGATCTATTAATGATAAAGTTTAAAGACAAAGATGATGACATCGCGCAACCTCAATGACCAACACTTAGGGGGAGATTGTTAGAATCGTATTTTTATTTATAAAAAGTGTCGGTCATTAATGTGTAGGAATAGGTTGCTTTAGAATAACATTAGGATGAAGTTTATGTGTATTATTCATGTTTTGTAAAAGTCTAAGGGCCATTAGTGTAATAATGTAAAAGATTAGAGAAGCCCTAGACTATGAGTATAAATACTCTTGTAAACCTCATTTGTGAGGTTGGTTCTCTTAGTGATTCTCTTAGTATTAACAAAGTTATTATTCCACACACTAGAGTTCCCATCCACTCTCTCTCTCTACTTACTTTCTCTCTCTAGGTTTAGGCAAGATTCATATGTGAAATAGGTTGTTCTATGGTCCTACAGTATATAACTTTGTTCTTGAACTTCAAGCGTTTTGCCACGCAAGCCACCTCTGCCAAAAAACCATTTCATCATCCTTTCATCATAACGGTTAATCGTCATTCATTAATCGTTATTCATTTACCAAATAGTATTTGGTTAGATTCTCAGATAAATTTATTTATCAGGTTCCGTACTAAGGACGCTTCCAAAATCATTCTCATACTCTCACTCGCACTTACTTTCATCATTCCTAGTATCACTTAAGGTGAGTTCATAGCCTCGCTTTTACTTATTTAAACATTTTATAAACCTCGCGAGGGGGATACATGCTCAACTACTACTTTTACTTTCATAAGTATTTTAAACTATTTACAAATTACTGTGAGTTCTTAGCCCCGTTTTTATAAATGTTTTATAAATGTTTTGGGGGAGATACATGCTCAACTACTACTTTTACTTTCATAAGTATTTCAAACTATTTACAAAAAACTGTGGGACCATAGACCACCATTTCATACATTTTATATCTAATGGAGAGATAACTGCTATAAACCTGTTTACAAGTAACTTTTCAACTGTATGCTATATCTGATTTCTATTTCCTAAGTTTACTATTGCCAAAAGTCCATCATATCATGGACCTTAGTCACCCAGAGGGTAAACGTAAATAATTGTGAATAGATCTATTAGGGATTGACAATCCCCGTTTGGGCGTTGAAGAAAACTACCAAACGCACTTTATTTGAAATCTAATACGTTACTGGCAAGAACCTATCCCGAGGGCCCTTGTTACTATTATCCATCATTTATGATGAGATCTGTCAATCGGATGAGTGTCATGAGGCTTAGGGAAATCAGGTTGTAGTGCTGTGGGCGTATAACAATGTAGCTCATTATTTTTATCAAATTACTAATTTGTGTTCACTATATAGCAGAAAAATCATTATTTCTTGGCAAAAACAAACTATTTTGGTGTTGACCCAGTTTGGGCAAACCAACAAACTATTTCATGTTAACTTTGATTTTGATAAATCAACTGCTTTTGACTATAAACACTATGGATTTTTCTCACACTTTGATTTTGAAAATAAATCGTTTATTATGAATAGTATAAACTCACAAATTCTTTTGATTCTTGGAAATCAACTACTATACTTATAAACTCTATGAACTCACCAACCTTTGTGTTGACACTTTTAGCATGTATTTATCTCAGGACCATAATGAGCAAGGATGATACGGAGGAGCACGGATTCTTACAAAGGCTATAAATTTTGCTATCATTCGAAAACTTATTTAACAAATTTTGAAACCACTGGGACCTCATTTTGAAAACTCTGATATTTATAAAATTCGAATGATAAATGTTTTAAAATGACTAAATTGATAATCATTTTCTACTGAAAAACTGTGAGCTATGAAGTAACACCCAATCTTTATTCCGCTGCAAATATTTTAAAATTAGGGGTGTTACATCCGATATTTCTAGCATTTCTAAATAATAGATAATAGTAGCATAATTATATCCTATTTATGAGTATGGGTGTACTAACTTGCCTTTTGTCATTGTCTAATTACAACAATGCTATTATGGACTTAGAAACTGGAATAGGCCCTTTTGGAAGTGAGTTTCCAGAGAATGATAAATCTGATGCCAAGGTCGAAAGTGCAATAGGCCCTATTGGAAATGAGGCACTGGAATATGATAATTGTGATTCCGAGGTTGTAACCAAAAAGAAAACAAAGCGGTAAAATCCCAACCAAAGTTTTACTACTAATTTGATATTGCTACAAATACTGAAATGAATGTCTTCTTTTTTTAACTTTTGCAGAGACGATGTGAGCGACTATGAACCTGAATAAGCAGTTGAAGACACAAGGCTTGAAATTGGTGTCTTGATTGAATCATAACATCATCTTAGGTTTTGCTGAATAGCAGTAGCTTAGGGGAAAAAAATAAGTGCACTATTTTGTAGCATGGTTTATTTGTTCTGTATGAGAAACGTATATTTTGTTTGGTTTTTTATAAAAATTAATGTCATCTGAATTTTGTTTCATAATTTATGCTACATCTTCTATATGAACAATGAACAGATTGTATCTATCAGCCCAATTTGTAGCCATCTAATCCAACCATGGATTTTGATCTTCAACATATCATATATATATATGAAAAGCATCTTAATGTGGCTGTAAAGACCATATTTCAAGGAATGTTATTGCTATTCATTCAATCAGCTTAACCTATATGAAAATCATCTCAATGAGGCTGTAAAGACCATATTTCAAGGTAATCTTATTGCTATTCATTGAATCAGCTTAACCTATCAAGTAGAGTTCAAGAGAGGCAATAGTATAAGTAGTATAAGTAGCATTCTATAGTTCATTTCATTGAGCAATTTCATTTCTATCAATTCTATTCACAAAGTTTTCTCTTATTCTTTTTCTTAAGATCTTCATACAGTTACTTATAATAGACTCAATTAATCAATATTTGAACTAATAAAATATCAGCCAATATTGCATACTACTTAGCTTTAATCCTTCCAACTTTCAAACACTAATTATGCCCGGTTACAGAATAAATGTCTTATAAATAACCTGATTAGCCAATATTGCATACTACTTAGCTTTAATCCTTCCAACTTTCTAACACTAACTAAGCCCGGATACAGAATAAATGTCTTATAAATAAGTTGATATAAAAATTCTTTTTACCAATGGAATACCAGCCAATATTGCATAATACTTACCTTCGAACTTACCAATATTTTAAAATAAACTGAAATAAGACTCTTTGGACCAATGGAATACTAGCCAACTATTGCATATTAGTTAGCTTGAATATTTCTAAATTCTTAAAATAGACTGACTTTTTGAACAAATGAAATGCCATACAACTATTTGATATTCTTATCTTACAGTCATAACAAATTAGTACATGAGCAACATTAAATTCGACATGAATAACGTCAAACTGAACAAAAGTTGTTCAAACAATTGAAAATGGAATTTGAATTTCAGGCATCTAACCTAAACACAGATTTTGATCTTTCACACATCACCAGGTATCAAACCATGCTTTTCAATAATTGGTTGATAAACATTTTCATTTTATAAACAACCCTTACCAAAATCACAATAAATGCAGAACTGCATACAAATTTAGTATGCAAACTTCTTTTCTATAGTTAATTATGTGTCTTTATGGGTGAGTAAATTAGCTTTGTGAGTGACCAGAAGTTTCATAACCTTTTTGTAACTGCTGGGAATATCAATGACTTGGTAAGGCTTATATAAGACCACTGATTCAGTTGTTTCTTCAATCCCACATATCACTAATCCATATTAAATATTCATGGAATTAAGCAGGGAGATGATCACTCGGCACTTTTACATGGCTGTCGATCATGCTGCAAAAAAGCTTGGTGTTGGTTTAAGTTCTTTAAAAAGGCAATGTAGAGCTATGGGTATTAAGCGTTGACCCTGTCGTAAACTTAACAGTTTATGTAACACCCCCGAAATTCGGGTCCAGCGGAAGCATACATGTCACTGGGGTGCTACTCAATTGGTATCATAACATAAGGTACAAAGAATGGTTTTATTTCATTTATTTAGAATGAAAGTTGTTATCAAAGCATTTATTTTACATATTATAAAAGAAGAGTGGAAATAGGCCCATAATTTAGTTAAAGCGGTCCCAATTAGTTATCAGAGTCTTCTATGACCATGCCATGCCAAAAGCCACCAAAGGTAAGATAACGCCTTAAGAACCTGAAAATACATGCTAAAACGTCAGCATAAAGCTGGTGAGTTCATAGATTTTAGTAAACAAGTAGTTTTCGGTAAACAAGTATTTTCAGTAAACAAGTATTTTCGGTAAACAAGTATTTTCAGTAAACAAGTATTTTCGGTAAACAAGTATTTTCAGTAAACAAGTATTTTGCGGAAGGCAAGACAATATAACAAATACAATGTCACAGCCAAAAATAAGGTATACAGTGCCTAAGCTCATGACCCCGAAGCTCGACGTAATCGTATGCAATCAAGCATAAAATGCCCCAAGTAAGTGTTTGCCAGACACTCGGAAGTAATCCGAATGATATGCGTCCGTTTGACAGGTTGGCGCGACCAACTCGGACGGGGTGTCAACCCAAATAGATCTATCCACAGCATTCGCGCTTACACGCATGTAATTAACGGTTCATGATAAAAGGGGACTTTAGTGGCAGTAATCGGTAACTCAGGCAAAGTATCAGTTTTGTATTTATATCCGCAAAAGCAAGAACTTGTATCCATAAGAAAGTAATCAAGGATGGAATAAGTAATTCATAAGGTATTCGAGTAATCAATCAAGTATTTCAACCATCCAGTAATGTTTGAGAAAGTGAATCGCGTTCAAGTAAAACAAGCATTGAATTTAAATAGTAATAAGCATGTATCTTCCCCCAAAACAGTTGTAAAACAAGTAAAAGTAGGGGTTATGAACTCACCTTAGCAAAAGCAATATCCGACAGACAAAGTAGTAGTTGGAAATAAAGTTCGGGTACTCTAATCGCGGCCTAAATAATGCATATGTCTTAGGTTCGAAAACAAGGTCAAGCATGCAAGTCATACACTATATTATCACTTGTACATGTTGTTGGAAATTTTTATTGCCAAAAACGTAGGTAATTAAAGTGATCTCGTATTTAAGTCATCCACCATTTTAGAAAACGTAGCTTGTAAATCTCACGACCAAATATTTGTCGTCTTGTAAATATATATTTTGAAAAACTCTAACGCACCTAATAAGTATACACAATGTTCTACCATTTTTATTTACGTCATTTTAGCCAAAATACAACTTAAAATGTCCAAAAGTCCATTTTATAAATTCCATCAGCTTTTAAATAAAAGCTGTCAATTATTATATAGTTTTGTCCAACTTCTTTAGGCCATAACTTTCGCGTCGTAGTTCCGTTTTTCAAGTTCTTTATATCCCCGCGAAGGTATTCAAGTGTACTCTAGTATTTTCAAGGTCTCGGTTATTTTAGAAATCATTAAACCTCAGTTTTCCTAGGTAGAAAATCGAGACAGACTTATTATTTTCAGAAAGTTATAGTTTTCGTCGTAAATATTGAAAATAGCATATCTTTTTCGTTATAAGTCCGTTTTAACCCGTTCAAGCGGCCACGTTCTCGTTATTAAATCTATTTTCTATATTTCAAGTCCAATATGGCCAACCAAGTACTGATTTTCCACAGGGGGTCGAAAAGGGACAGATTCATCATAATAATGTCAAGTTATTTTCCTAGTATTTTCTTGGCTACAATATTTTACCAACAACTCCAATTCTTGTCCTAGGTCATCCATCAACTAGAAAAATAGTGATCTAAACATAACCTAACAATATTTAAGAGTCCTTGTTCAAGATCATCCAAGTATTCAAAACTAACATATATATATATATATATATATGTATATAAAGTTTATTTTATTTTTCTTGTAAAGATTTTTATTAATAACTTTCTTGTGATCAAAACTTGTAAAAATATATTTTCTTGGCAAGAGATCAAAGTGGATGTAAGAGATGTTTCAACATGTACCAAGTGATAATCAAGTATATATACTAGACAAGCATAAAAATCATGAAAAAAAAATCATTAAGTATAAGTAGTGTAAAATCACTTACAAAGAGGTTAGTGAAATGAGATTGGTAAAACACTTGTGTAACCCCAAAGATTAGTATCCAACCCTTAATAAACTACCCTAAGTACTCTAGATAGTCACCAACAAACTCCTTCTTCTTCCTTGCTCCTTGGTGGATCGATTTAGGTGTATATGTGGGAGGTGAGTATATTTTTTTCTTGTAACTAAGAAATGGGTGCTAAGGTATGCATATATATATAGCTAAACATGATCAAAAGTGTGGTCAAAATATCTTGAGCTTGGTCTTTGGGGTTTGCCGAAAATCAAGGAAAAAGGGAGAGGCAAAAGGGTGGCTCTAGCCTCCTAATATTTAATGCCATGTTTCAAGGATATATGTTACAAGTATTTAAAATTGTGTTAAGTAATTATGGGACTAGGGGGGGCGGCTCCTTGATTAAATTGGGAAGAAAATGTGTTCAAATTATATAAAATATATATATTGAATGTATTGGGTAGTAAAAAAATATGTATTGGGTATTAGTTTGGTAGTTAACGGAAGTTATACGTAATTAAACGTAAAATATAGAGAATTTAACTTGGACATCGGAAAATATTTTTATGACTTTTGTAATAATTTTGGAAGTATAAAAATACTCTAAAAATAATTGTTGAGAAAGTCGGGTATGTCAAGTGTTACATTCTTAAATAAAAATTAACATTTTATTGAATTTAAAACCGTACGTATTTAAAGAATAGAAATTTGTTTTATAGTATAAAATTATGAATTGGGGAAGGAGCAAGGTACCGGAGCGTTGTGGACTAAAATTAGCCTAAGTCCTAGTGTACTTAGAATTTAATTAGAAATTCGCGTCGATTCAAGTAATAGCTCATGTAAAAATGTTTCAAATCAAACGTCAAGAATTTAAATTCGAGTTTAGAAATTAGTATTGACCTGGGAAATAGTGGGTTGTGACATTCTACCCCCCTAAAAAGGGAATCTCGTCCGCGAGATTCAGTCAGCGTTGGTCGTTGGAGTGGTATTAGCGAAGAAATGGGGGTACTTCTGACGAATCCGGTCTTCTCGCTCCCAAGTGAATTCGGGACCTCGTTGAGAATTTAAGCGAACCTTAACGATAGGAATTCGACTATGTTTCAACTACCGGACATCACGATCCATAATCTCGACCGGTTCTTCGATAAAGTTAAGCTTGTCATCAAGCTGAATCTCTTCTAACGGAATGATAAGGGATTCATCGGCTAAGCACTTCTTGAGATTGGAAACATGAAACGAATTGTGCACACTGCTGAGCTCCGGCGGAAGCTCAAGTCTGTAGGCCACTGGACCGACCCTAGCCAATATCTTAAATGGACCAACGTATCTCGACTTTAACTTCCTGCATTTTTCGAACCATATCACGTCTTTCCAAGGCAAGACCTTCAACATAACTTGGTCGCCAATCTTGAAATTCTAATGGTTTGCGTCGCACATCGTATAGCTTCTTATGTCGATCATGTGCAGCCTGTTGACTTGGAGCGTTGTTCCAAGCCGTGATGGGTTCTAACGATGAAATGACCAAGGAAGCGTACTAATAGCCAAAAGAAGTAGATGTCAATGCTAATGAAGGAGTGAGAAGTACATTACAATACACATGAAAGAACTAATGAATCATAAGAATAAAAAGGGAATCATGTCAAGTACCATGTTTCAAGAACAGAGAATGTTAAAAATGAAAGGTTGCAAACGAAAAGATCAACAATAGAAAGAACATTCGTACTAATATGAGCCAATAATGCTTGAAAGAAAGATTAAATATCCGTACGAATAAAGAAGCAAACTGCTATCGATTAACGAAAAAGAATTAATGAATCACAACAATAGTAAATAGAATTAGATGTCAAAACAAAGAATGATTGAAAGGAGATTAGATGTACGAATGGAGAAGGAAAACGCGATTGATTTATGCAAACGAAAGAGTCAATAAATCATAACAATAGTAAATAGGTTTAGATGTCAAGAACAAAGAATGCTTAAAAGGCATGTTTGAAATCAGGATGAACAAAGAAACAAACGAAATAATAGGTGAAAGAAGGACCAATAATGATGCAAATAAACGCAAATAAAGGAATCATAAATCATTACGATAGCAAATAGGATGGATGGAGAATATCAACACAATAATAAATTAACCGAGAGAATCAAAGTGTTCAAATAATAATCAAGAGGGGTAAATACTAAAAGACAGAGTGTCAAATGAGGACAATCAAGAAATGAGACCGACAATAAGCATCCCATATGAGAATAAATGAGGACAAACAATAAATGAGAAAAGCATTACGCAAATCGAATGCTAAGTAAGAACAACAATAAATATGAAGGACATTAATTTTTCGAATGTTGATTGAAGGTAATTGGGAGCGAACAATAAATGAGAAAGACAATAAATGTCATAACTATGAACAAGTAATCAGCGAGAAGTCAATTAGTATTACGAATTTTGATTAAGATTGAATGTGAACAACAAATAACCGGTTAGACAATAAATGTCACGAATGAGAGCAAACAGTAAATGAAAAGTCGAATATTGATTGAGTAAGGATGAAGACAGTAATAAATGGGAAAGACAATAAGTGTCACGAACGAGAATGAGTCAATAAATGCAAAGTCAAATAAGTATCAAGGATGTTGATTGATTATGAATGAGAACAACAATAAATGTGATAATCAATAAGTATGGCGAATGTTGATTGAGAAGGACAGAATATTCGTACTCAACCTCTCAGGCTTTATTCTGGTCTAACGAGACCATTGGTTGGTCGTCAAGCAGTTTCTACTGGTGCGTGATGTTCCTTACGAGGCGCCATGCGTGTCACCGGTAATAGGGTAGAGTGGTGAATGGATTTTCTGGTGATAAACTCTAGTCGGGTGGGAGGAGTAAGATTATTAGTGGCTCTCCTATTCATCTTTCGAGAGGTCTCATGAATGGCTCCGTCTCATTGTCGGGCATTAGTAAGTAGGTCAGTGATATGGGTGTTGGGAGGGTGGCCGACAAGTTTTCCAACTTGTCCTCGGAATCGAAAAATACATTAAGTAGGGGTAAACATTGTTGTCGAGTTCCGTTGTTACATTCCTGGTGACGTGATTCTTCAAATCCACAAGAAGTGAGGAAGAATGAGGTGTTATAAAGTCGTGTCCCAAAAGTAGGTGTTCCAAAAGTATAGTGTTACAAAAGCATGGGACGAGTGTTCAAACTAGTCTTCAGAAACGGCTAGTAAGGTAGTCAGGGAAATTGGCAGACTATAATGGGTTTTAATGTCACATAAAACGATGTCACATATGATTTTAAAATTTTTAGAGACTATTTGTATTAATCATGATATGTCGGAAGGTTTAGAGGACCTTCAAAAGTACGAGTGTGTGTGTTAGTTCAGTTACGCTAGTAATATGTCTCTAGCTTTTAAAAGTTGTTTTGAAAGACCAAAATGAGTGTCCCAACTTGAAGTCAAATGGTAAGATTACGTAGGGGAAAAGGCGTAATGGTGTGACCGGTACGGTATATATGTATAAGTGTATAGAAAATACTTATAGTGAATAGCGTAAATCATGTAAAGTATAAGTTATCAAGTAGCAAGGTATAACACATAGTTACGTCACATAGATCATTAAGTAAAATATCAAGTAAGGCAGTGGCTTGGCAGGCAGGCATGTGGCGGTCATAGGGTTAAGTTTTTGTAAAGGTAGTTATAGTCTGGGTTTTGGAAATACCCAATTCTCTATAACCGAGGCTCTGATACCAATCTGTAACACCCCCGAAATTCGGGTCCAGCGGAAGCATACATGTCACTGGGGTGCTACTCAATTGGTATCATAACATAAGGTACAAAGAATGGTTTTATTTCATTTATTTAGAATGAAAGTTGTTATCAAAGCATTTATTTTACATATTATAAAAGAAGAGTGGAAATAGGCCCATAATTTAGTTAAAGCGGTCCCAATTAGTTATCAGAGTCTTCTATGACCATGCCATGCCAAAAGCCACCAAAGGTAAGATAACGCCTTAAGAACCTGAAAATACATGCTAAAACGTCAGCATAAAGCTGGTGAGTTCATAGATTTTAGTAAACAAGTAGTTTTCGGTAAACAAGTATTTTCAGTAAACAAGTATTTTCGGTAAACAAGTATTTTCAGTAAACAAGTATTTTCGGTAAACAAGTATTTTCAGTAAACAAGTATTTTGCGGAAGGCAAGACAATATAACAAATACAATGTCACAGCCAAAAATAAGGTATACAGTGCCTAAGCTCATGACCCCGAAGCTCGACGTAATCGTATGCAATCAAGCATAAAATGCCCCAAGTAAGTGTTTGCCAGACACTCGGAAGTAATCCGAATGATATGCGTCCGTTTGACAGGTTGGCGCGACCAACTCGGACGGGGTGTCAACCCAAATAGATCTATCCACAGCATTCGCGCTTACACGCATGTAATTAACGGTTCATGATAAAAGGGGACTTTAGTGGCAGTAATCGGTAACTCAGGCAAAGTATCAGTTTTGTATTTATATCCGCAAAAGCAAGAACTTGTATCCATAAGAAAGTAATCAAGGATGGAATAAGTAATTCATAAGGTATTCGAGTAATCAATCAAGTATTTCAACCATCCAGTAATGTTTGAGAAAGTGAATCGCGTTCAAGTAAAACAAGCATTGAATTTAAATAGTAATAAGCATGTATCTTCCCCCAAAACAGTTGTAAAACAAGTAAAAGTAGGGGTTATGAACTCACCTTAGCAAAAGCAATATCCGACAGACAAAGTAGTAGTTGGAAATAAAGTTCGGGTACTCTAATCGCGGCCTAAATAATGCATATGTCTTAGGTTCGAAAACAAGGTCAAGCATGCAAGTCATACACTATATTATCACTTGTACATGTTGTTGGAAATTTTTATTGCCAAAAACGTAGGTAATTAAAGTGATCTCGTATTTAAGTCATCCACCATTTTAGAAAACGTAGCTTGTAAATCTCACGACCAAATATTTGTCGTCTTGTAAATATATATTTTGAAAAACTCTAACGCACCTAATAAGTATACACAATGTTCTACCATTTTTATTTACGTCATTTTAGCCAAAATACAACTTAAAATGTCCAAAAGTCCATTTTATAAATTCCATCAGCTTTTAAATAAAAGCTGTCAATTATTATATAGTTTTGTCCAACTTCTTTAGGCCATAACTTTCGCGTCGTAGTTCCGTTTTTCAAGTTCTTTATATCCCCGCGAAGGTATTCAAGTGTACTCTAGTATTTTCAAGGTCTCGGTTATTTTAGAAATCATTAAACCTCAGTTTTCCTAGGTAGAAAATCGAGACAGACTTATTATTTTCAGAAAGTTATAGTTTTCGTCGTAAATATTGAAAATAGCATATCTTTTTCGTTATAAGTCCGTTTTAACCCGTTCAAGCGGCCACGTTCTCGTTATTAAATCTATTTTCTATATTTCAAGTCCAATATGGCCAACCAAGTACTGATTTTCCACAGGGGGTCGAAAAGGGACAGATTCATCATAATAATGTCAAGTTATTTTCCTAGTATTTTCTTGGCTACAATATTTTACCAACAACTCCAATTCTTGTCCTAGGTCATCCATCAACTAGAAAAATAGTGATCTAAACATAACCTAACAATATTTAAGAGTCCTTGTTCAAGATCATCCAAGTATTCAAAACTAACATATATATATATATATATATATGTATATAAAGTTTATTTTATTTTTCTTGTAAAGATTTTTATTAATAACTTTCTTGTGATCAAAACTTGTAAAAATATATTTTCTTGGCAAGAGATCAAAGTGGATGTAAGAGATGTTTCAACATGTACCAAGTGATAATCAAGTATATATACTAGACAAGCATAAAAATCATGAAAAAAAAATCATTAAGTATAAGTAGTGTAAAATCACTTACAAAGAGGTTAGTGAAATGAGATTGGTAAAACACTTGTGTAACCCCAAAGATTAGTATCCAACCCTTAATAAACTACCCTAAGTACTCTAGATAGTCACCAACAAACTCCTTCTTCTTCCTTGCTCCTTGGTGGATCGATTTAGGTGTATATGTGGGAGGTGAGTATATTTTTTTCTTGTAACTAAGAAATGGGTGCTAAGGTATGCATATATATATAGCTAAACATGATCAAAAGTGTGGTCAAAATATCTTGAGCTTGGTCTTTGGGGTTTGCCGAAAATCAAGGAAAAAGGGAGAGGCAAAAGGGTGGCTCTAGCCTCCTAATATTTAATGCCATGTTTCAAGGATATATGTTACAAGTATTTAAAATTGTGTTAAGTAATTATGGGACTAGGGGGGGCGGCTCCTTGATTAAATTGGGAAGAAAATGTGTTCAAATTATATAAAATATATATATTGAATGTATTGGGTAGTAAAAAAATATGTATTGGGTATTAGTTTGGTAGTTAACGGAAGTTATACGTAATTAAACGTAAAATATAGAGAATTTAACTTGGACATCGGAAAATATTTTTATGACTTTTGTAATAATTTTGGAAGTATAAAAATACTCTAAAAATAATTGTTGAGAAAGTCGGGTATGTCAAGTGTTACATTCTTAAATAAAAATTAACATTTTATTGAATTTAAAACCGTACGTATTTAAAGAATAGAAATTTGTTTTATAGTATAAAATTATGAATTGGGGAAGGAGCAAGGTACCGGAGCGTTGTGGACTAAAATTAGCCTAAGTCCTAGTGTACTTAGAATTTAATTAGAAATTCGCGTCGATTCAAGTAATAGCTCATGTAAAAATGTTTCAAATCAAACGTCAAGAATTTAAATTCGAGTTTAGAAATTAGTATTGACCTGGGAAATAGTGGGTTGTGACAGTTTACAAGAATTGATTAAACGTTTTCAGGTTTTGTATTAATTGACACTCACATTTTATTTTCATGTTTATCGGGTATATTATATATTGCATAACAAACTTGGAACATCAGATGTCAATATTGACAAACAAAGACTGTTGTGAACTCTATAGTCAAAACAGTCAAGCCTAAAGTCCACAACATTTTTCGTTTTTTAATATTGACAAATGATGTTCAACATAGTTGGACACTCTGATTTTCTTCAGTGATTTCTTTAGTTATTTCAATAGTCTAGCAATGAGTTTGCTTCAGAACTTTGTACAAAGTCTGATTAAATAGCAAAAGGGATTAGTGAGGAAGACCGGAGATCCAAACTATGTTAATATTTGTTTGTTATATCTATCTAGGAAAACTAAATTATTAATAGATCTGTTTAATGAATAGTAAGTTTATTAATTACCATGCCATTCATAAAGTTAATTTACATTATAGGATGAGAATGCAGGTGAAAAATCTTATCCGAACACGCAAGAAATAATCAGAAGGCTGGAGGTTCTAAAGAGGCAGGTAGAAGAAAACCCTGATTTTGAACTTCCCATAAACATCAAAAAATTGAGGCAAAGGGCTTTCAAAGCTAAATATAAAAAAAGAAGACCGTGAATTTGGTATTGTCCTTATAAGATCCAAAAGGAGCAAATAAAGCTACACACTTGCAGACTATGTTTCCTACCAATTACCCAGATTATGAAGAAATGGAACTTACAGAAACTTCCACTATCTGTATATGTGGATAGTCCACTATTAGTGAAGATTCAGTATCACAAAGGAAAAAAAAAGATCTTCCCAAATCCATGATATCAGTCAATATAATTCCAAAACTGAATTACATGATTCTTTGACTTATTCAGTAACTAAACTTCTAAACTACTATATGCATAAAAATTCATTTACTAAACTGAATTTGGATAGTCCACAATTAGTGAAAATTCAGTAACACAAAGAAAAAAAATCTTAAATTTTTCTAAAGTATTCTCTGCATACAAATTCAGTTACTAAACTTCTTTTGAATAACTAATAAAGTGACTTTATGAGTGAGTAAATTGATTTTATTACTAAAATTCATCAACAACTCACCAACACTTTTCATTTGCTTATTAATAAATGCTTCAGTTTATTAAACCTTCTATGGCATAGTATAAATAATACTACTATCTACTCTCCTAAATATTCAAACACTATGTCACATCATATAGATATTCAGCAAATGCCACCTCACGTCCTAAAGCTCAAAAAAGAGTTACAAATTGTGCTCATAAGAAATGTTAATCCAAGCCAGGGTTTGTGCAATGGCACCCACCTTATTGTCAAGCATGTAGGAAGATTGATTATTCAAGCAGAAATCATCACCGGTTCGAATATAGGAGCCACAGTTCTAATACCAAGAATTACGTTTACATTAACCTTATCTAAATGGCCTTTCAAAATGATTTGTAGACAATTTCCAATCAGGAGATGTCACTCAAAGATTATCAATAACAATCAAGGTGGATGAATCACTAACAAAGAATATAGGAAAGATACTTACCTAAAGTTGTGGATTATAGTTCGTTATGTTAGGATCTAAGTTATTCAGAATAATAAAGTTTGAAGAATAAGATGTGTCGTATGTTGCATGCTAAGCTATTTTAAACTGTAATTCAACTATTATTATCCGAATACCATTCCCTTTGATTTATATCTATTTTTATGTTTGATTTGCATCACCCAGAAAATAAAACATGATTAACATTAATTTAATGCCATGCATATGATGAGGCATATGTATAAATCCAAAGAAGTCATAAGGAAATATAACATACCTTCTTTCTTCAGATGGATAATCACATTTCTTCAATAAGGAAAAACGTTTGCCAATGAACAAAGATGATCCACCAACAAATCGATATTACCAACTCTTTAAGTAAGTCAAGTTGTTCCATAAGGCTACTAAAGCAAATTTCCTTTTTAAAATGAAGTATAATTGGGAAAAAACAAAAATCGTTGTGTGTTAGCTTAATTCACTTCTAATATTCAAGAAATCAGAAAGATTTTAAAAAATGATTTTATTTACTATATTTAATTCCTTTATCAATTATTGAATATATTCAAGACAACATTTTTTTTTATTTGGTAAAGAAATCATAACATTGTCAAGCAGTGAAAGTTCCGATGTGTCATACCCAATGGGATGGTCTGACTACTTTCCAAAGGTTGAAAATTCAATCTCTGATTCTAGCAAAGATGAAACGAAGTTTTACCAACAAAAAAAGGGTTCAAGTTCAAACAAAGTTGAAGCTAGCAAGATTCTAACATCAAAACAGAGTGGAAAGCTTGCTTTTGCTGATAGGATTAAAGTTCTAGGTCTGCCAAATAAGAAAAATTGTGACGTAATTGGTATCAAGCCATTTGCTGTCAAAGGCTTAAATGCTCTAAAAGAAATCTATCGTAACCATTATGCATTTGGTTTAAGTATGAATGCAAACTTTCCTATTTATGAATGACTACACATAATGTTGCTACAAATAACTGGCCCAGATCTGCATATATTCAAGTCACAAAAGTATCCTTATTCGATAATGGTTGCAAACAAACACGGTTGCATAGTAAGTATTTAAACTAAGTCATCCGGTTGTTGCCCCGCCAATTTACGGTCAGATCATTCAACATACAGTTTATTTTTGTCAGGTTACAGAGATCATCATCGCCTTATGGGAAACATTATAAACGAAACTGGGATGTACCCCATAGGGGTGGAATTAGTGATTCGAATTGTGTTTCATGCCTTGAATGTTTCAGGAATATGAATAATAACCATGTTAGAGTTACAAAACTCACATCAATTGCAGGTACTCAAACCATCATGGAGGTATACATGCTACATAATAGTGGCACTTATTCCTAATTAATAATGGAATACAAATCATGTAGCTATGCAGTTACAAAGATTACAACCTAAGTGTTGCTGCAATTAACTAGCATGAATTGCAAGTATACAAAGCAATCATGGAGTTACACTTGCAATCATTCCTCATTATTAAACACGGTTGCATAGTAAGTATTTAAACTATGCTATCCGGTTGTTGCCTTATGGGTAACAGAGTGTAATCGGATAGGGTTTGCAAACCTGCCATGGCTGCAAACACATGCATGATCGTGATACCCTGCCAAGATACAGGCCGCTTCACCCCACCATGTTACAGCTCAACAAAAGCCATACAATCCTGATGACCTACAACAAAAAGACATTATATTCATATTACACTTCACAGACAATCGCCATTCTTGAAACACTAAACTACTAAGCCAACAAACAGTGAGCTTATTCACTTTCCTAAATTTAAATAAGTCAATAATCCCAAAATATAAGCTTGATTGACCTAATTACATGTACACAATTTTCATTTATCGTAACTTTTCATTATAAATCAAAGGATGTATGCTTTTACCAATTAACTCAATGACAGTCGTAATACCCAATCAATGACACTAATGTAATAAACATGTACTTAAAACAAGAGTTACCAAATAACTTAAACACGTGAATTAATTTGCCGTTTATTATAACTTTCATTAATTAATCAAATGATGTACGATTTTATGAATTAGCTTAGGTGACAACCACAAATGTGACGTATTTGTAGCCAAAACAAGATAGACCAATTAACCATATCTCACCTGACCTTTCCTTTACTAATCACAAACTCAGTATTCTAAACTCAACGAAAATACTTTTACCTATTAAATCAACTCACCACTTACAACGCACACGTAAACAAACTACCCGTAAATGAACTTTACTGCTATATAAAATCATAAATCTTATAATTTATCACACATCCCTATGCAAAACTTAACTAAGGACCTTAAAACAGCCAAAATCTATAATGATTAATTCGGGCTCATTATATTCTTAAATTCATTTCAAACAACAATCCACACTATGCCTTACCCCATAACGATTTATCTCGGAATCCAATATGTATTTCCTTCTATCAATAGAATCATCAAAAATTATCTATTTTGGTTTCAATACACCATTATCATTCTAACACTATTTGTAACAATCTTCAATATCTTACAAATTTAGGCTGATAATTAAAACATATACTTGATTGTTTAAATTGAATCGAAACTAACATAATCCAATATCATTTCTAAATCAATAAACATCATAAAGTAACAAACTTTCAATGAATTATAACATCTAAACATGAACGCTTTCATTTGATCATATTGAAATCGAATACCTGAAATATTGGGCTCAATCAAAAGACAATCAAATCCTTTATCATAACCCTAAAAAAATTTTGACTGATTAATATTTATTTGTATTAATTTTGCCTTAGATTGAAATCACCAAAGCTGCTATTGAGATCTAAAGATGTGTGTTTAAGTGAGCGTGAGAGAGAGAGATGAGTGAGAGAAAAAGTCAAACCCACACCACTTTACCCTTTATAATAAAGTAACTATATATATATATATATATATATATATATATATATATATATATATATATATATATATATTAAAGAAAATAAAAGATTAATAATTAAAACAAAACTGATCCTTTGATTAGTAATTCCATTAATGGTTCAAGTTAATATATACAAAAATATCATTCCCATTCAAAAACACAGGGATTAAACCAAGGTAAATACATCAAAACACAAAAGAAACAGCCAAATAAATACTAATCTTCATCATCAACCTCAACATCTTCCAAATCCTCCAGGAACTTATCCTTCTCCTCTAAACTTTCACGAGACACCAACAGTAGTTGGGCCAAGAGATCAAGCTTTCTACGGTCCTTCATTTGTATTTCCATCAAAATATTGTACCCAGTTGCAGCCACGGCAGTGAAAGGAGGGATTAAGGAAGATGCCTCAGTTATTGTTTGCTCTTTCTTTTCAATAACAGCCCTTAATTGGCTGATTTCTCCCCCAATACGACCTATAAAGCTTTTTTCTTCAGCTTTATTATTGATGATAAGAACCCTGAATGCATCGGCAAGTTTGCCGGATTCAGTTGCAGCCTTTAGTTCATCAATGTTGGGTGTAGCTGCCATTTTGATTGGAATATTAGGTTTAAAATGTTTATGATGGTATGTAAAAATTAGGGTTCAGATTAGTTAATATTTGATTAATAATTTGACAGTATATAAAGTGATGCGTAGTCCAGTTCAAAGGTTGCAAAAATAACCACCAAAAGGAACTCATGAGGCATTGGAATATTAAATTTTGTGTTAATGCAGTCTCTGCATCTTCCCCATGCATAAATGGAGAATGAGTTTTTAGAAGAAAGAATTCCAGCATTGCAATATAAACCCCTTATTTATACATTATATATAAAACAACCCCTCTATGCACAATGCATTACCATTAACATCCTAAACTTAAAAAAAATGCTTATGATTTATAAAAATACGTTTATTAAAAAATTCATAAACATAAAAACAAGCAAAATATAAAAAATATAAATATCAACAAAAACATTTAAAACAAAACGACTAATTAAACTCATTCATCCTTTTAGCATTTGATACTTCCTCACAAACACCGGCTTTAGCTAGATTAAACAAAATAACTAACTTTTCAAGCAATACACGATGCCTCTCTTGAGTCTTTCTCAAAGCATCGAGAGAATCTAAAGCTACACCACGAGCACCTAAAGCTTCCATGTTCAAAATCATGGTATGGTTTTTTGCCATTACACGCCTCAAATGTTGACAACAATCAAAAATCAACTTTGATAATGCATCATCTCCACATGATAGTGCACAAACCATAAATATAAATATCACATTTTCATTGCTTCCAACTTCTCAATAAAAGATAATAGAGCACGAAGCCGAACATGTTTTTGAGTTACAACAAACATCAACCTATCAACTTCATCCAAATCTTCCCGTTGCATTCTTCTTAAATCAACAATAGATTGAATAGAAGAATCAGATGCACCAATAATCTTCAACTCTTTTATAATCAACTCCCTGTGATTCACACGATCAATAATTTCTATCACTTCTTCCCTTAAATATTCTTCATCAGCAAATGTAGATTTAACTTCTCGGTCATAATGTATGAGCATCATATCTTTAACATAGCTTGACTTATCTTCATTAGCTAAATGCCCTAAGAAAACAAGAGAAGAAACAATAGGAGAAGACATAGGTGTATTATTTTTTTAAATGTAAATTTCCTTATTATGCTATGAATATATAACCTATATAGAGGGATATTGAAAGGGCATTCAAATTAAATGATTAATATTAAGTAAAATTAAAATTAGAAAAATTAAAAAAAAAAAAAAAAAAAAAAAAAAAAAAAAAAAACACTATATACAATAAAGCATGAAAATACTCATTAGATTAAAAATAATGATTTTATATTGACTAACAAAAATAGACTATTAACAAAGATGAGCCCGAGTGCAGCGCACGGGTCGTATTGCCTCGTATATATAAAGAATGAGTTCCCCTATTGAATGTGAGCATTAATGCCACAAGCTAAGAAACTTAAATATGTGGTTTAAGCTAATGAATATAGAACATGCAGAGCTTATTATGAAGCTTTTAAAAGCTTTTAAGCTGGAATGTCTAAAGCCTTGCTTATTGAATGAGTTGCATGTATCAATGCTAGCATTTATGGCATAAGCTAAGAAACTTTATTATTCAAATTAAGCTAAAAAATTCATTAATCAAGAGCTCTATTTGAAGCTTTTAACACCTTTTACAAATGAAAGGTCATGTAATAAAAATGAGTGACTTTACTTAGTCATTTTATATTCATAAGTTACATAAGCACATTCAAGTATAAATAAGTGTCCATCCAACAACATCGGACCAACAAACTTTTGATTCTCTATTTGACGTCGCTAACTCTATATATATATATATATATATATATATATATATATATATATATATATATATATATATATATATACGTGTGCATGTGTGTGTGTGTGTGTTCAGTTTTGCTTTCATTTTCTTTTTGGACTTTGTTTGCATGCTTATTTCAATTGACTTTGATAAACTTTTTGATTGTGGAAGTAATTAATAAGTTTGGATGATCAACTTTTAGTTGCAGGTATTGTCACAAGAGGTGCTTGGTAGATCAACGTTTGGACTATCCATGTGGCTGCTCAAATGGCTCCATGTTCGAGTCATCAACCAATTCTTGCTTTTGGCACGCCATTTTATAATTGGAGACGCAAATTGACTCGGTCTAAGTAAAGATTAGAATTGGGGACATCAAAGTTCTTACTTATCCATTTATTAATTCTATTCTTTTCTCATTAGTGGTTAAAAAAATATTATGAACACAAGTGTTTGTCACCAAGATATATTTAGCGACATAAATAGCATTATCAATGAGAAGACTGAATCTTGATCTAGGTTTATCCAGAAATAAAGAGACTAACATGTGATAATGTGGAGTTTGAAGATGGGAGAACTGAGAAATTTGATGCTATTATTTTAGCTACGGGTTATAGAAGTAATTTGGGTACCTGGCTAAAGGTATGCTATAACTTGATTGTATTTGATATATGTTTCATAAGATTAATTAACTAATTATACAGGAAATCCTTGGTAAGAGTTTTGATTTCTTCATGATTTTATTTTAGGATACAAACTTATTCTCCAAAGAAGATGGGTTCCCCACCAAGTCATTCCCTGAAGGTTGGAAAGGTGAGTGTGGATAATACACCATTGGTTTCACAAGACGTGGCTTACTGGGTACATCCATGGATGCTACTAGCAGGATTGCAGAAGATATTCAACGTCAATGGAACATGGACATGAAGCATTTGAAATCTTTACAAAATCCATCACCATAACTTTAAGTGTGTATAGACTCAAAAGATCTCATTTTATGTAGAGTGTGCTTAATTAGACTTAGTAGGTAATATTGTCAATTAGGGTCTGTTCGTACAGTTATAAGTTTAATTACATTAACTCTCAATTGTGATTTTTGTGAATATATATCTATATGGAACATGTCAAACCTCTATAGCCTCATTTTAAAGCTTCTAAGAGCTTTTAAAGTTTCATGACTTAAATGCATTCAATTATTTTATGAACTTATCATGTTTCGGTCCATGCAAGAGTTAGCTTTTAGTGCCTTAAATTCCATCTTTATTCTCACGCTTACTTTGTTAGACCCGTTTCCCGAGTACTTGGACCCCCACCCTAGATGTATTGGGATAAGGGCCTTACGTGATTGGTTAGTCAACGAATATTAGTCAAAGTGAGCGTCAACAAATGTATTATAAAGTTTTGGAGGTTATGATGCATAACTTAAGGGGCTAATGTTGCCTAGTATCAAAGTTTTATATATGTGATGTGGTCAAAATATAAGGATAGACACTCCAGGGACCATTTATGCTAAATTGTCAAAGTTGTACAAGTATATAAGCATCGCTCCACATAATTCTAGCATATTCCACACCTTCCTAGAGTATGTTTGTGTTTGTATGGTTCTGGATAAGAAAAGGGAGGGAGAAGAGTAGCTTGCAATGTTAGAAAGAAGATGATGAAGAAATTATGCTAAGGGCCCTTCCTAGCAAAGATCACTACAAGTAAGTAGCTCTATCATACATGATTAAGTGGTTAAGGTTAATGGGTTATGTGGGTTTTCATCATATGATCAAAGTATGATCATATGATGATATAGAAGGATGATGGGTAAGTTGTTATGGGTTATATAAACCCTTGTTTATGATTTTGAGTTATATATTAGGTTTTGTTGACGATGGTGAAGGATGAAGATGATGATGATGATTACTAGTGAGGATGATGATGATGGTGGTGAAATAATGATTGTTAGCTTAGCTTGAATTCAAGGTAAGTAAACCGGTTATGATTTGATGTTATAATGATTTCTTACATTATGTGTTATATGATTGTTATGATGAGATGATTGATGGTGTTTGAATGATTACGTGAGGAAGATGTAGAGGTAAGGCTAGTTTGGCATAACTAGCAAAAGAAGATTAAGAGTTTAGTTGGTCTAGTGTAAGTGTGTAGGAAAGGTTGAGATTTAATGATAAGGCTTGAAGTGGCCAAGCTATGTGTTATGTTCATATTGTGATGGGATGAGTAGATTATGATGCTTAATGTGTGATTTAGTTATAATGTTGTATTATGATCGTTTTACTTACTAAGCCTTGTGCTTATGGTTTAGTTTTCTAATCGTTTTGTAGGTTGGCATGTTGTTATAGATGGCTTGGATAAGGATTAAGTTGGATATGCGATGTGGAAGGACTTGGGAAAGATAGTAGAGCTAGGTAGAATACCGAGCTCATGTCCAGGTTGTACCCCAAGAGTCTTTCTATGATTTGTAAAGTGTATGTCAAAGATGTGGTAATGATTTGGTAGTCAATTGATGTGTCAAAGTATGTTTTATGAGTTATTGAATCAAGTTAAAGGAGTGTTTGGCACACGCATGATATTACCCATTTTGGGTTGTTAACGGGTCAAGTAATTATGAAAAAGATTTAAGATGTTAAATAATGTATGTTGGTTAAGTATGGGGTGTAATGAAAGTGGATTAAGTAGTTTGGAGTGTAATGGGTCATAATAGGTTTATTGCATAACCCGTGAAATTCTACATCTTGGTTCTGAGATTGTGCATCTTGGGTCTGAATTGTACAGTTGATTTTGTTCATCTTCATTATGAGTTGTTCATCTTTGTTATAAATGTGGGTTTGGGCAGATTTTGTTGGTTTTGTTTATTTTGTATAAAATGAACCGTAAATCGTTAGAAGACATGCCACCCGTCGTTTTAAAGGTATTTGAGTCTAGTATCTTTTAAAAATGGCTTCAAGGACTGTTTTGTAATAGATTTTTACCATATTATAAAAGAGTAACAGGAGGTCCATTATAGTCAAGTCGTTTCAGCATAAAAAGTTTTAATTTTGGTGAAAACGGGCATGGGGTGTAACAACTTGGTATCAGAGCTTTGGTTTAAGTGAATTAGGTTTCCTTTAGGTTTCCTAGTCTTAAACCACTCATAGAAGCGTTGAGCGTAAGTGTTAGTGATGCAGGGAAGTAAATGATGAGTATGAGATGGATTATGTCTTTTGTTAAATGAGCTTAGTGATGATAAGTGATGGATGCGTGTATAGTGTTGATGAGTATGAGATATAAGTTCGTGAAGCACTTGAAACGCTTAAATGATTTGTTAGCCGTGCACCTTGGTTGGTGCCAGTGATTGCATCGCGATTATGTGAATGTATGATAGAGTTATAGTAATGGAATGCGAGTATGAATGCTAAGCGGTATCAAAGACGGGCTAATAAATGAATTAAAATTTGTATGATGCCGTAGTTATAAGGTACACTACTGCCTTCGGCTAGTTAGAATGTTGAGGCTTAGACATAGATTGATTGTGCGATGTAATATGAGCCATAGACTAAATGATTTGATTATAATTATAATGTTTAAACACTTTGTGGATAAGTGTTAAGTGTTATTGTTTATGTGAAGCTAAGTCTATGGTAATAGTTTATTATATGTCTAAGTTTTTTGTGGTGTGCTTGAGATCATGATACATAGAAGTGTATGAGTTGATGTATATGCATTGGAATGCATATTATGTGAGGACATAGTGATGAAGGGAAGTTGAAAGAACACGTTGAAATGTGAAATAAGTTAAGAAGCATGATAAGTGTTTGATAAGCCTAGATGTATAGAAGGCTTGAAATTAAAGTATGACAATGATTAGATGCCTGAAATCAAAATTTCTTATAAGTTAATTACATGAAAAAGTTAAAGTGTATAGTTAAGGGTGATAAGATCATGTACATATAAAACATGATAAGTAAAATGTGTTAGTAAGTAAATGGTTAAGCATGATGAGTAGAAGTGATGAATGAGATATAGATTGCGCTAGAAGTCATAAGTGATATGAAGAGCGCTAGAAAGAATTGTAAAACATGAATTGAATCATGTTAAAATATTGAAATATGTATGATGATAAGATGCACAATTTACGTGCATGAAAGAGTTGAATAGGACAATGTGATAAAATGGTATATAGTGAAAGTGTAAGTCAACTTAGGGTTGACGGATAAATGATACATTGCATTATGGAATGCAAGTATAATAAAATTGGCAAGTGTTATATAGAAACTTGTCGAAATGAAAGTAAACATGGTATCGAAGGTTGAAATTGCTTAAGGCAATGAGAAATGTTGAAATGATAGTGTGTACTTAATGATAAAAGTACGTGAAAGATAAAGCGAGTAAAGATGTTAAAGTAAGCATAGCTTGGATCCAATGCTCTAGTTTTGGCATCCTTCGGGATGGCCTAGCTTGCCTTTTTGGCATGGTTGTTAGCTTGCCTTCACCGGCATGGTTTGCCTATATCCTTGGCATGTATGGAAGTATCCTTCAGGATAGCTTAGCTTGCCTTTCATGGCATGGTTGTATAGCTTGCCTTATGGCATGGATGATAGTTTGGCATCCTTCTGGAAGGCCCAGCTTGCCGCGAGGGCATGGATACGATTGCATCCTTTGGGATGTCCTAGCTTACCTTTTATGGCATGTATGATAGTTTTGGCATCCTTCGGGGTGGCCTAGTTTGCCACGAGGGCATGGATATTTGGCATCCTTCAGGGTGGCCCAGCTTGCCGCGAGGGCATGGATATTACGGTATCCTTCGGGATAGCCAGCTTATCTTTAGGACATGGATGGAAAGTTAGAGAGATTAGATCCAGGGCTAGAAAAGATGGAGAGTAAAGTAAGTATGATTGTTGTGTCGGAAGTACATGAGTGGGATGATTTATAACCTCCTTATTTAAATGGATTAGGATGCCTCTTCATTTAAATAAAGAAATTATAAATCTCCGAACCATAAGTTTATAATTCCTTACTTACATAGATTGGGACGCCTTTTATGTGAGTAAAGAGTTATAAACGAGTGGGCTTATGTGTAACCGATATGGCATGAATACGAGTAGAGAAGTGACAAAGTGAAAAACTAAAATGAGTTAGACGTTATAATACAAGAGATTAGATATGAATAAAATTTATAGTGGTGTTAAGGTCATGTATGAACCTTAAGATAGAAGCCTAGAATGAGTTTTGCTTTAAGTTGAGAAAGATTTTGAAAGTGCCGTTTATGTGGTACTTTATATAAATTTGAAATAAATTGCTAGTTGTAAAGTGGAGATGCGTTTAGCATTAAGTAGAATGCGGTATTGACCGGTATATGACTTAGGGTCATGTTAGTGCATGGGCATATGACATGGTATAGTGTTGAAGTTTGACTTTTATAAAGTCAAATAGTAAATTTTCCCTATGACTAGTCGTCGATTGTAGGAAATTTTAGATAAGCTTATGATGAGAAGTGTTGTTTATAGTATGTTATGAGTTATGATTATGTGTAGTAAGCTTAGAATTGCAAGATCATCTAGATCATGGCAATGTAATGACTAAAGATTTGAAAGCATTAGGACCTGTATATGTTGCGTTTTAGTTTTGGATAGTTATAGACGAGAGATTTCGAGGACGAAATCTAAATAAGGGGGATAGAATTGTTAGACCCATTTCCCGAGTACTTGGACCCCCACCCTAGATGTATTGGGATAAGAGCCTTACGAGATTGGTTAGTCAACGAATATTGTGTAGTGGGCAGACCCGATAGTCAAAGTGATGGTCAATGAATGTATTATATAGTTTTGGAGGTTATGATGCATAACTTAATGGGCTAATGTTGCCTAGTATCAAAGTGTTATATATGTGATGTGGTCAAAATATAAGGATAGAGACTCAAGGGACCATTTATGCTAAATTGTCAAACTTGTACAAGTATATAAGCATCCCTCCACATAATTCTAGCATATTCCACACCTTCCAGGAATATGTTTGTGTTTGTACGGTTCTGGATAAGAAAAGGGAGGGAGAAGAGTAGCTTGCAAAGGTAGAAAGAAGATGATGAAGAAATTATACTAAGGGTCCTTCCCAGCAAAGATCACTATAAGTAAGTAGCTCTATCATACATGATTAACTAGTTAAGGTTAATGGGTTAAGTGGGTTTTCATCATATGATCAAAGTATGATCATATGATGATATAGAAGGATGATAGGTAAGTTGTTATGGGTTATATAAATCCTTGTTTATGATATTGAGTTATATGTATTATTAGGTTTTGTTGATGATGGTGAAGGATGATGATGATGATGATGATGATTACTAGTGAGGATGATGATGATGGTGGTGAAATAATGATTGTTAGCTTAGCTTGGATTCAAGGTAAGTAAACCGGTTATGATTTGATGTTATAATGATTTCTTACATTATGTGTTATATGATTGTTATGATGAGATGATTGATGGTGTTTGAATGATTATGTGAGGAAGAAGTAGAAGTAAGGCTAGTTTGGCATAACTAGCAAAAGAAGATTAAGAGTTTAGTTGGTCTAGTGTAAGTGTGTAGGAAAGGTTGAGATGTAATGATAAGGCTTGAAGTGGCCAAGGTATGTGTTATGTTCATATTGTGATGGGATGAATAGATTATGATGCTTAATGTGTGATTGAGTTATAATGTTGTATTATGATCGTTTTACTTACTAAGCCTTGTGCTTATGGTTTAGTTGTCTAACCGTTTTGTAGGTTGGCATGTTGTTATGGATGGCTTGGATAAGGATTAAGTTGGATATGCGATGTAGAAGGACTTGGGTAAGACAGTAGAGCTAGGTAGAATACCGAGCTCAAGTCAAGATTGTACCCCAAAGAGTCTTTCTACGATTTGTAAAGTGTATGTCAAAGATGTGGTAATGATTTGGTAGTCAATTGATGTGTCAAAGTATGTTTTGTGAGTTATTGAGTCAAGTTAAAGGAGTGTTTGGCACAAGCATGATATTACCCATTTTGGGTTGTTAACGGGTCAAGTAATTATGAAACAGATTTAAGATGTTAAATAATGTATGTTGGTTAAGTATGGGGTGTAATGAAAGTGGATTAAGTAGTTTGGAGTGTAATGGGTCATAATGGGTTTATTGCATAACCCGTGAAATTCTACATCTTGGTTCTGAGATTGTGCATCTTGGGTCTGGATTGTGCAGTTGATTTTGTTCATCTTGGTTAGGATTTGTTCATCTTTGTTATAAATGTGGGTTTGGGCAGATTTTGTTGGTTTTGTTTATTTTGTAGAAAATGAACCGTAAATCGTTAGAAGACGTGCGACCCGTCGTTTTATAGGTATTTGAGTCTAGTATATTTTAAAGATGTTCTCAAGGACTGTTTTGTAACAGATTTCTACCAGTTTATAAAAGAGTAACAGGAGGTCCATTATCACTAATACAAAAGTTCTATTGGTCACACATGGTCGATTTTGAAATGTCACACTGTAACATTTATACGTGACTAAATGTACTAGAATAAAATAAACAACTACACTTGATCCGACTTGTGTGACCATTTCAGAATTCTATTGTCACACATTTGAATATTTATGTGACTAGAGGTAACTGGAAAAAAAAATTTGGATTATTTAGTCACTTTTAATTCGGGACGTGTGACAGATACAAATCAGCTCGAAACATTAGTCACACTATAGATATACATATGTGACAAATAGATGTCACATAATTGAAAAGTGTGAGCAAAATAGATATATGGTCACATGAGGTAATTGTGTATGTGGCTAAATTATATAGACAAGTTTGTCACACATTATTTAAACGTGACTGCTATTCTTTGCTGAATATTTACCCACAGAGCGTTTGAAATGTGTGACAACGGAAAAGTAAGTTTGAAGCGTTAGTCACGATAAGCATTTAATAGTGACAAATATATGTCACACACTTGACGAGTGTGACCAAATGTCATATATGGTCACACTAAACCATAGAAACACGATTAAGTGTAACGAAAATTCAATACATATGGTCACATAAGTTAATATATGTGTCTAAAGTTTAGTGTGTGTTTGTTTGCCAAATCCTAATGTGTATAGCCACACTTAATTGAATCACGATCATGTGACTATAGGCTTTACAATAGTCATACCATATCACACATGTGTATCTTAATAATGTTTATGGCCACTTCATAAGGGTATTATATGTGACCAATACATTCAAAATAGTCACATTTTGAAATATTCATGTAAATAACAAAATGTGAAGTCAGTTATCATTAACCTTGATATTAGTCACATTGAGTTTTTGTGTGACTAAATTAAAGATGCTATATATATGGTCACATGAAGTATTTATTTAGGTGTCTAAATCATAGTGTCATATTTTGTCACACGTTATTTGAATGTAGTCACAATTTGATACATATGGTCACACATTTCTGATAACTTATGTATACTCTATCTAGTTTGAGTCTAATTTGATATTCACTACACGAATTGAGTTCAGACTATTAGTCATGACTCTTCATTTGCCCCATTACAATGCTCCTAGTTATACTTAGAACTGTTAAGTATATTTAGATGTTGGGATCATTGTGCATATGTTATGGCTTATATTTTCTTTGTTTCTAGACTACCATTTTGCAGGAAAAGCAAAGAAAAAGTTATTTGGATTGGAATTTGGGTGAATGCTACTAACTCCGAACTTAATACTGCTAATGCTAGTAACTCGGAACTTAATGCTACTAGCCCGTTAGTGAGCCCTCACGTGCGTTGCACGTCAGGGTATTTTTGTCATTTCATTGTTCCTGACTATAACACACTTCAGCTACCAACCTTTAATGAAAATCGATGAGGACATTTTTTGCAAATAACAAAACTAAGTTGTGTTTAACACAACAAAATCACACACACATAAACGCTCTATCTTCTTGATGAGGCAAAAAGTGAACCACTTTTAAAGGGTTATTTAAGCCCGAATTCGAGATTATTTGATCAAATATTGCCCTAAATCATTCTTTTTGTCATTTTAGGTACTTTTGGAGAGAAATCTGGAAAAGTAAGCATTTTGGACATTTTTGGAGCATAAAAGTGAAGAAAATGGCAAAGTCTCAATTTTAGTTGCTGGAACAGTACCTGACGGCGTCTGTAACAATTCGCAATTTCAGGTTAACTTTTATTCCCGAAAATTTTACTATTCACTTTTTACTATTCACTTTTCACTATTCATCTCAAAAATTTTTATTTCATATTCTCGTAAGTTAAACTATTTTAACGATAATCCGAGAGTTTGACGCTCGTCGGATCATTTCTGCAAAAATCACAAAGCCGTGTCCGAGATTTACTTTTAGGTTTAAACGTCCTTCTAGCATCCCGATATGTCCATAAAACATTATAAACAATAGAAATATGATTTTCTCTCATTTTAGGACAATTCCAAAAGTTTCGGAATTTTACGTTTTTCAGTTCAGCGTTTTACGCGAATTGCGCGTTTTAGACCCGTGTTTCCAGTTTTTAGCAGGGTTTTCGCACCCGATAGAACCTACCACTCATTTTATATTTTATTATGGACTATATTGACATGTTTAACCATATTTATAAGTTTCATATTTTTAGGATACCCGGTTTTACGTTTCGTGACTTAACAACTTACGGTTAGCGATTAACGGGACCAAAACTCACTACGTAACTTATATAAGGCCAAGATTCATCCACCTAGTCCCTTCCCCTTATCCATGAACGTGTATATGGTGGCCTTGGTGGCTTGATAATAAGCCTAGGAAAGTATGTGGTCTAAGAACAACCAAGTATGCATAGATGTGTTTAGTTTTTAACCATTAGTTCATTATACTTCATGTGTTCCAATTTTAACCACAAGTAAGTACTAGCTAACCTCCTCACTTGCACTATAAAAGGAAACTCATCTCTTCATTCTTTTCATCACCATTTAAAACTTCCCAACATAATTCCATAGCTTCATCATCTTTGATCTTCAAGTTACAAATTACATACCAAAGTTCAAGGTCTTAGTATTCTCTACCTAGTTCTTAAGTTTGGTTGGTGATTCCATGGTTGAATTAGGAGCTACACAAGGTTACTAGGGCTGAAGTTAAATGATTTTCACAAGGGTTATATCAAGGCTAGCAAGGGTTACAAGAGTTATGGTGAAGGGTTTACAAGCTTAGGTTTAGTGTCCTAGTTCTATACTTGACTTCCTTTCTTTAGAAAGCCAAAAGTTGTAAGCAAACCCTTATACACTTTCTTGCTCAATATCATTTCATGCTTATTATGTTTCTTTCATGCTATATATGGTCTTTGTATTGTGTTCATGATGTTTAAAAATGGATAAAACAAGTATTGGTATACATATGTTAACTTATGACAAGTAAACAAGCAAACTAGTGATTTTTATGAAAAACCATGACCACAATAGTATAACTTTGATATTTGACACTTACTTACTGTTAAAGAGGACTTAACAAGGAAAACATAGCAATTTGAATCACCCAAAACGAGTACACGAGTCAAAAGTTATGACCATTTGAAGTTAGCGAAACCAAAACGGCAAAACTGCCTAAATAGCATTCTGATCAAATTATGAATTTGAAAGTCCCACTTCTGGTCCGATTCATCAAAAAGTTAAAACACGAAAGTTGTCCGGAACGACGTTTTCGTTCAGGAACAAAGAAGCTCGAGCCCTGAAAATGCTTTCTGAGTGATAATTTTCTTCAAATTCTTAACAGCCCGTTTTAAGTACCAAGTCACTATATAATAGTTATGTTTTACTAAGACCAAGAGGTCTAATGACCTAAAGCCAAGACCACAACCATGGCTAAAGCCAAGGTTGAGTCTTAAGACCATGGTAACAATGACCAAGGTCACGGCAAAGCCACGGCTAAAGACCATGTAACTTTTAAAGATCAAAACTTATATATATGTTATCAAATACTACAATAGTAGGGAGCCTCATGTGAGGAGTTCATTAAGTAAGCCGTCGAGATGAGTTGTGGATTTACGAATTAAAGTGTCCTGGCTCCTCGAACGTTTACTCCATGACTTCTGAATTATGTCTGTAACAATTCGCAATTTCAGGTTAATTTCTATTTTCGGAAAATTTTACTATTCATTTTTACTATTCATTTCTTTCTGAATTTTTCCCGAAAGTTGATTTTTATTTCATATTCTCGAGTGATAAATCATTTCCATGACAAATTAAATGTTTGACATTCGTCAGATCATTTTCGTGAAAGTTATTAAGGAATTACACGACATTATACGTTTTAGGGTAAAACGGCAATCAGAAATTCTACGCACAACGAAATTTGATCCCGTCAGGTGACCCCACATCAGAAAAATGTTTAACACATTCATGATTTATTTGAGAATAAATCATAACTGAGAAAAATCATGGCCCAAATAAACTTCGGCCGTGAAAAACTGGAATTTTCAGTTTTACGCGTTTTTACTCAGCCGTAACCCTAGCCTTTACCTGCACCGCATTTCTAAGATGATTTGAGCTTTCAACTTATTTAAATAAGTCAACATATTTTTCCCTCCTCCATTGACTAAAAATCATTCCTTGATTTTATAAATCATTCCTTGATTTTTAGGCTTCCGGTTTGATGTCTAAAAGACATTTAAGACCAACCGACACCAGACTGAGCCCAGTCTAGACGTTATAAATCATTTTAAATCATTTTTAGCATATTAGAAAAGTAACATATTACTTTTCTCAGTTTTACGCAATATTCGTACATTTTACGTATTACGCGTTTTAGACCCGTGTTTCCAGCTTTTAGCAGGTTTTACCACCCAAATGGAACTTATCACCCATTTTATATTTTATTATGGGACTTATGAACATTTCTAACAATACTTTAAAGTTTCATAATTTTACGACACCCGGTTTTACGTTTTGAGGCCTAAACATTTACGGTTGGCATTTCCCGGAGTCAAAATGCATCTATTAACCAAGGATAATACCAAGCCAAGCCACCTCCCCTCCTTATCTTTTTGGAACCGCCACAAGGGGGGGGAGTCACACCCTTGGTGGCTTGATCTCATGGCTAGTTGTCTTGAGATGGTTACATGTGGATTTTTGACAAAATATCTCATGAAATCTAACCTCCTCAAAGTCATATATATACCCCCCTCTCCCCCCATATGGCCGGCCATCCCAACACACCTAAACCTCTCACACTTAGCTTATTTCTTCTAATTTGTTGCAAGGTTCAAGAGTTAGTTCAAGATAGAAACCCTAGATAGCTTATTTTTCACCAAAAATCTTCCAAACCCTAACATACTTGGTGTTTTCTCTTGAGTTTAAATCCACTCAATACACCTCAACTTTCATTACATATCTTTCAAGAATACCAAGGGTAGAAAGGTTGCTTGAAGTGAAAAAGGGTTGAAGCTTGTCTATCAAAGTTCATTTCCTTACTAGTTACTCCTTTCTTTAATTAGAAAGCCTAAAGTTGTAAGCCTAAACCTACCATGCTTCTTGTTTATTTATCATATCCATCTCATTTACATGTTATCTTTGCTATATTATGTGTTGTAATTATGTCCATGATGTATCATGATGAGTAAAAGATGTTGTTGTAATGAATTATTGAAACAAGTTACTAAAACAAGCAAACTAGTGAATATCTTGGTATAACCTGATCAAAATGGTAAAAATTTTATATTGGATTATTACATATTACAGTAGAGGACTTAACAAGAAAACCATAGCAATTTGAACCACCTAAAAAGAGTAAACGAGTCAAAAGTTATGGCGATTTGAAGTTACCAAAGATTTCCGGCAAAACTGCCTAAAAGTTTCTGTGACAGAACCTAAAACACGCAAAAAGAGGCCTTTCTAGTCCGATTCATGAAAAAGTTAAAACACGAAAGTTGTCCGGAATCACGTTTTCCTTCAGGAACAAAGAGGCTCAAGCCTTGAAAACGCCTTCTGAGTGAGATATTTCTCAGTTTCTTAACAGCTATTTACATATTTTAAGTCACTAAGTTATTGTCATACTTTCAAAGGAATAAAAGGTATTATGACCTATAACCAAGACCCCCACCATGGCTAGAGCCAAGGTTGTGTAACATGACCTTGGAACAAGGACCAAAGGTCATGGCTAGGCCATGACGAAATGACCAAACCAACTTACAATGGCGAAAACATGAAACAATGAAATTGGCGATAACATGAACAAGTAATTTGTATCTACTTCATCTAAAAGGAAACCATGAGATTTTACCAAGACAAATGGTCATACAAAACTTATGAATCAAACCCTAATAACAATCTTCATGTACCATAAACTTTCCTAAGTTTATCCAAATATCGGACATGTAACATTTTCGGATCAAAACTTATATCTATATACTTTATCAACTACTACAATAGTAGGGAGCTTCATGTGAGGAGTTCATTATGTAAGCCGTCGAGATGAGTTGTGGATTTACGAGTTAAAGTGTCCTGGCTCCTCGAACGCTTACTAACATGACTTCTGAAATATGTTAGCCTGAACGGTAGTAAACGATATACCAAAACATACATGTTCATAAATCTTTCTTTCCAAGACTTACAAATATACATCATACCACATCATGGACTATAATGCAAGATATATATATTGGCACTCCGTTATATTCTCTACACAAATCCTAAGTCGCAACATTCTATTATAGGTTGCTCGTAGAAACCTACACGATCCAACCATCACCTTCGTTACTTGCTATCTTGTTTAAGGTGAGTTCATAGCCCCACTTTACATTACTTCAATGTTTTATAAACCCTTGGGGGGAATACATGCTACTTTTAAACCGAACACAATGCTTTGAAACTGTATGCTGCCTGATTGTTTTATTATTACTAAGTACCTACCTTGCCAATCCTAGGCCCCATCATGAACCATTTAATCACTAGTATTAGTGAGCGCGAGTATTGTGAATAGGCCTATTGGGATTGACGAATCCCATTTGTTTGAGCAGATTAGTTCAACAAATGCACTATATTTGAACATTTAAGTATGACGGCAAAGTACTTACCGGGGCAACATAACCGCCGATTGATATTGGTACCCGTTAACGTCTTGGTTGCATGAGCTTAGTACATAATAATAACTGTTTTGTTTTCTAACATGAGTATGAGTCTAATTAACTCATTACTACCAACATATTGTGTTCAACCGTTAAACAAACTCTATGAATATCACTCAACCTTTGTGTTGACCTCTTAAGCATGTATTTCAGGTCCATGATAATCAAGAATGGAGCGGGAAGGGCACGTACCGAAGGAAGAAGGCTATAAACTATTATGTCATTCGATAAAAACATCATAGACTTTATATTGATGTGTTTTGAAACAATGGATCATTTTGGGACCTTACTATGTAAACTTTGATACATTTGAATAATATGAATGACAACTCTTTTTATTACGATTTGTTTAGAGATCGTTTTCTATTATTATGACTGTTGTGCCGTCGAGTAACACCCAGTTTGAATTTCGCTGCATCATGAATTGGGGGTGTTACAGATTGGTATCAGAGCCATGGTTATAGAGAAACGGGTCTAAGTGAGACCTAAACTATAACTACAATAACAAGCAAAAACATTTTTATAGCCTTCCGCTCTTCGTGCCTTCCGTCCTCCAGAAGATTATGGACTTATTACACATGTTATCCTACATGAACATATTTGTATATTGTCATATGCACATTTCCTTAGTTTGAACATTTTCCATGAACATTTGATTATTTTTGACATCATAAATTGTAGACATCATGTCCGCACCTCCATCTCCCGATCATCTTCATGCTATGCCCGAGTATTTACCAATTCTTCCCGGACCCGATGATCCTTACTTTGAACAAATTGACTATGACGATGAGGAAATACCTTATGAGGATCTAGACAATGAAATAGATTCGGACGAAGATCCTGAAATGGATTTGGACATAAATATCGATGAGTACGAAGAGGATCCTGAAATGGATGTTGACATCGAAGGCATCGATGAGGAAGCGGAGGAACTATTAGTGGTCCCACATTTATCACCATTGACATCTCCACCTCCGGTTTCACCAATTTCATCCGAATCTAACCGTACCACTCCAGCTCAAGTTCCGAATTCTACTTACCAAACCGGCGGAACATCTACATCTCCACATATGTTCGCAAACTCAGCTCAATACGAAATATACTCTTTGAAACAAGCTCTCAACCTAACCCAACTCAAGGTTAAATGTATGGCAAGTCAAATGCACGAATGTATGTCCAAGGTAAATTCTGCTAGAATGGATGCCATGAATGCTCGAGACGACCTATATTGGTTTAAGCTTGACATGAGCTACGTGAAGCGTGACTCGACTCATGTTGGGGAAGAAGTCTTAAATCCTTTGACGGGCTTGGATAATGTCAAGGATAGACTCACTTTGGTTGAGAGGGCCCAAGAACAGGATGCGGTTCAAATTCACCAACTACTTAACCGCCTAAATACCGCCGAAATCCGGTTAGATGTGGCAAACTTTGATAGGTATCAACTTAGGAATGATTTGTGTGGGATGCAAACTCAAATGAGTTCCATACAACAAAGGTTATACCGAAAGGAGGTCAAAGAATACCGTCCAAACGAAAGCGTAGATGTGTTAGCAACACGTGGAAATAATAATCCGACCGGACCGCAACAACCTCCCAACCAACGTTAGACTAGTGTTATAGTACTAGTTAGCTTTTGTACAACGTTGTAATTACTAACTGAAAGTATCAGTTAGTAAGTTTTGAATGAACTTGTAATAAGTTCGATTTTGTAATCAACGTTATATAAATATAACTTTGTTTTATATACTACCATGTGTTGCTTTTAAGTTTCAAACATTATCATCCTATCATTCTTATCAAACATCTGCTCATCTCACAACTCTCTAATTACAATGTATCTTTTGAACAATAGAATCATGGCGCCAAAGAAAAAGACCCCACCAACGATGACACAAGCCGCCATCCGCAAACTGGTGAAGGATAGTGTCAATGCAGCACTTATCGCTGAACGAGCAGCTGTAGCTGCAGCAGTTGCCGATGCCACCACAGCTGCTGGTGCTGCTGATGCTGCAGCAGCTGCTGATGCTGCAGCCGCTGCTGATGCTGCAGCAGCCGCAGAAGCCGCCACTGCTGCGGAAGCTGCAATAGCTGCAGAGGCTGCAAGAGTTGCCAGTCTGAACCTTGGAGGACCTACCCCTCCGGTGACCAATGTTACTACAGTACCAAAGGGTTGCTCGTTCATTTCCTACCTGAAATGTGAACCCCTCAAATTCAAAGGTACTGAAGGGGCTGTAGGTTTGACCCGTTGGTTCGAAAAGGCAGAATCGGTGTTCATTGTTAGTAAATGTATCGAGGGGGATAAAGTTCAGTATGCCACAAGTACTCTGTTGAATGAGGCCTTGTCCTGGTGGAACTCAATTGTTCAACCCATGGGCATTGAGAATGCCTACAAAATTACTTGGGCAAATTTGAAACAAATGATGATCAAGGAATACTGTCCACGCAGGGAGATACAAAAGTTGGAAGTTGAGTTTTGGGATCATACGGTTAAGGGAAATGATATCATGACCTACAACCGTAGATTCCAGGAACTGAGGATACTTTGTCCATCAATGGTTTCCCCAAAGGAAAAGATGTTGGAAAGGTATATTTGGGGACTTCCCTCAAGCATACAGGGGAATGTGACTTCGGCAAATCCCAAAGAACTTGATGAGGCTATGCGGATGTCCCGTAGTCTCATGGATCAAGTGGTACGTATGTCGGAAACCCGCAAGCAAAACAACCTCAACACCAACAACAACACCAACAACTCCAACAACAGCAATGCCAACAATCCCAACAATTCCAACTACCGTAACAACAACAACAACAAAAACAACAACAACAAACGACCATATGATGGTAACCGTGGGAATAACAACAACAACAATAACCAAACCCGAAACAACAACCATCACAATCAACAGAACAAGAGGCAGGAAGCCGCAACGGCTTATGTTGCTGCACCAGCTGGTGGTAGGTACGTGGGTAATCAACCACAATGTACCAAGTGTAACTACCATCACGAAGGTCCTTGCCCGGCCAAATGCCACAAGTGCCAAAAGCCCGGACATCTTGCCAAGGATTGTAGGGGCAAGGGTATAGCTACTGGGGCTAACACACAGCCCATAGTTACATGCTTCGGGTGTGGTGAAAGGGGACACTACAAAAACAACTGTCCTCAAAACCAAGGGCCCCAAGGAGGAGGTGGTCGTGCTAGAGCCTATGTCATAGGAAAGGAAGAACCACACCAGGACCCGAACGTGGTTACCGGTACGTTCCTACTCAATAATATTCCTGTTAAAGTATTATTCGATTCTGGTGCTGATATGAGCTTTATATCTACTAGAATTGCGCCTTTACTTGATATTCCATCAATTACTTTAACCACTAGTTATAATGTTGAGCTAGCTACCGGTGACTTAGTAAATACCAATACCGTAATCCCAAACTGTACCCTTAATCTCTTAGATCACCCCTTTAACATCAATCTTATGCCAATCGAACTCGGAAGTTTTGATGTTGTTATTGGCATGGATTGGTTGTCTAAACATCAAGCAAACATTATTTGTGGTGAAAGAGTTGTGCACATTCCATGTGACAATGAAACTTTGATCATTCGTGGTGATCAAAGTGGAACCCGAATAAACATCATCTCATGTATCAAAACCATGAAGTACATTGAGAAAGGATGTTATGCTTTCTTAGCCCACGTAACAGAAAAGAAAACCGATGAAAAACGTCTCGAAGATGTTCCTATTGCCCGTGAGTTTCTTGAAGTCTTTCCAGAAGACTTGCCCGGACTACCACCACATCGACAAATAGAGTTCAGAATTGATTTAATACCAGGAGCGGCGCCAGTTGCCCGCGCACCATACCGGCTAGCACCTTCAGAGATGCAAGAGCTATCAAATCAATTACAAGAACTTGCGGACAAGGGATTTATTCGACCCAGTTCCTCACCTTGGGGAGCTCCAGTTTTATTCGTGAAGAAGAAAGATGGGTCATTACGAATGTGTATTGACTATCGTGAGCTAAACAAACTAACCATAAAGAACCGTTACCCATTACCAAGAATTGATGATTTATTCGATCAATTACAAGGTTCAACCTATTACTCAAAAATTGACCTACGTTCAGGTTACCACCAAGTCAGAGTTCGTGATGAAGACATTCCAAAAACAGCCTTTAGGACACGATATGGTCACCATGAATTCCAAGTGATGCCCTTTGGGTTAACTAATGCACCAGCAGTATTCATGGATCTCATGAATCGAGTGTGTAAACCATATTTGGACAAATTCGTGATCGTATTCATAGACGACATTCTCATATATTCCAAAAACGAAGAAGAACACAAAGAACACCTGAGAACAATTTTAGGACTACTCAAGGAAGAGAAATTGTATGCAAAGTTTTCCAAATGCGAATTTTGGATTCAATCCGTACAATTCCTTGGGCATGTGATTGACAAAACCGGTCTACATGTCGATCCTGCTAAAATTGAGGCAATCAAAAACTGGCCAACACCTACCACACCTACAGAAATTCGTCAATTTCTGGGTTTAGCCGGGTATTACCGAAGGTTTATTGAAGGATTTTCTTCAATAGCAAAATCTTTGACCAAGCTAACTCAGAAAAACAAGAAATACGTGTGGGATGAAGACGAAGAAAATGCTTTCCAAACCCTTAAACAAAAACTTTGTAGTGCTCCTATCCTAGCATTGCCAGATGGGATCGAAGATTTTGTAGTCTATTGTGATGCATCGTACCAAGGTTTAGGTGCCGTGTTGATGCAACGTGATAAGGTCATGGCTTATGCTTCGCGACAACTCAAGGTTCATGAAGAAAATTACACCACTCATGACTTAGAGTTAGGAGCTGTGGTCTTTGCACTAAAAATCTGGAGGCACTATCTATACGGTACTAGATGTACTGTGTACACCGATCATAAAAGCCTACAACACATTTTGAACCAAAAAGAACTAAACATGCGACAACGTCGTTGGTTGGAATTACTAAGTGATTATGACTGCGACATTCGTTATCACCCAGGGAAAGCAAACGTAGTAGCCGACGCCCTAAGCCGAAAGGAACGGGTTAAACCACTACGAGTCCGAGCCTTAGTTTTAACCATAAATTCAAACTTTCCTACCCAAATCCTTCACGCTCAAGCAGAGGCGGTGAAACAAGAAGATATCCAAAAGGAAAGGTTGGATGGCATGATGCAAAAGAAATTCGAAACCCGTTCAGATGGAACTCTATGCTTCCAAGGTCGAAGTTGGTTACCACTTTATGGTGGCTTACGAGACTTGATCATGCATGAATCACACAAATCTAAATACTCCATACATCCAGGATCTGATAAAATGTATCATGATCTTAAGTTACTTTATTGGTGGCCGAACATGAAAGCCGACATTGCAACATATGTTAGCAAGTGTCTTACCTGCTCCAGAGTAAAAGCCGAACACCAAAAACCATCCGGTCCATTGCAACAACCAGAAATTCCTACTTGGAAATGGGAAAGAATTACTATGGACTTCATTACCAAACTCCCAAGGACATCAAGCGGTTATGACTCCATCTGGGTCATAGTTGATCGTCTCACAAAATCAGCACACTTTATACCAATCAAAGAGACTTACAAAATGGAACAACTAACCCGACTGTACGTCAAAGAAATAGTCTCAAGACATGGTGCACCGATATCCATCATATCCGACAGAGATGGTAGATTTACTTCCAATTTCTGGCAGTCACTCCAAGACGCCTTTGGAACAAATCTAGACATGAGTACAGCATATCACCCTCAGACCGATGGTCAGAGTGAACGAACCATCCAAACTCTTGAAGACATGCTTCGAGCATGTATAATAGATTTTGGAAAAGGATGGGATACTCATTTACCATTAGTCGAATTTTCCTACAACAACAGCTATCATACAAGTATTAAAGCAGCTCCATTTGAAGCACTTTACGGTCGAAGTGTCGTTCACCTGCTTGTTGGGCTGAAGTGGGAGAAGTTCAACTCACTGGACCAGAACTTATCCGTGAAACAACGGATAAGATTGTACAAATCAGAAGTCGATTACAAGCCGCAAGAGATCGACAGAAAAGTTATGCCGACACACGACGCAGACCCCTAGAATTCCAAGTCGGAGATAGGGTTATGCTAAAGGTATCGCCTTGGAAGGGCTTGATACGATTCGGTAAACGAGGAAAACTAAACCCAAGATACATCGGACCATTCAAAATCTTAGCCAGGGTTGGCCCTGTGGCGTACAAACTTGAGCTTCCGTCAGAACTCAGTAGTGTACACCCCACTTTCCATGTATCTAACCTAAAGAAATACTTATCGGATGAATCACTTATGATTCCACTCGATGAAATTCAACTCAATGACGATCTTCAATTTGTTGAGGAACCCGTAGAAATCATGGACCGAGAGGTCAAACAACTCAAACAAAGCCGTATTCCAATTGTTAAAGTTCGTTGGAACTCACGACGTGGTCCTGAGTATACATGGGAACGAGAGGACCAGATACGAAAGAAATACCCACACCTTTTTACCAACGAAGCTTCTACCTCCAACGCTAATTGATCTCCGGGACGGAGCTCTCATATGGGGTGGAGACTGTAACAATTCGCAATTTCAGGTTAATTTCTATTTTCGAAAAATTTTACTATTCATTTTTACTATTCATTTCTTTCTGAATTTTTCCCGAAAGTTGATTTTTATTTCATATTCTCGAGTGATAAATCATTTCCATGACAAATTAAATGTTTGACATTCGTCAGATCATTTTCGTGAAAGTTATTAAGGAATTACACGACATTATACGTTTTAGGGTAAAACGGCAATCAGAAATTCTACGCACAACGAAATTTGATCCCGTCAGGTGACCCCACATCAGAAAAATGTTTAACACATTCATGATTTATTTGAGAATAAATCATAACTGAGAAAAATCATGGCCCAAATAAACTTCGGCCGTGAAAAACTGGAATTTTCAGTTTTACGCGTTTTTACTCAGCCGTAACCCTAGCCTTTACCTGCACCGCATTTCTAAGATGATTTGAGCTTTCAACTTATTTAAATAAGTCAACATATTTTTCCCTCCTCCATTGACTAAAAATCATTCCTTGATTTTATAAATCATTCCTTGATTTTTAGGCTTCCGGTTTGATGTCTAAAAGACATTTAAGACCAACCGACACCAGACTGAGCCCAGTCTAGACGTTATAAATCATTTTAAATCATTTTTAGCATATTAGAAAAGTAACATATTACTTTTCTCAGTTTTACGCAATATTCGTACATTTTACGTATTACGCGTTTTAGACTCGTGTTTCTAGCTTTTAGCAGGTTTTACCACCCAAATGGAACTTATCACCCATTTTATATTTTATTATGGGACTTATGAACATTTCTAACAATACTTTAAAGTTTCATAATTTTACGACACCCGGTTTTACGTTTTGAGGCCTAAACATTTACGGTTGGCATTTCCCGGAGTCAAAATGCATCTATTAACCAAGGATAATACCAAGCCAAGCCACCTCCCCTCCTTATCTTTTTGGAACCGCCACAAGGGGGGGAGTCACACCCTTGGTGGCTTGATCTCATGGCTAGTTGTCTTGAGATGGTTACATGTGGATTTTTGACAAAATATCTCATGAAATCTAACCTCCTCAAAGTCATATATATACCCCCCTCTCCCCCCATATGGCTGGCCATCCCAACACACCTAAACCTCTCACACTTAGCTTATTTCTTCTAATTTGTTGCAAGGTTCAAGAGTTAGTTCAAGATAGAAACCCTAGATAGCTTATTTTTCACCAAAAATCTTCCAAACCCTAACATACTTGGTGTTTTCTCTTGAGTTTAAATCCACTCAATACACCTCAACTTTCATTACATATCTTTCAAGAATACCAAGGGTAGAAAGGTTGCTTGAAGTGAAAAAGGGTTGAAGCTTGTCTATCAAAGTCCATTTCCTTACTAGTTACTCCTTTCTTTAATTAGAAAGCCTAAAGTTGTAAGCCTAAACCTACCATGCTTCTTGTTTATTTATCATATCCATCTCATTTACATGTTATCTTTGCTATATTATGTGTTGTAATTAGGTCCATGATGTATCATGATGAGTAAAAGATGTTGTTGTAATGAATTATTGAAACAAGTTACTAAAACAAGCAAACTAGTGAATATCTTGGTATAACCTGATCAAAATGGTAAAAATTTTATATTGGATTATTACATATTACAGTAGAGGACTTAACAAGAAAACCATAGCAATTTGAACCACCTAAAAAGAGTAAACGAGTCAAAAGTTATGGCGATTTGAAGTTACCAAAGATTTCCGGCAAAACTGCCTAAAAGTTTCTGTGACAGAACCTAAAACACGCAAAAAGAGGCCTTTCTATTCCGATTCATGAAAAAGTTAAAACACGAAAGTTGTCCGGAATCACGTTTTCCTTCAGGAACAAAGAGGCTCAAGCCTTGAAAACGCCTTCTGAGTGAGATATTTCTCAGTTTCTTAACAGCTATTTACATATTTTAAGTCACTAAGTTATTGTCATACTTTCAAAGGAATAAAAGGTATTATGACCTATAACCAAGACCCCCACCATGGCTAGAGCCAAGGTTGTGTAACATGACCTTGGAACAAGGACCAAAGGTCATGGCTAGGCCATGACGAAATGACCAAACCAACTTACAATGGCGTAAACATGAAACAATGAAATTGGCGATAACATGAACAAGCAATTTGTATCTACTTCATCTAAAAGGAAACCATGAGATTTTACCAAGACAAATGGTCATACAAAACTTATGAATCAAACCCTAATAACAATCTTCATGTACCATAAACTTTCCTAAGTTTATCCAAATATCGGACATGTAACATTTTCGGATCAAAACTTATATCTATATACTTTATCAACTACTACAATAGTAGGGAGCTTCATGTGAGGAGTTAATTATGTAAGCCGTCGAGATGAGTTGTGGATTTACGAGTTAAAGTGTCCTGGCTCCTCGAACGCTTACTAACATGACTTCTGAAATATGTTAGCCCGAACGGTAGTAAACGATATACCAAAACATACATGTTCATAAATCTTTCTTTCCAAGACTTACAAATATACATCATACCACATCATGGACTATAATGCAAGATATATATATTGGCACTCCGTTATATTCTCTACACAAATCCTAAGTCGCAACATTCTATTATAGGTTGCTCGTAGAAACCTACACGATCCAACCATCACCTTCGTTACTTGCTATCTTGTTTAAGGTGAGTTCATAGCCCCACTTTACATTACTTCAATGTTTTATAAACCCTTGGGGGGAATACATGCTACTTTTAAACCGAACACAATGCTTTGAAACTGTATGCTGCCTGATTGTTTTATTATTACTAAGTACCTACCTTGCCAATCCTAGGCCCCATCATGAACCATTTAATCACTAGTATTAGTGAGCGCGAGTATTGTGAATAGGCCTATTGGGATTGACGAATCCCATTTGTTTGAGCAGATTAGTTCAACAAATGCACTATATTTGAACATTTAAGTATGACGGCAAAGTACTTACCGGGGCAACATAACCGCCGATTGATATTGGTACCCGTTAACGTCTTGGTTGCATGAGCTTAGTACATAATAATAACTGTTTTGTTTTCTAACATGAGTATGAGTCTAATTAACTCATTACTACCAACATATTGTGTTCAACCGTTAAACAAACTCTATGAATATCACTCAACCTTTGTGTTGACCTCTTAAGCATGTATTTCAGGTCCATGATAATCAAGAATGGAGCGGGAAGGGCACGTACCGAAGGAAGAAGGCTATAAACTATTATGTCATTCGATAAAAACATCATAGACTTTATATTGATGTGTTTTGAAACAATGGATCATTTTGGGACCTTACTATGTAAACTTTGATACATTTGAATAATATGAATGACAACTCTTTTTATTACGATTCGTTTAGAGATCGTTTTCTATTATTATGACTGTTGTGCCGTCGAGTAACACCCAGTTTGAATTCCGCTGCATCATGAATTGGGGGTGTTACAATGTCGGCCCGAACGGTAGTAAGAGATATACAACTTATACATGTTTCATAAACCATTTATATTCAAAGACTTACGCTATATACTAAGTACTACATCATGAACATTATGCAAGACATATATAGGCAATTCTTCGTATTCTTAGACGTTACTCCAAACCTAAGTCGCAACGTTCTATTATAGGCTGCTCTTAGAGACTTTCGCGATTTGACTACCACTTTCATTTCTCATTACATAAGCTTAAGGTGAGTCATAGCCCCTACTCTTTTCGTACTTGTTTTAACTCTTTGGGGGGGATACATGCACAACTACTTGCTTACTTGTACAAATACTTGATCGCATTATACTTGATTGTTCTATACTTGATTGTCTTATACTTGATCGCATTATACTTGATTTCATACATACATGATTGTGTTATACTTAACTGCGTTATACTTGATTGTGTTACTGCCAGTGGCTCCAGATTAAGTTGTTGGATGACCATTGAGACTTCCGATGGCTCCAAATTAAGACCTTGGATGACCATTGAGGCTATTGATACATCCTAACATTTGCGAATGTTGGATACATCATAAACGTGAGGTCTTCGGAGATGAAGAGTAGACTCACGACTAATTGCTTAATTGTTTTGATGAACTTATACATGTCTTAATCATATTATATTGTAGCAGTGGGTTGTGAACACACAGGTTACAAGTCTCTTATGGCGGGACTTGTAACTGAGTGGATTCACGATGCCTTTGCTGTGTGAACATTCTTTTAAGGCTTTTCAACTGTTTTAAGACAAACTCTATGAACTCACCAACCATTGTGTTGACACTTTAGCATGTTTATATCAGGTTAGTAAGGCGATAGCTAGTGCGTGGAACTTAGAGTCAAGCTGCATATTCTGAAGACTTACGCTTTTATCATTTACCATTCAAAACTTTGTATACATTTATGTATCATACTTTGGAATCTCAAGTTTGTAACTCGGAATTTATTAATCGAATGGTAACTTTTCAAAACGTCTCATTTAGAGTTCGTTTTCTATACCTTGTACTTTGTATTATGAAGTAGCACCCCTATGACACAGTCTTCCGCTGCGGTATTTTGGGGGTGTTACAGATTGGTATCAGAGCCTTGGTTATAGAGAACTAGGTTGCATTTAGTGCCTAGACTATAACTGCTATATACGTTGGGACCTTCCTCTTTATTTGCCTTACACACACTACATACACATACGCTTTTTGGTAGTTGTTGGTTTAGTTCCACGCTGTTAGATGATGTGACTTTAGTATTATAAGGAGCCCCAGAGATTAGTCGAGTCATTAAAAACATGGAGCTCAGCAATAACTAATTAGTTAACTTGATCTTGTGACAGTTCTTGTTTGATGAGACACAAGATTTGAGTTAAATAATATTATTGCTTAGCTTTAGGGAATTGATGGCTTGATTATCTTACTATCGGCCTCAGAAGGCGGATTTTGTGTCGGAAATTCTTAAGTAGGATGTTTTAGAATCTCCTTATTTAAATGGATTGGGACGCCTCTTCAGTTAAATAAAGAAATTGTAAATCACCGAACCATGAGTTTATGATCCCTTACTTACATAAATTTGGACGCTTCTTTATGTAAGTAAAGAGTTATAAATAAGTGGGCTTATTCACATCCGATACAACTCCTTAACCAGAACCTTAGACGAATCAGAGTGAACACCACTATTTTAGAGATCCTGAAATCCCGAATTCTTTTAGACACATCATAAGTAGTTAACATCAACTGAACTTCGGGACGAAGTTCTCCTTAAGGGGTAGAGACTGTAACAATTCGCAATTTCAGGTTAACTTTTATTCCCGAAAATTTTACTATTCACTTTTTACTATTCACTTTTCACTATTCATCTCAAAAAATTTTATTTCATATTCTCGTAAGTTAAAATATTTTAACGATAATCCGAGAGTTTGACGCTCGTCGGATCATTTCTGCAAAAATCACAAAGCCGTGTCCGAGATTTACTTTTAGGTTTAAACGTCCTTCTAGCATCCCGATATGTCCATAAAACATTATAAACAATAGAAATATGATTTTCTCTCATTTTAGGACAATTCCAAAAGTTTCGGAATTTTACGTTTTTCAGTTCAGCGTTTTACGCGAATTGCGCGTTTTAGACCCGTGTTTCCAGTTTTTAGCAGGGTTTTCGCACCCGATAGAACCTACCACTCATTTTATATTTTATTATGGACTATATTGACATGTTTAACCATATTTATAAGTTTCATATTTTTAGGATACCCGGTTTTACGTTTCGTGACTTAACAACTTACGGTTAGCGATTAACGGGACCAAAACTCACTACGTAACTTATATAAGGCCAAGATTCATCCACCTAGTCCCTTCCCATTATCCATGAACGTGTATATGGTGGCCTTGGTGGCTTGATAATAAGCCTAGGAAAGTATGTGGTCTAAGAACAACCAAGTATGCATAGATGTGTTTAGTTTTTAACCATTAGTTCATTATACTTCATGTGTTCCAATTTTAACCACAAGTAAGTACTAGCTAACCTCCTCACTTGCACTATAAAAGGAAACTCATCTCTTCATTCTTTTCATCACCATTTAAAACTTCCCAACATAATTCCATAGCTTCATCATCTTTGATCTTCAAGTTACAAATTACATACCAAAGTTCAAGGTCTTAGTATTCTCTACCTAGTTCTTAAGTTTGTTTGGTGATTCCATGGTTGAATTAGGAGCTACACAAGGTTACTAGGGCTGAAGTTAAATGATTTTCACAAGGGTTATATCAAGGCTAGCAAGGGTTACAAGAGTTATGGTGAAGGGTTTACAAGCTTAGGTTTAGTGTCCTAGTTCTATACTTGACTTCCTTTCTTTAGAAAGCCAAAAGTTGTAAGCAAACCCTTATACACTTTCTTGCTCAATATCATTTCATGCTTATTATGTTTCTTTCATGCTATATATGGTCTTTGTATTGTGTTCATGATGTTTAAAAATGGATAAAACAAGTATTGGTATACATATGTCAACTTATGACAAGTAAACAAGCAAACTAGTGATTTTTATGAAAAACCATGACCACAATAGTATAACTTTGATATTTGACACTTACTTACTGTTAAAGAGGACTTAACAAGGAAAACATAGCAATTTGAATCACCCAAAACGAGTACACGAGTCAAAAGTTATGACCATTTGAAGTTAGCGAAACCAAAACGGCAAAACTGCCTAAATAGCATTCTGATCAAATTATGAATTTGAAAGTCCCACTTCTGGTCCGATTCATCAAAAAGTTAAAACACGAAAGTTGTCCGGAACGATGTTTTCGTTCAGGAACAAAGAAGCTCGAGCCCTGAAAATGCTTTCTGAGTGATAATTTTCTTCAAATTCTTAACAGCCCGTTTTAAGTACCAAGTCACTATATAATAGTTATGTTTTACTAAGACCAAGAGGTCTAATGACCTAAAGCCAAGACCACAACCATGGCTAAAGCCAAGGTTGAGTCTTAAGACCATGGTAACAATGACCAAGGTCACGGCAAAGCCACGGCTAAAGACCATGTAACTTTTAAAGATCAAAACTTATATATATGTTATCAAATACTACAATAGTAGGGAGCCTCATGTGAGGAGTTCATTAAGTAAGCCGTCGAGATGAGTTGTGGATTTACGAATTAAAGTGTCCTGGCTCCTCGAACGTTTACTCCATGACTTCTGAATTATGTCGGCCCGAACGGTAGTAAGAGATATACAACTTATACATGTTTCATAAACCATTTATATTCAAAGACTTGCGCTATATACTAAGTACTACATCATGAACATTATGCAAGACATATATAGGCAATTCTTCGTATTCTTAGACGTTACTCCAAACCTAAGTCGCAACGTTCTATTATAGGCTGCTCTTAGAGACTTTCGCGATTTGACTACCACTTTCATTTCTCATTACATAAGCTTAAGGTGAGTCATAGCCCCTACTCTTTTCGTACTTGTTTTAACTCTTTGGGGGGGATACATGCACAACTACTTGCTTACTTGTACAAATACTTGATCGCATTATACTTGATTGTTCTATACTTGATTGTCTTATACTTGATCGCATTATACTTGATTTCATACATACATGATTGTGTTATACTTAACTGCGTTATACTTGATTGTGTTACTGCCAGTGGCTCCAGATTAAGTTGTTGGATGACCATTGAGACTTCCGGTGGCTCCAAATTAAGACCTTGGATGACCATTGAGGCTATTGATACATCCTAATATTTGCGAATGTTGGATACATCATAAACGTGAGGTCTTCGGAGATGAAGAGTAGACTCACGACTAATTGCTTAATTGTTTTGATGAACTTATACATGTCTTAATCATATTATATTGTAGCAGTGGGTTGTGAACACACAGGTTACAAGTCTCTTATGGCGGGACTTGTAACTGAGTGGATTCACGATGCCTTTGCTGTGTGAACATTCTTTTAAGGCTTTTCAATTGTTTTAAGACAAACTCTATGAACTCACCAACCATTGTGTTGACACTTTAGCATGTTTATCTCAGGTTAGTAAGGCGATAGCTAGTGCGTGGAACTTAGAGTCAAGCTGCATATTCTGAAGACTTACGCTTTTATCATTTACCATTCAAAACTTTGTATACATTTATGTATCATACTTTGGAATCTCAAGTTTGTAACTCGGAATTTATTAATCGAATGGTAACTTTTCAAAACGTCTCATTTAGAGTTCGTTTTCTATACCTTGTACTTTGTATTATGAAGTAGCACCCCTATGACACAGTCTTCCGCTGCGGTATTTTGGGGGTGTTACAGATTGGTATCAGAGCCTTGGTTATAGAGAACTAGGTTGCATTTAGTGCCTAGACTATAACTGCTATATACGTTGGGACCTTCCTCTTTATTTGCCTTACACACACTACATACACATACGCTTTTTGGTAGTTGTTGGTTTAGTTCCACGCTGTTAGATGATGTGACTTTAGTATTATAAGGAGCCCCAGAGATTAGTCGAGTCATTAAAAACATGGAGCTCAGCAATAACTAATTAGTTAACTTGATCTTGTGACAGTTCTTGTTTGATGAGACACAAGATTTGAGTTAAATAATATTATTGCTTAGCTTTAGGGAATTGATGGCTTGATTATCTTACTATCGGCCTCAGAAGGCGGATTTTGTGTCGGAAATTCTTAAGTAGGATGTTTTAGAATCTCCTTATTTAAATGGATTGGGACGCCTCTTCAGTTAAATAAAGAAATTGTAAATCACCGAACCATGAGTTTATGATCCCTTACTTACATAAATTTGGACGCTTCTTTATGTAAGTAAAGAGTTATAAATAAGTGGGCTTATTCACATCCGATACAACTCCTTAACCAGAACCTTAGACGAATCAGAGTGAACACCACTATTTTAGAGATCCTGAAATCCCGAATTCTTTTAGACACATCATAAGTAGTTAACATCAACTGAACTTCGGGACGAAGTTCTCCTTAAGGGGTAGAGACTGTAACAATTCGCAATTTCAGGTTAACTTTTATTCCCGAAAATTTTACTATTCACTTTTTACTATTCACTTTTCACTATTCATCTCAAAAAATTTTATTTCATATTCTCGTAAGTTAAAATATTTTAACGATAATCCGAGAGTTTGACGCTCGTCGGATCATTTCTGCAAAAATCACAAAGCCGTGTCCGAGATTTACTTTTAGGTTTAAACGTCCTTCTAGCATCCCGATATGTCCATAAAACATTATAAACAATAGAAATATGATTTTCTCTCATTTTAGGACAATTCCAAAAGTTTCGGAATTTTACGTTTTTCAGTTCAGCGTTTTACGCGAATTGCGCGTTTTAGACCCGTGTTTCCAGTTTTTAGCAGGGTTTTCGCACCCGATAGAACCTACCACTCATTTTATATTTTATTATGGACTATATTGACATGTTTAACCATATTTATAAGTTTCATATTTTTAGGATACCCGGTTTTACGTTTCGTGACTTAACAACTTACGGTTAGCGATTAACGGGACCAAAACTCACTACGTAACTTATATAAGGCCAAGATTCATCCACCTAGTCCCTTCCCATTATCCATGAACGTGTATATGGTGGCCTTGGTGGCTTGATAATAAGCCTAGGAAAGTATGTGGTCTAAGAACAACCAAGTATGCATAGATGTGTTTAGTTTTTAACCATTAGTTCATTATACTTCATGTGTTCCAATTTTAACCACAAGTAAGTACTAGCTAACCTCCTCACTTGCACTATAAAAGGAAACTCATCTCTTCATTCTTTTCATCACCATTTAAAACTTCCCAACATAATTCCATAGCTTCATCATCTTTGATCTTCAAGTTACAAATTACATACCAAAGTTCAAGGTCTTAGTATTCTCTACCTAGTTCTTAAGTTTGTTTGGTGATTCCATGGTTGAATTAGGAGCTACACAAGGTTACTAGGGCTGAAGTTAAATGATTTTCACAAGGGTTATATCAAGGCTAGCAAGGGTTACAAGAGTTATGGTGAAGGGTTTACAAGCTTAGGTTTAGTGTCCTAGTTCTATACTTGACTTCCTTTCTTTAGAAAGCCAAAAGTTGTAAGCAAACCCTTATACACTTTCTTGCTCAATATCATTTCATGCTTATTATGTTTCTTTCATGCTATATATGGTCTTTGTATTGTGTTCATGATGTTTAAAAATTGATAAAACAAGTATTGGTATACATATGTCAACTTATGACAAGTAAACAAGCAAACTAGTGATTTTTATGAAAAACCACGACCACAATAGTATAACTTTGATATTTGACACTTACTTACTGTTAAAGAGGACTTAACAAGGAAAACATAGCAATTTGAATCACCCAAAACGAGTACACGAGTCAAAAGTTATGACCATTTGAAGTTAGCGAAACCAAAACGGCAAAACTGCCTAAATAGCATTCTGATCAAATTATGAATTTGAAAGTCCCACTTCTGGTCCGATTCATCAAAAAGTTAAAACACGAAAGTTGTCCGGAACGATGTTTTCGTTCAGGAACAAAGAAGCTCGAGCCCTGAAAATGCTTTCTGAGTGATAATTTTCTTCAAATTCTTAACAGCCCGTTTTAAGTACCAAGTCACTATATAATAGTTATGTTTTACTAAGACCAAGAGGTCTAATGACCTAAAGCCAAGACCACAACCATGGCTAAAGCCAAGGTTGAGTCTTAAGACCATGGAAACAATGACCAAGGTCACGGCAAAGCCACGGCTAAAGACCATGTAACTTTTAAAGATCAAAACTTATATATATGTTATCAAATACTACAATAGTAGGGAGCCTCATGTGAGGAGTTCATTAAGTAAGCCGTCGAGATGAGTTGTGGATTTACGAATTAAAGTGTCCTGGCTCCTCGAATGTTTACTCCATGACTTCTGAATTATGTCGGCCCGAACGGTAGTAAGAGATATACAACTTATACATGTTTCATAAACCATTTATATTCAAAGACTTGCGCTATATACTAAGTACTACATCATGAACATTATGCAAGACATATATAGGCAATTCTTCGTATTCTTAGACGTTACTCCAAACCTAAGTCGCAACGTTCTATTATAGGCTGCTCTTAGAGACTTTCGCGATTTGACTACCACTTTCATTTCTCATTACATAAGCTTAAGGTGAGTCATAGCCCCTACTCTTTTCGTACTTGTTTTAACTCTTTGGGGGGATACATGCACAACTACTTGCTTACTTGTACAAATACTTGATCGCATTATACTTGATTGTTCTATACTTGATTGTCTTATACTTGATCGCATTATACTTGATTTCATACATACATGATTGTGTTATACTTAACTGCGTTATACTTGATTGTGTTACTGCCAGTGGCTCCAGATTAAGTTGTTGGATGACCATTGAGACTTCCGGTGGCTCCAAATTAAGACCTTGGATGACCATTGAGGCTATTGATACATCCTAACATTTGCGAATGTTGGATACATCATAAACGTGAGGTCTTCGGAGATGAAGAGTAGACTCACGACTAATTGCTTAATTGTTTTGATGAACTTATACATGTCTTAATCATATTATATTGTAGTAGTGGGTTGTGAACACACAGGTTACAAGTCTCTTATGGCGGGACTTGTAACTGAGTGGATTCACGATGCCTTTGCTGTGTGAACATTCTTTTAAGGCTTTTCAACTGTTTTAAGACAAACTCTATGAACTCACCAACCATTGTGTTGACACTTTAGCATGTTTATCTCAGGTTAGTAAGGCGATAGCTAGTGCGTGGAACTTAGAGTCAAGCTGCATAATCTGAAGACTTACGCTTTTATCATTTACCATTCTAAACTTTGTATACATTTATGTATCATACTTTGGAATCTCAAGTTTGTAACTCGGAATTTATTAATCGAATGGTAACTTTTCAAAACGTCTCATTTAGAGTTCGTTTTCTATACCTTGTACTTTGTATTATGAAGTAGCACCCCTATGACACAGTCTTCCGCTGCGGTATTTTGGGGGTGTTACAGCGTCAAGACTCTCCACATGACGGCGTCAAGAGTTACAAAAGAGGTGGATGTGGAAAATACACGTGACGATCCAGAGTGTTTTTAATCATAGGAGATGACGGCGTCACCCAAGGCCATCATGGTCCAAACATTAGTGATGGCCCAGAGCATTTTTACAAAGTTAGGCTAGATTTCTCTTGTGTTTGCTTAGATGTAGTGAAACCTAGATGTTAATTGTGGGTTAATTGTTTGTTTATAATTGTTACGGATGATTGTATTCGATGTTAGGCTTAAGAAAACTGGCAGACTTCCATTGCTAACTTGCTTGAATGTCTTAAGAAACATGATCGGAGGTGTACTACGATTTTTGGTTGTATTTACAGCGTAGGAGAATTCTAATGATCCCATGTTAGGAGCTTCTAACAGCTCGACATAGGAGTGAAGTAGGATCCTATAGAGTTATGAAATATTGTACACGGCCCTACGACTAGTATTAAGGAATATGACCCGTCATCCATGCGATTGTAACAAGCTATCAACCTGTAAAAGATATCTAGGGAGTAGTGAAATCTAAGTAACACAATTTTCCTCATTATTGTTTCCACCACATTAGTATAATAGTTTTATTTTCATTTCTTTTATTTTATTTTGATTGTATCTTTAGATTAATTGGGTTAGTTGGCTAGCAACTAATTCAGCCCACTCTTCCAAAACCTGAGTGTTGATATAAATAATGCCTAAAAACATTATTAACATATATCGATATCTCTATGTTTCGATAATCACAAAACGTAAACTCATTGAACTACAAATTATGACGTAAACAAGTATTTAGTCGTAAATATTTGCTTTAGCATCCATATCACTTAAGGTATGAATAAACAAAGTGTCTAATGCATTTTATGATCAAAGGAATTTTTATTTTTACAAACCTTACATTTGATTAAAGTATGACAAACATTTTTAAACTTATACAAAATATTTTTGTATTTATAAGAAATGTTTTATTCAAAATAAATATTTTGAATTCAAATTTCAACCCAAAAAATGGCTACATTCTTCAGGAAAAACCTCCCCCACAAAAAGACAAAAAATCTGAAGAAAAAATATTTTTTTTCATAGGCTGCCCCCTTAATTATACTAGGCGGTCCCCTTAATTATTAAGGGGACCGGCACCCAATTAAGGGGACCGGCCACGCGCCCAAACAGTATTTTTCTCCCTATAAATACTGGTTCATCCAACAGAATTTTCTTACCTTTTGCACTCCAAAACTTTCTGTTCTAGATCCACATTTCCTTTCTCTTAATCCTTTGATCATAAGTACATAATTCTTTGTTTCAAAGTGATTCAAACATCATTCTCTCAAGTGCAAGAGAAGAATACTTCTATCCCCCAAGACAAGAAGTATTACAACTTGTTGTGACCTCCACATTCAAGTTGTTGGTACATCATCAAGATTATTTACATCATTCTTTGTGAAGATTGTTGTGTATATTTGATTGTAGATTGTTGTGCTAGATATATAGATTGTGTGATTAGTTAGTTGCTTGGTGTGAAGAAGAAAAGTTAGGAATTAGATTGTAGTGAAGAAGCTAGGTGTGGAGTAGTTAGTTGTGAAGTGAATTGGTGTGAAAAAGATAGGAGTGGAGTAGTTAGTTGTGAAGTAGATTAGCTTGAAGAAGTTGTGTAGAAGTTGTGACTTAGTTGTGAAGAAGTTGTGGTGTGTAAAGTGGTGTGTAAATTGGTGTGTAAGGTTTTCTATGCCATAAGGGAGCTTGTTGACATAGTGAAGAAAACTCTCGAGAAGGTGACTCGAGGAGTGGAGTAGGGCAAGGAAGGTGTCTTTATAGCCGAACCACTATAAATCCTTTGTCTCGCGGTTAGATCTTTCCATATCTTACCTATTATCTTGCTTATATCGTTATTACTTTTGTAGACGTAGACGTATATATATATTTGCTCATATAGTGCTAGTATTGATTTTACTTAAAGATCAAACGAAAGATTCATTCACAAAACATAGTTTTTACAATCAAACTAAAAAGGTAACATACATATAATTGATCATTTCGATCAAGTAAAGTTTTCATACAAAATATAACTAAGGATTATAAAATAAACGATTACTTACTTATCTCTCGTATATAGCTATAATTGTTTCTAATTGTGCATGTGTTGATTTCACATACTTAGCTTATATTATTATTGTTCATACTTAGATATAGTTGTTCATATTGTTCAAGATTTGAGTTCACATAAGATTGAATCAAAGTTTTAAAAGCAAACAAGGTTTTAAAACTAAACTAAGTTTTCATAATAAAATTAAAAAGACGTAAAACTATTCAACCCCCCCTTCTAGTTTTCCACAATTGGTATCAGAAGCCACGTCTAGCAAGATTTTTAAAATATATTGTATTTTAAAACTTGTAACGATCTATGGAAACTGAAAAATATTTAGAAGGGCAATCTATGCAAAGACCACCATTATTTGAAAGTGATGGTTTTCTTTATTGGAAAAATATATTCGAAACTTATGTGAAATCAAAAGATCTTGATCTTTGGCATGTTATTACCTTTGGTGATTTTCCTCCTATTCAATATAATTTTGAAACTAAAAAGGATGAAATTGTATCTTTTGAAAAACAAAATGATGATTTGAAAAAGAAACTATCAAAAAATAATGAGGCTAAAATGGTTATTTATAATGCGTTACCACGCAAAGAATATGAAAGAATTTTTATGTGTAAAACCGCAAAAGAAATTTGGGATTCTTTACAAATCACTCACCAAGGTAATAGTCAAGTTAAAGATAACAAAATAGATCTTCTTGTTCAACAATATGGACAATTTACGATTCCGGAGGAGGAATCAATCGATAATGCTTTTGCTAGGTTAACACTATCATCACAAGTTTAAAAGCACTTGATGAGAATTTTTCTTGTAAGAATTTTGTTAGGAAATTTCTTAGGGCTCTTCATCCAAAATGGCGAGCTAAAGTTACGGCGATTGAAGAATCGAAGAACTTGTCAACTCTTCAACTTGATGAGTTGATCGGCAACCTGAAAGTCTACGAAGCAATAATAATGAAAGACTCCGAGATTGTCAATGGAAAAAGAGAGCAAAGCAAGTCAATTGCGTTGAAAGCTAGGAAGGAATCTAGTAACGAGGATAGCTCAACCTCCGAAAGTGATGACGAAGAATATACGATGGCCATAAGAGACTTCAAGAAATTCTTCAAAAAGCGAGGAAGATTCGTTAGACAACCGCATGATGAAAGGAAAGCAAACCAAAGAAATAAAGATGACAAAAATGGCAAAAGTGATAGGAAGTGCTTCAAATGTGGTGATCCAAATCATCTCATCGGAAAATGTCCAATGATGTCAAGAAATCAAAATCAAAAGGCGTCTGTTGGAGGAGCTTGGAGTAATAGCGACGACGATGAGAAAGAAATCACAAATGAGGAGAAATGTCTTATGGCTAAGACATCAAGCGAGGTACGTTCCAAAACCGAATACTTAAGTGACGAAAATTTATCATTAGACGAAAAAGACCTAGATAGTGAATATAATAGGTTATGCAAATTAGGTCAAAAGGTTATAGCTAAAAATAAGTCACTAAAACATATTAATAATCAATTAGAAAATGAAGTACTTGAATTAAAAATTAGACTACAACATTTGGAAAAAGGAAAAGGAGTTTTTATAGAATGTAAAACATGCATAGAGGTTAATAATGAAAACGAAAAACTTAAAGATGAAATTTTCAAACTTGACAAGTTTAAAAAATAGTTGTAACCAACTTAAGAAAATAATAAGTGTTCAAGAAACTTCGGGAGATAAAACCGGTCTAGGATTAACCTCAACTAATGTTCCAACTAGTGAAAATAAAAGTATAAAGTTTGAATGTGAATCTAGTAAACAAAAATCATTAGAATCAAAACCTAAGTATATGCTTACAAAAGATAGAAAAATACCCATTGCGAATGATGAAAAAGTAAAAACTTTTTATAAACCATCCTTAAAGACCGAAGTAGGATCCTCTAAATTTAAATTAAGATCTAAAACTCCACCACCGAGAAAACCAAATAATCTTCATACTCGATCTAAAACACCTAAACCTAGAAGAAAACAAAATAAACCAAACTACAATAATACTAGTCAACAAATGTGGAATTATCAACCAAGTTACAATCCTTGGGGAATACTACCACCATACATGCATCCTAGCCAAATGTTGAATATGTTTGGACCAAACAACTTTGGACCAATGAAACAATGGGAACCAAGTGGCTAAGCTGTCAATCTTGGAAGAAGTTGGAATATCATCTACAAATGACTTTTATAAGTCAACATGGTCACTTGAAGTGCTTGAAGATATTCCATTGAAGACTAAAAGGTACGCGTTTCTTTTAAGTTCATCGCTATAATTTGCATGCTTAGATATATGATTAGTTAGATTAATGCTTAGCTATACATATATGTGTACATAATAGCTTATATTCTTATAACCTAGAAACATCATTGGTTGACTCTCCTAGGAATAAGATAAAATTGTTCATTGCCGAACGAAATAGAAAATGGAAATCTTCTATATCCACTATTAGCAAACTCATGGTGATGAAGTGAAATGAGTTAAGTGGATCAATCGTTAATATAGAAGTAGGATTAGATCCCTCACGTAAGAAAACTATGGATGAAACAAGCTCTCGTAGACTATGGCATTAAGTTAAATAAGCGTGCGAAAACAATGGAACTATAGATGTTAGGTTATACCCTATTCAACACTCTCGCATCTAACATATAAATTATCGTCTTCATTTCCTTAGGATCATAGGATATGTAGAAACGATAGCATGAGATAATAATAGGCTTAACCAATCCTCTTGAGCATGAGATCTTTAATAAACATTTTTTTTTATTTATGATATTTGTTGTCAAAAATCTAATATCTCTAAAAATACGCAAAAACCTCACATTTTGGAAAATAGTTTTTCAAATAACTATCCCACTTTTAAATAACATGTTTTCACTATCAATATCTACAATTTTGTTTTGATCAAAACTAAAGATTGGGAAAATATTCTTTACCATTCATTCACACATTTTGAAGTAAAAACCCAATCTATTTTATTCAAATAACTCTCACATCTAAGTGAAAACTTACTTTCAAACATTGTTGAATAATGCTAAAAATGTCTCTTTTAAAATCATGCATGGTGATCTCATATTTGTCATCTATATTTATATAAATGACACTTATAAGTGAACTAAATCAAATCAAGAGGACCATGGTTTGTTCATTAAGACTTTGTTTGTAACAAGTCTAGAAATCTATGCTGTCACACCCCCAATTTACCTGACTTGCAGCGGAATGGAATACCTGGGGGTGTCTGTCATAGCACCACAGTTACAGTTACATTGAACGACCTAAAGTGTCGTTTGGAAAATACTGCATTTGATCATTGAAATAATTCAGAGTTTACAAAATGAGGTCCCCAAAATGTGTTGCATGTTTATGAAAAACAAGTCGTACTAGATCAAATGTTTACATAAGTGCATGAAATAATGATGAGACGCGTCGACTCCGCGACTCCATGAAGGTCCAAATGCATGTCACATGAGCTACCTTAATAACCTGAAATACATTGCTAAAACGTCAACACGAATGTTGGTGAATTCCATAGGTTTGTAAAATGTAATGATGTACGGCCACCACAAGTAAAAATGCAAGATAAAAATCTCGTGAAAATTGTACAATAGCCTTAAGCTCATGACACCGAAGCTATGACTGATGAAACTGTAAGCCCCTCCCGAATGTTCTGCCGAAACATTCAAATGTAAAAGACATGACATGCATCCGCTTACTGTTGGTATCCACTACCACGGATGGAGGCGTCACCCTCGATAGATCTATCCACTCACTCTCGCTTAGTACTTGAAATTAACGGTTCATGATGTTACAGGGGACTTTTCACATGGCAAGGTAACTTAAGCTATGTACATGTTTGAATACTTGGGCTCGTACTGAAATGATTGATGCAATGTATTCCCCCCGTGGGATTTGAAAACAATCAAAAATGTTGAATTGAAAACGGGGCTATGAAAACTCACCTCAACTGATGAAACCGTGATGAAATGAAATGAACACCAATGAACAATTTGCTGCCGCAACCCAATATGATGGTACCATGAACATGTAATGAACTGAAAGACAAGGCGCGCACACTAGCCGCAACCTAATGTAAATGATGAACGATCTACTTTAGATCATGAAATGATGTTATGAATGTCCATGCACATGTTTCCTATACCACTCTACTCTTTGAAAAACACTTGTTGTTATCAAAAGTATATATTCCAAAACTTAGGAAAATATGACTATTAGAAAAATAAACTAGTTGTAATATATATACTTGTATATATATAACGTAAGTTTCCATGTTAGCGTTGAAATACTCGGGTTGTAATCCTTGAAATGATGAAAACATACTCATAATAACTAATACTACGTTAGTTATAAAGCTCGGTACTTGATATTATGTTTAGCTTGAAAATGTACTTCGTAGTTTTTGCGCCAAATTTAATAAAAGCTGTCAATTATAAAAGGGTTTTAGCCGATATTCAAACGTGTATATCTTTGTCGTTACTTGTCCGTTTTACTTGTTCTTTATATCCACGGTTACGTCTTAGTATGTAGTAATATATTTTGGAAAGCTCGGCTCCTCCGGGTTACGTCTAAAGTCTCTTTTTGTACCATGAAAAACGTCCAACAGCAACTATTTTCAGAAAAATACTTTTCGTCAACAATCTTGCAAAAATCATAACTTCTTCGTTATAGACTCTTTTTAATCCGTTCTTTCGCCTACGGATTCGTTTTTGAAAGTATTTTCTAAAAATTTTGCCAAAGTTTCCTTGGTGTTTACTGATTTTCCAGATTTTTACAAAACGGGACAGCATGTCTAAAATAGGTTCCAAATCATGTTTTCAAGGTTAAAAACCAATTTCTACCATCACCAAACCTCTTGTAATCACCACATGACTAATCTAATCTTACCATACACCTTCTTAGGGTGCCATGGACTCCTAACCAAGTTATTAGAGCTAGGGGATTCATAACTAAAAAGTTAGGGTTTGTATGTTCCTTTTTAGCCAAAATAAAGTGTGGTATAGCTACTTGTACATGGTTTTTAGCATGATACTTATGAAATACATGTAAAAATAGGATGATCCATGAAAAAATAAAGATGAAAACTTACTTGATAAAATGAGATGATTATAGGATGATTATGCTTGATGTTCTTGTGTTTTTGTTGCTTGATTCTTGATTAGGCTTGTAAAATGAACAAGTTTGATGCTTTAACTTTTCAAAAACCTTCACTTGATCAAAATATGGAGCTTGGGTCGTGGGTTTTGTGGAGGAGATGAAGAAATGAGCTTTTGATTCAAAGATTTTGTTATGTATTATGAAAAAGGTGTTTGTAGAGATATTTATGCAAAGGTTCATAGTATAATAAGGTTTCATATATGCATGAGGTCAAGGAGGGGGGTTCATGGCTGATTTTCAAAGGGTTCATAAGCCATAATATGGACTTTGATTTATTAAGGATAATTAGTGGATGATTTGTAGTATAAGTATAGGTTTTTAGGTGTTACATTTAGGTAATCGTAGTTAGTTTTTAGTTATCATTAAGTACCGGGTTTGCGAGAAATAAATTTTAACAAGTTAGTCGGGACTTAATAAAGTCATCAAAATGTTAAAAATACATTAGGTACAAGTATTGAGTGTTCGGGTGATTATTGTTTAGTTTTCACGAAAACCGTCGTAATATTATAAACTTACGTTATAAATAAAATATATTTCCAAAATACTGGGTAAATGAATGTAATAACTTTTATGATGTTAAAATGGATATAAAAATATGTCGGGACCATTGTGGGAATATTTAGATATATTCGTCGTGTATAAACCGTGTGTTAACGTTTATTTAGAAATCATAATACGTAAAACGTTAAATATACTGAATATAGTAATTTGAAAATCCTGAGAGTGGTATAACATGTGAATGACCTACTGATGATATGCAGACTATTCCCAGTCCGTATGAAGTGTTGTTACTGATAATGCATGAATTCGCACCTGAACCAATACGGTTACGCGAATTTGAATACCCGTAAACTAAATTTACGATGAAATGTGTAATGCACGTGAATGATGAAATCTTTTCCCGCAATGAATAGTGTTCCGTGAATAGTAAAATTTTTGAATGCTTCTCGGAATGTCAAACTGACACCAAAAATGATGAATAGTAATCTGATGAATAGTGTTTTGATGAATAGTGTTTGATGAATAGTGTTTTTCCAAAGTTCGGGAAATGACCTGAAATGACCTGAAATGGTGAGTTGTGACAGTCTTCCCCTCTAAATGGAACTTCGTCCCGAAGTTCAGTTTATGTTAGTCTCTGAAAATGTATTGGTGAAAAGGTGATGATATTCGAGAATTCCAGCGAACTCTAACGATAGGAATTCGACTCTGTTTCAACTGTTTGACCACACGGTCCATGATTTCTGTTGGTTCTCTTACAAGGTCTGAGATTGTCATTTGGGATGGATCCCTTCCAATGGAATCATGAGTGACTCATCTGAAAGTCATTTCTGAGGATCTGAAAATGTGAAATATGTTCGTGTTATCCTGTTGTTCTCTGAAAATGTTCAAGTCTGACGGCCACTAGGCCTACTCTGTCTGAAATATTACATGGTCCAGTGTATATTGGGTTTAACTTTCCAAGTTTTTCTGAATGATATCATGCCTTTCCTAGGCAGAACTTTCTGCATAACTCTGCAGAACTTGAAGTTTTAATGGTTTACAACTTATTGAACTTGTAACTGATTCTTGACTTGTAGGAAATTTCTGGTTATTTCATGAATGCCTACTGAACTAGTGAGTTGAGCTTTTTCTGAGTTTGGCCCATCAATCGATGGTCTGCGCATCTTAATGTTTTAAATGTGGTACTGGTAATATATATACTGCTGAATTCTGCCAGAACTCAAGTTTGTATGCTAGTTGGTCGATTCTAAAATGAATCTTAAATAGTCCAATATGTTAAAGGTTCAACCTTTCTTGTTATCCAATTTGTATCATGCCAATCCAAGGCAAAGCTTTTAACTTAGTTTGTTCTCCCACTTGAATCTGGATGGTTTGTTGTTCAGGATATCCAATCCAAATGATGTGTGTTATGTACTAACCTAACTTCTGCCAGTTTCCCGTTGTTGTTGTGATAACTATTGTTGTAAATGAATTTGATTTATGTTGAGTGATTAGTCCAACCATTTCTAGGGTTAATCACTCATGCTCTGAGTATACTTTCCTATGTTTGAATTGTTCTCTCGCTTTGACCATCGTTCTGAGGATGATAGGTGATGTTCACATCTAAATGGGTTTCTGAAGGAAATTCTGAAATGATTACCTGAAGTCCAAGGTGAATCGGTTTCCTTAACAGGAATAACTGAAATGGGTACAATAAACCTTTGTGACTAATTCCACAACGTTCGGTCCTCCGAACTTGGCGTTATCTGAAGGGATAGAATATAGGTAACAATTTGATTCCTTGTGTTTTGTTCCAACGGATGATAAGACATATGTTCTTCTTTGTCTATTGGGTTTGGTCTCCACTACTGAAGTTCGTGATTAATTTGTGATGTCCTTCCTAATTCCTTCATCACATATTCCAAATATTCTTTATTGTCAAGTCACAAATCCTAAATGCATAAGCGATGTTGTAGGGAAAGTGGTTCTGGAAATTTGTCTCGCTATTGTGAGTTTTGGTTGAAATCTTTTTCTGAATAAACGAATTTAGAAAATGGAGCAAATGATTTATTGGGTAATATTTTCTTGATGATTCAAAATCCAGTAGTTATGAAATAGGAACTGTTTTCAAACATGTTGTGATTAAGACTGCTTACCAAAGTTTGATGTCTATGTAAATTTCTCATTGTACAATAGTGTTGCTAAAGATTGACCAAAAAGGATCGTACTTGTTCAAAATAGGAATTTCAGAAATCATTTTTCCACAAGGTATGTGATTTATGTAAACGCATCAACTTTATTTAAAAGTGAAAACACTGAAAAGGATAAAATGGTAGAATAGGAAATGTTCGCTTAAATGCATAGATGTCTAACACTTAGTTCCTGAGGTTGGATAATGTCTATTGGTGGTTATCTGGCATAACTACAAGCATAGGTATTTAGACTAACTTAAGTCCTGAAATAGTTTATCGTTGTAATTGGCAAGACGAAGGTATCACTTGATGTTGTGTCGATGAATGTCTATTCTGTTTTCCCATGTAGATGAGGAGATATGTTCTGGCTTGATCCCTTGCTTGGTATGAAGGTGAAGTTATCTGAAATTTCTAGAGACATAATGCCCTAGAGAAATCTACATCGATATTCTTGATTCAAACAATTGTACTTTGTGAAAACTTACTGCAGGAAAGTTTATGTATGGATGAGGCCATGTTTAAATGAAATGCTCTACAGTCTCAATTAGAAGCTTGGATTATTTCTATTGTGTTGTCCTGCGGACATTTATTGAGTTCAATCATGTAGCTCAGTCTAGCTAGTACCCTTAAACGATAGAATTTGACAACTAAGTCAGAGATGGTGATTCGGATAGTCTCGCAGTATCTTAGGATTGTTGTTGAGTTATGAATTCTCTCACTATATACTTCTAGTCCTGGTTAGTAGCTCTGTAATCCTTTCGTTGCTTCTATTGTATAGAGGAATCATGCATGTAATTGATATGGAAAGTCTCTTCTAGGGAAGTCAATGGGAAAATCCAACTTAATGTCTAAGTGAGTGACAGGTAGGGTAAGTATCCAAGGATAGTTCGGCAAAATGGATGTTTATGAAAGAGTTCCTTTGTTTACAAAACTTTTGGATGAAGATTGTTATTACAATCCTTTGAAAAGGTAATTATTTCCTTCATGGCATAATCCTTCCTGAATTTTACATAGGTGATCAGGCTATGTATAATTGAGGACTAATGATGCGATGTTAGATTTTTGTCAAAATATCATAACTTTCCTCAAAAGTTTTAGATGGTGTTCAACGCATTGTTATTAAAATGGTATCCTGATGTTTTCTTTCAAGTAACATGAAAATTGCCTCGCATAATAATAGTAAATACTTGGTGTAATGACAGAAAAATCAATTTATAGGATGGAAATAAAATAGCTTACTTCAGAAATTTTTCTGTAAAACAATTTCCCCATATGATAGTAAAATAGCTTGAATGGTGTATTGGATACGTGGGTGAATCTTGTCGAATGGTAATAGTCTACTAATTCGTCAAAAACGAAATCAACCTAATTCCTGATGAGACAATGCTAAAATATTGCGAAACGATTGAAGTCTGAGCAAATGGGAATGGAAAAGGAAATGACAATGATGGTACTAGTGAATGGAATACTACCCTCTTTCGCGCTACCTCGCGACATCCAAAAGGTAAAACTAAAGTACACACTGTGGGAAGGCCAATAGTGTAATAAATAACTGATGGTGGTGATAGTACCTGAGTAGTAAGTGCCCTACTAGTGATGGAAAGAAAACACACTATCTTCCTTGCAACAAGCATCCTAATAAGTCCATTAAGATTAATTCTGAATACACTACCAAAAGGCATTCTATGTACGGGCTGAATGATAGGAAGACTCTGTTCCTATGGCAAATCAATAGTACTAATGGTGGTGTAAATGCAACTGGTGGTATAATGGTAGTGGAAGATGACAAGGCATCTTCAATGTCGGAATCCGATAAAAGGATGTCAGGGTGAGTATCTGAAGACATGTCACTTGTGAACCAGGTCAATAAAATGATATACATATACGGATATGAGTATAAATAACTCGCACAGGGTATGTATGAAACAACATGTATCATGATTATGCACTTATGATGAAATGATGAGATGCTATGATGATGTGGTTATAGTCTAGGGTCCAAGATACATCCTAGTTCGCTATAACCTTAGCTCTGATGCCAATCTGTCACACCCCCAATTTACCTGACTTGCAGCGGAATGGAATACCTGGGGGTGTCTGTCATAGCACCACAGTTACAGTTACATTGAACGACCTAAAGTGTCGTTTGGAAAATACTGCATTTGATCATTGAAATAATTCAGAGTTTACAAAATGAGGTCCCCAAAATGTGTTGCATGTTTATGAAAAACAAGTCGTACTAGATCAAATGTTTACATAAGTGCATGAAATAATGATGAGACGCGTCGACTCCGCGACTCCATGAAGGTCCAAATGCATGTCACATGAGCTACCTTAATAACCTGAAATACATTGCTAAAACGTCAACACGAATGTTGGTGAATTCCATAGGTTTGTAAAATGTAATGATGTACGGCCACCACAAGTAAAAATGCAAGATAAAAATCTCGTGAAAATTGTACAATAGCCTTAAGCTCATGACACCGAAGCTATGACTGATGAAACTGTAAGCCCCTCCCGAATGTTCTGCCGAAACATTCAAATGTAAAAGACATGACATGCATCCGCTTACTGTTGGTATCCACTACCACGGATGGAGGCGTCACCCTCGATAGATCTATCCACTCACTCTCGCTTAGTACTTGAAATTAACGGTTCATGATGTTACAGGGGACTTTTCACATGGCAAGGTAACTTAAGCTATGTACATGTTTGAATACTTGGGCTCGTACTGAAATGATTGATGCAATGTATTCCCCCCGTGGGATTTGAAAACAATCAAAAATGTTGAATTGAAAACGGGGCTATGAAAACTCACCTCAACTGATGAAACCGTGATGAAATGAAATGAACACCAATGAACAATTTGCTGCCGCAACCCAATATGATGGTACCATGAACATGTAATGAACTGAAAGACAAGGCGCGCACACTAGCCGCAACCTAATGTAAATGATGAACGATCTACTTTAGATCATGAAATGATGTTATGAATGTCCATGCACATGTTTCCTATACCACTCTACTCTTTGAAAAACACTTGTTGTTATCAAAAGTATATATTCCAAAACTTAGGAAAATATGACTATTAGAAAAATAAACTAGTTGTAATATATATACTTGTATATATATAACGTAAGTTTCCATGTTAGCGTTGAAATACTCGGGTTGTAATCCTTGAAATGATGAAAACATACTCATAATAACTAATACTACGTTAGTTATAAAGCTCGGTACTTGATATTATGTTTAGCTTGAAAATGTACTTCGTAGTTTTTGCGCCAAATTTAATAAAAGCTGTCAATTATAAAAGGGTTTTAGCCGATATTCAAACGTGTATATCTTTGTCGTTACTTGTCCGTTTTACTTGTTCTTTATATCCACGGTTACGTCTTAGTATGTAGTAATATATTTTGGAAAGCTCGGCTCCTCCGGGTTACGTCTAAAGTCTCTTTTTGTACCATGAAAAACGTCCAACAGCAACTATTTTCAGAAAAATACTTTTCGTCAACAATCTTGCAAAAATCATAACTTCTTCGTTATAGACTCTTTTTAATCCGTTCTTTCGCCTACGGATTCGTTTTTGAAAGTATTTTCTAAAAATTTTGCCAAAGTTTCCTTGGTGTTTACTGATTTTCCAGATTTTTACAAAACGGGACAGCATGTCTAAAATAGGTTCCAAATCATGTTTTCAAGGTTAAAAACCAATTTCTACCATCACCAAACCTCTTGTAATCACCACATGACTAATCTAATCTTACCATACACCTTCTTAGGGTGCCATGGACTCCTAACCAAGTTATTAGAGCTAGGGGATTCATAACTAAAAAGTTAGGGTTTGTATGTTCCTTTTTAGCCAAAATAAAGTGTGGTATAGCTACTTGTACATGGTTTTTAGCATGATACTTATGAAATACATGTAAAAATAGGATGATCCATGAAAAAATAAAGATGAAAACTTACTTGATAAAATGAGATGATTATAGGATGATTATGCTTGATGTTCTTGTGTTTTTGTTGCTTGATTCTTGATTAGGCTTGTAAAATGAACAAGTTTGATGCTTTAACTTTTCAAAAACCTTCACTTGATCAAAATATGGAGCTTGGGTCGTGGGTTTTGTGGAGGAGATGAAGAAATGAGCTTTTGATTCAAAGATTTTGTTATGTATTATGAAAAAGGTGTTTGTAGAGATATTTATGCAAAGGTTCATAGTATAATAAGGTTTCATATATGCATGAGGTCAAGGAGGGGGGTTCATGGCTGATTTTCAAAGGGTTCATAAGCCATAATATGGACTTTGATTTATTAAGGATAATTAGTGGATGATTTGTAGTATAAGTATAGGTTTTTAGGTGTTACATTTAGGTAATCGTAGTTAGTTTTTAGTTATCATTAAGTACCGGGTTTGCGAGAAATAAATTTTAACAAGTTAGTCGGGACTTAATAAAGTCATCAAAATGTTAAAAATACATTAGGTACAAGTATTGAGTGTTCGGGTGATTATTGTTTAGTTTTCACGAAAACCGTCGTAATATTATAAACTTACGTTATAAATAAAATATATTTCCAAAATACTGGGTAAATGAATGTAATAACTTTTATGATGTTAAAATGGATATAAAAATATGTCGGGACCATTGTGGGAATATTTAGATATATTCGTCGTGTATAAACCGTGTGTTAACGTTTATTTAGAAATCATAATACGTAAAACGTTAAATATACTGAATATAGTAATTTGAAAATCCTGAGAGTGGTATAACATGTGAATGACCTACTGATGATATGCAGACTATTCCCAGTCCGTATGAAGTGTTGTTACTGATAATGCATGAATTCGCACCTGAACCAATACGGTTACGCGAATTTGAATACCCGTAAACTAAATTTACGATGAAATGTGTAATGCACGTGAATGATGAAATCTTTTCCCGCAATGAATAGTGTTCCGTGAATAGTAAAATTTTTGAATGCTTCTCGGAATGTCAAACTGACACCAAAAATGATGAATAGTAATCTGATGAATAGTGTTTTGATGAATAGTGTTTGATGAATAGTGTTTTTCCAAAGTTCGGGAAATGACCTGAAATGACCTGAAATGGTGAGTTGTGACATATGCTATTATAACTACCCATTTATTGCACATTGATACACATTAGGATTAATCCTCCTAGTTATGTAGTTATGAAATACTTGATGTTGCTTATTGTTTCCTAGCACTTATATTTTACTTGCTTGATGAGTATGTTTGCATGCTAGATGAAATTGCTTGTTTACTTAATCTCTTTGATTAACATGCTTTGGCTACATAATTGCCTACATAATTAGTATATGCTTAATTGCCTCAAAGAGTTGGACTTGTTTGAAATCAAAAACACAACCTTTCTGCAATTCACTACCAAAAACCCTTTTCTGGCAATCTGGGAATCACCAGATGGGTGGCCCCCTTAAATCATTAGGCGGTCCCCTTAATTATTAAGGGGACCGGCCTCCAATTAAGGGGACCGGCCATCTGATGGTCGAAGATGTTATTTCCTGTTTCTACTTTTTAGCCCATTTCATCCTACACTTCCCAAAATTCTTAAACCTATTTTATCCTAAACCTTCTATCAAAATTTATACATCCTTAATCCCACAAATCCTACATTATAAACACTCTCATTCCTCTCAATCTATACTCATCTCTTCATGACCTCTCCCATTAAACCAAAACCACCAAATAACCCGTTTGGAGAAGAAAGCCTAACTTCCATTAAAAGCCCGTCAAACCAAATGATGTTGTCAAACATCCAACACCAAATTCCTCCTATGTCTTCAACATTACATACCTAACACCTCACTCTCCTTCTCACCAACATTACATATAAAAAACTTTTACTCACCCATATCCTTCTACATTACACTCAAACCTCATAATCTTTTCACAACTCAAGCGATGTTGTTCATAATCAACCAACACCTAAACCTCACTCTCATACAAATGATCCATTTAACAACAAATCATCCATTCGTGCTTCCACTAATGCTCCTTCTTATGATGAGCATGCACAATCCCAAAACAATAATCCCAACCTCATTACCAACATTTTACATGTTGCTCATTCAACAAAAACACCATCCACTCATGAAGCATCTCTTCCACCCATATCATGCTTTCATGATTACCCAAGCTCAAACATGTCTCCACCACCAAGAGTATCACCACCACATCCTACAACTTCACATGCCATTCCTATGTTGCATGTTCAAACCCTCACCCAAGACAACTATCATGCTCCACCACCATCACCTTCCTCCGAACACTTAATGTTCGTTGAGGCGCTAAAAGAATCCCATGAGCTTAGTGCTCTTTAAGCCTTAAATCTTGCTCAATGCAATTTGGATCCACCTTCATCTAGATCACCCTCATCACCACACAACATAAATCAACTTGAGAAGCATGTCAACAATTAACCTTGTTGCATCTTTCTCCCAAAAACCATTGAATTCAATGAACACTTCACTTGGATTGAATATCTTCTCACTAGATCACATCCAATACCCTCACTTGAACAACATCCAAAACCTTAATCAACCTCTTCCGCTACAAACTCTCCACAACCAAACTCTCCAACATTCATGACCCAGACATATACCTCCATTAATCCAACAACCTCACCCTAACTAAACCATCTTCACTCCAAACACTTCATCATCAACCATCTAAGCATACTATTTGCTTATGATTTTCACTTCCAACTACTAATCAACCAACCTTTTGTTACAAACAAGTCCGATGGCTCTCTTTGGCATATTATGATCTTTAACATAATCTCTTTGAATTAATTGTTATGTATCCTTAATATTTGTTTGCTATGCTTGTTATTTGTATATTGCATATTCTTCTATATATGCTTGTGCTTCTAATATTTTTTTTGCGAGTATTCCATATCTCGATCCCTTGGTGCCATCGAACGAGGGGGAGCACACATCAAGGGGGAGCTTTCATCCCGTCTAACTTCATTTATGAAGCTAGTCGGCATAACCTTTTTGATTCTACAAAAAGGGGGGGAGAAGTGAATATAAACTCACTAAATACATGTCTAAAAATTAATTTTTAGGCTTGATGAGTTTAGGTTTTGTAATCATCAAAAAGGGGGAGATTGTCGATATAAATAATGCCTAAAAACATTATTAACATATATCGATATCTCTATGTTTTGATAATCACAAAATGTAAACTCATTGAACTACAAATTATGACGTAAACAAGTATTTAGTCGTAAATATTTGCTTTAGCATCCATATCACTTAAGGTATGAATAAACAAAGTGTCTAATGCATTTTATGATCAAAGGAATTTTTATTTTTACAAACCTTACATTTGATTAAAGTGGGACAAACATTTTTAAACTTATACAAAATATTTTTGTATTTATAAGAAATATTTTATTCAAAATAAATATTTTGAATTCAAATTTCAACCCAAAAAACGGCTACATTCTTCAGGAAAAACCTCCCCCACAAAAAGACAAAAAATCTGAAGAAAAAATATTTTTTTTTCTTAGGCGGCCCCCTTAATTATACTAGGCGGTCCCCTTAATTATTAAGGGGACCGGCACCCAATTAAGGGGACCGGCCACGCTCCCAAACAGTATTTTTCTCCCTATAGATACTGGTTCATCCCACAGAATTTTCATACCTTTTGCACTCCAAAACTTTCTGTTCTAGATCCACATTTCCTTTCTCTTAATCCTTTGATCATAAGTACATAATTCTTTGTTTCAAAGTGATTCAAACATCATCCTCTCAAGTGCAAGAGAATAATACTTCTATCCCCCAAGACAAGAAGTATTGCAACTTGTTGTGACCTCCACATACAAGTTGTTGGTACATCATCAAGATTATTTACATCATTCTTTGTGAAGATTGTTGTGTATATTTGATTGTAGATAGTTGTGCTAGATATATAGATTGTGTGATTAGTTAGTTGCTTGGTGTGAAGAAGAAAAGTTAGGAATTCGATTGTAGTGAAGAAGCTAGGTGTGGAGTAGTTAGTTGTGAAGTGAATTGGTGCGAAAAAGATAGGAGTGGAGTAGTTAGTTGTGAAGTAGATTAGCTTGAAGAAGTTGTGACTTAGTTGTGAAGAAGTTGTGGTGTGTAAAGTGGTGTGTAAATTGGTGTGTAAGGTTTTCTCCGCCATAAGGGAGCTTGTTGACATAGTGAAGAAAACTCTCGAGTAGGTGACTCGAGGAGTGGAGTAAGGCAAGGAAGGTGTCTTTGTAGCCGAACCACTATAAATCCTTTGTCTCGCGGTTAGATCTTTCCATATCTTACTTATTATCTTGCTTATATCATTATTACTTTTGTAGACGTAGACATATATATATATTTGCTCATATAGTGCTTGTATTGATTTTACTTAAAGATCAAACGAAAGTTTCATTCACAAAACAAAGTTTTTACAATCAAACTAAAAAGGTAACATACATATAATTGATCATTTCGATCAAGTAAAGTTTTCATACAAAATATAACTAAGGATTATAAAATAAACGATTACTTACTTATCTCTCGTATATAGCTATAATTGTTTCTAATTGTGCATGTGTTGATTTCACATACTTACCTTATATTATTATTGTTCATACTTAGATATAGTTGTTCATATTATTCAAGATTTGAGTTCACATAAGATTGAATCAAAGTTTCAAAATCAAACAAGGTTTTAAAACTAAACTTAGTTTTCATAATAAAATTAAAAAGACGTAAAACTATTCAACTCCCCCTTCTAGTTTTCCACACTGAGATTTTTACTTGTTTTCATAAAATATAAAAAATACAAAAAGAATCATCCCTCACCTCTCGACCTAGTTTAGGAAGCTTTCTAATCCTAGCGAAACTATTCCTGAGTTGAACGATCAATCCCCAGGTACTTGTCACTATACTATACTACAACGATCAGGTACACTGCCTGGTGGGGGTTGTAAGCTTCTCAAGATCCCTCGAGAGGTAAAACCTGTTGCGAGTGTGCGATCCCCACGTATCACTTCTTTCAACCTAATATCTCAAAAAATACAATCAGTGCTTAGCAGTCGTGATTCTTCAAAAAAACACACGTACCAGGTAACCACATTTACTGATTTTTACTTTTGAAGTCTTTAGTTTTATAACCTTAATCGTTAATGCAGTAACCATGTTTGGTAATCAATTTATTTGCGCTGTGGACAATCCTGATGTTTTGGATGAGTTTGTAAGTTAACACCATTATTGAAAAGCTGTTATTTCTCTAAGAAACTATTAATTACTCCTTCTCATAATTATAGTCCACTGTTGACTTTTGAAGTCTTTAGTTTTCAACTTTGACCTTAAATATTTTTATTTGTGTTATATATTACTTGATGCAAAATATATGAATGGATTAAGTTTTGAATGTATTTTCCATTGGTATAATTTTTATCAACTATTATATAACACAAATAAAAATATATAAGGTCAAATTTGCCAAATGAAGACTTAAAAAGTCACACATTAAGTGTCCACTATGACTTTTTCAAGTCTTTTTTCTTCAACTTTGACTTCAAATTTTTTTGTCCGTGTTATATAGTACTTGATGCAAGATATATGAATGGATTAAGTTTTTAGTTGTGTTTTCATTTGTATAATTTATTTTCATATACAGGAACTGCATAATGATTATGTTCTAGGAGGTTCCTATACTGGCAATGGTTTTATTTTCTTAGTTAACTGTGGGGGGATTAGATGGAAAGTTCGTGTAAGGAGAGTCTCACAATTTAAGTTTGTTGTTGAGGGAGCAAGGTGGAATGATTTTGTCATTTACAACATCTCCTGTTCTGCTGTTGAGTACATACATTTTGTTGAAGAGGGTGAGGATGTGTTTTATGTAACTTGCTATGGTGAGGATAGGTTGGAGTTTCACAATTATGAACCCGAGAGTGCCCCATTTTGGAGATGTTTAGTGCCTGTGACACACACATCTCTGCTTATGTAGTCAATGGAGGAAGACTTTCTGAGATATCTGAATGGTCTAACCCCTACTAATTCGGTCGTGGTTTCCACTAACACGACTGACTACAATGTTATGGTGGCCAGTGATCATCTTTATAGTCGATACGTCCATTCCTTCTTCTATGGCAGTGGTTGGTTGACACTCGTTCGAGAATTGAATATGAAGGCTGGTCAATGGATGGTTTTTACTTAGGTTGACCCAAGCCAGGAATTTAATGTGATGTTGTTTGAACCTGATGGAGGGGCCATCACAATTGTGGAGACATACAGCACCAATATTGCCATGAATGCCTTGTGTCACCAACCACATGACTAAGTTTTTTTTCCTTTATTAGCTTTAACTACATCAAGTATATGATATCTTTGTAACATTTTGGATTATCTATAACTTACTCATTTTGTATAATTAAATTCAGATTTTGAATCCGGACGGATGAACTGGATGTGCAGATGGTCGCTTCACACTGTCCACGACCAAGAAGATAGGGCATTCTACCGACCACTGACTGTATGCTTCTGGAAAGATGGACGACTAGTAAGTGTCTTGAAAACTTTGATAATTTGTCAAATTGTTATTCTACAATTTCATTGAGATTACAAACTAAACAACTATCAATCTATAGCAGTTGTAACTTTGTACATTTTGTAACAGACTATACCATCAAAAATTGTGCACAATTACAACTTGTATGGGTACTCTGTCACTGTTGTGAAGCACCAAATGATACAGAAATTGTTCCAAGTACTTGAGAGAACAGTGGTGGTACCTGGTCGAGGGAAGGTGAGGAGGAAGGTGTTTATTGTTTCATGCTTTGGTTTCAGAGAGTTGAGACAGGAAGCCAGCTTTGGTGCAGCTGCAAGGGTCCGCTTCTTTTTAACAGATGACACAAACAGGTCCCAAAGAGTCATAAGGTTTGATGTGTGTTGATGGTTTGATGGTTGTTGATGGTTTTATGTTTGTTGATGGGTGAAACAATGTTTGAAAGTCTTTGTAAGTTGGATAAACTTTTTTGTAAGTATCTGATGTATGATAAACCAAATGGGTTTGTCACTAGACAATGGTATGTAATTAGCTAATGTAGGATGAACCATATGGGTTTATCCGTAGACAATGTTATGTAGTAACCTATGTAAGTTGACATTATTGTACGAAAGCGGATTATACGGCCTTATAACTAGTTAATTGGGGATTTAAACCCTTAAGTGTAAATGTTACCAATCCACCCCTGCACTCTCATATCTAGCAGTACAAACCCACCTGCAGTAACGTTTTCTTAGGAGCAGAAACTTTTGATTTTTTTTAACAGAGCAGAAACTTTTGACTAACATAATACAAAATATATCCCAAGTTCTTGTTAATGAACACAACAATCAAAATATTGTAACAATTAAGTGTAAATGTTACCAATCCACCCCTGCACTCTCATATCTAGCAGTACAAACCCACCTGCAGTAACGTTTTCTTAGCAGCAGAAACTTTTGATTTTGATTTTTTTTTAACAGAGCAGAAACTTTTGATTAACATAATACAAAATATATCCCAAGTTCTTGTTAATGAACACAACAATCAAAATATTGTAACAATTAATGAGAAAATTTAGCAATGACAAAGTACGGGAATTAAAATTAAACATATTCCATTAAAACTTGAAATGAAAAATTACAAAATACTGGTAACAAAAGGTACACATTCTAAAAATCTACTAATCTAAAAGGATTAAAATATGTTTATTCATAAAGTCAAATAAAGTAGTACAAAAGGATTACAAGGTTTATTCAAATTACTTCCTAACTCAACTAATACATTTTCTTTTTACCCTTCCCTTTTGAACAAACTTTGGGCATTTTTGGTTCCCATGGTTTTATACCCTTGTCTTCACAAGTCTTAGCATTGAGCAGGCCTAGCACCTGAACCCTCTCATCAAAAAGATCTTTGGCAGTCTTTTTTGGAGTTTTAACCTTCCTAGCATCTTCCTTTTTGTGCCTGATCCAGAATATCCCTTTGGAAAGTAGTCTGCCCATGTATTTTGAGGACCTTCAGAACTGATTGATATGTGAAATGAACTTGAGTCAGTGCTGTCAATTTTAATGATTTCTGCAAAAAAATAAAAAATATATTAGAATTAAAAAAAAATATAGTGTAAATGAAATAAAAGATAATGTTGCAATTCAGGGTGTGTTTGAAACAACCTTTGTTCTTGGAACTCCAAAAGCCACATTACTTGGTGGATTGTTGGTTTTAGATCATAAAAAAGAATGGAATGCAATAAACCAACATACATAACCCTTCTAAATTCCCACTTTGTCGTTTCAACTCCCTTTGAGCAAATGACTGCACCAGCCGCATTGCTAGATTGTTGAAAAAACAAAAGAAACAGTATGGGAAGTTAGAATGGAAAGGTATGTTGAAATTCCGGACTCAAAGTAATAAAAACAATCTACAAATGTTGAGTAAAGAATAGAGTCTAAGTAACATCACTCATCTTGAATGCGATAATGAAGGAGTGTGGCATGTCATGAACAGTACACACTATATCATTATTGCATTGAAGACGTCTCAATGATCAGGCCAGATCTATCTAACGTTGCAGAAAGGTTCCGTTGCTTTGTTTTTTGGACACCGTCTAATAACCACACAAACGGTAGTAGACGTTTTCCAAATTAAGCAATGGAACCATCTACAACGCTAGATAGATCTTCCCTAATCATTGAGCTTTAAGTTATTAGAAAACAGATTCTTACTATCATTTATATTGCTCCCTTAGATGTGACGAACATACATATTAATTATGTAGATTCTACGACATTAGAGAGCTAATTGTGCATGAGTGAAATCATATAAAATTTATATTAACAATGCAATGAACTACCATCCTTTATACCCTAGCCAACAACAACATATTATTCAGCCTTGAATCTCTAACCTACCAACATGCTGGAAGATAAAGATGCTAAATTCAAGCATCGAACCTACAAATTATACTTGATAATTGTTTCTGTATTTTGACAAAGAGCAAAGATGAATCAACATGGATGAACAACACCAAAACAAGTTTATGTTCATACTTGAAAGTGGTGTCTGTTCACCCATGTTGATACTTCTTCCATCTTTGATACTTGGATGTTTTAGCCTAAATATTCGCACATACATCCGCCACTTTTCTTCCTTATTCTCTCAAAACAAATGCAACATAATTCTTATACCAGATAGTCAACCTAAGCCTAAGATAAAATAAGCTAATCCAAGCAAACCTTAATATCTCTTTTGATCTAATTATTCGCAAAAACAACACAGCATGTTCTTCCTTATTCTATCAATACAAATACAATTCTTAGATAATCAACCTAAGTCTAAGAATAAATAGCTCTAAGGGGGTATTTGGATTATATTAATTTGTTATCTTATCAGCTTTTGGAGATTTGGGATCAAAACCCTAGATCCGAGTGAGTTGTAACTGTGAGTGTGAGAGAGAAAGAGAGGATTATATTGAAGTGTTCGAAGTGTGTTTGATAAGTTTGTATATAATATAAGTTTAAAAGTGAAGTGTGTTTGATACTCTTGGTAGGGGTAATTTATTTATATTATATACGGCTCGGTTCGGTTAACCACGGATATCTAAAAGTAAAAACCGAAACCAAATGCTTGGTTTGTCGGTTTCTCGGGTTATTTGAACCAAGGTTTTCAAGATCGGGATCCTACCCATGTTCGTTTTCGTCTTTGCAAGATCGTGATCGTAAGATCGGATCGGGATCTTAAGATCCTATTATAATGTTATTTTCTTAATAGTTTTGTAATATTTTGCCAATTTACAAATTATTATATATCATAAACACAAAATTATTATATATCATAGTTTTGTAATATCATTTTCTTAAGATCCTATGGACAAGATCGAGATCCTATAAAATCTTAAGCTTTCAAAGATCCTATGTAAGATCTGGATCGTTTTTGCTTTGTAGTATCGTAAAATCGTAAGATCCTAAGATCAGGATCGGGATCCTGACAACCATGATTTAAACACCCCTAATGCTAATTGGTATGGGGTTAATTATAGGGGGTGAAGAATGGGAAAGGTAATGAAAAAATATGCTTTGGTAAAGCATAATGCAATGACCCATTACCCAATAGTGTGTTACCCATTGTCGATCACCAGGAATGTATTGGTCGATAACATGACACTATAAGCCACTTTTAAAATTTTGAATTTAGCAAAACTAAATAAGTTGTAGCTTATTCGGTTTAAAGGGTAAAATATCATAATGGTTTAAACCGTTTTCGTTTGTTTTTTTGCTTTCTTGATTTTGACCCTTTTTGTACGTCTAGGACCGTTTTTGTCCATTGTCTGACATTTTCTTTAAAAAAACGTATGAAGGCGTACAAAATGTACGAAAGCGAATACAACTTAGCAAAAAAAAGAAAAAAGGATAAGGACGTGTGAAAACGAAAAAGTCGTACAAAAATGTACGAGAACGTAGTAAACGTTTCATAATGTTTTAATACGGAGGAAATTGTTCATAAAAGCTTGAATTGTACTTGAAGTTATTAAAGGCGGTCATGCATATAGGTTACACCGGCTTGGTAGGTGTTTAGTGTGAAGTTTATATGATCTGTATTTGAAGTTATTAAAGGCGGTCATGCATATGGGTTGCACCGACTTGGTAAAAGTATACCGTTTGTCACAAACACTAAGAAGCAAGTATTCAGGGACCTCTCGATCATGTTATCCAGGATAGATAAAGTTTGAACTCGGCTTGAGCTTGACTCGAAAAGCTCGATTTATTTTGTTTTCTTACACAAATTAAAATTCTAATATAACCTAAGAATTGAAAACTCAACAATAACTCGAGTCGAACTTATATAAGGTTAAGCTCAACTCATTAAACATTTCGAGTTCATTTGATATATATAGGCTTGACCTTAAGCTCAAAGCTCGATAAGAATTAGCCCGAACTAACACTAGTTGGCTTGAGCTCGGCTCATTTTTGCCATTAAGAAAAAAATAAAGTTTAGCTCGAGCTTGGCTCGTAATATATCTATTTTGAGCTCGTTAATCAGCTTTTTATCGAGCTTGTTAATAAGTTCACCTATAATACAAATGCATAATATTTTATACATGTTTAATATGTAAAATATCATAGTGTCATTTAGGTTGGTGAGCCAAATCAAGTTTTTTATGTAAAGCTCAGGCTCGAGCCCGATTGATAGATGAGCTGCAACTTAGGCTCGAGCTCGCGAGCTCGTTTAAGCTCGGCTCATTCAAGCTTTTTACTAATATGATCCTAAGTTTTTCACGATCGGCTCATGATGAGGCGAAAAATGATCCGTTTTTACGGGGTCATTTAAGCCCAGAATTGAATTTATTTGATCAAATATTGCCCTAAATCGTTCCTTTTGTGATTTTAGGTACTTTGGGAGTGAAATCTGGAAAAGGAAGCAATTTGGACGTTTTTGGAGCATAAAAGTGAAGAAAACGCCAAAGACTTAATTTTCCATGCTGGGAACAGTGTGTGACGGCGTCAAGAGGACTTTCCTGACGGCGTCAAGAGTAAAGACCATGACGACCCAGTACAAACATGAAGGCGTCACAAGTAGAACGTCAGATGTGCAAAAGTGGACAACATGACAGCGTCAGATGTAGATCAAGGCAGTTCGAGGATTATTTTGGCGGCGAGATGACGGCGTCACCCATTTGTTCTTAACGCCGTCAGCCTCTAATATCTATATATAGTTTTCTAATTTTCATTCATTAGGGAGGAACAAGTTTGGAGAAACCCTAAGGCCGAACCTTATACGAATTTTACAGCTTTTCAAGGGTTTTCAACCCTTGAATCCTTACATGTGTTATTGAGATAAGTCTTTTCTTAATTCAATCAATATGTCTATGTGTTGGTTGCCTATATCTTGTGCTTGTCTTGATTTCAACATGCTAGGCTAGATTTATCTTGTGTTTGCTTAGATCTAATGAAACCTAGATGTTGATTATGTGTTGATTACTTGTTTATGGTTGTATTGGATGAATGATTTCAATGTTAGGCTTAAGAAAACTGGCAGATCTCCATTGTGTAACATGCTTGAACGTCTTAGGAAACATGAACCGATGTGTACTAGGTTTTATTGGTTGTATTTAATGCATGAGTAAATTCTAATGATCCCATGTTAGGAGCTTCTTGCAGGCTCGACATAGGAGTGAAGTAGGCACTCATAGGATTGGGGAAGTAAGTACGCCACCCCATGAATGGTATTAAGGAATACAATCCGTCATCTACGCAACTATAACAAGTAATTAATGTGTAAAAGATGTCTAGGGAGTAGTGAAATCTAAGTAAACCCATTTCTCCCACTTATTGCTCACAACCTTAGTTTAATATAGTTTTATTTTCATTTTAGTATTTTATTTTGATTGCATCTTTAGTATTGGGTTAGTTGACTAGCAACTAATTCCGCCCAAATCCTTCAAACCCGAGATTTTTACTTGCTTTCTAAAAAGTATAAAAATACAAAAAAGAATTATCCCTGATCTCTAGAACTAGCATTTAGATTTTCTAATCCTAGCGACACTATTCCTAGCTGAACGATCAATCCCCCGGTACTTGTCACTATACTATACTACAACGATCAGGTACACTGCCTGGTGGGGGTTGTAAGCTTCTCAAGAACCCTTGAGAGGTAAAGCCTGGTGCAATCCCTACGCATCAAGTTTTTGGCGCCGCTGCCGGGGAATAGTTATTGTCTAGGTTAGAATCTCTTTTTATTAGGTCTACTTGCTAGATTCCTTTCTAGTAAGATTTTATTTTTTATTTTTAGGTTTTCTTTAGTCTATCTTATTTCTTTGTGTTTCTGTTCATAACTTTTCACCACCCGACATCATGGACGATGGGAACATCTTTGAACCTGTCATCCCACCACAACAAAACCCACCACTAGAACCTCTTAGGCCCCGAACCTTAGGAGAGCATTCCCGACATAGCCACCAAGGCTATCGAAACACCATTGAGCTCACCGGAGCCAATGTGACCCCCTTGCGATCCGACACCATCCGGTTGGTGCAAAGCAGATGTGCATTCCATGGACTTCGTTCCGAAGATCCAAATCAACTTCTCAAGGACTTCCTTAAAATTGTAGATTCCATAGACCTAGATGTTGCAACTAGAGAGATAACCCGATTACGCCTATTCCAATTCTCTCTACGTGATCAAGCTAGTCAATGGCTTGAGCGTTTACCCGCGGGATCCATCACCACGTGGGATAATCTCACCAATCGCTTCCTTACTCAATTCTTCCCACCGGGGAAGACTGCAATGCTTAGAAATGACATTTTGATGTTTGAACAACATCAGGGTGAAACTTTCTACGAAGCATGGGCTCGTTTTAAGGATCTCCTCCATAAGGTCCCTCATCATGGTATAAACCTTTGGTTATTAGTTCAGATTTTCTACGACCATGTTGACTATCACACTAAACGTACAATCGATAGGGCCGCGGGAGGTAAATTGCGTGATAAGAACGCCGAGGAGTCTTGGGCAATTATTGAAGAGCTGGCCACCGATAATCAAGAAATGTGTGAGTTTAATCATACGATAAAAGCGGCCATAAACGCAGTCTCAACACCTGGAGGGACCACCGAAATCCCCGATGAACTCCTATGCAAACTCGAGACAAAAGTTGACTATTTTGAGGAAAGGCAAAGGAGACCTTTAAGTCCTAGACGGGCTACTGTTAATTTTGTCTCGAAACCGACTTCAACACCATTATCAGAGTCACCCTCTAGAGAAAATGTCGAGACTTTTCAAAACTATGCCCCACCTTATTCCCCTCCCGAGGAGCTTAGCCCAGAGTTTGAAGCTAGAATGAGAGAATATATGGCAACTCATTCAGATCGGCTCGCTAGATTCGAGGAAGCAGTTTATAAGCAAAAAGAGGAGATGCAAGAGAAAATGAATGAGATGATGAGTCTATTGGAGGAGTATGTCAACCAGAGAACCCCCGAAAGAATGCTACTAAGGAAAGAAAGCGTCACCCCCACTACCCAATTTGTTAATTCCATCACAATTGTCCACAAGGATAATGAGAAGGTAGAAGCCCCTACTAAACAAACCTTAGAAGAGCCACCAAAATCCCAACCTTTGAGTTACTACCTGAAACATGATATAAACGAAAACACTATAACAAATTGGATAAAGGGTGACGGGCGTAACCAACCTTCCAAACAGAGTTCTGAGAAGGAGGAAGGGGGAAAAGATGAGTATGATACGTTGCCTGGGGGGCCAATATTCGAGAGGCTATTGGTACAAAAAGTGGCAACTAAGCAGATGGCGTGTGAGAACTTTGAGATACCAACTAGCATCGGGGATTTGAAATATCTTAGTGCTTTCGCCGACCAAGGATCGGAAGTAAATCTTATGCCCCTAACTATTCACATACAACTAACGTAAAAAATGCCGGGCCCCATTCGTGTTAGGTTATCCCTCGCTGGATACTCGTACGTGTACCCCCTAGGAATCGCAGAAGATGTATTAGTTAATGTAGCAAGATTCATGTACCCCGTTGATTTTATGATCATTGATGATAAGGGAGATGGATGCATGCCAATAATCCTTGGGGCACCATTCCTCGCCACCGCTAGGGCTGTCATTAAGTATGAAGGCAGAAAAATTGAGCTTAAATCTGGAAAAAGAAAGATTAGCTTCCCCATGAGCCTGCGAAGTAGGCATGAGAATTTGAGTTGGAGAAAGCTCAAAAACAACATTGACACGACGCCCATTCGTGTTCAGAATAAAATTCTTGCATGGGAGGCAAGAATCAAAAGTTACAAGGAGGCTAAATATGAAAGAAGCAAAAGCAATAAGGTTCATGTCGAGTTCGAACATAATCGACCAGCTGAAAGCCATGTACCATTCGAGGAAGGGAACTTGGTACTCTTAAGACACTTGGAAACAACAATACCGCCCGATAAACCAAGTCCTTGGTGGTATGGGCCTTTCACAATTGAGAGCATGAACCAAGATGGGATAGCTAACCTGAGAAGTAAATTAGGTGGAGAGGTGATTGCAAGTAAGGAAAGATTGAGGCACTACCACCATAATAGTAATGTTCACATCTACATGGGGTACATCATCTCAAGGGATGAAGTCACGTAGTAACCCATGGCCTTGAGTCTAGCTACAAGACTCATAAATAAATAAAAGCGCTTCTTGGGAGGCAACCCATGTTTTGTGTGATTTTATTTTGTTTGTTTGTTATTTGCTTCCGTATGCATGCTTTATTTTTATTGTTGATAGATCATGTTTCTAAACTAAAAAGTGGAAATACTTTACTTTGTTGTTTGGCCTAGTCTTAACTTCACCTAAAGGTATTTTTGCAAAAGATAAGTGTAAGGGGAAACCCCAAATATGTTTTTAAGAAACAAACTGATCATGATTCTCCACAATATTAAGTGAACATGTATATTCGTATTTGTTAGAGTCAAATGCTTGTATTGAGTCATAATGAAGTTTTGCAGGATTTTCCAGGAAGTAAGACCAAGTTTTTCCAGAAATTTTCTGGAAACTTAACACAAGAATTTCTGCAGGTCACTTCTGACGGCGTCATGAGCTTGCTCTTGACGGCGTCACGTGTAAAAATCTGGAAATTTTACCAATTTTGTTTTTCTAACGGAGTTTTAAAGTTTTTGTTGAATTATTAAGTTTTATAATCTCCAGGAAATCTGCAAACTTCATTCCACAAGCATTATATCTTACTTTGTTTTCTAGGATTTAGTAACTTATGTAGATTGCCGCCGATTTTATGTGAGGTTGTCTTGACTGTTTTCTCAGGATTTACAGGTTATGTATGACAAGAAGATGATTTATTTTTTCTGGAAAGGAAGCTTTGATTGTTCATTTTCTTGGAGGAAGATCTAACCTGGCCACCTTATTATCCATACCGAGCAAATCAGGGGAGTATTTGATTTCATTCTTTTTACTTTTTCACTTTTACACTCTTTACTTGAATATTGGGGACAATGTTCATCCTAAGTGTAAGGGGAGGGTAAGATGATGATACCTTACAAATACACTTTCACTTGAGTTTGTTTGTTTAATGGTAGATGTGTAATAAAACTATGAGAAATACTTGTTAGTGCAATTTTAGCGCCAAATTTAAAAATTTTTACAACATTTAGGAGTGAAACTTTAGCCATAGCAAGCGTCTCATGGATAGGAGATTGTATGACTAGCACATAACCGTACTTTCAGAAAAATTTTCCACCCAAATATGTGAGGTTCGCCTTTAGATTTGATAGGAAAAGCATTTACTATTAGTGCTTATGAGTGTACCGGTAGCATTTAGATTCTAGAACTTACGTTAGTGATGCATCCCGAGACCACTAGTGAGACTACATTCGTGTAGTAGGATTTACTACATGATAAGAGGCATTAGGATCACCCTTGTGTTAAACCCGTATTATAATTACTTGACCTTTTAAGTCATATTACTTGGCTAGTTAAGTCAATTAATTTTCCCACACCTTAGCGTTGTACTCATTTTTAGTACACGAAACCCCTAGTACACCCCTCCGAGCCTATCTTTTCGTTTCTAACTTTAAGCATCTTACATAAAGGAAGAATTTGTTACACCCCACTTAAATGTACACCCAAATCGCCTTAGCCTTCCGTGTATGCACTCATCTTTAGTGCATTATTGTTATTTGTTAAACCCTAAGTTAACTATCTAATTGATTAAATGGTTGCTAAGTCGAGTCATATCCTTGTACATATTGTTTTGGGACGATTGGGACTCATGGGTAAAGTACTTATTTTATGGAGTAATGGGGAAGAACATCATATATTACCCCCGCATATGCGTTAATCTTAAAAGTACTCCAAGTGTTTTGATTATCTTAATTCGAGTCATTAGATTAGTTTATTGTAAAGTATGTAAAAATTCAAGTGTAAGGGGAATTGTCATTCCCTATGATGTATTATTTTGGATGGTAGGGTAAGAGTGTATGCAAAAAAAATAAAAAATAAATAAAAAAAAAATAAGAAAAAAAAATAGAAAAAGGAAAAGAGAAAAAAACATACGGACTACCATCCCTTTTCATTCAATGTTCATTTTATATTTTTGTTATTTTTGATTTATTAGCTTAAGTCGAGTCTAGTCTTGGCTTAGCAACGCCATATTGTACATGTAATTAACCAAGATTGTTAACTCGCCACCAGTAAAGACTACCTATATCCAACAAAACCGTGTATTTCATATCCCTATACCTAACGTTACAACCCTTTAAAAGACCTCTTTGATAGTTTATCCTAGGTGCTTACACCATGTGGTGGAGGTTTGATCCTTTCCCAAGCCTATGGTAATCTATTTTGCTATGACAGGTAGTAAGAGATATTTTCCGTTTCCATATTGTAATTTATACTTTATTACACCCGAGAGATGTGAGTATCTAAACACTATTTGTGAGGTGCTAGTATATGACCTCCGTGCTTGTCTTTGGTCTTTAGTGGAACGATTATTTGTTGTAATTACTTTTATATTAGTGTTAAATGACCCCTAACTTGTATTTTAACTAGAATAAAAGCGCATTTGCTTGAGGACAAGCAAATCTCAAGTGTAAGGGTATATGATGAGGCAAAAAATGATCCGTTTTTAGGGGGTCATTTAAGCCCGGAATTGAATTTATTTGATCAAATATTGCCCTAAATCGTTCCTTTTGTGATTTTAGGTACTTTGGGAGTGAAATCTGGAAAAGGAAGCAATTCGGACGTTTTTGGAGCATAAAAGTGAAGAAAATGCCAAAGACTTAATTTTCCATGTTGGGAACAGTGTGTGACGGCGTCAAGAGGACTTTCCTGACGGCGTCAAGAGTAAAGACCATGACGACCCAGTACAAACATGAAGGCGTCACAAGTAGAGCGTTAAGAGTTAAAAGTGTGACGGCCTGCAAAAGTGGACAACATGACGGCGTCAGATGTAGATCAAGGCAGTCCGAGGATTATTTTGGCGGCGAGATGACGGCGTCACCCATTTGTTCTTGACGCCGTCAGCCTCTAATATCTATATATAGTTTTCTAATTTTCATTCATTAGGGAGGAACAAGTTTGGAGAAACCCTAAGGCCGAACCTTATACGAATTTTACAGCTTTTCAAGGGTTATCAACCCTTGAATCCTTACATGTGTTATTGAGATAAGTCTTTTCTTAATTCAATCAATATGTCTATGTGTTGGTTGTCTATATCTTGTGCTTGTCTTGATTTCAACATACTAGGCTAGATTTATCTTGTGTTTGCTTAGATCTAATGAAACCTAGATGTTGATTATGTGTTGATTCCTTGTTTATGGTTGTATTGGATGAATGATTTCAATGTTAGGCTTAAGAAAACTGGCAGATCTCCATTGTGTAACATGCTTGAACGTCTTAGGAAACATGAACCGATGTGTACTAGGTTTTATTGGTTGTATTTAATGCATGAGTAAATTCTAATGATCCCATGTTAGGAGCTTCTTGCAGGCTCGACATAGGAGTGAAGTAGGCACTCATAGGATTGGGGAAGTAAGTACGCCACCCCATGAATGGTATTAAGGAATACAATCCGTCATCCACGCAACTATAACAAGTAATTAACGTATAAAAGATGTCTAGGGAGTAGTGAAATCTAAGTAAACACATTTCTCCCACTTATTGCTCACAACCTTAGTTTAATATAGTTTTATTTTCATTTTAGTATTTTATTTTGATTGCATCTTTAGTATTGGGTTAGTTGACTAGCAACTAATTCCGCCCAAATCCTTCAAACCCGAGATTTTTACTTGCTTTCTAAAAAATATAAAAAAATACAAAAAGAATCATCCCTCATCTCTAGAACTAGTATTTAGGTTTTCTAATCCTAGCGACACTATTCCTAGCTGAACGATCAATCCCCCGGTACTTGTCACTATACTATACTACAACGATCAGGTACACTGCCTGGTGGGGGTTGTAAGCTTTTCATGATCCCTTGAGAGGTAAAGCCTGGTGCAATCCCTACGTATCAGCTCGGCTCATTTCCACTTCTAATATAAACAAAGATTAAGGGTGCGTTTGGTATGTCGCCATCAATCACAATAGGAATGATTTTGATAGTAGTGGTGGGCCTCTCGGTATGAAAGATTCATACCTTACTCTTTTGAGGTATATAGAGTATGGAGGATTTCTATCATTTATTACCATAGTTGTGGGACCTCTCATATTAAGCCAACAGATCTACCAAATTACTTAAAAGTACAATGATTTATTCACATTGTACAACCAATTAAAAACAGATCTACCAAATTAAATACAACCAATTAAAATATAAACCGGGTTGACTCGGGACGCTTCAAACCCGGCGGGTTGACCCGGTTTAATTTGACCCATTTTCGACCCAACCTAGCAAGGTGACCCAGTTTAAATCGACCCATTTTTCGACCGGAACGGTTCAACCGGTTGAACCACCTGGGTCGAACTGGGTTTCAAAACATTATCCATTACTTAAAAGTACAATGATTTATTTACATTGTACAAACAATTAAAAACAAATCTATCAAATTAAATACAACCAAATAAAACACAAACTGGGTTGACCCGGAACTCTTCAAACCCGGCGGGTTGACCCAGTTTAATTTGACCCATTTTCGACCCAACCTAGCAAGTTGACCAGGTTTAAATCAACTCATTTTTCACCAGGAACGGTTCAACTAGTTGAACCACCCGGGTCCAACTGGGTTTCAAAACATTATGTTTAATTCCCAAATCTTCAAACTTTTATTATTTTTCATTTATAACCTATAATTTTTTTATCAATAAACTATCTACCACTATAAAAAATCTCGTTGCTATGCACGGGTACTCGTCTAGTATAAATTAAATTAGATTTCCCTCTCACATTTTCAGTTGTCCCGCTCTAAGTTTTCTTAAAAAATCAAAATTATCCCCTCCATCCAACAATTTGAAAACCAAACAAAATAAACCACCATCATAATCCCCAAATCAATTCCCCTTTAGATTTCTCTCTCACATTTTCAGTTGTCCCGCTCTATGTTTTCTCCAAAAATCAAATTATCCCTCCATACATCAATTTGAAAACCGAACAAAATAAACCACAATCATAATCCCCAAATCAATTCCCCCCCCCCCACACACACAACAAAACCAATTATCCCCTAAATCAGTTAATCCACAAAAAACCACACACCTTTAATCAATTATTCCACATATTGCCGGTTTACAAACCTACAACACCAGGAAAAAGCACTAGTCTTGAATCTAATTGTTATTATTTTTTATCATCAAAGATCATACATAAAGATGATTAAATACACCTTACAAAAATACCAGATCTGGGAGAAACCAAACACACGCCACCAAGGTTTGAGTTTTATTGGTAAGATTTATCTTTTGATTTTGTTCCTTTTTTGGGGTTTTTAATCTCATTGATTTTGGGAGTTTTAATTAACTGTTATGTTTTCTTGAAATTAGGGTTCAATTCGTTTCATCCTTTAAGAAAGAATCATTAATGGATTGATACCAGTGGTGCTCGAAGTGAAACAATCATTATCATTAATGGAATGCGCTACCTAAAGATACAACGTATTAATTTTTGGTTAGTTGTTTTATTTGTTAAAGAAAAGTATATAGTAATACTGTGAATACCTTTGGGCAGGTCAAGACAGATGGCGGTCTAAATGCTTCAATTCGGCTTCCTTTGTGGCAAAAGCCAATCCTCTAAATCGTGCTCCCCATAAATGAAAGAGTGAACTTCACCATGCACTTTGCAATATGTTGTAAAAGATTTTAGCACCACTTGAAGATGGTGGAAAGGGTAACTGGCCTCCACCTGGTGTACACCCCGCACTTAACTTATGGTATGAAGCAGTTGCACGCATAAAAGTGCAATTCATGGATTGGACAGATAAATATAGCAAACATATAGCTGTAAGTAAATGACCATATCTTTTTATAATATAGAGTTTGCACTGCTTCTTTGCATAACCTTACTTGGTTCTCCTCGTATATTGAAATTATAACGTTTGCTTCTTGTTTCACCATGTTAGGTTGCTTATGCTTTGGTGACTTTGCTTCTCTGTCTTGGTGATCCTGTCGTATTTCTCAATAACTTTGATCCTCATATGGAGCAACTGTACAAGCATCTTCGGGTAACATTAATTAGTTTAACTCGTTGTCTAGAGATACATTTGAACAACACTATTTACAATCTTGTTTTGGCCTTTTTCTATCATTGTGCTTCATTGGCAGCTTGTGACATTGGCCATTATGTTCCAAAAGCATAAGCTGCAATTGAGTCCATATTAAGGTCATGCAATCGAGCTTATAGTCAGGCTATCTGCACGACTTCAACAGCCCACATATGGACTACTTTATCTGGCAATGGGGAGATGATGTTCGAGTACTTGGCCATCCCTGTTGTGAAAGGGAAAAATAGTGAGCTGGAGAAGTTTGCTGGTGGGCTTTATATTACTAGTGTGGAGGTATCTGTATGTATTATAGATTGACCTATAAATGTAATCCATGCTTCAGGAAGTCGAGAAGGATGTGAAAGCTAAGACAAAAGGGGAGGTCGGAGCTGCAAAGACACTTTGTTCTCCATTTGACCAGCTTGAACTGCATGAAGGTATTTTTTAATTAGAGGGCTTTTCAAATTCTGTTTGCGATACCCGTTAAATTCATACAGATTAATAACACTAAACTGCCTGCTCGTTTTGTTCTACAACTGCAGCAAAATTAGTATTTGAAAGCAGATGACACATCAGACCGCTTTTCCGTTAGCTCTTGGTAAATTTATTCTTATCTCTTAATTGCAAGCACATGCACATACACATACAAATCAAACACAGTCATCGATGGCAAGAAAGGATATTGAATGTGCTTCTAACTTTTGTCTTTTCTACTTAAAAGAGACGCAGAATATTTAGATGATGAGATTAGTACAAAAGTTAGTGCTGCTAGTGAAAGTTAGTACTGCTAGTATAAAGTGTGGACTGCTCAGAGATTAAGACTGCTCGACATTAATACTGCTAATGTATTAGTTACAACTGCTAGTTATAAGTTAGTAGTGTTGTTTCATATAGTTAGTATTGCTTGTATAGTATGATATGTATAATTAGGTGTTTATGAAAAAGATTATAGATACTTAGGAAAGTATTGTAAGCCGACTAGGATTCCTTGGTGTATAAAAGGAGGTCCTAGGGTATAGAGTTATATACGAATTTTATATTTACAATTTATTGTATTTGAATTTATTTTGAATTTGTTTTGATATATATTGATTTCTTAAATGTGACTAAAAGATGTATATAGTCACACTTATTATCAGTTTTGGTCACTATTTGCTTTATTCGTTGTGTGACTAAAAGTTACAGAAGGCCACACAAACATAAAATTCACGTGGCCATTGGATGATCTATAGTCACACAAAATACACATTTTTTCACTTTAAACAGCATACGACCACACTTATTAACACTTTTGGCCACTGTTTCCTAAATTGTATGTGACTATATACCCAAAACAAAAATGCTTTGTGTGACTAAATATTACAAAAGGCCACACAAACATAAAATTCACGTGGCCATTGGATGATCAATAGTCGTACAAAATACACATTTCTTCACTTAAAACAGCATATGGTCACACTTATTAACACTTTTAGCCACTGTTTGCTTAATGTTATGTGACTAAATACCTAAAACAAACATGCTTTCTGTGACTAAATATTACAAAAGGCCACACAAACATAAAATTCATGTGGCCATTGGATGATCAATAGTCACACAAAATACACATTTCTTCACTTTAAACAGCATATGGTCACACTTATTAACACTTTTGGCCACTGTTTGCTTAATGGTATGTGACTAAATACCCAAAACAACCATGCTTTGTGTGACTAAATATTACAGAAGGCCACACAAACATAAAATTCACGTGGCCATTGGATGATATATAGTCACACAAAATACACATTTCTTCACTTTAAACAGCATATGGTCACACTTATTAACACTTTTTGCCACTTTGTGTTAAATTGTATGTGACTAACTCCAAAAAAAACAACACCCATTGTGTGACTAAATCATCACAAACGTCACATTTATTGTATATTCATGTGGCCACAGGAAGGGAAATAGTCACACAAAATACACATTTACTTGAATATATCATCTCAAATGTCACATATATTATATATTTATGTGCCCAAAGGCTGAAAAATAGTTACTCTCAAAAAACATTCGCTTGACTATAAAGTGTTTACGGTCACTGATAATGACTAATCCAACAAAACTTGTGTCTAATTTGTCACACATATTCGGGGTTTTGGTCACTCTTTTTCGATAGAAAAGGCCACGAACTCAACAATGTGACCATATGCCACCTACGGTGGCGGGACCTATGGTGACACACAACGAAAAAACATGTGTGACTATCTGCATATCGTCACACATTTTTCGTCACACATTTTTGGCGTGACCAATACAAATTTTTGTACCAGTGTATAGTCAAGTCGTTTCCGCGTAAAAAGTTTTAATGGTCAAAACAGGCATGCGGTGTAACATACTTCTCCACTTCCTTTCAACGGTTTAGGTTTATCTAAGGCATACAAATACAAAATGATAAATGATAGTATTAAACTCCACTAAATGCTTCCTTTCAATAATAACAGAAGCCTTTTGGTCTTCCAACAATTCTTTCTTTAATTCTCAACCAAGTTTCGACCATTTTTATTGTTTAGAGTTGATGGCCGTGATAATTATTTCCATTGTAAAAAATGTTGTATGCATCGATTCCTTTCACCTGTAAAATAGTCACAGTTGACTTTATGGTGTCAACTAAGTTCCATTTTATGATTATGCCACATTACCCTGACATGTTTTTTGTATGCTTATTGTTTCTGTTAAGGTACTTTTTATGTTTGTGTTGTTCAATTCAGGATCTTGCTACGCTTTAAGTATACGTAACAATCATTCATGTGTAGAAAGTTCTGTGCGACATCACTATCATGTATGTTAAGAGGTTTTTTTACTGATTCATTCTATTTTCTATCTATATGTGACCGCTCGAATGGTCTATGGCAAATGTTCGATTTTTTAAATTCAAACCACTCTCTTTACATTTATGGTACCTATTTAATTCATTGAAGGATACTGTTGTCAATGTCATGAAATGAGGAAAGAACTAATCAATTTTGTTTTTGGTAGAATTTTTTCTCACTAATCTTTTTTGTATTTGGTATAATGAGGAAAGAACTATGTGGAAGCTTGGGATGTTGCCTCTTGGACTGATAACGTACTATATACTGACCCATCCATTAGAGCGGAGCTGGCACGTATTGGGTCGATATGATCCAGTTCACATAATAGAGATAGAGAATGCTGATGATGTACATTACAATGGGAATTACAAACTCTGTTTAGATCTTGCCATTGGCAAGTGCATGTTATATTGGTCTAGGTATGTCAATTTCGATAATCCATATCTACAACTTTGTAACATTAACAGCTTCATGTTATCATATTATTTTTGTCCCACGAGGATGTGATACCCTCATTTTTTAATGTTTGTATACAAAACCGAGCTTACAAAATTAGATCAATGTGAGCGTCATACAACGTTATATACATCTTTATTAATATGACAAGCTTCTTTATCGTATTCCATGTGTGTGCGTGCCTGCAAGGCCTACAATAGTTGCAAGTTACTACAAGTTTATATGCTACTTTTTTACAATAGTTGCAACTTAGCTTTTATATGCTATTTTTTACACCTTATAAGTGCTACTTTTTACAATACTTTTTGGACCATTAGAAGCGAAAATATATTCAAGTTACAAGTTTATATGCTACAGTTTACACCTTATAAATGCTGATGTTTACAGCTTTTAAACACTGATTTTTACACCGTTTATATGTTGTTTGGACAACAGAGAAATGGATGTTTGGATACAGATCGTACAGGTTTGTATGTTGTATTTGTACAACTTTCATATGCTGTTTGGATAGCAGAAATAATGCTGATTTTAATAGCTTTTAAATGCTTGAACTTTTCAGCTTTTAAATGTTGATTTTTACAACATTTATATGCTTTTTGGACAGCAGAGAAAAGGTTGTTTGGATACAGATTTTATTATTTTGTATACAGTTTTTCAACGGCGTTTATATGCTGTTTGGCTAGCAAAAATAGTGCATTTTGGACAGGTTTATAATTTTTTGTTTTTTCCCAGCAAACCTGCAAATAAAGAATTACTTGGGAGAAAGAACAATAAAGAAAAGAGATAATTATTTGTGTGATTTGGTTTTGTATTTTCTCATCTAATGATTAGTAGTTTGATATTTGATACTATGCTCTAACAATATCATACTTATAAATTTTCAACATTTCATTTCAAGAACTTGATAGAAAAATAATGTTCATTCCTAGACTATGTACATAATAACATTTTTGTAAGTACTAAACTATACATTGAAATGTCAACTACGATCAAATTACATACAAACATTTGGACTATCTTGACTAACATGTAAAGTCTTTAATTACTTAAAAATGGCAATGTCCTCTTGATAATATACCTTTTAATGCGAGATATGATAAATGTCCTACACTTTTAGTGACTTTTGTTTCGCGGTTTAGTTGAACAAGTTATCTGTCAATTTCTTGGATCGCTTTTTAGTGTTCTTTAGGTATCGCTTGTGGTTTGTTAACCGACTTCTTCTTGTAGTCGGGTCTGGTTGGTTTATTGATTGTCGATCGCTATCTCTTTAGTCCTATCCATTACTGATCGATCTTTATTATGGTGGGAGGTTAGTGTTTTGGTTAGTATTGCTATAAACCCTAATCGCTTAGATTAGGGTTTTCTTCTCCTTTTTGGTATCGCATGCATGCTGCTGGTTTGATTATTTGTTGCTTTGTGTACGTGGTGGTGAGAGATGGAAAGGGGTTTTTTGAGTCCTAAGCTTGGTAAGATGGATGTTAGTGTTCCAATGGTTGATGTTGATGATTTGGCGGATAACGTGAACAAGGGTAACGATAAGGTTGTTTTGGATGATTTGGAGCAGGAGTCGTCCTCTCATGGTTCAAAACAGCCTAATGTGGAGCAATTAATTGCTAATGCGCATAACAAGTTTGATGAAGCAATGAATAAAATTAACAGTGATATTGCTAATATGACTTCATCTTCTGAGTTGAACAATTCGAGTGGTCTTGGGCTTCAGTTGAATCAGAGTGTTACTTCTGATCCTAATGCACCCAAGGTTGATACTACTAGTGGTAATGGAGTTAAGTCGGTTTCTTACGTGGGTGTTGCTTCTAATGAATCCCAGAAACACGTGTCTAATTTTCGAAGGTTAGAATGCAGTAAAAAGAAGGATGATGTTGACCTCTCAGTCCCGTTGAAACTAGTGGAAGAGGTGAACATGAGGTTTGAGAATACTCTCTACGGATACTTCCTTGGTCAACGTCTTGCTTTTCCTGTTGTTGATTATTATGTTCGCAATACGTGGTCTAAGTATGGTTTACAAAAGGTTATGATGAATGCTAAGGGGTTATTTTTCTTCAAGTTTAACTCTAAGAAAGGTGTCGATGATGTTCTTGATAATGGTCCTTGGTTGATTCGTAATGTTCCTATTATTCTTAAACCATGGACATTGAACACAAACTTGCTTAAAGAGGATTTAACTAACATTCCGGTGTGGGTTAAATTCCATGATGTTCCTTTAGCTATGTTTTTGGATGACGGGCTTAGTCTTCTTGCTACTTTGATTGGGACGCCCAAAAGGTTAGATGCTTTTACCAGCCAAATGTGCAAGGAATCGTGGGGCCGTAGTAGCTTTGCTAGATGCATGATTGAAGTAAAGTCGGATGAGGTGCTTAGGGATAGCATTACTGTTGAGATACCTTTTCTTGATGGTACGGGTTCGACTATTGAGAAGATTCGGGTTGAATACGAGTGGAAACCTCCGCGTTGTGATAAGTGTAAGGTTTTTGGTCATACTATTATTGATTGTCCGAAAGTTGTTGTTCCTCCAGTTCAACCTACTAAGCCGGTTAATGATGGTTTCACAGCTGTCAATAACAAAAAGAAAGGTAAACAAGGTGGTTTTACATATCAGGGTAAAGGAGGCTTTACTAAACCTGTTGTGGGTAAGCAATTTCATTACCAACCCAAAAAGAACCCTCCTGAACCAAAGAAGGTGGATGGAACTAAGAATAAGGCTGTTACTAACATGGATGTGGATGCTGGCAGTACAATGGAAGTTAATAAGGATGGGTCGGTTAAGACTGGTACTACATCACAAGTCCCTCTTGTGAGTGATATGCAACAACCCTTTGTGAGTGATTCTATAGGAACAATGAAAGTTGGTTCTACTCCTATTGTTGAGAAAATTAGTAAGCTTGAAAAGCTACTGATCGATGGGAAAGCTACTCTTGTGGATGATGATGGTCATCCTATTCCGTCTACCTCTATCACTAAGAGGGCTAACCCATTTTCAAAGGTGGGTGAGGTTGTAGTTTCTGATAGTGATGAGGATGAGGTTCTTAACACATTCGACGAATCAGCAAATCTCTTTGGTGGTGGTCATGAGCGTGAAGATGAGTATGACTATGATGATTATTTGCAGCAAATTTATGATCTTCCAGAGGAATTGGATGCTCTTAATGCCATTTATGGTTTTAATCTCCAAGGTCGTAGGAAGTAGTTTATCTTTTGTCAGAGTCACTACTATCTTGTGAGTAATGGTTTGTTTTCTTGTTTTGAAAATAGGAAGTATCTTGTTATGTAAGCTTTTCGCCTATGTAACGGGCTGAGATATGGGATTCACCCATATCCGTTGTACTTAAACGTTTTTTGGAGTAATATATTTACCGGGTCATTGACCTTTTACCCAAAAAAGAGAAAGAATATAGTACACATGATTGAAATCATCCATTATAGTTTGAGGCATTAAAGTTATCCGTCGAACTAACCATTTTGTGAAAGAGATTATTAGCGAATTCTGAAATTACAATCTACTGCATAAGAAAAAAATTTCAAGGAATATATTGTACTGATATTTTAAAGCGATTCAAGCTTTCAACCATTCCACCTTCTGGAACACATTTTGTGGGTTGTTTTCCCATGGTTTCGAACTACTTTTTTAATAATTGTTTATACTAATTCGTCATTGTAGACGTAATTATATTACATGAACATTGTATTTATACTATATTGTTCAGTTATACAACAACGTCTGGGCGCAGCTAGCTTGCTTCAAGCTACGTTACCATGATAACGTAGCGTTGATCTGCTATTGAATAAAAAGAAAGTGGTGTAATTTATAAGTTTTAAAATAAAAGTGAGGCCCAAAATATGTTGTTACGGTTGAGTTATGATAATGGGTGTTTTTTTTTTTTTTTTTTTTTTTCTAATGTTGAAATGTTAAAGCTGATGTGGCGCTGATGTGTCGCAGTGTTATGGCTTAACTCAAGGTTACTACACCCATTGCTCTTAGGGGTGATTATTACGAAATAATGATAACTCATATTCAAGTGATATTGTATACTTTTTCTAAGTAAAGAGTTATATAGCTATTAGCTGTGTATTAGGGGTGATTATTACAAAGCAATGACAACTCATATTCGAGCAATATTGTATACTTTTTCTAAGTGAAGAATATATAGCTATTAGTTTTGCCTAGGTTTGTGGTACTCATGTATTTGATACCTTTTTTTTTAAACAATTATATTTACAAAAACTTACTTAAACAAACTCCGTTTATTAAGTCGAGTACCCTTGATCAAAACTAAGCATAATAACTAAATATGCATAACCATTGCAAAATCAATGATCCTTTATGGTGAACCAAGCCCGTGCATCGCAACCACGGGTACTAATGGTCAAACACATTTTTTAGTATCTTTCATATGAAACATTTCTATTTGTAAAAGCTTAATAAAGAGAATTTTTTAGTTTAACACTTTATATTTCACGACTAATGTTAACACATCTAATTAACCGTTGTCAGACTAATGCTACTTCATGGTAATCGAAGCTCGTGCATCGCACGGGCCATGCTGTCTCGTTTAAGTGAAAATCATGTTGAAATATAGTAATTTATAGTTTATTTAATGTCTATTTAATGTAATTTTGTGTTAATTAGAAAATGTTATGTTTATTTATTTGACATTAATCTCTGCCCAGTGGGCATTGGTTAGCAAAACTCTTGTATCTTAACATTAAAGAAAATGTCGTTATCTACATAAACAACGTCTTATTTCAATGGATCTTCGATCTAGTACATTAATAATAAAAACATGAATCAATAGAAGACAATCATAATGATGTTATCTATGCCAATTATCTATGCCAAAGCCCGGCGGCGAGATGACAAAAAATTGACGCTTATCCTTGCGTCTACCAGGATGGTCTGGTGGATATAGACGGAGGATCTTCTGCCACCATGAAGCCACATGAACTTCACAGCAATTACAGCTTAATGTTAAATCGGTCTCGAGTTGTTATTTATATCAAAACTGGGTTTTTTATTTTAATATCGGTCTTGATATTTTTGACCAGGTGGAAAACATTAATTGAGACCTTTTTTTCTTAGAAAGGGTCTTAATGAAGGGGTCTTTAAACCCAATTATGTAGTAGTGCTAGCTGATAGCATAACACACATCGGTAAGTTCTGGCATTCATGGTTTGTTCCAATCCAGATATCGGGACCACCCTAAGCAAGTCTGAAGTGTAGTCTTCCCTTTGCGATCTCCATAAAGCCATCTGTCTAGTAGATAAACGAAAGGTGGATTCAACCAGTTTGGCGACACGTGTGAAATATATATCTGCCAATTTCTTCATGAGTTTTGGGGTAGCTATCTCACATGAACTACCCAAAAGGTCGGTCTTCATTTTCGCATTAAAAGCATACAAGGCATCATCAAAAGAAGGACCCAGAAGTTACAATGCCAGAATGTCGGAGGAGCTTAGTCTGTAAACTAGCATATTGGAGTCTAGATGCCAAGAAAGCATAATTCAATACATCACCTGCAGAATATACACCAAGCCATCCAAAATCAAAAGATAGTGTGGCCGGTCTCCATTGCCACTCACTAAACCCAGGTCTCAAGGTCCATGTTATTATTATTTTCGAATTATATATTACATTTGCTAGCAATTTTCTCATATAATGTCGAACTAATTATAGATGGTACGTGCGTGCTAGGTTGTGATTATGCAGGTTTTGACGGAGAAAGATGGCAAATTCATAGGTGCTATGTTGTGTTCAAGTAGTAACCGATACCCCAAAATCAACAACTATTGTATTGTATAAAACATTTAATGGGAATTGTCAATTAATGTTCGATTAACATTCGATGAGGTTATGCATGTCTTGAAACATAAAGTAGACAAAACTAAAGCAAGGTGTGTGCAAAAGGGGAGGTGCATCACGATGGTCATAAAACTTGTACGTGTAAGAAGATGGAGTGGTGTTGTTCTCATCAATTAAGTTACTGTCAACTAACGTGAGAGTTTGTCTTTTGAATGATACATATTATTAATTAATTATCACATTCTGTAAATCATCATTGCATGTGTTTTTGAAGAGTGTTGTAAGAATAACCGATTGTGGTGATGTTTATTTTTCCTTTTAGTTTTGTATATTAACATTAAAGAAAATGTCGTTATCTACATCAACAACGTCTTATTTCATTTATCAATTTTACAGAACTAGCCCGTTCAACGGATCTTGGATCTAGTACCTTAATAATAAAAACAGTAATCTGTAGAAGACAATCACAATGATGTTATCTATATCATTCAAGAATAGGCCCCAAATCATAATGCCTATCCACGCCCCAAATCATAATGCTGATCCGTGCGCCTATGAAGATCGTCCGGCGAATAGAGACGGAGGATCTTCTGCCACCATGAAGCCACATGAACTTCACAACAATTACAGATTAACGATTATTATCGAGTTGAGAATGAAAAAATAGATACGAGAATTTGAAAAGATATACGTGTTAAAAGTTACGTATAAATATTAATAAGTAAATGACTAGTATCGAACCCGAGACCTCGGGATTGCAAACATTACAAACGAGAATTAAAGATTAATAAATATTAATTGTTACGTATATTTATTAATAACACAAGTATAAGGATTAATGATCGTTAGTGATTAAACGTATGGACTAACTATCGTTAAATAATAAGCAAAGGGACTAGAATGTAATTTGGAAGACAAGAAGGATCCGGAAACCCCTTGTGGGGTGTATGGCCGGTCGACCCAACCCATAAGGGTCGATCCATGCTTGCTTGTTCCCCAAGAATTCTTCTAGTATAAATACAAACCCAAGGATCAATTGGTTCTCATCTTTTGTGCACACACAATACCCTAAAGTTTTCTCTTCTCCTTGTTTTCTTCCTTGGTCGATCGAATCCCTAAACCTTATGGCTTAGATCGATTTTTTCATAAGCAATAATAATACTTGTGTTTAATCTTGCAATCACTTTAATTCGGTATTAGTTTGTGTGTACAAGAACGAGGTAACTACTCACTATAGTAATTATCAAGAGATCGATAAACAAAAACGGTAAGGGGTTTATCATTAATCTAGTTTACACAAGATTCAAGATTTATTGAAGTGCATCGGGTACGTTACTTTTTATGTTTTAGTTAATCTCTTATACGTGTTATACTTGATCCTTGCTTCCGCATATTTGTGTACTTTGATTGTCAAACTCTAACAGTGGCATCTCGAGCCATGTATAACATGTAATTGATTACTAAAATGTAATAAAAATCGGATCTTTAGTTGTTTTAGATACATGTTTTTGATCTAGGGTTTTTTTTCTTTAAATTTTTTTTATATAAAATTTAAACCCTAACCCTAATTTTGGGGGGGGGGGGCGATTTTCAACAAAAAAACCCTAATTAGGGTTTGTGGTTTAACATGACTAATTGTAATCACTAGAAACCCTAGGTCTTTAACCGGTTATGTGAACGTACTTGTGACCTATCTGCTAATTGTTAGGTTAAATCCATGACGAAACATGCATGTTAGTCATGGATCTTGTTGTTTTTTATTTATTTGTCACATGTTTTAGATAGATCTTAAATTGGGGAAGACTCCAATACATATATATTAAAATCAATTTATATGCTATGTGGTGTGTATATTAGCTTTGGCCTACGCAATTGATTCGTCAATGCATGTGGCTCTCCTCCATTAAGATGAGAAGGCCCTAGTTAATTACATGCATATTTATACCTAGAATTGATTTTATTAGGATCTTTTCAATAAGGTTTGCATGTGGCTAATTGTTTTACTCCCTCCGTCCCATTATAAGTGTCCAGTTTGACTTTTCTTGGTCTTTCTTCTTTAACTTTGACCTTAAATAATTTTATGTATGTTATATAATACTTGATGAAAATTATATCAATGAAAATACGTTTAAAATCTAATTCATTCATATATTTTGCATCAAGTATTATATAACACACATAAATGTATTCAAGGTCAAAGTTGAACAAGTTAGATCGTAAAAAGTCAAACTGGACACTTATAATGGGACGGAGGTAGTACTTTATTATTATTAGTTGTTTGTTTTTCTTTGATTACTTGTTTTATTGTTTCTTATTGTTTGACTTGATGTAAGCAATAAAAGGGTAATTTTTCATAAAGAAAATAATACGGACTAATAATGGTGAAACCCTAAGTGATAAAGATTGAATCTTGCGGAGTCTTATGTGCCAACAATGGTTCGCTTCGCACTGTAATTCGCTCCAAGGCGAGACTAGCAAGATTCATACTTTATTACATGTTTTGAGATTGAATCCATAAACTTTTGCTTGATTGATGTTTTGTACAAACATGCTTTTAAATTTAACTCTTTTAAGACTTAATTCATAACCGTGATTTGAAGGCTTAGAAAAGAGCCTTAGAGTCTGCCTTGGTTATCACAATCTTGAATATGTCTTAAACGAATTTCTTTTAAAATCATGCTTGTAGAAAGTCATCTTAGGGTTTTTAAACCTCAAGTAAAACTTTGTGTATTAATTTCACGAATTGGTAATAAAAAGGTTTTGAAAACTTATGCTATAAAGATGAGTGCATGCACCTTTATACATATTTTGATTGACATATCAAAATTGAATACCCTTAAAATTTAAGTTACATGCCATCTATCTATAAGGAACACTTGGAATTTTAATTTAGTAAACGTGAGACCTAGGCTAAATTATTATAACAAGGTAAAAATTTTTTAGTGCGTGAGACCATAATTGTAATTTTACAGTTTCTAAGGTAGACGACTTAATTAAGTTGTGCGTGAGACCTAAAACTTATGGCATGAGATGGGATGAAACATGCTTAAAAGGCAAATTGATGAATCAATTTGAAGTAAATCCCATAATGGTCTAGGAATTGGAAATCTTGTTTGCCAATTATTGTTCGACAGATTACCATCTTTTGTACTTTCACCACTAGAAGATCAACTGATGTGGTGGAACTATGTAAAGTTGGATCCTAGTTTTTTCAAGAAAATTTTGGTGGTTATATGAATATAGCCTATGGGTATTTTATTTTCTTGAAGATATTTATTATCGAAAATACTAATGTTTGAACTTTTATCTGCAGATATGGCTCAACCCGATAACCCAACTATGATTTCTGCTTTCAAGAGTCATCTTGAAAGGGAAAAATTAACTGGAAAGAATTTCAATGACTGGCACCGTTCGCTCAGAATTGTCTTGAGGGCGTTCGGAAAGCTAGATTACTTAACCGATGAATGCCCAGTTGAGCCTGCTGCTACTGAACCAGAAGCAGTTAAGGCAGCATGGAGGGTGGAACATGCTAAGTTTAATGAGGTTGCTTGTTTAATTCTCACTAGCATGAGTGCTCAGTTACAAAAGAAGTTTGAGTACTTTTTCCCTAAAGATATGCTTGAAGTACTTAAACAGTCTTATGAGAAACCACCTGCAGTTGAATTGTATGATAAACTTGACAAGCTACACAACTGCAAGCATGGTGATGGTAAACCAGTTGAAGATTATGTGACTAAGATGAAAGAATCTTTTGATCAGCTTCACAGAATTGGATTTGGTTACCCCGACAATGTGCAAGTGCACTTGATCAACAGGTCCCTCAACAAGGACTTTGCTGGTTTTGTGCAGAATTTCAACATGCACTGCTCGGGGAAGACAGTCTCAGAATTACTCGCACTGCTTGTTGATTATGAGAAAAGTCTACCAGCCAAGGTCAAGGCCCCTACCCCGCAAGTGGTGGCAATTCAAGGGGGAAGAATCCAGAAGAAATCGCATGTGAAAAAAGGCAAGGGAAAAGGTGATAAAGGCAAGCAGGTCATGGCCTATCAACCTCAACCAAAGATGCCCAAGGTGAAGCAGCATCAGCCTAAGCAGAACAAGGTGAATCCACCAAGCAAGAAGGATCAGGCTTGTCACCATTATCATGAAAAGGGCCATTGAAAGCGCAATTGTCCTGTCTACATTCATGACTTGCGACTCAAGAAGCAGGGGAATGAAGCTTGTAACCCCAGTTCATCAGGTGCGTTCTTTATGATTGAATTATTCACTCTTACTCCTAAATTGAATTCATGGGTATATGATACGGGATGTGGTATTCACATTTGCAATACCTTGCAGGGGTTTAGAGTTGAGAGAAAGCTGGCCTATGGACAACAATTCCTGCACGTGGGTAACGGAGCACATGCAGCAGTTGAAGCTATAGGAGTTTTTAATTTAGTGTTGCCTTCGGGCCTAGTACTATCTTTAAATAATTTTCATTATGCACCGTCAATTGTTAGAGGTGTAATTTCATTTTCATGTTTGTTGAACCTTGGTTTTGATCATACTATTTCTAGCAATGGAATTTCGGTTTCTTTAAATGGTGTTTTTTATTTTAATGCTATTCCTGTGAATGCTGTGTTTGAAATTGATATGAATGATAATAATAATGCTTTTGTTAAAAATAATTCAATGTATAGCATCAATAACAAGAGAATCAAGAAAGGTCTGGATTCGTCTTATCTTTGGAATTGTCGACTTGCTCACATTGGCAAGGATCGCATGAAAAAGCTTAAACATGATGGGCTTTTTGAAAAGATCAATGATGAATCATTTGATAAGTGCGAATCTTGCATTGCTGGGAAGATGACTGATGAGGCGAAAAATGATCCGTTTTTAGGGGGTCATTTAAGCCCGAATTCGAATTTATTTGATCAAATATTGCCCTAAATCGTTCCTTTTGTGATTTTAGGTACTTTGGGAGTGAAATCTGGAAAAGGAAGCAATTCGGACGTTTTTGGAGCATAAAAGTGAAGAAAACGCCAAAGTCTTAATTTTCCATGCTGGGAACAGTAGGTGACGGCGTCAAGAGTAACTCCCTGACGGCGTCAAGAGCAAAAATCCATGACGATCCAGAAGAGATTTGACGGCGTCATGAAGGAAGGGCGTCAAGAGTTAAAGTCATGACGGCCTGGAAACGATTAAATCTTGACGGCGTCAAATGTAGATCAAGGCAGTCTAAGATTTGTTTTGGCGGCGAGGTGACGGCGTCACAAGCTTGGTCTTGACGCCGTCAGACCCCTTTTCCTATATACAGTTTTCTAATTTTTACACAAGAAGAAAAGTTTTGGGAGAAACCCTAAGTACGATTTTGGTGTAACTTTTACAGGTTTTTCAAGGGTTCCAACCCTTGATACCTTGCATGTGTAATCAAGATAAGTGTTCTTTTCATTCAATCAATATGTCTATGTGTTGGTTGTCTATATATTGTTCTTGTCTTAATTACATCATGCTAGGCTAGATCTATCTTGTGTTTGCTTAGATCTAATGAAACCTAGATGTTAATTATGTGTTGATTACTTGTTTATTCTTGTCTTGGATGAATGATTTATATGTTAGGCTTAAGAAAACTGGCAGATCTCCAATTGGTAACATGCTTGAACGTCTTAAGAAACATGAACCGACGCGCACTAGGTCTTTATTGGTTGTATTTAATGCATGAGCCACTGTTTACAATCCCTATAGTTGTGCTGGTCATGGTGTAGGAGGAGATAAGAGCTCATAGAATTGGGGAGTTAAGTGTGCCACCCCATGAATGGTATTAAGGAATACGATCCGTCATCCATACAATTATAACAAGTAATTAACGTGTAAAAGATGTCTAGGGAGTAATGAAATCTAAGTAAACACATTTTCTCCAATTACTGCTCACAACTTTAGTATAATTTAGTTTAATTTCATTTCTAGTATTTTATTTTGATTGCATCTTAGTATTGGGTTAGTTGAATAGCAACTAATTCCGCCCAAATCCTTCAAACCCGAGATTTTAATTTGCTTTCTAAAAAAATATAAAAATACAAAAAGAATCTTCCCTCACCTTTAGAACTAGTATTTAGGCTTTCTAATCCTAGTGACACTATTCCTAGCTGAACGATCAATCCCCCGGTACTTGTCACTATACTATACTACAACGATCAGGTACACTGCCTGGTGGGGGTTGTAAGCTTCTCAAGATCCCTTGAGAGGTAAAGCCTGGTGCGATTCCCACGTATCAAGTTTTTGGCGCCGCAGCCCGGGGAATAGTTATTGTCTAGGTTAGAATTTCTTTTTCTTAGGTCTACTTGCTAGATTCCTTTCTAGTAAGATTTTATTTTTATTTTTAGGTTTTCTTTAGTCTATCTTATTTCTTTGTGCCTTTGTTCGTAACCACCCAACATCATGGACGATGGGAACATCTTTGAACCCGTCATCCCACCACAACAAAACCCACCATTAGAACCCCTTAGGCCCCGAACCTTAGGAGAGTATTCCCGACCTAGCCACCAAGGCTACCGAAACACCATTGAGCTCACCAGAACCAATGTGACCCCCTTGCGATCCGACACCATCCGGTTGGTGCAAAGCGGATGTGCATTCCATGGACTTCGTTCCGAAGTTCCAAACCAACATCTTAAGGACTTTCTCAAAATCGTAGATTCCATAGACCTAGATGTTGCAACTAGAGAGACAACTCGTTTACGCCTATTCCAATTCTCTCTACGGGATCAAGCTAGTCAATGGCTTAAGCGTTTACCAGCAGGATCCATCACCACATGGGATGATCTCACCACTCGTTTCCTTGCTCAATTTTTCCCACCGGGGAGAACTACTAAGCTTAGAAATGACATCTTGATGTTCCAACAACGTCAAAATGAATCTCTTTATGAAGCATGGACTCATTTCAAGGACTTACTCCAAAAAGTCCCTCATCATGGCATAGATCTTTGGCTCCAAGTCCAAATCTTTTATGACCATATCGACATCTCCACGAGGCGAGCCATTGACCAATCGGCCGGTGGTAAGGTACGTGATCTAAGTGCGGAACAATCATGGGAACTCATAGAAGATCTTGCTCTCTATGACAACGAAAGTTGGAATGATCCCCGTGATTTGAACAAAACGGTCAAGGCAATAACTTTGCCTTCGAACAATTCTAGCACTCCCGACCGTAGGATCATGGAACTTGAGGACCAAGTCAAGTTTCTCATGAAATCTTACGAATCTCCTAAGCCTTCAAGTCAAGTGAACAAAATCACTTCTTCATGCGAATTATGTAGTGGTCCCCATGACACTCGTGATTGTGTGGAACTCCCCGGAACAGCTTTTGCGGACTACGCATCCTCGCGTACCGACGAAGCGGGAGATAAGTGGTACACTTTCAAGCCCGAGCCAAACACTTACGGTGATTCATACAACCCCTCTTGGAAAAATCACCCAAACCTTAGGTGGAAGCAAAATCAACCTAATTCTTCCAATCCGCCTAATCGTTACCAACCAAACGGTCCACCATCCAACTGTACTTTCAACAACAATCCTTCTAACAACTATGGTAGTACCAATAATCTTGAAGGATTGATGTCAAAGTTTATGACATCTCAAGAAGCTCGCATATCTAAATTTGAAGCCGATTTCAAACAAAAGCAAAGCGAGATGACCACTAGAATTGATGCATTGTTGAAAGTTCTCAATGACCGAGAAATGGGGGCACTCCCAAGCGACACGGTCAAGAATCCGAAACTAACCGTTAATTCCATATCCTCAGTTTCGTCACCCACTTCGTGTCCACAATACTACTCGGTTAAATCAACAAGCACGTGTTTCAAACAAACCAAATTCTTCAAAAGGACCAATCAAATAAAACACCCAATATAGAACCGGTCAAAAGTGTAGTTGAAACACCCCCTACGCAAGACCTTGACGATGAATTCAAAGAACTCCACCTTGAACGTCCCGTCATTGATGTCTTAGCGCGTGCTCCTTACTATAGTGCCCTCCTAGAAAAATATGAGAAGTTTAAGCTAGGTAAAAATGGGACCGCCTTCATTCAAAACAAGTTGCCTAAAAAGCTTGATGATCCGGGTATATTTGTTTTGCCTTGTAAGATAGGAAGATCCAAAGCTTGCGACATACTAGCCGATTTAGGGTCAAGCCTCAACTTGATTCCCTTATCCTTATTCACCGCTCTTAAGCTAGGAAAGTTAGAGGAAATGGAGGTATTGATAGGGCTAGCGGATGGGAGTATTGCCCACCCGGTTGGAATGATTAAGGATGTAGTTGTTCAAGTAGGAAAGTTAACTATATTAGCAGATTTTCACGTCCTAGACATGGTTAGTGACACTACATGCCTGTTATTGGTAGGGAGAGGATTTTTAGCAACCGCTAGTGCCATGATAGATTGCAAGGAATCCAAGATAGCGGTAGGTGAAGGCGATACTTGGTCGGTGTACGATTTAAAGAAGCATAGTTATGATTGTGATGATGAACCGACACCGCATTGGGTAGAGATGAATAGGAGACCATCTAGATATGGACCTTGGATAGAAAGGAACTTCATAGGACCTCAATGCCCATTTTATCTAGAAAAGGATTTCGTTGAAAAGACACATTCGGTAGAACAACTCATAGCTAGAGATGAAGAGCTAGATCCGTTTGAGGACCCCTTAGTCTTTAGGAAGATGATTGAGTTCTTAAGCGTAATGCCTATTAATATAGAGATAAATAAATGGAAAAATGAGGGAGACAAGTGTAAATGGAGGTGGGATAAGCCACCTAAAGAAGGTGACGGATCATGGCATATGAGGATGACTTTGTATGATCCAGATGGAGAAAAGTTTGAAAGGTCATACCATACTAAGGAAACCGATAGGAAGTTGAAACCTAAGTTTGACCCCAAAGATGTCCTCAATGAGGAACTCACCCGTATCACGTAGTAACCCATGACCTTGAGTCTAGCTACAAGACTCGTAAATAAAGAAAAGTGCTTCTTGGGAGGCAACCCATGTTTTGTGTGATTTTATTTTGTTTGTTTGTTATTTGCTTCCATATGCATGCTTAGTTTTTATTGTTGGTAGATCATGTTTCTAAACTAAAAAGTGGAAATACTTTACTTTGTTGTTTTGGCCTAGTCTTAACTCCACCTAAAAGTATTTTTGCAAAAGATAAGTGTAATGGGAAACCCCAAATATGTTTTCAAGAAACAAACCGATCATGATTCTCCACAATATTAAATGAACATGTATATTCGTATTTGTTAGAGTCAAATGCTTGTATTGAGTCATAATGAAGTTTTGCAGGATTTTCCAGGAAGTAGGACCAAGTTTTTCCAGAAATTTTCCGGAAACTTAACATAAGAATTTCTGCAGGTCAATTCTGACGGCGTCAAGAGTTTACTCTTGACGGCGTCAGGTGTAAAAATCTGGAAATTTTACCGGTTTTGTTTTTTCTAACGGAGTCTTATGGTTTTTGTGAATTATTAAGTTTTATAATCTCCAGGAGATCTGAAAACTTCATTCCACAAGCATTATATCTTATCTTGTTTTCTAGGATTTAGTAACTTATATAGGATGCCGCCGATTTTACGCGAGGTTGTCTTGTCTATTTTCTCAGGTTTTACAGGTTATGTATGACAAGAAGATGATTTATATTCTGGAAGGGAAGCTTTGATTGTTCATTTTCTTGGAGGAAGATTAAACCTGGTCACCCTATTATCCATACCGAGCGAATCAGGGGAGTATTTGATTTCATTCTCTTTACTTTTTCACTTTTACATTCTTTACTTGAACATTGGGGACAATGTTCATCTTAAGTGTAAGGGGAGGGTAAAAAGATGATACCTTACATATGCACTTTCGCTTGAGTTTGTTTTGTTTGATGGTAGATGTGTAATAAAACTATGATAAACACTTGTTAGTGCAATTTTAGCACCAAATTTAAAATTTTTTACAACATTTAGGAGTGAAACTTTAGCCATAGCAAGCGTCTCATGGATAGGAGATTGTATGACTAGCACATAACCGTATATTCAGAAAAATTTTCCACCCAAATATGTGAGGTTTGCCTTTAGATTTGATAGGAAAAGCATTTATTATTAGTGCTTATGAGTGTACCAGTAGCATTTAGATTCTAGAACTTGCGTTAGTGATGCATCCCGAGACCGCTAGTGAGACTACATTCGTGTAGTTAGGATTTACTACATGATAAGAGGCATTAGGATCACCCTTGTGTTAAACCCGTATCATAATTACTTGACCATTTAAATCATATTACTTGGCTAGTTAAGTCAACTAATTTTTCCCACACCCTTAGCGTTGTACTCATTTTTAGTACACGAAACCCCTAGTACACCCCTCCGAGCCTATCTTTTCGTTTCTAACTTTAAGCATTTTACTTAAAGGAAGAATTTGTTATACCCCACTTAAATGTACACCCAAATCGCCTTAGCCTTCCGTGTATGCGCTCATCTTTAGTGCATTATTGTTATTTGTTTAAACCCTAAGTTAACTATCTAATTGATTACATGGTTGCTAAGTCGAGTCATATCCTTGTACATATTGTTTTGGGACGATTGAGACGATTGGGTAAGTACTTATTTTATGGAGTAATGGGGAAGAACATCATTTATTACCCCCATACATACGTTAATCTTAAAAGTGCTCCAAGTGTTTTGATTTTCTTAATTCGAGTCATTAGTTTAGTTTATTGTAAAGTATGTAAAGATTCAAGTGTAAGGGGAATGTTCATCCCCTATGATGTATTATTTTGGATGGTAGGGTAAGAGTGTATGTTAAAAAAAAAAAAAAAAAAAAAAAAAAAAAAAAAAAAAAAAAAAAAATCGAAAAATCAAGAAAAGAAAAGAAAAAAATAGAAAAAGAAAGAAAGAGAAAAACATACGGAATACCATCCCTTTTCATTCTATGTTTATTTTATGTTTTTGTTATTTTTCATTTATTAGCTTAAGTCGAGTCTAATCTTGGCTTAGCAACACCATATTGTACATGTAATTAACCAAGATTGTTAACTCGCCACCAGTAAAACTTCCTTTATCCAACAAAACCGTGTATTTCATATCCCTACACCTAACATTACAACCCTTTTTAAAGACCTCTTTGATAGTTTATCCTAGGTGCTTACGCCATGTGGTGGAGGTTTGATCCTTTCCCAAGCCTATGGTAATCTATTTTGCTATGACAGGTAGTGAGAGATATCTTCCGTTTCCATATTGTAATTTACATTTTATTACACCCGAGAGATGTGAGTATCTAAACACTATTTGTGAGGTGCTTGTGTATGACCTCCGTGCTTGTCTATTGCTCTTTAGTGGAACGATTATTTGTTGTAATTACTTTTATATTAATGTTAAATGACCCCTAACTTGTATTTTGAGTAGAATAAAAGCGCATTTGCTTGAGGACAAGCAAATCTCAAGTGTAAGGGTATATGATGATGCGAAAAATGATCCGTTTTTAGGGGGTCATTTAAGCCCGAATTCGAATTTATTTAATCAAATATTGCCCTAAATCGTTCCTTTTGTGATTTTAGGTACTTTGGGAGTGAAATCTGGAAAAGGAAGCAATTCGGACGTTTTTGGAGCTTAAAAGTGAAGAAAATGCCAAAGTCTTAATTTTCCATGCTGGGAACAGTAGGTGACGGCGTCAAGAGTAACTCCCTGACGGCGTCAAGAGCAAAAATCCATGATGATCCAGAAGAGATTTGACGGCGTCATGAAGGAAGGGCGTCAAGAGTTAAAGTCATGACGGCCTGGAAACGATTAAATCTTGACGGCGTCAAATGTAGATCAAGGCAGTCCGAGATTTGTTTTGGCGGCGAGGTGACGGCGTCACAAGCTTGGTCTTGACGCCGTCAGACCCCTTTTCCTATATATAGTTTTCTAATTTTTACACAAGAAGAAAAGTTTTGGGAGAAACCCTAAGTACGATTTTGGTGTAACTTTTACAGGTTTTTCAAGGGTTCCAACCCTTGATACCTTGCATGTGTAATCAAGATAAGTGTTCTTTTAATTCAATCAATATGTCTATGTGTTGGTTGTCTATATCTTGTTCTTGTCTTAATTCCATCATGCTAGGCTAGATCTATCTTGTGTTTGCTTAGATCTAATGAAACCTAGATGTTAATTATGTGTGGATTACTTGTTTATTCTTGTCTTGGATGAATGATTTATATGTTAGGCTTAAGAAAACGGGCAGATCTCCAATTGGTAACATGCTTGAACGTCTTAAGAAACATGAACCGACGCGCACTAGGTCTTTATTGGTTGTATTTAATGCATGAGCCACTGTTTACAATCCCTATAGTTGTACTGGTCATGGTGTAGGAGGAGATAAGAGCTCATAGAATTAGGGAGTTAAGTGTGCCACCCCATGAATGGTATTAAGGAATACGATCCGTCATCCATACAATTATAACAAGTAATTAACGTGTAAAAGATGTCTAGGGAGTAATGAAATCTAAGTAAACACATTTTCTCCAATTACTGCTCACAACTTTAGTATAATTTGGTTTAATTTCATTTCTAGTATTTTACTTTGATTGCATCTTAGTATTGGGTTAGTTGAATAGCAACTAATTCCGCCCAAATCCTTCAAACCCGAGATTTTAATTTGCTTTCTAAAAAAATATAAAAATACAAAAAGAATCTTCCCTCACCTTTAGAACTAGTATTTAGGCTTTCTAATCCTAGCGACACTATTCCTAGCTGAACGATCAATCCCCCGGTACTTGTCACTATACTATACTACAACGATCAGGTACACTGCCTGGTGGGGGTTGTAAGCTTCTCAAGATCCCTTGAGAGGTAAAGCCTGGTGCGATTCCCACGTATCAATGACAAAGAAACCCTTTAAAAATAGGATTGAAAGGGCTAATGATCTACTTGGTCTAATTCACACAGATGTGTGTGGACCACTTAGACCTGTGTCAAGGAGAGGTGCTAGCTACTTCTTAACATTTACGGATGATTACAGCCGTTATGGTTATGTTTATTTACTTAAACATAAACATGAGGTGTTTGAAACATTCAAAGTGTTTAAAGCAGAAGTAGAGTTGCAACTTGGAAAAAAGATTAAAGCTCTTCGATCCGATAGAGGTGGTGAATACCTGAGGCAGGAGTTCATAGATTACTTAGCAAAGGAGGGAATTGTCCAGCACCTTACTTCTCCATATACTCCACAACAAAATGGTGTATCTGAGAGAAGGAATCGTATATTGCAAGATATGATACGATCTATGTTTAATCTAACAACTCTTCCTTACTCGTTTTGGGATTATGCCTTGGAATCTGCGGTTCGCATTCTTAATATGGTTCCAACAAAGAAGGTTGATAAGACTCCATATGAGTTATGGACTGGGAAAGCTCCTAACTTGTCTTATCTTAAGGTCTGGGGTTGTGAGGCGTATGTTAAACGTGACTCAGCAGACAAACTCCAACAAAGATCTGTGAAGTGCATCTTCGTAGGATACCCTAAGAAAACTATGGGTTACTACTTTTATTACCCAACTGAGAACAAAGTTTTTGTTGCAAGGTATGGAGACTTCTTGGAAAAGGAGCTCATATCTCAGGAATTCAGTGGGAGAGTATATGATCTGGAAGACGATCATGAAGATGTAGAACCTTCTGAAAACACTAGCCAACTTCCTGTGGAACCTGAAAGTTTAAGTCCTCCACCTGAAGTTGAAATGGTTCCCATTCGTAGGTCAACTAGACCTGTGAAAGCACCAACACGTCTATGTCTTAACATGGAGTGTGATGATAACTTGATAGGGGATCTTGATGAACCTACAAGTTATAAAGCTGCCATGAATAGTCCTGAAAAGGAAAAATGGCAGGTTGCTATGAATGGGGAAATGCAATTGATGCGTGGGAATCGCACCTTGCTTTACCTCTCGAGGGATCCCGAGAAGCTTACAACCCCCACCAGGCAGTGTACCTGATCGTTGTAGTATAGTATAGTGACAAGTACCGGGGGATTGATCGTTCAGCTTAGGAATAGTGAAAATAAAATTGTGTTTGGAGAAATTGTGAAAATAAAATTGTGTTTACTTAGACTTCACTACTCCCTAGATATCTTTTACATGTTAGTTACTTGTTACACTTGTATGAATGACGGATTGTATTCCTTAATACCATTCGTGGGGTGGCATACATAACTCCCCAACTCTATGAGCTCTTATCTCCTCCTACACCATGACCCAGCACAACTATAGGGATTGTAAACAGTGGCTCATGCATTAAATACAACCAATAAAGACCTAGTACGCCTCGGTTCATGTTTCTTAAGACGTTCAAGCATGTTACCATTTGGAGATCTGCCAGTTTTCTTAAGCCTAACATATAAATCATTCATTCAAAACAAGAATAGACAAGTAATCAACACATAATCAACATCTAGGTTTCATTAGATCTAAGCAAACACAAGAGAGATCTAGCCTAGCATAGTAGAATTGAGACAAGAACAAGAGATAAACAACCAACACATAGACATATTGATTGAATTGAAAGTACACTTATCTCAATTACAATGCAAGGTCTCAAGGGTTTGGAACCCTTGAAAAACCTGTGAAAGAGGCACCAAAATCGTCTTTAGGGTTTCACCAAAACTTCTCTCCTTTTTTAATGAAAAAACTAGAAAATTATATATAGGAAAAACAGTCTGACGGCGTCAAGAGTTACTTCTGACGCCGTCACCTCGCCGCCATAAACTTCCTCGGACGGCCTTGATCCACCTATGACGGCCTATGTGACGCCGTCACCACCCACGGTAAATTATTCTTGGCCACTTTGACGCCGTCACCAGTACGTCTGACGCCGTCACCACCTTCGATATTTAATTCTTCATGTCTGACGCCGTCAAGCTTTTGGTCTTGACGTCGTCACCTTGTATTTTCAGCTTGGATTTTTGGTACTTTGCCGTTTTCTTCACTTTATGCTCCAAAAACGTCCAAAATAGGCTCTTTTCCAAAATTTACTCTCCAAACACCTAAAATCACAAAAGGAACGATTTAGGGCAATATTTAATCAAATAAAGTCGGATTCGGGCTTAAATGACCCCCTAAAAACGGATCATTTTTCGCCTCATCATATACCCTTACACTTGAGATTTGCTTGTCCTCAAGCAAATGAGCTTTTATTCTACTCAAAAGACAAGTTAGGGGTCATTTAACACTAATATAAAAGTAATTACAACAAATAATCGTTCCACTAAAGACCAATAGACAAGCACGGAGGTTATACAGAAGCACCTCACAAATAGTGTTTAGATACTCACATCTCTCGGGTGTAATAAAGTAATATAACATTATGGAAATGGAAGATATCTCTCACTACCTGTCATAGCAAAATAGATTACCATAGGCTTGGGAAAGGATCAAACCTCCACCACATGGCGTAAGCACCTAGGATAAACTATCAAAGAGATCTTTTAAAGGGTTATAACGTTAGGTATAGGGATATGAATTACACGGTTTGGTTGGATAAAGGAAGTTTTACTGGTGGCGAGTTAACAATCTTAGTTAATTACATGTACAAGATGGCGTTGCTAAGCCAAGACTAGACTCGACTTAAGCTAATAAATGAAAAATAACAAAAACATAAAATGAACATAGAATAAAAACGGGATGGTAGTCCGTATGTTTTTTTTCTCTTTTTTTTTTCTTTTCTATTTTTTTTTTTTCTTTTTCTTGATTTTTTTTCAATTTTTTTTTTTTTTTTTTTTTTTTTGCATACACTCTTACCCTACCATCCAAAATAATACATCATAGGGGTATAAACGTTCCCCTTACACTTGAATCTTTACATACTTTACATTAAACTATTCTAATGACTCGAATTAAGAAAATCAAAACACTTGGAGTACTTTTAAGATTAACGTACATATGGGGGTAATAATATTATGTTCTTCCCCATTACTCCATAAAATAAGTACTTACCCAAGAGTCCCAATAGTCCCAAAATAATATGTACAAGGATATGACTCGACTTAGCAACCATGTAATCAATTAGAAAGTTAACTTAGGGTTTAACAAATAACAATAATGCACTAAAAATGAGCGCATACACGGAAGGCTAAGGCGATTTGGTTGTACATTTAAGTGGGGTGTAACAAATTCTTCCTTTAAATAAAATGCTTAAAGTTAGAAACGAAAAGATAGGCTCGGAGGGGTGTACTAGGGGTATCGTGTACTAAAAATGAGTACAACGCTAAGGGTGTGGGAAAAATTAGTTGACTTAACTAGCCAAGTAATATGACTTAAAGGGTCAAGTAATTATGATACGGGTTTAACAAAAGGGTGATCCTAATGCCTCTTATCATGTAGTAAATCCTACTACACGAATGTAGTCTCACTAGCGGTCTCGGGATGCATCACTAACGCAAGTTCTAGAATCTAAATGCTACCGGTACACTCATAAGCACTAATAGTAAATGCTTTTCCTATCAAATCTAAAGGCAAACCTCACATTTTTGGGTGGAAAATTTTTCTGAATATACGGTTATGTGCTAGTCATACAACCTCCTATCCATGAGACGCTTGCTATGGCTAAAGTTTCACACCTAAATGTTGTAAAAAATTTTAAATTTGGCGCTAAAATTACACTAACAAGTATTTCTCGTAGTTTTATTACTCATCTACTATCAAACAAAACAAACTCAAGCGAAAGTGCATATGTAAGGTATCATCTTTTTACCCTCCCCTTACACTTAAGATGAACATTGTCCCCAATGTTCAAGTAAAGAATGTAAAAGTTAAAAAGTAAAGAGAATGAAATCAAATACTCCCCTGATTCGCTCGGTATGGATTTTAGTTGGCCAGGTTAAATCTTCTTCCAAGAAAACGAACAATCAAAGCTTCCCTTCCAGAATATAAATCATCTTCTTGTCACAAATAACCTGTAAATCCTGACAAAAGTAGACAAGGCAACCTCGCGTAAAATCGGCGGAATCCTATATAAGTTACTAAATCCTAGAAAACAAAGTAAGATATAATGCTTGTGGAATGAAGTTTGCAGATTTCCTGGAGATTATAAAACTTAATAATTCACAAAAACCATAAGACTCCGTTAGAAAAACAAAATCAGTAAAATTTCCAGATTTTTGACTCCTGACGCCGTCAAGAGCAATTCCCTGACGCCGTCAGAATGAACCTGCAGAAATCCTTATGTTAAGTTTCCGGAAAATTTCTGGAAAAACTTTGTCCTACTTCTTGGAAAATCCTGCAAAACTTCATTATGACTCGATACAAGCATTTGACTCTAACAAATACGAATATACATGTTCATTTAATATTGTGGAGAATCATGATCAGTTTGTTTCTTAAAAACATATTTGGGGTTTCCCCTTACACTTATCTTTTGCAAAAATACCTTTAGGTTGAAGTTAAGACTAGGCTAAACAACATAATAAAGTATTTCACATTTTTATTGAGAAACATGATCATCCAACAATAAAAATAAAACATGCATACGGAAGCAAATAACAATCAAACAAATAAAAATCACACAAAACATGGGTTGCCTCCCAAGAAGCGCTTTTCTTTATTTACGAGTCTTGTAGCTAGACTCAAAGTCGTGGGTTACTACGTGATCTCATCATTGGTTCCACTCTCTAGGTCGTCTTCTAAACCAGTTTTGTATTCCGGACCTAGTTGCAAGCATTCTTTGTAGAAACCAAGCATTCTATTTCTAACATACTCTACTCCTCTACGTCTATCCTCATCATTCCTATAATAAGCCGCTTGCTTACGTTCCTTTTCGAAATTAGAGAGAAGGCGGTATTGCTCAATTTTGTAGGGCATTTGATAAGCAACCTCATCATTGTCTTTCTTGAACCTAACTATCCCTAACGTCGGATCATAACTCATCCTAGTGGCCTCAACAAATGGTTTCCCAAATATTATTTGACTTAGGCAAGCATCTATCACCGGACGCGTGTCTTCTACTATCATAAAATCAATCTCATAGGTGAGATTCCCTATAATCACATGTACTCCCTTAACTCTTCCTGCAAAATTACTTATCCAACTTTTACCGGGCATTATCCTAAAATTGAGTTGCTTCTTCATCACCCAATTGTAATAAGTCCTAGACATGATGTTCACGGGGGATCTAGGGTCTATGTAAGCTTTCCATACATGCATGTGCCCGATATTGCATGGGATGTTAATGTTAGAGGGGTCTCCCATTTTGATCAGGGGATCGCCAAAGATATATGTTGTCTCGGGACTATCGAATAAATACTTATGGTATTCCCGTTCTTCCTTGGTTGGCAACTTATCAAAATATTCCTCTATAGGTTCTACCTCCTCTAATTCCTCATCCTTATTAACCTCAACTTCCCTACTCTCATCCTCACTATTGGCTTCTACTCTAACTTCATCTTTGTCACTCTCCTCTATCTCCCTATCTATCAGCTTAATGGTGACAACATTGACAAAGTGGACATGTTTGGATGATGAGGGGTCCTTAGCTTGGATTCCACTATTGGTGTCCCTAGTGTCCTTCCTAGGTGTGGCTAATGTTTGGTTGTTGAGGGCTTTCAACAAGTTGTCGATTTTGTTGGTCATCTCCGTTTGTTGTTGGTTGAATTCGGTTTCAAACCTAGCTATGCGAGCTTCTTGAGATGCCATAAATTTCGACATCAATCCTTCAAGATTGTTGGTACTACCATAGTTGTTAGAAGGATTGTTGTTGAAGGTACGGTTGGATGGTGGACCGTTTGATTGGTAACGATTAGGCGGATTGGAAGAATTTGGTTGATTTTGTTTCCACCTAAGGTTTGGGTGATTTTTCCATGAGGGGTTGTATGAATCACCGTATGTGTTTGGCTCGGGCTTGAAAGTGTACCACTTATCTCCCGCTTCGTCGGTACGCGTGGATGCGTAGTCCGCAAAAGCTGTTCCGGGGAGTTCCACACAATCACGAGTGTCATGGGGACCACTACATAATTCGCATGAAGAAGTGATTTTGTTCACTTGGCTTGAATGCTTCGGAGCTTCGTAAGATTTCATGAGAAACTTGACTTGGTCCTCAAGTTCCATGATCCTATGGTCGGGAGTGCTTGAATTGTTCGAAGGCAAAGATATTGCCTTGACCGTTTTGTTCAAATCACGGGGATCATTCCAACTTTCGTTGTCATAGAGAGCAAGATCTTCTATGAGTTCCCATGATTGTTCCGCACTAAGATCACGTAGCTTACCACCGGCCGATTGGTCAATGGTTCGCCTCGTGGAGATGTCGATATGGTCATAGAAGATTTGGACTTGGAGCCAAAGATCTATGCCATGATGAGGGACTTTTTGCAGTAAGTCCTTGAAACGAGTCCATGCTTCATAAAGAGATTCATTTTGACGTTGTTGAAACATCAAGATGTCATTCCTAAGTTTAGTAGTTCTCCCCGGTGGGAAAAATTGAGCAAGGAAACGAGTGGTGAGATCATCCCATGTGGTGATGGATCCCGCGGGTAAACGCTCAAGCCATTGACTAGCTTGATCCCGTAGAGAGAATTGGAATAGGCGTAAACGGGTAGTCTCTCTAGTTTCAACACCTAGGTCTATGGAATCTACGATTTTGAGGAAGTCCTTAAGGTGTTGGTTTGGATCTTCGGAACGAAGTCCATGGAATGCACATCCGCTTTGCACCAACCGGATGGTGTCGGATCGCAAGGGGGTCACATTGGCTCCGGTGAGCTCAATGGTGTTTCGGTAGCCTTAGTGGCTAGGTCGGGAATACTCTCCTAAGGTTCGGGGCCTAAGGGGTTCTAATGGTGGGTTTTGTTGTGGTGGGATGATGGGTTCAAAGATGTTACCACCTTCCATGATGTCGAATGGTAAAGATTACGAACAAAGGCACGAAGAAATAAGATAGACTAAAGAAGACCTAAAAAAAATAAAAATCTTACTAGAAAGGAATCTAGCAAGTAGACCTAATAAAAAGAAATCCTAACCTAGACAATAACTATTCCCCGGGCTGCGACGCCAAAAACTTGATGCGTGGGAATCGCACCTTGCTTTACCTCTCGAGGGATCCCGAGAAGCTTACAACCCCCACCAGGCAGTGTACCTGATCGTTGTAGTATAGTATAGTGACAAGTACCGGGGGATTGATCGTTCAGCTTAGGAATAGTGTCGCTAGGATTAGAAAACCTAATTAATAGTTCTAGAGGTGAGAGATGATTATTTTTGTATTTTTATATTTTTATGAAAGCAAGTAAAATCTCGGGTTTTGGAAGAGTGGGCGGAATTAGTTGCTAATCAACTAACCCAAAGCTATTATATAATTAAAATAAAATAGTGAAAATAAAATTAAACTAATTAAACTAAGGTTGTGAGCAGTATTTGGAGAAATTGTGTTTACTTAGACTTCACTACTCCCTAGATATCTTTTACATGTTAGTTACTTGTTACACTTGTATGAATGACGGATTGTATTCCTTAATACCATTCGTGGGGTGGCATACATAACTCCCCAACTCTATGAGCTCTTATCTCCTCCTACACCATGACCCAGCACAACTATAGGGATTGTAAACAGTGGCTCATGCATTAAATACAACCAATAAAGACCTAGTACGCCTCGGTTCATGTTTCTTAAGACGTTCAAGCATGTTACCATTTGGAGATCTGCCAGTTTTCTTAAGCCTAACATATAAATCATTCATTCAAAACAAGAATAGACAAGTAATCAACACATAATCAACATCTAGGTTTCATTAGATCTAAGCAAACACAAGAGAGATCTAGCCTAGCATAGTAGAATTGAGACAAGAACAAGAGATAAACAACCAACACATAGACATATTGATTGGATTGAAAGTACACTTATCTCAATTACAATGCAAGGTCTCAAGGGTTTGGAACCCTTGAAAAACCTGTGAAAGAGGCACCAAAATCGTCTTTAGGGTTTCACCAAAACTTCTCTCCTTTTTTCATGAAAAAACTAGAAAATTATATATAGGAAAAACAGTCTGACGGCGTCAAGAGTTAATTCTGACGCCATCACCTCGCCGCCATAAACTTCCTCGGACGGCCTTGATCCACCTATGACGGCCTATGTGACGCCGTCACCACCCACGGTAAATTATTCTTGGCCACTTTGACGCCGTCACCAGTACGTCTGACGCCGTCACCACCTTCGATATTTAATTCTTCATGTCTGACGCCGTCAAGCTTTTGGTCTTGACGCCGTCACCTTGTATTTTCAGCTTGGATTTTTGGTACTTTGCCGTTTTCTTCACTTTATGCTCCAAAAACGTCCAAAATAGCCTCTTTTCCAGAATTTACTCTCCAAACACCTAAAATCACAAAAGGAACGATTTAGGGCAATATTTAATCAAATAAAGTCGGATTCGGGCTTAAATGACCCCCTAAAAACGGATCATTTTTCGCCTCATCAGCAATCCATGGAAGACAATGAAGTCTGGGAAGAAGTAGACCTACCTTCGGGTGCCAAATTAGTTGGGAGTAAATGGCTCTACCAGAAAAAGACTGATATGGATGGCATTGTACACACCTATAAGGCCCGTTTGGTAGCTAAAGGCTATACTGAAACTTTTGGTGTTGACTATGAGGAGACCTTTTCTCCTGTAGCTGACATAAGGGCTATTAGGATTCTTATAGCCATAGCTGCTTACTATGACTATGAGATTTGACAAATGGATGTCAAAACCGCCTTCTTAAATGGTCTCCTAGATGAAGACATCTATATGGCGCAACCTGAGGGGTTTGTGAATCCAGAATTCCCAAATCGTGTATGCAAGCTTAAGAGATCCATTTATGGATTAAAGCAAGCATCACGACAATGGAATAAGAGATTTGACAGTGAGATTAAAAAGTATGGATTCACTCAAAATCTTGATGAGCCATGTGTATATCACAAAGCTAGTGGGAGTAATGTAATTTTCCTTATTTTATATGTTGATGACATATTGATCATGGAAAACGACATTCCAAGTTTGCAAAAGGTTTAGGCATATCTTGGAAGTTGCTTTTCTATGAAAGATTTAGGAGAAGCTGCATTTATTCTGGGAATCAAGATATATAGAGATAGATCTCAGCGATTAATTGGATTAAGCCAGAGTGCTTACATTGATAAAATATTGAAGAGATTCAATATGCAAAATTCCAAGAAAGGATATTTGCCGATGCAAGAGCAACATGGCTTGAGCGAGAAAGTTTGTGCTTCAACACCTGAAGAGGTGCAACGCATGAAGAGAGTCCCTTATGCTTCGGCTGTGGGATCTATTATGTATGCGGTGAAAGCACAAGGCCTGATGTGGCGTTTGCTCAGAACTTAACCAGTCGATATCAGTAGAATCCAGGTGAAAAACACTGGACAGCTGTTAAGAATATTCTTAAGTACCTTAGGGCTACTAAAGAGATGTTCTTAGTTTATGGGGGTACTCCATCTGTAGAACTTGATGTTACAGGTTACTGCGATGCTTCTTGGAAAGGTGATATAGATGATACGAAGTCTCAGACGGGATATGTCTTTGTCATTAATAGAGGAGCTGTGGATTGGAGGAGCAGAAAGCAGAGTGTACTAGCGATGTCTGCTACAGAAAGTGAGTATATAGCCGCTTCAGAAGCTGCAATGGAAGCTGTTTGGATTAGGAAGTTTGTGTCAGGGCTTGGGGTTATGCCTTCAATTCAACGACGTATAAAAATGTATTGTGATAATTCAGCTGCAATTACATTTTCCAATGAACTTGGAATCATGAAAGGCACCAGACATTTCCCGATTAAGCATCACTATGTTCGAGAACAAGTCGAAATAGGTGAAATCGAAATGCTCAAAGTTCACACAGATAAAAACTTAGCAGATCAATTTACGAAGCCTTTACCTGGCACGAAGCTTTACAAGCATGCTGAAGGAATAGGACTTAAATTAGCTGAAAGTTTCATGCCCATTTGTGATTAGTATTTGGATAAGGGATGTAATGTACAATTATTATTTTAATGAAATAAAATATTGTTTATGTTTATTTATTCATTGTCTTAATAATATATCCTATATTTGCATGTTTAAGATCCATAAATTATTATTCTAAATTGTCCGTTGTTGATTAATGATATGGGAATATCATTAAACTAAGACAATTTTGAGTATTGGTTAACGATATACTTGAAAGTATATTGATGCGTAGTCATACCAATTTCACATGATATTCAATGAATTGAGTATTGGACTTATCCTAACAATATGATTTAAAATTTATTGTGAGAATCATATTTAAAGTTATCCTCAGACTTGAGATACCAGATAAGTGTCATGGATGTAGTGCATTTTTGTGAAACAATCTACCGCTTACCGTAATTGGAAGTCATAAGGGTTGTTTTCAACAGTGTTGCAAAGTTCATGGGTTATTCTTGTAGTCAAGAGAGAATTTGTTCCTTCTGATTTGTTAAGAAGTTTAATACTGCTGGGCCCCTCGTAGGGTTGACAAAATGTTTGCGTGGCCACGCCCAAAGTCTATCTAGAATACGTTCAGATGTTTTGGTAATTTTGTTCAATCATAAAATAACAAGAAACAGAATATTAATAAAGAATCTCACATCTTTATTAAATATAGTATTAGAAACAAAAGGATAATTATAATGATGAATCATTAAAGGTTTTCCAGGAAACCTAGCTCGGGTCGTGCTGGGGGCATTGGAGTGTTGCAAGACGCCAACCAATGTCATTTTACTATTAATAGATATACGAGTGGGAGCTGTTAAAAGTTACGTATAAATATTAATAAGTAAATGACTAGTATCGAACCCGAGACCTCGGGATTGCACACATTACAAACGAGAATTAAAGATTAATAAATATTAATTGTTATGTATATTTATTAATAACACAAGTATAAGGACTAATGATCGTTAGTGATTAAACGTATGGACTAACTATCGTTAAATAATAAGGAAAGGGACTAGAATGCAATTTGGAAGACAAGAAGGATCCGGAAACCCCTTGTGGGGTGTATGGCCGGTCGACCCAACCCATAATGGTCGATCCATGCTTGCTTGTTCCCCAAGAATTCTTCTAGTATAAATACAAACCCAAGGGTCAATTGGTTCTCACCTTTTGTGCACACACAATACCCTAAAGTTTTCTCTTCTCCTTGTTTTCTTCCTTGGTCGATCGAATCCCTAAACCTTAGGGCTTGGATCGATTTTTTCATAAGCAATAATAATACTTGTGTTTAATCTTGCAATCACTTTAATTCGGTATTAGTTTGTGTGTACAAGAACGAGGTAATTACTCACTATAGTAATTATCAAGAGATCTATAAACAAAAATGGTAAGGGGCTTATCATTGATCTAGTTTACACAAGATTCAAGATTTATTAAAGTGCATCGGGTACATTACTTTTTATGTTTTAGTTAATCTCTTATACGTGTTATACTTGATCATTTCTTCCGCATATTTGTATACTTTGATTGTCAAACTCTAACAATACGCATACATACATACCTTGAGATTTTGAGGTTGTAAACTTATCAGTGGCATTTGCTAAATTGCTGGACATCAACATGATGAAACAAAGTAGAGCAGCTAAACTAATACGAGCAAAGAGTTTGTGATCCATTTCTTCAGTTTTTGAGTTCATTAGTTTGCTTACTTCTTTAATTTATAAAGGCGAGGGTCTCTCTCTCTCTCTCTAAAAGGGTCTTCGCTATGTCGAGCACACCTTTGAAGACCATTACTTGCCATTATTTTGTAATGTAAATATGTAAATTTTGGATTAAATTAGAGGATGAAATAAGATTCTTTATCTTTTAAAACCTTTTTAACAAGATCCTCGTTAAACTTGTAGTATTTGCAGCAAACATAGTACCTAGCTTATTGCAAAGGTTTTACATGTCTTCAACGTATAGCTAGATTTACACGTCTTCAAAACTTAACCATTAAAAAATAAATAAATAAATAAAATAAAATAAAAAATTTCAACGTATTTATTATGCTACCAAAGTATTTCTTGACTCTTGAGAGTAACTGATTCATTAAAACACTATAATCTATAACACAATCTTCCACAAAGAAGTTACTTGGTTCATGCATACGATCAGAGCAAACGTGTTACGTCCATGGCTGAATTAGAGAGATTATTCTATTATCGAATGAAGTACATGTGTCACAATTACATCAAAGTTCTATTTATAGAGGTGAAATGTGGTTTAGAAGCCTAACCTAACTTCTTCCCCAATATCGCGAATTTGAGGCCTATAATTAAATAATAACTAGAAACACAATGTATTGAGAACGAGTACATTTTAGAAAATTGTGTGTTTTTTACGAAAATTACCAGAATAATTCTATCGGGGTCCCGTAACACTGTGAAAATCCTAGTTTCATCCATGTTGTTGGGACCGTACCCTAACTGTGGTAATGTGCGCTTAGAGTCTTGCCTTCTTGGCAGCTCACCAGATCATTTTTTTTGAACCGCTGCAAATTTATTAAAAGAAACTAGCAAGGCACTAAAAAATTACATAGGATATTTAGGCCAATCATCTACAAGATAAACTACCTCTATGCTTAAGCCAAGAAAAAGAATACAAATGAATGTAGTGGAAAATGTTACTTTTACGATACCGCCAAATGAACTATAAAAAAAAAGCCGCGGTAATAACGAATAAGCGATGCTTTTTCTCTCTAGAAACGGGTCACGAATTCAACCAATCGATGAACGTTGGAATCGAAAAGAGGAAAGGAATCATCACACCATCTCTTAATAATCCTCCAGATTTTCTAGCAAAAACGCTGTCGAAAAAAATACGAACATTAGACTCTACATTACCGTTGCAAGAGGGACAAGAAATCTTTAGAATTTCGATACTTCTAGATGAAAGATTAAGACGATGTAGGAGTCTATCTAACTTCAAACGCCATAAGAAGATGTTAGCTTTACAAGGAAGAGATTTATCCCATGTCTTCTTAGTAGCCAATGAGGGTAAGGTGTGGTCATCAATTAGACGACGTAAGTCACCAACAGAAAACATCCCATCTTGAGCAAGATACCATGTGCATTTGTCCATACCTTCTCTAACATCAATTTGGTTGATTTCCAGTAACATGTTATTTAGGTGTGTAGAGTTTCGAACACCAAGGATACTACGAGACCAATTCCATGTCCATTGCCCGTTTGAAATACGATCTACAATCAAACAATTCTTTTCTTGTTCCAAACAAAAAAGCCTATTGAAACGGACGCACAAAGGCAAATTGCCAAGCCAAATATCTTTCCAAAAGCGAATGAGGGAACCACAACCCACCTGAAAACGAATGGAATCCATGGGAAGAATAGCACTCGAATGTAAGTAATTAGAAGACCCGACAATCTTAGACCATAAACTATTGAATTTGCATCCGTTATGATCAAACCCACCTTCTTTACAATAGCTAGACCCCCTTTATCAAAAGAAGCCAACACGTTAGACCATTTCAACCAGGAGAGCATTTTCGAGCCTTACGAACCCCCTCAAAAAAAGGATGCACGAGCATTCTCCAAGGATTTCAAAACCGCAGCAGGAGCATTGAAAAGAGAAAGAAAATATATGCCAAGACTTCCTAGGACAGCTTTGATAAGTGTTAAACGACCACTGGAAGAGAGAAGATTAGACTTCGAAGAAGAGAGCTTCGAGTGGAATTTATCGACCAAGTCTTCCAGTGAGATGACCTTATATATGAACAACAAAATGACCACATCGTGCATAGTGAGATTTTTTGTATTTCACGGTAGATAAAAGTTAAGGTAATCTAATTTTGGTACAACGATTTGATAAGTACAGTAAAAATTCACACCGTGTTGGTTAAAATATAGAGACACCTTATAACGGTTATGTGGAATCTAACCTTCGTATCATTTTCGAGTGTGACATTGCTAAAGAAATTTGGAGGCTTGTTCGTCTTAGGTGTGATGCTTCCGTTATTTCATTTGCTTCTAACAACCATTGGAGAAATTGGTTGGCTTCTTGGCATGTCTCTAAGAGAAGATTCATCGTAGATAAATAATCATTACTTCTTAACCACTTAATGGTGGCCTAGTGGCAAAAGTGCTTGTGACTATCACTCTAAAAATGTGTGAGATCTCAAGTTCAATTACTGTCAGGTGCAAATAACCTTAAGTGGCCACGATAACATTCTAAAAATGGAGGCCCTGTTTGAGTGTGTGTGGCTGTGGGTTCAAAACCCGTGGATTAGTCGGCTAAAAGGTCAAAAATCATGGTTAAAACAAATGTGACTTCTTTATCGTGAATTTGGCAGTTTCGTAATAATGTCATATTTAACTCTCAATCTATGAGAAAAAGTAAGACTTTTGATAATATCCGTTTATATTCTTTTTCTTGGCCTAGGTTTAGAGGTCACATACTCAATAGTTAGACTGATTAGTTAAAATATATTATATAATTGCTACCTCCTTGCTAGCTTTTTCTATTTTTTAACGGAATATCGCTTAAAAATAAGTAAATAAATAATATATAAAAAAAATTAGGAAAAAAAAAATAAAATAATAAAAAAATAAAAACTGTTACTCCTCCATACAAACGTGAAACCAATATAACAAACCAGTGAATATTTGTTAGATGGGCCCATCTATCGTCTAATAATATTTAATTATCTATATTTCGTTTTCTGTACAATGCTCCAGCTATATATATATATGTATTGCAGCAAAGAGTCTTACTCCAACCCACATAACACAAAGCATATATGGCAACGACAAGCACCAAGGCCCTATTATTCCCTTCAACTATAGTATTACTTATTACATTAGCTTCATGTTCTTCAGATGAAGTTGATGCTCTCCTAAAATGGAAAGCAACTCTCCATACCCAAAATAACAACACCGTTTTACCTTCATGGACAAATGATCAAAAAACATCATCTCCATGCAATTGGTATGGAGTTTCATGCAATGAATATGGAGGCATAAACAGACTGAACCTTTCATCATCTGGTTTGAACGGTACACTTGATTATCTCTCTTTCTCTTCGTTTCCAGATCTTATGTATTTTGAACTAAGTATAAACTACTTCTCTGGAATCATCCCATCTGACATCGGTCGCCTTTCAAAACTAGTTTATCTTGATTTCTCTTCTAATCAATTCACCGGAAAAATTCCCCCGGAAATTGGACAGATGAGAAATCTTGTCATACTTCACTTGTTTGATAATCAGTTAACTAGTTCGATTCCGCAAGCCATATGCCGGATGAGGTTTCTCTCTGAGCTTGCTTTGAGCTATAATACTCTTTCTGGTTCAATTCCTACATGTTTTGGTCAGTTATTCAATCTGAGTTATATTTATCTCGAGAACAATAATATTTCTGGCTCCATTCCTTATGAACTTGGAAATCTTTCTAATGTCAAGAGTATCTATTTGTACAACAATTCTATCTCTGGATCTATCCCTAATACTTTTGTCAACCTAAAGAAGTTGACTGACTTAGTTCTCGCTGAGAATCAGTTGTATGGATCAATTCCCACAGAAATTGGTACATTGACATCACTAGAACAACTAGAGCTAGAATCAAACAATCTTAGCGGTCAGATTCCTCGGTCTTTAGGTGAACTCAGATCCCTTAAGATACTCCGGCTCTATGAAAACAAGCTTTCTGGTCCTATTCCAAAAGAGTTAGGAAATTTGGTATCCCTTTCTGATCTGGAGTTGGGCGAGAATCAACTCAATGGTTCGATGCCAGAATCATTTGGTAACTTAAAAAGTTTAGAAAATTTGGATCTCAAGGTAAATCAACTTTCGGGCCCTATTCCACAAGAGTTAGGAAAACTGAAGTTGGTGAGCATAGAGCTTAGCAACAATAGCTTTTCAGGTACTTTGCCTGACGGAATCTGCGATGGATGGACACTGGAGCTGCTGATAGTTATGAATAATAATCTTACAGGTCGACTTCCAACGAGTCTATACAATTGCTCGAGCTTGTTGCGAGCGCGGTTTGACGGAAACCAGCTCACAGGAGATATTTCTGATAGCTTTGGTGTCTATCCGCACCTCGATTACATTTCTATAAATGATAACAAGTTTTACGGGACGATCTCGGACAATTGGAGCAAGTGCAAGAACTTAACGACGATGCAAATGGGAGGGAACCAAATCAGTGGTATCATACCTCCTTCTTTTGGAAAGTTGACTCAGTTAAAACTGCTTAATCTTTCTTCCAATTATTTAGTTGGGAAAATACCGAAAGAATTCGGACGTATGACTGGCCTGTTGAAGCTTTTTCTAAGCAATAACCGACTTTCTGGTGTCGTGCCTCTAGATCTAGGATCGTTAGGTGAACTCTTGTGGCTAGATCTTTCCATAAATAAGTTGAATGGGTCCATTCCATCTTCCCTTGGTGATTGCTCGAAACTCATCAACTTAAACTTGAGCAACAACAAACTTAGTCATGAAATCCCAACTCAGATACGTAGATTGCTTCACCTATCTCTTCTTGATTTGAGTCACAATTCACTCATTGGTGAGATCCCTTCACCACTTTCAAGTCTGAATAGTTTGGAGGTGCTCAATCTTTCGCACAATAATCTTTCTGGTTATATTCCAAAGACATTCGAGTCAATGAATGCCCTGTCGACCATTGATTTATCATATAATCAACTTGAAGGTCCCATTCCCAACAGCAGAGCTTTTCTGAACGCACCAGTAGAAGCATTGCAGGGGAACAAAGACTTGTGTGGAAAGGTTAGCGGAATGAAGCCATGTGCTTCAGAAAAGCATACCTTGAAAAACAGAACCCACAAACTAGCATTAAAGATTTCTCTTCCACTTCTCGGAGCACTTCTACTTGCTGGTCTTATGGGAACTTTAGCTTTCTATAAGTGGAGATCGGAAAAGATGTCATCGACACAACTTGTGTATGAAGAGAAGTCTTTTCCAGATTTTCTCTCAATTTCTAATTTTGACGGAAATGAGACTTACCTCGAAATCCTAAAGGTAACTGAGGAATTTAACGAGTCATACTGCATCGGAAAGGGAGGATGTGGAAGTGTGTACAAAGCAAGCTTGGCTTCAGGTGACGTAGTTGCTGTAAAGAGACTTCATTCGTCAGCTGAAGTGATCAATCATGATGATTTTCTAAACGAGATCAGAGCATTGACAAGGATACGACACCGTAATATCGTGAAACTACATGGCTACTGTTCACATGCTAGAATCTCGTTTTTGGTTTACGAGTATCTTGAAGGGGGTAGCTTAGCTGATATTTTGAGCAATGAAAACGCACATTATTTGGATTGGAAGAAGAGGGTGAACATAATCAAAGGTGTTGCACATGCTTTATCGTATATGCACCATGATTGTTCACCCCCTATCGTTCATCGTGACATATCAAGCAAAAATATCTTGCTTGATTCAGAGTACGAAGCATGTGTTTCGGATTTTGGCACGTCCAAGATTTTGAACAAAGACTCATCGAATTGGAGTAATGTCGCAGGAACATATGGATACCTTGCACCAGGTAAGTTTATTATGTTGTCAATAATAATATACACAAACTAAGCTGTTTTCCTTAAAAACAAGACTCGGCGTACTCAAAACTTTTTCTTTTTCTTTTTCTTTTTGCAGAATTTGCTTACACAATGAAAGTAACTGAAAAGTGTGATGTGTATAGCTTTGGGGTTCTAGTGTTTGAAGTCATCAAAGGTGAGCATCCAGGTGATATAGTAACTTCTCTAACATCTTCATCAACCAACAAGGTTGACCTTGAAGATTTAGTGGATCACCGTCTACCAGTTCCGCTCCTGGAAATCAAGAAAGTTGTGACGTCTCTCTTGGTTCTAGCGATAAGATGTGTTAATTCAGACCCCGAGGTAAGGCCTACAATGTATGATGTTTCACAGCTACTTGCTTCATTTCCTAATTAAGACATCTCTAAGAGTAATAATTACTTTATATAGACATAAAGTATTTTCTTTTATCAGATTTGGTTCCAGTGTTTATAATTTATTGTATTTTCTTCGGATGAAGATGGTGTGTTGTTGCAATTATCAATAAATCAATTTAGTTTATGTTGTTTTTATAGATATTGGTTACTTGTAGCAATAACAAACAATGCCAAGTAGTTGTATATTTTAGTGAGCATGCACCATGAGTACTATAAGTCTATAAGTACTGTCCCTTAAACGTTGCTAACACGTTAATTTCAGTAAAGAAACTTATTTAACATTACTAATGAACAATGAAGATGTTAAAACTATGTGACATTACCAATTTCAGAATTTGAGTACTCAAAATACCTATGCAATTCTGCGTGGCATTTCATGGAACAGCTGATGGCGATCATTGAGAAATATTGGCCACTAACTTTTAAACCTCTATTTGACATGCACGAGCACGACAAACCTCCATTAGACACCATTTATCTATGTTTCCGGCCGAACATGCATCCAAAACAAATTCAGCAAAGCCCATTTTGAAACACACAAACATAGTTATAAAACACAATAATATATAAAATAGGGAAAAATAGCATATGAGTTTGTTGTTTGTTTTTGTTTTATCTTTTTTATATGAGAAGTGATACAACCACACAAAAATTTCAAAAAAAAAGAGGTGTATGCATTTGATTGGTGTATTTGATAAATGTTCTCTCTCTTCTCTTGTACCAAGCCAATCAAATGCATACACCTCCTTTTGTGGATTTCTTTTGTGAGAATTTTTGTGTGATTGTATCACTTCTCTTTTTATATTACTGTGTTTGTAAAATAAGTTCCACACAAGGACCAATTTTGTAAGAACAGGTTCACTACAGGGACCAAAAAACACACATATAACATTGATGTAAGAAAATTTCCACACACGTACCACTGATGTAAGCCATTTTATTACCATCATTTGGTCAAAGTTTTATCGGATCATATCAAAATCTTCGAAATTGAGAAGGCTTCGGCTATGGAACGTGGTGTTTGATGATGAGGTTGACATTGTTCACTAGAAGTAGATTCTTATGTTTCCATGATTTAAGGTATCCAGTATTGAGCTTTGAGTTACGAGATGATTTGAAAGACGTATCCTTCATTATAGTTTGGAAGGTTCATCTTTCGTGGAAAATGTGACTCATAAATTTTGGATGGACGGTTCTTGAGGAACATTTTGCGGATTGGGTTGCATGTTAGCTAAAAAGATGTTTGAATCTTTAGAATTTAATCTCTCATGGGGTTGTTTCTCAATCCAAAATAGATGTATCATGCCATATGTTGGCTAGTTTTACTTCAGCAATCTGCAATTTGTGCAGTTGTGGCTAGTTTTACTTTGTTAATATCGTTGAGTATCGTGTAAATATCACAATATCGTATAATATCTCAAAATATCATAAAAAAATCAACTAAACATAGAAATGTACAAGTACACAGACGAGGCTCAGAAGGCGGTTGAGAAGCTTGACGGTGAGAACTTATTTATTTATTTCTTTTAGAGTAAATTGCAAAAATCGTCTTTGCCGCTTGGTGAAATTGAATGTTTCGTCCGTATGGTTCGGAAAGTGCACGCGGCATCCTTGGTGAAACATTGGATCCGATTTCGTCATTCCTTAAACTGAAATTACTAAAATACCCCTTTGTTCATCCTATTTAAGAAGGAAGATGATAAAGGTATTTTAGTAATTATTTCAGTTTAAGGAAGGACGGAATCGGACCCAAGGTTTCTTACAAGGATGCCGCTTGCACTTTCTAAATCATATGGACAAAACATGCAATTTGGCCAAACCGAAAGGACGATTTTTGCAAGTACTCTTTCTTTTTAATTGTATGTTTTATGGTTCAAAGGGATAACATGTTCTTTGTATGTGATTGTTTCAGCTTGCTAAATACCGGCCTGATGCTGAAAGAATGTGAGCCCTTGTGTTATTACTGAGATGCTTATATATATATATATATATATATATATATGCAGTTTTGTAGATGCACTAACTTATGATTGTCAGCAGAAAGTTGTAACTTGTATTAGTTATGCGTATTTGGTCATATTTGCTTATTCTTGTATGCTTTGTTTTTTGCAATGTTTTGAAACCCGGGTTTGGGATCGACCCGGCCGAGTCACCGGGTCAACCGGTTCGACCGCCGGGTCAACTCGGTTAGACCCGGTTTTATGCATATTTTCAAAAATCCATTTTCTATTGTTCAAAGTTTAATGTCCAAACTCTAAACACTACTCTGCAGTGAAAAAAGAGCAAAGAACCTAACGGTTCAAGCACAGGGGTCCTAAACTCATAATTATGCTAAGCACTTTGGATATCAGAACCCGAATTTAATCTAATAAGTAGAAACTAATCACAAATATGAGTGAATATACACCATAAGAAAGTCATATCAAACAAAAATAGCACCTTAACAATGGAAAAAAAATAAAAGTAAATAAATAGTCAAAAAAAAAAAAAAAAAAAGAGAGAGAGAGAATCCAAACCCGGCCGGGTTTCAAAACCCGGGTCACTCAAAACCCGGCGGGTCTAACCGGTTGTCCCGGTTTTAGAAACCCGGGTTATTTTGACCCGTTTTTTGACCGGGTACCGGTCCAACCGGTTGACCCGGCCGGGTCAACCCGGGTTTGACAACATTGGTTTTTTGGGCTAGAGTCATATAACTATATAAGGGAAGGATTCTGGAACCAGCTGAAAAGTTGAAGGGGAGGTCGAGGAGCTAAAGTCCCAGGCCAAGGTAAAGATCTTTATATGAAGAAAGTGAATAAAATGAGAATGGCACCGTAGACAAACACCCTCTCGAAAACACAACCTCATCTCCCACTTTCCTTGTGGCATCCACCTCTAACAACCAAACTTGTCGTAATAACCAAAATAACTGAAACCTACAAAATACACAAGGCACACCACAGTTTTGTAGTCATTTTTCTAAAGGTTCGTGTAAGTTTGGAGATAAATGTAAACTTATACACGACCATCGTGCTCGTACAAACCCAAATATATCAAATATAACCCTCCTGGTGTATATGTCACTCGTCAACCACATGTACAACATGGCCCAAATTTCTTTAGTCCAATAAGTATACCAAAATAATAATAAAAAAAAGTATACCAACAGTTTTGGACTGCTCCTCAGTCCGGTCCAGTGGCCCAACAGGCACTTGTATCTCCTCAGTCTACGTCTCATGTTTCACAAGCTGGGCTTGGGCCAAATATCTCATCTAATAAAAAGTACCATGATGGCATGATACCCAAGCTTGTCTTATGAATGCCGAGTCTTTTAATATGTAAATTTATTAGGTTTTTTGCATATGCTGTACAGTAGGTTACTTTTTTATTTTGCCTATGTTCTGAATGTAGTTCCAGGCATAGAGACGACTATAGGGACAGAGACAGGCAGAGAAACCGTAGCAGAAGCAGGGATCGGTATGATTATGACAGGCCTAGAGCAAGGGACAGGGATCGCTGCCGCAGCAGGAGTCGCAGCAGGAGTCCTGATTATCGCAGGGAACGTCGGAGGTCCAGATATGATGATGATGAGAAGGTTAGAAGCCGGTCTCCTATCAGGTAAATAAGAATTTTGTACGCCTGACACCCCATTTGTTTTTGTTATCTTTCCTGTTTATTATAAAAAATTTCCAATAAAGCCGCCCAACCTTTAAAACAGCATTATATGCTTATTTGCAACAAAATAGTGCGTCTCCACGTAAGAGTGCGCGTAAGAGTGCGTCTCCACGCAAATCACCTTCTAGGAGCAGAAGTCCTGTAGCTCCTGTTGAAAAGGATCGCTCAGCCACTCCAAAAAGTGTTTCACCCCCTGAAAGAGCAGATTCTCGAAGCCCTTCGCCACAACGTTCTGATGCTGATGTGAGTATAAATACATGATCGTTATTGTAAATAGTTGCTGGGGACTAAATTAGTGAGATGTTGATTAAACTTTTTATTTGTTTTACAGGAATAAGAAGTGAACTACTCTGTTGGAGATTAAATGTATCGGCATGAAATGAAGAACAATTTTTCTGTTTTGTGATGAGTTGGATGAATTCTTGAACTCATTTCGTCATGCATAATTTTAAGGTTAAACTTTTTCAGAAGTACTCCTTGCGTATGTGCAATTTTATGTTCTGGTAATGATGTTGCAGTATGGATTTCTTGGTTTATGACTGTTGGATGTTTATGGATATCCTATATTGCTTTTTCTTATTTTTATGCGTGCACACTGAAGTTTTTTGTCATGAACTATAGAGTTAATGTTGCTGTATGCTGTATGCTGTTGGTGACAAATGGTGCAGCAGCCGTTATGCTGTTACGTTTGCAGTTGATTGATGTCTATTGCAGTAAATTTCGGTTGTGAGATAGTGTGGGTGGTAAGAGTTCAACACCTTAATGTTGAAGTCAAGATAGGATTTTGACTATTGGGTTTGATTTTTATCCTTACTTTTCTTTTGTTTTTGGGCCATTTAAGGGGTTTCGGTAGCTGGGTGAAAAAACGATGGTTGAAGATGATATTGCCTTTAGCTGTAGCTGATGCAGTAATATGCAGCACCTGATTTTGTTTATGCGCAACCTAGTTTGTATGCTGTGATTGATGATAAGAGCACTGTAGCTGATCTTAAAAAAAAAGATGATTGAAGTTGATATTGCCTAGCTATAGCTGATGCGGTTATATGCAGCACCTGATTTTCTTAATGCTCAACCTAGTCTGTATGCTGTGATCGTTGCTAAGAGTGCTGTAGCTGATCTTAAACCCAAACATATGACGAGTGAGTGAGGTTCGGGAGCTCATGTTAACATATCTGAGGAGGGTTCTAATACAACAGGTGATATTAACTCAGTAGTCAAAATCCTGGTTAGCTTAAAGGTGCTACTATTTTAGTTAACACTAGCTCAAAAATAATTCACACTGGTATGAAATGGCATACCGTATATGTGGTCGTTGCTTCATAGCAGTGAGATGATATGTGTTTATCCCTTATTGAATAGTTGTGTTGAATGTGCCGTCTCATAGCTGTATTACAACAGTTGCAGACTTGCAGTAGAGGTTTTTGTTAATGAAAATCTAATAGATCTTCAAAGGTGAAAGTAACATATATTTGTGCTATGTCAGGTTCTGCATATCTATACTTGTTTTGAGCAATTGAACTTATGCGTTTCTATGTTTCTAGGTTTCTGATACGTTGCATTTATTCATTGGTAAAATATATTCTGATAGCGCTATGTGAACTTAATTTGTTGTAAGAATTTGTTTCATCCAGTTGCAATCACAAAGGAGGATGTTATGATGCACTTTTTTCAGATGTTAGTGTCCAGTCGCATATCTGGGTGTCCAGTTGTTATGGATGTTCAGCATTGAATGTTTTCCTTGAATCTTTAAGCTGTTTGTAAGTGGCAGAGTGTAGATGTTAACTTGTTTTGTATGGTCGTTTCTTTTCTAAGAACATCCTAGCATGGTCAATATGTTTAACGACAAATAAATCGTCTACCATATTGGATAGGAACTAACCCAGTACTTGTCGTATATATAAAGACAATAATAAAGTGATTCTAACAAGATGACTCAGATAAGGACCTAATGATAGATTAGGTTCACCTCTACACTAAGCGACGGCCCTGGATATGTAGTTGGCTTCTCGAAAAGCATACTAAGCCTCTACTGGGTTGGGTGCTACATTTCGATAATCCATAGTATGACTCAAATGACTCAATTAACCATCAGTGACCATTCCCTTTCCGGGTCAATGAGGTTCGGTAACTTGTTAATTATTCGATCTGTGACGTTAGGTGAAGCTTTTCATCTAACTACATACGGAGTAGGGGTGAGCATCGGTCCAGGACCGGACCGGACCGGACTGACAAGACCGAGGACTGAATTAGCCAAAAAGCCAAGACCGAGGACATGACCGAATGTGATCGGTCCGGTCCGGTCCGGTCTCGGTCGGTCGGGTCCAACAAGGCCAAATAATCGGTTTGCGGTCCGGACCTGACCGAGGACCGAATTAGCCAAAAAGCCAAGACCGAGGACCGGACCGAATGTGGTAGGTCCGGTTTCGGTCGGTCCGGTCCGTTCGGGTCATTTGCTTAACCCTAATACGGAGTAGAAAGCATCTTTGTCTCTCTTATTTATTTTTAAAAATTTCATAAACGGTTTTAAGCATTACAAATTCTGAAACTATGTGTACAACTATATATATCACGCAAAGAGAAAAGTTTAATGCAGAACAATAATTATCTAAAGATCAAATCAAGAGATCTTAACCATCCATTTATTTTAAATCTAAAAATTTAGATTAATCATTATTTTAATATAATTAATTATTGGAGGGCAGTTTTGTAATATATGTAAAAAGTAAACACATGATCAGGGTATACGGTATAGATTGACTGTCCTCATTACACACACACCATAAACAATCCTCACTTATCCTCCTAGAAAGCCAAACTCCTCTGCCACGTCACCAAACCACCACAACTGCCCGATCAGATTACTAACCGTTCAACGAGGGATAATGAAGATGATGATGATGAAGTGTTGTTGAGTGATTTTTTGGATCGGAGCGAGGGAATGATTGAGACGGTAATCGATCTGCAAGGAGACTCATTAAGTTGTAGTTAAGGGAAACGAAACTGAGCTAACACGCCATCCCTCCTCATAGCATCGAGTCGACTCAGTATCATTCATTTCAATATGAGGTTTGACAAAAACAGTCATCGTTTAAATCATGGGCGAAGCTGACAGATGTCTCCGGTGAAAAGAGAGATCAAAAGATGATGAACACGTCATCCCAACAAACGATCTAAGGTCCCCTGCCTTTTTTTTTTTTAATTATCAATATTAGTTTTTTTTCATTTGATGTAAAGTTGTAGTAGTAATAATTATTTATACTAGTTCAATTTTTTTACAAATATGTATTTTTATGTTTCGTAAGATCCGATGTTAATGTTTTATTTTAGATAAAGTGGTTTTGTTTTTAAGGTCAATAAAAAGGTGGTTGTTTATGTATATTTTTGTAATCCTATAAAGTATAAAGTTTATATATGGTAATGAGTATCTTAGATTTATGAATACAATTTCTACTTTTGTGCAAATCACATTTGATTTGCTGCAAATCACATGTAATCAAGCAAATCACATGTGATTTTATCTCAAATCTATACTACTTATAATAGAGGAATGACTCTCTCTTTAAAAAATTAACAAAAAAGGATGCAAGGTTTACAACACTTTAATGCAAGGAATTTTCATAATTACAACAAGCAAAACATTGTGTACAACAAAAACAAGCATGAATCAAAATTCAGACCAAAATCTATAATACTATAAGATTCAGTCCCTAAATTTAATGTGGAGTTATGATGATAGAGTTTTAGAGTTGGAAATAAGTTGGAGTCGTTTAGTAGTTGCATAGAGTACAAGATAGCTAATGCTCGGAATTCAATGTAGCCTCATAATATCTATACAATCATTAAAGGAGGTGAAGTGCAAGGGTTGCCCGAGTTGATCACCATAGCATTTAGTATAGAATTAAAAGTCGGTTAGATGAAGTGCAAGGGTTGCGAAAAGTTGCAAGAATAATTAATGATTTAACCTAATTCATGCCTATATAAACCGGCCAAAATCACATTTAGTATGTACATTTGAAGATGATTCACACATCTTTTAGATATTTGATTGTTGCTAGCGGTATATAAATTATCTTTTGCAACATTTTAGAGATGATTCACACATCTTTTAGATCTTTATAATTAACTTGGTTTTCTTTTTTTCTTAATTTAGTTATCATACGCAGGTACTATGAAAATCACACAAGATCATGCATGCTCAGATAAATGAAACCAAAGATTGGGATACCAACTATTTTCTTTGTTTCTTATATATTTAGGTGATTGTTATAGATAAGCATATATATATATTTATATATAGATAGATATATGTATTATTTTAATGCATTTTCATATACAAGTAATTTATGTGCGTTTTCTATTGATGTAGCTCACATGTGCGAATTGATTCAAGAAAATGTGCACGAGCATGTATGTAAAACAACATTTAAATGGTTAATGATACTTTTTAGCGTGATTAGTTTATTTAAGTAGTTGCTTTCTAATGCTCTTTGAGAAATATTAGAATAAATTTATCGTTGCAATTGAATTATTATTGAAAAGAAAAAGGTCGCGCATCGCAAAGTGTTTTCTTTTTTCTATATGTAGAATCATTAGTGAGAAACCAATATTTACGCCAATTAAATGAGTTTGCCATAATAGCAAAATACGACATATTAAAAATATCACATTGAGTAATGAATAGAAAGGAAAAAATGCATAATTTTAACTTAAATCCGTTTTTAAATTATAATATCAAATAAAAAAGTTGAGTTTTAAACATAAGCAAAAGTTCAAACTTTTATCGAAAAACAAAACCGGTGCATTTAATGTGAAGTATATACAACATCGAGATGGAAGTGCAAGACTTGCCGGAATTTATCACATGATATTTAGTAATTAGTATACAATTAAAAGTCGGTTATGAATTGAGATGAAGTTGAAAAGGTTGCAAGAATAATTGATGATTTAACCTAATGCAATATATATATATATATATATATATATATATATATATATATATATATATATATATATATATATATATATATAGTGATGTATTCTATGCAGTACCAATATTAGATACAGTATTTTACAGTACCATTAAAATGAATCTAAGCCATTGGATAGGTTTGATCAATGGTTATAAATGCACAATGGCATCTTAGTAAATAATTCAAATTACACAACACTTAGAAATAGGCTTAAGGGTAATTTTGTCATACTGAAATTAACATTTTATCAAAACCGTCCCTCTCCATAAATCATGTGATATACTTTTATTTTTTATCTCTCTCCTAATCAAACACATCTCAGATCTCACCACCACACATTTTCAATCCAATGCCCCATCTCACACTTTAATTCTTTGACACCACCTAAAGAGTTACATTCTCCACCCAAAAACCTACCTATATGTCGTCTCTCTCTAGATCAATTGTTCGGCCAGAAAGGAAAAAATAAACATCATCAATCTTTTTGGATCGTCATCTCAATACGAGATCTACAAACTTAGTAAGTGGTTTAATTCATTTTTTTTCTGTGTGTAGATGATAATCGATTTTGATTCTGTATTGCTTATTTTATTATTTGCTTTGAAAAAGTTAAGTTATCAAAGCCGTTTTTGGTTTATTACCATGTTTTAGTTTTTAAATCGACTTCGATTTTATCTTTTAGGATCTAAAATGGTGGCCAGTAATATATAAAGTGAGGTCTAGATAACTAATTACCGTAATACAGATATATTATTTATCAAGCATATAAATAGTATAATAAATTAACAATTGTCAAAGCTTAAAAGCATGGGCTAAAGTGAATAATGATATGTGTGCATATATGTAATGGTTGATGAAAATATGATATTGAGAATATTCTGTGTTGAAATTGAAAAGCCATAAACGATCATATAATAGTTTAGTAGTGACAGATCATTTGTTTACTTATACTGTTATTTTTTTATGTTTGTTTCTACTTAAGCAACACCATTTTACATTTTTTAATGTTACTATTATATAAATATTAAATGTTGATTTTTTTTTAGAAAGGCAACAATATATTGAACCACAACGAAAAAATACAAATAAACGGTATTCCACCTCTCCAAACAAGACGATTGAAGAGAAAGGAACCCGGACAAGAGCAATACAAAAGAAAATACAGACACAGTCAACACCAACAACACTAGAAAATTACAAAGAGAACAAAACCCCTGGACAACTAAGCCATATTAAATGTTGATTTGCTGATGGTCATTGGTAACGGTGTATTCACAGATATCACAAAAGGGCAGTATTGCGCACATATGTTTTTTAGAAGACGGGCACATATGTTCTAATGAATTTGATGAGAAAACATGACATGCACATATGTTTTTGGAAGAGTGCACGTATGTTTTTTAGAAGATGGGCACATATGTTCTAATGAATTTGACGAGAAAACATGACGTGCACATATATTTTTGTAAGAGTGCACATATGTTTTTTAGAAGATGGGCACATATGTTCTAATGAATTTGACGAGAAAGCATGATGTGCACATATGTTTTTGGAAGAGTGCATTTATCAAGATACATTTTGTATTTTGATTGTATTTCATTTGATATCAAATTTTGTGTATGCTATTTATGTTTTTGGTATGTTGTAAATTTAGATGTTACATGTATATATTTATGTTTTTGCTTATAAATTTTGAAGATTAAATAATGTAAACTAGAAACATATGTGCAATTATCATATTAAACAAAACAAATTTGTTGTCTAAACAATTGTACCCAATAAACATAAGTAAATTTACAGAATTAAAAAAAGAAAACAAAAACATATATGCACCTCATTTTTCTAAAAACATGTATAGTAAAAAAAATAAAAAAAGTAAAAATAAAAACCCATAAATTTAAGGGAATTAAAAAATGTTTTTTATTAAAAAATATTAAAAAAAAAAGTGAAAATGTGTTTGACTATTTTACCCTTTTGAATTAATTAAAAAGCTTTAATGATACTAAATTATTATTGGTCTAAATGGTACTGTAAAGTACTGTATCTAAAAATGGTACTGCATATAACGTGCCCCTATATATATATATATATATATATATATATATATATATATATATATATATAATGTTAATGCATTTTCATATACAAGTAATTTATGTGTGTTTTCTATTGATGTAGCTCACATGTGCGAATTGATTAAAGAAAATGTGCACGAGCATGCATGTAAAGCAACATTTAAATGGTTAAATGATACTTTTAAGCATGATTAGTTTTTTTTTTTTTTTTTTTTTTTTTTTTTTTTTTTTTTGGCAACATGGGTTTCCGACTCGACATTGCGAGCCGACTAATCCCACGGCGACTACCCTTAAGCATGATTAGTTTATGTAAGCATGCAACTTGAATAATGAATATAAAAGAAAAAGTATATAATTTTTGCTCAAACCCATTTGTAAATTAAAAAAAATTAAGTTTAAGACATAATAGTGGAGTCCAAAGGTTTTAGGAATTATTAATTGTGTGTTAATTAATATTCATTTAGTTAACTATTTAGAATTGAGTTTATTGATAAAATTTATTAATATTAATTAGAATTCAATGTTAATTTTCAATGAAATTAGTTGTACAATAAAATTAGATGGAGCTAAAAAGGTTTGTAACGATTTTTATACAGTTTATATGGCATTATTATACATACATTATTACACAAACTTAATAACGAAAATATTTAATGCACATTAAACTATGACCAATTAGATAGACCCCGTGTGCTTTATATTACCATGCAAAAATCATCTAATAGACAAGTATTGTAGGGCTAAGTAATAGAACAAAAGAACAAAAGAACAAAAGAAACAAAGCCATCACAACTTAATAGCCAAAAGCCCATATATAGAATACAACACCGCAAAACCAAAACAACATCAAACACTTTTAAATTTTTATACAAGAAAGTTAAAACATTTCATACAACATACTAAACAATAATTAAGTATACACTCGCCAATATACAGAAAAAATACATGATTAACAATTAGATTCTTAGCCCGTGCGTAGCACGGGTTCTGCCTGCCTCGTCATTAAAATTATACATTAATAGCATTAAAAGCACCCATACACCCAATATAACAATCATTTAAACACAATGTACAACCTCCATTAAAACCAATTCTACATTTAAAAAAAATCAGATTTAAATATTCACACAAACAACCTATTTCTTTTACCAACTCAGAATCAAAACTCGAAAAAAAAGTTGAACAAGATCTCAGATATTAACTTGTTCTCAAATGATTTAAGATTCACAAGTTTAATTTAAACCATCATATCTGTTTGAAGAATACACTTCTTTCAATATCTGAAACTTTCAAGAAAGACCAAAACAAGTGTGTTTTAATCCTCTTATCTTTCGGTTAATCAAATCAAGAAACGAACAAGAAAAGTAAACCAGATCTCAGTTAATCCCATTTGTGTAATAAAGGATTTGTTCAAAGAACTCAACAACAAGAGATTTTCCATCATAGATCTTTTTTAGAAGACAAGCTCCTTATTTTAATTTTCGAATCTTAAGGAAAGCACAAAACCAAAAGGTTTCTTACCTTCTCTCATTCGGATTTAGGAAAAACGTTTTATAAATATATAATTACCTGTGTTCGAATCGAGTCCTTTTGGTAACATAAGAAAGAACTCACAAACGTGTGTGATTTGTTGTTCGAATTAAACATGTTCACAAGGGACGATTTTGCTTGTGCGGTGTTCGTTTGATCTAAACAGGTTCACAAGGGATGAATTATTTATGTGACTGCGTGTGGATAAGAAAAAGAATGATAAGCGGAGCAGTGTGTGCAAAAGTGTGACTGGGTTTTTTTTAGGGTAATAGCATTTGTGTTTTGGGCACACATAGTATATTATAGGTTTATATTAAAACACGTGCAAACGGTGCCGTTTTGCTACCGGGTTTCCCGCCAAAAATTTTGGGCTACCATGGCCTGTTTATCTTGGCCCAGTTTCTTCTTCTCCGGTCCAATTTCGGATTTATAGAGCTTCTTGATCTTCGCATACTACTCCGGAATGTAAAAATGGTCCATGTGAAGGAAGGGAAATGTTGGGCGTGCGCTGATGGTGTTGGGTGTGTGACGATCGTGTGTTAACTCGATTGTACCAGGTAATAGTTTTATGGTTTTGGGTTTAATTGTATTTAATTTTGATGTTGGGTGTGCGCTGTTACACAACGGTTAGGGTTTTAATTTTGGGGGTTTTTGTTACACGCGTTTATACTCGATCCGACACTTAATTGTTGGTGCCTACCATGTGTTTGATGAATTTCTTGACAAGATTTGGTGATGCCGTTTGTATCTAAGTATTGGCCAAATGGATTCTTCGAGTGTTCTTGCAAGTGTTTGGGTATTCGGTACCTAATTTTTTTGCGAGAGGGTGACCTTATTAAACTCACATCTATGTATCTTGCGTTATGCAGTGGTGTCGTAAGTTTACAACTCTAAGCAGCTATGTATCTTGGTATGTATCTTGCCTTGGTAACTTTTGTTCGTATCCTTTATTTACTGGTAGAAATAACGGAGGCCATGATGATGAAATGTACATGTAAGCAAAAAGCTGTTTAGAGGCTGATATGTATCTTGGCTAGGCAATCCGGATGGTAATTGCTACTTAAAAAATCTGGCATTTGCAACTGTGATTGCAGCCATGGCTTATTAGCCCATGATAACATGAATACACCATATTTGAGCCTCCATTAAAAATATTGGTATCATTTTTTTGTTGCTTTAAAACGTTGTCGTTGTACCCGCTAAACTCAGATTAAAATAATGTTTATTATTGTCGCCTGAGGTTTGCCGCAAATGACCTGTTGACTTTGAAAGCCAAAAACTTTTCAGCTAGGAACCCGTATCAGTTGCAATGGCATGGTCTGAATCATAGCTGTATCAGTTGCAATGCAATCACTTGCCCTATACATTGCATTCCGTGTGTATCAGATAGGCTATGAGCAAGCGATTGCATTTGTTGTCATGGAATGCAATGTGCACTGTTGTGCTTTGGGCATTTCCCGCAAAAAATACTGGGCTAACCCTAGCCTGCTTATGTGATCTGCTTTTGTTCCTACCCTGCTTCTATGATCTACTTTTGTTCCTATATAGTGTATGATATTACTGCCGATGATGATGGATGATTGCAGTTGTATAACTATGCTGACATTGATTACAAGTGGTTGTGATGAGTTTACAGGGGAGATGATATTGAAAATGAGATTCTCCGCACTTTGGCGTGGCAAGTGGATACACTTGCAGCCATGTCGGGTGTATCCTTTTTTCGATCACTTACCTGCCTGAGCCTCGCTTTGTTGATCTCATTTGAATGTATATATCTGTCTAAATGTTTGAGAAGATTGTGATGTCCGTGTTGTGTGTCATATAATTAGTATACAAAAAATATTAAGGAGGCAATGATGAGTCACCATGAGATTGGTTGAAGCTGACACCGTCCGGATCTTGGTGGGGCAACCTATTAGGTTTGCAGCCATGCCGGATGTGGCCACATTTGTTCCCTATCTGAGCCTCAGACTTAATTCTTTAGTTTGTTGAAGGTCCTGTTTGGACCTTACTAATATGACCCGCCTTAGTGTTGTTTTTTTATTATACTCACCCTTTAAGACACAACTGATTATCTGCTTATTTTTTAGTATCATTTCTGCTGAAAATTAAGAAAATTTTAAGGTCTCTGTGTTTTGTAAGTATAGTTTACTGAGCACCGTATCTTGGTGGGGCAGCCACATCTAAACTGTCACTGCAGCTATAGAGGTTGTTTGGCTTCGCTTCCATATTCACAGATCCAAGTATCTGTTATTCGTTGTGATGGGTAGAATCATTTGGAACGTGTTACATTTCTGTAAGATATGCGTGTTTGCTAAAGTGAAACCAGGGTGTCGAGATCAAAACGTACGTTTACTATGTTTGAATGCTATTTAACGTTTTGTACAGTGGATGACTATTGGTTGTGATGCATGTGACCATGTTTCATTAAAGCCAAGATTGCCCGCGTGTTGCCTCGACAACATGCTAACATTGCAGCCATGGACCGAAGGTATTTTTTTAATCTAAAAACTATGTTTTTTAGGACTTAACCTGTGAGCCTATGAGTTATAGTTTTTCTGTTATAAATTAGCAGACCTCCTTTTATTGCTTTTGCTGTAAATTTTATATTTTCATTATTTCATTGCTTTTGCCATCATGGTGCATTCTTTCGGTATGAAGAGACTCAAAGAACCTACTCTACATGTGCAGGTACCCCCAAACAATCATGAAACCAATGGTCTAAGCCTAGCCGATAGTATCGTGAGTGCCCTTATAGAACTGAAGTAAGCCTAAAAGTTATGTTACGTTTTCAGGTGTAAGGGGCATAATAGAGATGGCGAGGAAATAGCGTCTTCACTTTTCACTGCCTTTATATAACTGAAGTATCTGCAATGCAACATTGCCTGAAGTCGTTCACAAATCTTTGAAAGAGGTTAGCTTTTTCATGTTTCTTTGATTTTTTTTTAACATTAGTATAAAAGCTAATCCGGGTTTTGGGTACCGCTACCATCAGCGCCTACCTGAGTCTAAAGTATAAAAGCTATGGCCTATTCACCATAGGCTTAGGGGCCTGTTTGGTGTTTACCGAGGCCATAACTGTTCAACTGTGGTGTTGTGGTTATCTTTGTTGCTCCTTTTTACCGATGTTTCTATTCGTATTTGAAGTTAGTGTGATGCGGTTAACATATAGGCAGATTGTGATGATGCGTATTCCATGTTCAGCCTCCTGAGCTAAACAATGTTGGAGTACGTAGGCTATATTTGTATGATTGGCAATGATGATAGCGTAGACTATTTACTGTTCTTGGCAAGCGTTGTTTGCCAAGACTCATGCTCTGGCTTGGCAATCACATGTTTGCAGCTAAGGCAGGTTTTGGGTACCATTGCCATCATCGCCTACCTAAGCCTAATATGTAGCTGCTAATCAAGTGTTGCTAATATTTTGTTCAAAACCTGTAAATTCCTTATCAGCTTAAACATACACAGATAAGCAACGTATTCGCTAAAAAATTGGACTTTCATTCTATTATGTGCGTGCTGCATTTATTTTTCTATATGAATGATCATAGCATTTATAAATTGAAACATCTGATTACCTTCCTTTGCTTTTTCTTTTGCTTGCAGGATTTGAAAACCAAAAAGATCAGTGGGCAAAGCGAAACAGGGAGTACGTATATTAACTCAAGCAGTTGTGATAGGGCGGGAGATAAAGAAAAGGGCCTGGTAAGATCTATTTAAGCATGAGTAAACTTCTACATTTTAAATTGTTTCAATGACGGGTAATTATTTTTAGATTTCTGAGCAGGTGAAAATGAGGCTTAAACTTTATCGAATGTGCTTAATGTACTGGTATCTTCTGTTTGGGTATGGCTGCAAACAAAAGAGGAACTACATTTATTCTTAGACGTACCTGGTATCTTCTGTTGAACTGGTATCTTCTGTTGGTGACAAAATTATGGTGACAGAAGGTGTAATATGTTGGTATGTTTTAATCACATATTTTAGTGAAACTGCTTAAAGTGTATTTCTTGGTGCCTATGGATTCTAGAATAGAGAACTAAATATAATTGTTCTGTGATATCATTTTTAATGTTAATAGCATTTCATATGGTGGACAGAAAGGTTTAGTTTTTAATCCTATCAATTTGAAGAATGCTTGCTGAATTAACTGATTTCCTTGAGAACTATATGGAACTATAGTAATCATTGAAACTTGAAACCATCCAATGTACCAGGTATGCACTGCTGTTTTAAGTGCAATGTTTATGTAGAATGGAACAAGTGCATACTATGTTTTATTTGTACTTTTATTATATGGAAACACTCTACTTTACTTATGCAAAATCACCTCTGCCAAAAAACAGGCACGCCTGCAACGCGGCGTTCGTCGCCATTCTCGTTAGCTTAATAGCATTTGTGTTTTGGCTAAGAACAATTTATTTTGGGATTTAGAGTTTTAGACACTAGATACAATATGGGCTTCATATTTGGACTATTAATAAACCAATAAGTGGCTTTTATATGGACACAGATAGTACATGTGTTCCAATAAATTTAAAAGTCATGAAAAAATTTACCTATCATACAAATTTATAAGTCATGAGAAATATGAATAACTCATATCCTATAAAAAAATTTAGCTATCATATACCAATGACCCCTTCATTTCTGTTTCATTGTCTAAAGATTTTGAGAAAAAAAAAAAAAAAGACGTTGCAACTAATTATGCATATTAATAGTTCGAATATTTGTGTTTATGCAAAATTACATTTTATTATGTAATGAAGTTTATTTTAACTTATGTTTCAAAGATACTAATTATGCTCCTTTCTTTAGTTTGGACCTTATGTTTATTGAGATATCAAATAGTTTGCATTGTTATTGCATAAAATTATTTTAATTTAAATTATCATTCCTTCGTATAGTTCTTGAAAAACCTATAATCGAACAACATTTCTCGCCTTAAAATGTAGTCACAGGATACTCGCCGCCGCATCGCGCGAGTACACTGCTAGTTATTTTTTAAAGGTGAATCACATTTAATTTTACATACGAATCACATGTGATTTACACACAAATCACAATAAAAAACACAATCACGTGTGATTTACTTAATTTTAGATTAAAACAGAATCACTTGTGTTTCAGTTTATAACAGCAAAAAGTAAATTACACGTGATTTACAATTTTTCATAACAGTAAAAAAGCATGTGATTTCACGAATTTGTTTTATAAAAGAAATGAATAAATTGATTTGATATTGAAGATCACATGTGATTTTTTTTTGTAAGCTGTGTTTCCGATTGCGAGCCGGCTAAAATCACATGTGATTTTGTGATTTATAAAATCACACATGATTTTTTAAATAACAAATCACAAGTGATTTCAATAAATCACGTGTGATTTTTCTGGACAGAAATTTTGAAAAAAAAAATCGTTGAAAATATATAAAAGTGCATATCTATAGAAAGATAATTTAATTTTCGTCGTGATGATATATATTTCGTAGTTTGAAGATTTACCGTTTAAAAGATATTTTGTTTTTTAATAAAAGTTGGAAAATGGGTTTTATATATTTACACTTATGCCCTTCCTTTGTAATTGCATAGATAGATCTAAAACGTTTGAATGAAATAAGAATGAAAGGCTATAATTGGCTCTTTTGTTCTTTAAAGAATATTGGTTCTACAAGGATCTCACCTCATTCATATAATACAATTAACCATACTAAGGCCCAATACAAAAACTGTCTACTTCTTCTGTTACCAAAGCTAATTTCCAAACTAACAGCATAAATAAATGAGGCTGTGAATTAATCTCCAACACAACTACAGAAAGATATTTGATTTACTTTTTTGATCAACAGCAACAATTATGACACGTACTTTGAAACAAAATACGCCACCATTACAACGAACTACAACGAACTACATACGGTTTACAACACTGCTAAAATGACATGACACAGTTACATAAACAAAGTTCATCGATTGAGACACCACGCAACAAAATGCCACAAAGTTCATCGATTGAGACACCACGCAACAAAATGCGCATGGTTCGAAGCTACTAACACTTGACACCCGCAACACAAACAGCAACAGCAACCTATCCATAACATATTCATAACAAATGTCCGTGCTTCGACGCCACTACACTTACATATCAACCCACTTACGACTCATAGAATCGGCTTCAAAGTTACGGATCACTCTTACCTACATTATAGAGTGAACTATAAACGCGTCATCAGCAGCTCTCGGAACACACAGCAACCTCACCAATGAAACCATGCAGGTACATCTACAATACGAGCCTCATACAAAGGTACGCTCCTTTGACCTGATAAACAGTAGACCCATATTCTTAAAGCTTAAATACTCATCATCCTTGAGCATATACATGCCATAACTCATACACTATACTGTTACCGGCTGTTAATGAAAGACCAAAACATGAAACATTTATTATAACAAGTTTCTATTATCATTAAACACTATACCACTAATACATCAACCCCAAACATAAACGGCAGGTAACCAACAAAAACCCTGCCGAAACTAAGAGCCAACGATATTAACTACAGATTATCCCAACAAAATTTACACGATACATACCTAACAGGCTAATATATCAGCATACAAAAAACATCAGTAAACCACTATATTTAAACATCGCATACAGACCCAACAACAGAGAGCCGTTTTCGTCAACATCATAGTGATACTTACCTATGACAATATCGACTGGCGATTATACTACAACAACTATTCTAATTCAAACAAACTCCGCACGGTTCTAAATCGACGGCCTCAGAAAAAGCTACTGAATCACAGTCAGCGGCCACGACATAATCAGTGCCATACGCAAACAGCATATTCGTTACCGCTGACTGTGATCCGGTCAGCTTTCTCTGAAAACAAACCGTCGACAAGCAAAAAACTTGTTCACTTTATCATTGACCATATAACATGCATACACAATCGAGCGATTGCTGCCCCGCCGCAACGCGGCGGCCGTAGCCGTCCTTGTTATATATAAAGATTACTATTTAAACATTTAACTTTCTTAATTCATTTCCACACCCATACATAATAAGACGCTAATATACACAACCGCCGTTATACGCGGTTCTTCGTCTAATATTATTATATAACACATATAATATTACATTGCATTGAACAATCTTTATTGTAGCTAGTAATGATTGTAGAGCATAATCATTAATATTAAGCCGGTAAACACACCATCTGGATTGGATGAAGATCTTTAATGATTATGATTAGGATCTGGAGGAGGAGATTGATGCCCATACCCTTCCGAAAAATTTTCAGTAGCCACTATCGGTTTGGAACCAACAGTAACACCATCTTTTTTATGCGAGCCAAGCGACTCCACTAATTCTCGACCTTCAAAAGGAATTAAATATCATGAATATCGTACTTCAAGAAAAACAAAAAAACTTGATGTCTAAAAACTTCCAAAAGCTCTATGCCGGTTGGTATGTCAATAGATTAGCATAAAAGTCCCTATTAATAGTCTTTTCCTGTTGGAGGTTCAAAAAAAAATTTTGGTCATCTTTTTTTAGCTGAGACAAAAATTTCAAACCCGAACAACCTGAGAAAGTCAAAACCCGACCTCATGAACACCACTATGACTCTATGAGGTTCACATATGTTTTTAACAATATTTTTTACTCCGCGCATTGTAGTAGGAACAGGGCCGGCAAATAAATTTGAAAGCCTCGAGCGAAAATAAAAAAGGGGCTCCATCAGCACTAAGAAAAATTTAAATGTGTGCATAAAAGATGCTCATTTATAACAATTTTTTTTATAAAGAGGCATCTTAATGACATTTTATTTATTTTGTCAAGATGAATTGTATTTAACTAATTAAATTTACAAAGAAGAGTCATTCGGATATATAACATAAGTACACAAACGTAACTATCAATGTTACTGTACTTGAAGAAAATGGGCTTCTTAAATTGGGGGCACTGTGCGACCGCACCACTTGTACACCATCTACCCGCCACTGAGTAGGAACAAAAATATTTATTTTTTAAGCATGAAATTATGTTTTAGTATTTTTTTTCAATAAAAGTATCTATACTATCTATAAAGAGAAAATGATCAAAAAGTCAAGAATTAAAAAGTGAAATGTTGAAAATATGTTTTACCTATTTTACTTTTAAAACTTTGAAAAACTAATTAAAGAAAAGACTAATTAAACAAAGAAATCAATAATAATTAAAATGAAACACATAGTTTAATTATTACTGTAATAAATACGAAACAAAAGTTGACTTTGTCATACATGCAATTTTCGAATGAAATATATGGCTGACACTTATTGTTTTTATAAACACAATAAGTTTTATATTAAATACTTTTCAAAACGTTATCTCATTTTCATTTTCAACTAATGTCAAGTAAAAGTAGAAGGAATTTTGTAATGTAGTTTTGGAAAGTATTTATAAATACGTGGTGAATATTAAATACTTTTATTATTATATTCGTTTATAACCCGTCTTATTTTCATTCACTTTAAATAGTGTTAGTGTTTAAAAAATGTTTTGAAAATCGGGTCTCTAATCGACTTGGTCGAGTCACCGGGTTACAGGTTCAATCGGTTCGACCACCGGGTCAACCCGATCTTCCACAAAAATTAAATTTATATCTTTGGAATGATACAAAAAAGAGTATATATATATATATATATATATATATATATATATATATATATATATATATATATATATATATATATATATATATATATATATATATGGGGATATCTTGGCTACAATTATTGTAGCAAAGATTGCTACAATTCTCACCAAAATTACACAAAAAATTATTCAGGACCCACTAAAATGATTCAGCGACCCACAAATTATAACATATAATTGTAGGGAGTTGGTTACAAAAAATTTTAGCTAATATATATATATATATATATATATATATATATATATATATATATATATATATATATATATATATATATATATATATATCTCGAAAACCGGGTTGATCCGGGTATCTCAAAGCCGACGGATCTAACCGGGTTTCAAAAATATAAAACCAGTTTAATTTGACCCGTTTTTCGACCGAAACCGGTTCAACCAGTGGAATCGGCCATGTCGAACCGGTTTATTTTTCGTTTAAAACCTATAAACTTTTTTATCACTACAATTATCTACCGCTATAAAATCCCGTTGCTATGCACGGGTACTCGTCTAGTTAACAATAAAAAGAAAATGGTGAAAATTTAGTGAGTACAAATATAGTGTTTAGTGAGTTTAATGGTTAATTTATTAAACCATCAAACTTAAATGGATTTAAAGCAATGTGTAAAAATATAGTTTGAAGGTTAATTTGTTTAGTAAATTTAAGAGGGTGAAAATTGTAAAATTAATTATTTTAGGAGACATTTTGTAGTTTTAGAAAACCTAAAAAGTGTTTAACATTTATGATTTTTCAACTAGCATATTTTAATAATCAAATATTTTGGATTTTATCAAAAGTCGCATCATGCTCACCCTTTAACTTATGCTTTAGGGGCACAACTTGAGCACGCCAAAAAGATACCGGGACATACAAAAAAGGATACAGAAATTCACAGAAAAGTACAAATTTTATGGATCCCTATGTCCTTTTTTATGAATCCCGTTGTCCTTTTAGTGTGCTTAACTTGTGCCCTTAGTGCACACATTAGACAATTTACCCAGCAAGTACCCAGCAAGTTGATTATTGTTATTATTGAAATAAATGAGTCAATTTACACAAGAAAAAAGTTACTTTGCACATATAAGTAACAAAATAATGAAACACATCTATGCTTAACGCATTGCAACCTAATAAATTTTCCACACAGAGATGAAACAAAATTAGCTTATATTTAAACATATCTTGTGTTCTTCATCCAGCTTATCGAACGTATAGTAGTATATATCCGCCATGATGTGATCATTTCTTACAGAAGGATACACACGCACACACACACACAAAAAAAAAAAAAAACCAACAACGATACATCTATATATACATACCGTTAGCCATTTTGGACAACGTGGTTTTAGGCCTTATTGCTGAAATTTCAGTAGGGAACGAGACCAAGAGGATACAACAGAGAGCAAAGAAACATTTGCTATCCATTTTTTCAGTGAGAGCAATCCTTGTATTATCACACAAATATGCAACTTGGTTTATATAATGTTTTATAGAAAAACTAAGGACCCAAATTTGTGGTGTCAATTGAAGTCAATAAAAACCTTTTAACTAGGGGTCTTCTAAAAATCCGAGAACCGACGAATCGAGCCGATCCACTCAATTCGAAACCGCAAAAAGCCAATAATTGAAGAAACGGAAATCTAGAAAACCAGAAACCGGAAAAACCTACTTATCACGGTTCGGTTTCGGTTTTCTACTTTCAGTTATCCACGGTTACCCGACCGAACCGTGTAAAATATACATGTAAGTTTTAACAAACTATTCATAAAAATGTACAAGTATTAACTATATTGTTGCACTACTTTTATCATATAACGCATTTTTACTTATCTAATGTCATCATTTACTCCATGGATTACATATGATTAAAGTAACTGTAACCTACAAACGTAAAATAGTATTATTATTTTGTTACATATGATAAATTGAATGTTTCTCTTGCGACGTAACAACTTTACTATGACTCTAATCTCTGATATGTTATTTAATTTTACTACACTGACACATTACGTTCTAATTTATATTATTGTTAGTCCGATTCGATTCGATTAATTTTTTAGAACGGATAACCGTGACCCGAACCTCGGGTAACCCTCATTTTGGGTACTCGCATGTTTGGTTACCTGCCTAGTACGGTTCGATTTCGAATAGTAAAACAAACTACCCGCCCCGCTATGGATAGGTAAAATCTCCAACCGAACCGCCCCATAGACCCTCCTTACTTTTAACAGCAACATCTAATAATTGTATTTTAACTAAAATTGTTTGTTGTGTACTTACTAATTGTGCTTTTATTTCAATACTTATGATCTCGTGCATCTACAGATTTTTGGCTTAAGGTGGTTCCGATATCTTGGTTGGGACAGACTATGAATGCTAGGACCTACTAGTATGTGTTATGTTGTCGGCTAGGTGATCCCCTATTCTCTGCTCAGATGTCGTGCTAATCTTGTTCCAGGGTCTTTATGGGAATATTTATGGGGATCATGTTGTATCGTGCACTGATATTATTGGTATTCAACATTGGCATAATGTTGTGTGCGATACTCTTTGGGAAATCTGTTCTCAGTCGAGGATTTTGGCTCGTAAAGAAGTCGATATTGGGCTTAATGGAGATAGAGACAAATACTTACGTCAAGCTAATATGTTGATCTACTCGTAGGACGGAAGGCTTGATGTATGTGTCGATCTGACAGGGCCATCGCTCTTGACGCAAACTAGTATGGGTGATATTGTGTCGGGTCATGCAGTAACTGAGATCGCACAACGTAAACATGTCAAGTATGAAGCTAAGTGCATGAATATTAGATATGGGTTTCTCCCGTTCTCATTCTTTTCTTTTAGGGAACTTGAGAACGATACGGTGACCTTACTGAAGCGAAATTGAAAGTTCTCAGTCACTCAAGACATTGGGGCACACACTGCTATTTCTATCTTTAGTAGGATTAGTTTTGATATAGTTAGAGGAATAGGGGCTCAGATAGTATCTTGGCTCCCTACTAATTTCATGTAAATCTTAGGAGTTTTATAATAAAGTGATGTTTCTATATAATAATAATAATAATAATAATAATAATAATAATAATAATAATAATAATAATAATAATAATAATAATAATAATAATAATAATAATAATAATAATAATAATAACCGAATCAGTTGAATAAGTTGAACCAGGTTATTGTTTCATCGTTCTTCTCCTGATTATGTGATCGGTTATCATATATATTAGGGTTTCTTTTTGTTCCTCGTTCAGTTATTTTTTTTCTAGGTTTTCGCTTTGAAACCTGTTTTGGTTTATGGCTTTCTACTGTTATTTGATCCTTCAAAACACTCGTGGGTCCCCATTAACATCCTCCATATCATTAACAGTCTCGTGTGTTATTGGGTGTAGTCGGGGTTATTCATACATGGTGTTGGTTTTCGTTTCGAAACAGATTCGGTTCGTGTTCTGCTGCTGTGTTGCTTCTTTAAAACTGTTAGTGGGGTTCATGCATCTTCTGTACTGTTTGGAGGTTTTGTTTGAAGCTTTGGTTGCTTGATTTTTTTTCAAAACAGTAGTGCTTTGTTTTGACTATACGGCTTGGTTTTTTAGCGCTTTGTGGATTCGTTTGCTTGAGTGTTTTGGTTCTACGACACTAGGTTTGGGATTCTTAACAGGTTTTGTTGGGAATTATTGCAACCAGACTTAAGTCTGGTAGATTAGTTAAGTCGGGTAGATAGTTAAGTCTGGCCAGAACTAAGTTAAGTCTGGCAGGCATAGTTAAGTCTGTTTATGCTTAGATAGTGAAGTCTGTTTTGCTTAACAAGTTAGATATCCTAAGAGATATTATAGGAAAGGATATGCACACGATTAGATATCTTAGGAGAAGATATGTATGCATCCTTTCACACATTTTGTACAATTAGGGTTTCCTTATAGTATAAAAGGAACCCTACGGCATAATGTTCAATGCCAAGTTTTCTAAAGTTTAATAGAATACAAAGTTAGTAAATCTCTATGTTGTTTTTGATGCTTGTGTTAATATTCCACGTTAACATCATGTTTACATTGTTTAAGAGTTTCTCACATAGATAGTTTGGATTTATCCAAGGTATCTATTGTCTTACAAAGGCTGCGTAGATCCAGAACTTTTGGACCTACAAGTCGTATCAGAGCCTATAAAGGGACTCTTAGTAAGAAGAAACACAGATCCACAAACAAACAACTCAATCACTCACAAAATCCTTAAACCTGTATGGTTCTCAACATGATATGTTTTCTAGCAACCACAGTGATGAAGAAGAGTCAAACCATGAAGAAGCTGGTTCAGAAGGTGACAAATGTAACACCCCCAAAATTTGGTACAGCGGAAGACTCAACAAGCTTTCGGGGTGCTACGGGGATTGGTATCCAAACACAAGACATAAAAGAACGAGATAAAGTAAACAAAATAAAATGCAACCACGCGGGGTTTTAAAGTTTACATTATCCCAAAATCATCCAAAGTCAGGCCCAAAAGAAATAAATATAGGTCCCCAATAGTTATTAGAGTTTTAGAAAACATAGATCCATAACCGGTGCCAAATGCCAAGCCTCCAATCCCAAGCATCCGCAGAGTATCACTTAATTACCTGAGAAAACGTGTTAAAAGTCAGCTTTCGCTGGTGAGATCATAGGTTTAGATTCTTAATTCAATATAGTGGACATATACGCAAAACGCTTGCTAGCTAGACTAGGCCTCAATCATCCAACCAAAATATCCAACCAATATAATCCAACCAAATCAAATCAAATCAAATCAACCCTATAGGTGCACGCTATAGCTCAAATCCATCAATTCAATAGCTTACCTAGATCAAGTCTAGGCCTCGCTCTATAATCCATCCAATAGCTTACCTAGTTCGGGACTAGGCATCGCACAACAACAATTCAATAGCTTACCTAGTTCGGGACTAGGCCTCGCTCTATAACCAAAACAATAGCTTACCTAGCTCATGTCTAGGCCTCGCTTAATAACCAAATCAATAGCTTACCTAGTTCGGGACTAGGCCTCGCTAAATCCTACCTAGTTCTATAAGCATAGCAAGTTTTAAATAAACAAAGCGATAATAGTCCACATAAAACATTTGCACGTTTCTCACCCCAAGTATTGAAAACAAAGTTCAAGAGTAAAAGTGGGGCTATGACTCACCTCAAGTCCAGAAATCCTCAAAAGAAACGATAGAAGAAAGACGTAAGAAATCTCAAGCAACTCACGTAACGGCGACTACAGACTCGGCACTTCCTAACAATATCAAACCCGTTCAGAAATCATTTCCTCAAAATCAAATATTCCCATTCCCAAACGTATTCCATTTTACTTTCCAAAATATCCATTTCTCGAATTAACTTCATATTCATTTGAAATTCGACGTTTGGTATCCATACGGGTGGAGGGTCGACACAGCTCAACCAAAAAGCCACAACAAGGAACAATAATAGGACAACTATAGGTCTAATGTTAGCCCAATATATTATTTAAATAATTATCGCAGCTTATCAAATCCGTCGATTTGGTAATCTCCCATATTTATTTACGTAATATATCGTTCCAAGATTATACCCAACCTAAAGCACATTGCACATAAGTTTCTATTGGATATATATCGTAGTCCAATGAATTCCCTATATATATCGTCGAATCGGCCAAATTCCACGAGACATATAGTAATTTATTACCCTAAAATATATAACACATCCTATGGGCGTCGTGGGATACGATGCCCATTAATATACCCATTTTATACCGTCAAATAACTCGATCTAGAATAAGTCATTCGATATATAAAATGTTTATATTAACCGTCATATATCCGTGACAACACGAAGTCACAATATAAAGCCCACTTGGACTTTAAAGACCCAAAATTCGTATAACTCGATAATTTTCTAGTTTTATAAACAAAACCACATTTTTAATTATTAGTTATCCGACGTATATTTCGCCATTATTTATATAGTTATTATTTATAATAATATCCCGATATTTATTACACTATTTTCATAGTATAATAACTATCGTTTTATTATTATACGTTTACTCGTGATCGTTTTATTATTAATATACGCATTTATATATATATATATATATACACGTTTAACACGTCTATATACGTATATAAACGATTATATTCTTAATAATATTATAACGAGTTTTATTTTAATATCGACTTTTAAATATTTATCGAGTCATAGAATTTGGTCACATGTCCGAGTCATGACCCTCGGCTCATAGTCCAAGTCCAAATAATAAAATCAAGTCACAATAATAAACCAACTCCGTCCAAACAATCCCATATCCACGTGCTACAACATGAGGGTCCGACTACGGCACCCGACTAACCTATCTCCGTCATCTAATGACCGTCTCACAATCGGTCCCCATATCCTTTTCGTCAACACATCTCCAAAAATAATATCACAAGTCCAAGTACCACTTCAAGCTCAAACAAATAATTATGATCAAATAATAATAATCACCACAACAAAATAATCCGACAAGTATAAATGACTACCAAATACACAACACACTTACGGGTTGATTTACCAAGTCAACCCGGGTCAATGTTATACTCAAAACAAAGATCGTGGGTCCACCCGAGACCTCTAGGGTCTCGGCTTGCTCTAAACGAGCCAACCCAACCAAATGGACCATAGTGGTCGTCGGCCAAACTCAAACAACAACAACAACAAGGTCAACGAGGGACCCCTTTGGGTCTTTGGTTGATAAAACGAGCCACAAAACCGACCCCGAGACCTCGAGGGTCTCGGTTATGCTCAATCCGAGCATCAACCCACCAAGAATCATCAATCCTTCCACAAATTCGAACCCAAATCAACCCAACCCGGATACCAAATGATGCGTGGGAATCGCAACAGGCTTTACCTCTCGAGGGATCTCGAGAAGCTTACAACCCCCACCAGGCAGTGTACCTGATCGTTGTAGTATAGTATAGTGACAAGTACCGGGGGATTGATCGTTCAGCTTAGGAATAGTGTCGCTAGGATTAGAAAACCTAATTACTAGTTCTAGAGGTGAGGGATGATTATTTTTGTGTTTTTGTATTTTTATAAAAGCAAGTAAAATCTCGGTTTTGGAGGAATGGGCGGAATTAGTTGCTATTCAACTAACCCAAAACTAATATATAATCAAAATAAAATACTGAAAATGAAATTAAACTAAATTATACTAAGGTTGTGAGCAGTAATTGGAGAAATTGTGTTTACTTTGACTTCACTACTCCCTAGATATCTTTTACACGTTAATTACTTGTTATACTTGTATAGATGACGGATTGTATTCCTTAATACCATTCATGGGGTGGCATACATAACTCCCTAACTCTATGAGCTCTTATCTCCTCCTACACCATGACCCAGCATAACTATAGGGATTGTAAACAGTGGCTCATGCATTAAATACAACCAATAAAGACCTAGTACGCCTCGGTTCATGTTTCTTAAGACGTTCAAGCATGTTACCATTTGGAGATCTGCCAGTTTTCTTAAGCCTAACATATAAAATCATTCATCCAAGACAAGAATAGACAAGTAATCAACACATAATCAACATCTAGGTTTCATTAGATCTAAGCGAACACAAAAGAGATCTAGCCTAGCATAATGGAATTGAGACAAGAACAAGATATAAACAACCAACACATAGACATATTGATTGAATTAGAAGAACACTTATCTCAATTACAATGCAAGGTATCAAGGGTTTGGAACCCTTGAAAAACCTGTAAAAGATACACCAAATTCGTCTTTAGGGTTTCACCAAAACTTCTCTCCTTTTATGAAAAAACTAGAAAACTATATATAGGAAAACTGGGCTGACGGCGTCAAGACAACCATGTGACGCCGTCACCTCGCCACCAAATACTTCCTCGGACGGCCTTGATCTACTTATGACGGCCTATGTGACGCCGTCACCAACCACGGTATTTTATTCTTGGTACTTTGACGCCGTCAGGATGACTTTTGACGCCGTCATCAACTACGGTGTTTTATTCTTGATGTCTGGCGCCGTCAGGGTATAACTCTTGACGCCGTCACCTAGTGTCTTCAGCATGGAAAATTGATACTTTGCCGTTTTCTTCACTTTTATGCTCAAAAAACGTCCAAAATGGCTTCTTTTCCAGAATTCACTCTCCAAACACCTAAAATCACAAAAGGAACGATTTAGGGCAATATTTGATCAAATAAAGTCGGATTCGGGCTTAAATGACCCCCTAAAAACGGATCATTTTTCGCCTCATCACCAAACAAGTTTTTATCAACAAAATTCTTTTTTCCCACGTTATTCTTACAAAACCCATTCACGAAAAACCATATACCCGCGGATTGGGTATCAAATCGAGACACACGAGTCGGACTCGTGGTCACTCACCTTAAAAATTTGACTCCAAACTCGATTCCTTTAAAAACCCAACAAGATGAAACAAGAATGGTGGTGTTAAACTAGCGGTGGTAATTCGTACGTGGTGTTAGTGAAGGTTTTAGAGCGCGTGCAATACACCAAAAGATAGATCGGGACACAAGGGTTAAGATGGTGGTGTTAGATTAGATGTGGGAGGGGCGGTGGCGGCTGTGGTGGCCGCGTAAGGTGGCGGTGGTGTTAGGGTTTTGGGTGATAAAGATGTGAGGATGAAGGAGAGAGAGAGATGGTGATTTGGTTGTGTTTGTATGTTTTTGTGTGTGTGTGGCGTGGGGTGATTATACCCAACAAATCAAACCGGCCCCAAGGCCCAAAACAATATGTACAAGGATATGACTCGACTTAGCAACCATGTAATCAATTAGAAAGTTAACTTAGGGTTTAACAAATAACAATAATGCACTAAAGATGAGCGCATACACGGAAGGCTAAGGTAATTTGGGTGTACATTTAAGTGGGGTGTAACAAATTCTTCCTTTAAGTAAGATGCTTAAAGTTAGAAACGAAAAGATAGGCTCGGAGGGGTGTACTAGGGGTTTCGTGTACTAAAAATGAGTACAACGCAAAGGGTGTGGGAAAAATTAGTTGACTTAACTAGCCAAGTAATATGACTTAAATGGTCAAGTAATTATGATACGGGTTTAACACAAGGGTGATCCTAATGCCTCTTATCATGTAGTAAATCCTACTACATGAATGTAGTCTCACTAGCGGTCTCGGGATGCATCACTAACGCAAGTTCTAGAATCTAAATGCTACCGGTACACTCATAAGCACCAATAATGAATGCTTTTCCTATCAAATCTAAAGGCGAACCTCACATTTTTGGGTGGAAAATTTTTCTGAATATACGGTTATGTGCTAGTCATACAACCTCCTATCTATGAGACGCTTGCTATGGCTAAAGTTTCACTCCTAATTGTTGTAAAAAATTTTAAATTTGGCGCTAAAATTACACTAACAAGTATTTCTCATAGTTTTATTACACATCTACCTTTAGACAAAACAAACTCAAGCGAAAGTGCATATGTAAAGTATCATCTTTTTACCCTCCCCTTACACTTAAGATGAACATTGTCCCCAATGTTCAAGTAAAGAATGTAAAAGTGAAAAAGTAAAGAGAATGAAATCAAATACTCCCCTGATTCGCTCGGTATGGATTATAGGTTGGCCAGGTTAAATCTTCTTCCAAGAAAACGAACAATCAAAGCTTCCCTTCCAGAATATAAATCATCTTCTTGTCATACATAACCTGTAAATCCTGACAACAATAGACAAGACAACCTCGCGTAAAATCGGCGGCATCCTATATAAGTTACTAAATCCTAGAAAACAAAGTAAGATATAATGCTTGTGGAATGAAGTTTTCAGATTTCCTGGAGATTATAAAACTTAATAATTCACAAAAACCATAAGACTCCATTAGAAAAACAAAACCGGTAAAATTTCTAGATTTTTAACTCCTGACGCCGTCAAGAGTAATACTCTGACGCCGTCAATGGACCTGCAGAAATTCTTATGTTAAGTTTCCGGAAAATTTCTGGAAAAACTTTGTCCTACTTCATGGAAAATCCTGCAAAACTTCATTATGACTCAATACAAGCATTTGACTCTAACAAATACGAATATACATGTTCATTTAATATTGTGGAGAATCATGATCGGTTTGTTTCTTAAAAACATATTTGGGGTTTCCCCTTACACTTATCTTTTGCAAAAATACCTTTAGGTTGAAGTTAAGACTAGGCCAAACAACATAATAAAGTATTTCCACATTTTAATTGAGAAACATGATCATCCAACAATAAAAATAAGACATGCATACGGAAGCAAATAACTATCAAACAAATAAAATCACACAAAACATGGGTTGCCTCCCAAGAAGCGCTTTTCTTTATTTACGAGTCTTGTAGCTAGACTCAAAGTCATGGGTTACTACGTGATCTCATCATCAAACGTCACATCCTCCTCACCAATCATTTCATTGTTATTTTCTTGGTAGTGTTTTACGCGTTGTATGTTAACCGTGAATTCCCTACCCTCATCATCAGTTAACATTACCGCTCCAAATTTAGAAGAATTCTTTACCGTGAACGGCCCATACCATCTAGACTTAAGTTTCCCCGGAAATAATCTTAACCGAGAATTGTACAATAGGACCTTGTCTCCTTCTGAAAATTCTTTGGGTTTCTTAATTCTTTGATCATGCCATCTTTTAGCTCTTTCTTTATATGTGATGGAGGATTCATAGGCTTCTAGTCTAAGCTCATCAAGCTCGTGTAATTGCAAAAACCTATTATTCCCAGCAGTTGTGTAATCTAAGTTGCATGCTTTAAGCGCCCAATAAGCCTTATGTTCTAATTCTACCGGTAAATGACATGCCTTACCATACATCATGCGGAATGGGGTCGTTCCAATAGGTGTTTTGTAAGCAGTTCAGAATGCCCATAAGGCTTCGTCGAGTTTGAATGACCAGTCCTTTCTGTTTTGACTAACCATTTTTTCAAGTATTCTTTTAATAGCTCTATTGGTGTTTTCGACTTGGCCATTGGTCTGTGGATGATAGGCGGTGGAGAATCGATGGGGTACTCCATACCTCTTCATGACCTTTTCCATTTGTGCGTTGCAAAAATGTGTCCCCCTATCGCTGATGAGAGCTTTCGGAATCCCGAATCTTGCGAAAACTTTTTCAGGAAATGAATGACTACTCTAGCATCATTAGTCCTAAGGGCTTGTGCGTCAACCCATTTTGAAACATAGTCAATGGCGACTAAGATGTACTCGTTTCCCCCTGAGGACGGAAAGGGTCCCATAAAGTCAATCCCCCAAACATCGAATACCTCACAAACTTGTATAAAGTTCTGAGGTGCCTCATCCCTATGTGATATATTTCCAGCCCGTTGACATGCATCACACGCCTGCACCATCTCTTTTACATCACGGAAAATTGTGGGCCAGTAGAATCCTGCATCGATAATCTTTCGGGCGGTAACGTTTATCCCATGATGCCCTCCAGAGGGACCGGAGTGACATTCCCTCATAATTTTTACTGCTTCATTCTCCGAAACACAACGCCTTATAATGTGGTCAGGACATCTTCGGAATAAAATTGGTTCATCCCAGAAGTAATATTTTAGCTGGGAAAAGAACCTCTTCCTCTCGTATTTAGTCAGGTGTTCAGGAACAAGTCTACATCTACTTGCGAAGTAATTGGCAAAGTCGGCGTACCATGGCTCCGAATCAAGCATTGACATCAGTTGTTCGTCAGGAAACGAATCCTTAATCTCACTTCTATCGTGTTTATCCAAGGGGTTTTCAAGACGAGATAGATGATCGGCGGCTAGATTCTCTGCCCCCCTCTTATCGCGAATCTCAACATCAAATTCTTGTAACAACAAGATCCACCGAATTAGTCGTGGTTTGGCATCCTGTTTCGCAAACAGATATCTAAGAGCTGAGTGGTCAGTGAAGACGACTGTCTTTGAAAGGACAAGATATTGTCAGAATTTGTCGAATGCAAACACTACGGCTAATAATTCTTTTTCGGTGGTGGAGTAGTTCTCTTGGGCGGGATTCATGGTTTTGCTAGCGTAGTAAATAGGTTGGAAAAGCTTGTCACGTCGCTGACCTAATACAGCCCCGACAGCGAAGTCGCTAGCGTCACACATTATTTCAAATGGTAACTCCCAGTTGGGTGTGATCATGATTGGAGCTTGAGTGAGTTCCCTTTTTAGGAGATCGAAAGCATCTTTGCATTCTTGGGAAAAATAGAACGGAGCATCCTTCACAAGCAATTGAGTCATTGGCCGGGCAATTTTGGAGAAGTCTTTGATGAATCTCCGATAAAATCCGGCGTGCCCCAAAAAGCTGCGTATTGCCTTAACAGTCGTGGGGTACAGTAACTTAGATATAGCTTCAACTTTAGTTTGGTCCACCTCTATTCCACTTCCCGAGATCTTATGCCCTAACACAATTCCTTCCTTTATCATGAAATGACACTTTTCCCAGTTTAACACCAAGTTGGTTTCCTCACAACGTTTAAGCATCTTTTCTAAATTAGCAAGACAGCGGTTGAAGGAGTTTCCGAAGACTGAAAAGTCATCCATGAACACTTCCATGAGTTCGTGAAAGATTGCGGTCATGCAACGTTGGAAAGTGGCGGGGGCATTACATAGCCCAAAAGGCATCCTTTTGTAGGCAAATGTTCCATAGGGGCAAGTAAACGTGGTCTTTTCTTGGTCCTCGGGTGCTATGGGGATTTGAAAATATCCAGAGAATCCATCCAAGAAGCAATAGTACTCGTGTCCAGATAATCTCTCTAACATCTGATCAATGAATGGTAAGGGAAAGTGATCTTTCCTCGTGGCATCGTTGAGCTTTCAATAGTCAATGCATACTCGCCATCCAGTGACAGTTCTCTAGGGTACCATCTCACCCTTGTCATTTTTTACTACAGTCATTCCACCCTTTTTAGGTACAACCTGCACAGGACTGACCCAGGGGCTATCCGAGATCGGGTAAATCAATCCTGCATCTAAAAGTTTTATGACTTCTTTCTTCACTACTTCTTTAATGTTAGGGTTCACGCGCTTTGGGGTTGCACGGTAGGTTTATAATCTTCTTCCATGAGAATCTTATGTGTGCAAAAAGTCGAGTCAATCCCCTTAATGTCGGCTACACTCCATGCAAGCACCCCCTTGTATTTCTTTAGGACCTCTAAGAGTTTAAATTTTTGTTCATGTTCCAAGGAGGAGTTAATGATCACCGGGAGTTGACTTTCTCCCTGAAGAAAGGCATATTCCAGATGATTAGGGAGCTCTTTAAGATCCACGTCAGGGGGCTCGATAATAGAAGGTTTGAGCTTGTTTTCGGGCTTTCGGAGCTCGAGTTGCTCCGTTGCCTCTTGTCTGGGGTAGAAGGAGACTGCATTAACATCCTCCGTCTTTTCCACCTCTAGCAAAGGCAGAAAACTCTCGTCCCGTAGCCAGCCTTCATCGATTTGTTCATCGATGCAACTATCAATGACATCTGTGAGCTCATCTACTTCCCCGATAAAGTAGAGCCGGTTGGATGCTTCGAGGGAGAGGTCCATAGAATCCTTAATGTCGAAGGTTGTGCTATCGTCTCCTACTCGTAAGGTCAATTTGCCATCGTAGACATCGATGACTGCACGAGCGGTAGCAAGAAATGGTCTACCTAAGATGATAGGTACCAAGTCGTCCTCCTCCATATCCAGGATTACGAAGTCGACCGGGAATTTGAATTTCCCAACTTTGACTAGCACGTTCTCACATATCCCCACGGGGTACTTGATTGATCTATCGGCTAGTTGGATGTTCATACGGGTAGGCTTCAATCCAGAATATCCTAGTTTACGGAACATAGAGTGAGGCATGAGATTGATACTTGCTCCCAAATTGGCAAGAGCATTGTTGATTGAAAGAGGTCCTATGGAGCAAGGCAAGGTGAAGCTGCCCGGACCGTCTACCTTCTTTGGTAGCCCTCGATGGGTCACCACTGAGCATTCTTCCCCCAGGGTCACCAGACCCTCGAGTTTCTTCCTGTTAGCGAGAAGCTTTTTAAAGTATGTGCTATACTTTGGCATGTGATAGCAAGCATCAAGGAGAGGTATAGTGACAACTGAGTCTTTTAGGTATGACAAGAACCTCTTGTTATCATTCTCAGTTTTCTGGTTTCTTAATCGGGACGGATATGGGATTCTCACAGGTTGGCTAGGCAAGGCCGATGGGGAAGGGATCGTTACGGGCGGTTGGTCTGGGGTGCCAATGCCGACATCCTGCTCCTCCTCCTCAGGTTTGTCTGGATCGAGGGTGACGGGGGACGAGTTTGGGTAAGGAGGGTCCTTGGTTTTCGTTCCAGCTCGTGTGGTTATCGCGAGCATGGGGTCTTTTTTTCTTTCTAACGGCGTTTGGAGGTGATCTAAGGCTGAGTTAAGCTTGTTGAAAAATTCTCCAATACCCTCCTGCTGCTCGTCGAAAAGCTCATTAAGCGCTTTCATTTGCAAATCTTTTTCTTGAGTGAAGTGACCAAGGTCACTTTCGAAATTGCTCCTAATTTTGAATTCAGGGCCTTCCTCCCCTTCTTTTCTCTTTACCAGATTTCCCCAAAGGGTGTAATCGTCATTTTGGTAGAAAGGCAAAAGGGAGGGATCAGCATAAATGTCCCCTCCTGACAAGCACACATGTTCAGTTGTGGCTGCTCCTCCGCATTCCTCTACCTCATGCGGGCCTCCACAGTAATCGCAGATCAAGTAAGGATTCGTCAGCAGTTTAGGTAGTTGCGATCCAGCTAGGTGATCCATTCTTTTGTGAACTTTGCTCAACCGATCCGAGGTGGTTCCAGAAATGCCGACAGTCGACTCAGGTTCATCCCAAGTGTCATCATGGTCTTGAGCATATTCTTCAATCCTGTCCCATCCTTCCTCAGCACTAAGATTGGCCAATCTTCCTTTCCTAGATTGGTTAATTCCGTTCCGGTCATTAGAGGAGATATTTTCGTAAAAGATTTGGACCAAGAGCCAAAGTTCAATGCCATGATGTGGAACTTGTCTTATTAAATCTTTGAATCCAGTCCACGATTTATGGAAGGGTTCATCCTTCCCCTTTTGGAAACGAAGGATCCTATCCCTAAATGCTGAGGTTTTTCCAGGTGGAAAGAACTTCTCATAGAACTTGGATATGAGTTGCTCCCATGTGAAAATAGATTCAGAAGGGAGTTTGTTATACCATTCTTGGGCTTTTTCGTATAAGGTGAAAGGGAAGAATCGCAGTCGGGATGTGTTTCTAGTAGCCCCGTCCGTATGGATGGTGTCCACTATTTTTAGGAAGTCCTTGATGTGTTGGATTGGATTTTCTTCATCAAGTCCGTGGAACTTACACACACTTTTGACAAGCCAAACATCATTTGCATGCAAGACCTCGTTGGTGTGTTCGTTTGGGTAAACAATGGCATTGGAAAACCCAAGAGGAGTTGGGGAAGAGTAGTCCTTGAGACGCTTAGGAGGAGGTATTATAGGGGTATTCATCTCGTTGTGGGAGCTAGGGGTTGTGATGTGATTTTCTGAATTTTCTTCAGAGAGAGGTGCATCAAAGTCGATAGCAATGCTGGATGGCTCAGATGTTGAGTGAGTTCGTCTTAACCTACACATTTCTCTTTTGGGTTCTGCATAAGGCAAGACAAGGTCTTTAGTGGTGCTACGACTCCTAGTGATCCTAAGGTTGGAGAATTCGTTGGTTGCCATGATGGTGGACGGTGAAGAGTTACGAACAAAGGCACGAAGAAATAAGATAGACTAAAGAAGACCTAAAAATAAAAAATAAAATCTTACTAGAAGGGAATCTAGCAAGTAGACCTAATAAAAAGAAATCCTAACCTAGACAATAACTATTCCCCGGGCTGCGGCGCCAAAAACTTGATGCGTGGGAATCGCAACAGGCTTTACCTCTCGAGGGATCTCGAGAAGCTTACAACCCCCACCAGGCAGTGTACCTGATCGTTGTAGTATAGTATAGTGACAAGTACCGGGGGATTGATCGTTCAGCTTAGGAATAGTGTCGCTAGGATTAGAAAACCTAATTACTAGTTCTAGAGGTGTGGGATGATTATTTTTGTGTTTTTGTATTTTTATAAAAGCAAGTAAAATCTCGGTTTTGGAGGAATGGGCGGAATTAGTTGCTATTCAACTAACCCAAAACTAATATATAATCAAAATAAAATACTGAAAATGAAATTAAACTAAATTATACTAAGGTTGTGAGCAGTAATTGGAGAAATTGTGTTTACTTAGACTTCACTACTCCCTAGATATCTTTTACACGTTAATTACTTGTTATACTTGTATAGATGACGGATTGTATTCCTTAATACCATTCGTGGGGTGGCATACATAACTCCCCAACTCTATGAGCTCTTATCTCCTCCTACACCATGACCCAACACAACTATAGGGATTGTAAACAGTGGCTCATGCATTAAATACAACCAATAAAGACCTAGTACGCCTCGGTTCATGTTTCTTAAGACGTTCAAGCATGTTACCATTTGGAGATCTGCCAGTTTTCTTAAGCCTAACATATAAAATCATTCATCCAAGACAAGAATAGACAAGTAATCAACACATAATCAACATCTAGGTTTCATTAGATCTAAGCAAACACAAAAGAGATCTAGCCTAGCATAATGGAATTGAGACAAGAACAAGATATAAACAACCAACACATAGACATATTGATTGAATTAGAAGAACACTTATCTCAATTACAATGCAAGGTATCAAGGGTTTGGAACCCTTAAAAAACCTGTAAAAGATACACCAAATTCGTCTTTAGGGTTTCACCAAAACTTCTCTCCTTTTATGAAAAAACTAGAAAACTATATATAGGAAAACTGGGCTGACGGCGTCAAGACAACCATGTGACGCCGTCACCTCGCCGCCAAATACTTCCTCGGACGGCTTGATCTACTTATGACGGCCTATGTGACGCCGTCACCAACCACGGTATTTTATTCTTGGTACTTTGACGCCGTCATCAACTACGGTGTTTTATTCTTGATGTCTGACACCGTCAGGGTATAACTCTTGACGCCGTCACCTAGTGTCTTCAGCATGGAAAATTGATACTTTGCCGTTTTCTTCACTTTTATGCTCCAAAAACGTCCAAAATGGCTTCTTTTCCAGAATTCACTCTCCAAACACCTAAAATCACAAAAGGAACGATTTAGGGCAATATTTGATCAAATAAAGTCGGATTCGAGCTTAAATGACCCCCTAAAAACGGATCATTTTTCGCCTCATCACCAAACAAGTTTTTATCAACAAAATTCTTTTTTCCCAAGTTATTCTTACAAAACCCATTCAAGAAAAACCATATACCCGCGGATTGGGTATCAAATCGAGACACACGAGTCGGACACGTGGTCACTCACCTTAAAAATTTGACTCCAAACTCGATTCCTTTAAAAACCCAACAAGATGAAACAAGAATGGTGGTGTTAAAGTAGCGGTGGTAATTCATACGTGGTGTTAGTGAAGGTTTTAGAGCGCGTGCAATACACCAAAAGATAGATCGGGACACAAGGGTTAAGATGGTGGTGTTAGATTAGATGTGGGAGGGGCGGTGGCGGCTGTGGTGGCCGCGTAAGGTGGCGGTGGTGTTAGGGTTTTGGGTGATAAAGATGTGAGGATGAAGGAGAGAGAGAGATAGTGATTTGGTTGTGTTTGTATGTTTTTGTGTGTGTGTGGCGTGGGTTGATTATACCCAACAAATCAAACCGGCCCCAAGGCCCAAAAATAATAAAAAGGTGATAATAATTATAATTTTTGTGATATTAGAGGAGTGGGTGAGGTAACCCGAGATAAATAACGCGGACCAAACCCGAAACTCATTCCAAAATTTCGAAAACTTCACGATACGTTCCAAATGTAATAATAATATCCGAACCCATATAAAATAAAACTAAAATTGTTAGGTCAACCTAGTGCCGGAGTCAATGTAGTGCCAAAATAACGATCTCAAAATAAATCATCACAAACGAATCAAACCAAACCATAAATAAATAATCAATCCTCATAATTAACATACGATCCAAATCAAGTATCAACGTTCATAAAATATCTCGTCAGAATAAACTTTCAAAAATTCTAAATTTATAATTCAATGTAATGCGGGTTTTATAAAACGGCTCCCTATTTTGCCAGTTGTCACATCCTCCCAGCCTCAGAAGGAACCCGTCCCGGGTTTCTCTTGAAATAACCCATCTATGAAGTGAAAAGCTTCGGATATCTCTTTCAAAACTCATCCTCACGTTCCCACGTAAATTCCGGTCCGTGCCGCGAATTCCAGCGAACTTTGATGAGCAGAATACGACTCCTCTTGAGTCGTTTGATCTCTCTATCCATTATCTCAATCGTCTCTTCCACAAAATTTAAACTTTCATCCACACGAATATCCTTGATCGGTATAACTGGTGTCTCCTCTGAAAGGCATTTCTTCAGATTACTAACATGAAACACATCATGAACTTTACTCAGTTCCATAGGTAATTCCAAACGATACGCTACGGGCCCAATTCTTTCCAAAACAAGAAATGGTCCAATGTAGCGGGGATTAAGTTTCCCACGTTTCCCAAAGCGTATCACACCCTTCCAAGGCGAGACTTTCAACATCACTTTGTATCCAACCTGGAATTCTAGGGGTTTACGCCTCTGATTGGCGTAGCTTTTCTGTCTATCTCTAGCTGCTTGTAGTCGATCTCGAATTTGCGTTACATTCTCAGTAGTTTCCAAGATAAGCTCAGGGCCTGTGAGTTGGCTATCTCCAACTTCTGCCCAACCAATTGGTGAACGACATTTACGACCATACAAAGCTTCAAATGGTGTAGCCTTAAGACTTGTGTGGTAGCTATTGTTGTAGGAGAACTCCGCAAGGGGTAGATATTTCTCCCAGCCTTTACCAAAGTCTATGATGCATGCACGAAGCATATCCTCCAAAGTCTGAATAGTTCTCTCACTTTGACCATCGGTTTGGGGATGATATGCAGTACTCATATCAAGTCTCGTCCCCAAAGCGGTTTGAAGTGATCGCCACAATGCTGACGTGAAACGGCTGTCGCGATCCGAAATAATCGATATCGGAACTCCATGACGAGAAACAATCTCCTTCACATACAATCTCGCAAGTTTTTCCACACTATCATCTTCACTAATCGCCAGGAAATGAGCAGACTTAGTCAAACGATCCACAATTACCCATATAGCGTCGCAACCGCTAGCTGTCTTTGGTAATTTGGTAATAAAGTCCATCGTAATCCGCTCCCACTTCCAAACCGGGAGTTCTGGCTGCGTCAACAATCCTGACGGTCTTTGATGTTCGGCTTTAACCTTAGAGCAAGTCAAGCACTTACTAACATACAACGCTATATCTGCCTTCATATTTGGCCACCAATATAACTTTTTCAAATCCTGGTACATTTTGTCAGACCCAGGATGAATAGAGTATCTTGACTTATGCGACTCATGCATAATCAACTCTCGAATTCCTCCATACAATGGTACCCAACTTCGTTCTCCAAAACATAACACTCCATCAGAACGCTTAACAAATCCTTTCTCATTTTCTGCCATCCCAAATATATTCTCACCAGGTCTATTTTCTGCTTTCAATGCTTCCGTTTGAGCTTCCAATATTTGAGACGGTAATGGCGATACGATAGTCATTCCTAATAACCTAATTCGTAATGGTGGAATCCTCTCCTTTCGACTAAGAGCATCAGCAACAACATTTGCTTTACCAGGATGGTAGTGAATTTCACAATCATAATCGCTTAGCAACTCAATCCAACGTCGCTGCCTCATGTTAAGCTCTTTTTGGTTCAAAATGTGCTGCAGACTTTTGTGATCAGTAAACACTACACATTTGGTTCCATACAAGTAATGTCTCCATATCCTCAAGGCAAAAACCACAACACCTAACTCCAAATCATGGGTGGTGTAGTTCTTCTCATGCTTCTTGAGCTGTCGGGAAGCATAAGCTATCACTTTCTCTCGTTGCATTAGCACGGCTCCTAAACCTTTATGAGAAGCGTCACAATAGACGACAAAATCCTCGTTACCTTCGGGTAACGCCAAGATAGGAGCACTACACAACATCTCCTTAAGTAACTGAAAGGCTTCCTCTTCCTTATCTCCCCATTCATACTTAACACTCTTTTGAGTCAATTTGGTCAACGGTTTCGCTATCTTCGAAAATCCCTCGATGAATCTTCGGTAATAACCGGCTAATCCCAAAAATTGACAAACTTCTGTTGGGGTCGTAGGTGTAGCCCAATCTTTAATCGCTTCAATCTTAGCAGGGTCCACATGAACTCCTTGTCTATCAATCACATGACCTAAAAATTGTACCGTCGGAATCCAAAATTCACATTTCGAAAACTTAGCATACAGTTTCTCCTTCCTGAGCAATTCTAAGATAAGTCTTAGATGCTCCTCATGCTCCTTCTCACTCTTCGAATATATCAGAATGTCATCGATAAACACAATCACGAACTTATCTAAGTAAGGCTTACACACCCGATTCATGAGATCCATGAATACCGCCGGTGCGTTAGTCAACCCAAACGGCATCACCTGAAACTCGTAATGCCCGTAACGGGTTCTGAAAGCCATTTTCGGAATATCTTCCTCGCGCACTCGAAGCTGATGATATCCCGATCTCAGATCGATCTTCGAATACACACTCGATCCTTGAAGTTGATCGAACAAATCGTCAATACTCGGTAACGGGTATCTATTCTTCACCGTTAACTTGTTCAACTCTCGATAATCAATACACATACGGAACGATCCATCCTTCTTCTTTACAAATAAGACCGGGGCTCCCCAGGGTGAAGAACTTGGTCTTATGAATCCCTTTTCGGCTAACTCCGCTAATTGTTTCGACAACTCTTCCAATTCAGTAGGTGCAAGATGATAAGGCGCTCGTGCTACAGGTGCAACACCAGGTATCAACTCAATCTGAAATTCCACTTGTCTATTAGGCGGAATTCCCGGCAAGTCATCGGGAAACACATCCGCAAAATCACGAACTATAGGTACATCTCCAATGCACCTTTCCTTCTTCTCCTTCTCTCCTTTCTCAGAAATTTGGGCTAAGAAAAGGTAACTTCCTTTCTCCATTAGCTTCGGCAACTTAGTGCAAGATATAACTGCTAATCTAGATGGGCCTCTCAAATCCTTTCTATCTCCTGGTATGTTCAGAATCTCCTTGCCGTATGGCACACGCACGATCTTCTCATTGCAAATTATATGGGCGCGATACTTCGACAACCAATCCATACCAATAATGACATCAAAACTTCCTAACTTGACGGGTAGAAGATCTATGTTGAAAGGACGGTTCAAAAAGTTTAACGTGCAACCGCGAATGATAGTCTTAATCCTTTCTATGTTTCCATTAGCTAACTCTACATTATAACCAACTCCTAAGGCCATCGGGGTTTCTCAAGTAAGGGTGCAAACTTAGTGGACACAAAACTCTTATCGGCACCAGTATCAAATAGTATGGAAGCATAACGATTATTGAGAAGGAACGTACCAGTCACAACGTTCGGATCTTCTCCTCTCTCGTTCCCAAGTGCATACACTCTTCCATGAGCAACTCCAGCTTCCACACGTTGGTCCCCATTATCTTGTCGTCCACGGTTTCCTCCAGCTCCACGGTTTCCATTATTGTACCCATTACCACCCGATCCTTGATTTCCTCGGTTCCACGATTCCCTACACTCATTCCGATAATGTCCTTTCTTTCCACATCCATAGCAAGTAACATTTGCTTTGCTCACAGTTTCAGGAGTAGCTTGAACCATAGCAAGTGGTCGAGCTCTACAATCCTTAGCTATGTGTCCCATCTTAGAGCAATTCTTGCACATTACAGTACATCGACCAGAATGATGCTTGTAACATCGGTTACATTTGGGTGCATCTCCATTGTAGTTCTTCTTGTCTACATCTCCCATGGCATAAGCTCTAGTAGTTAGTTGTCGCTTGTTTCGACGATCATTACCCTTAGAGTGATCGTCCCTCTTTCTCTTTCCATTCTTATCCTTCTCAGCTTCTTCCAATGCCAAAGAGTCCATCAATTGTTGAGCGATAGTGATAGCCTCATGAATGTTTGCAGGCTTAGCAGAAATCACATCGTTCCTTGTAGCTACCGGCAATCCATCGGTATACCTCTCAATCTTTTGGGTCTCAGTCCTAACCATATCGGGACAGAGTAAGGCCAACTCTCGATAACGGCGATTGTAAGTTTCCATATCGGTACCTTTCACCTTGTGGTTCCAGAACTCAATTTCCAACTTCTTAATCTCATTTCTTGGGCAGTAAGTCTGAATCAGCAAAGACTTAAATTGCTCCCAAGTCATAGCATAAGCCACATCACTCCCAACCGAGTTACGGTAATTGTTCCACCAAGTCAAGGCTTCATCCTTGAAAGTAAAAGAAGCAAACTTTACCTTCGCATTCTCCGCACAACCACTGACATTAAACACTGACTCAGTCTTCTCAATCCACCTAACCAAGTAAACCACTCCTTCAGTTCCACCAAACTCAATCGGTCCACAAATCTTAAACTCCTTGTAGTGACATCCATTAGCACGAACAGGTGGAAAGGTTCCAGCAGAATTGTTGGAATGATTTGACTCAGCTAGTAGCTCAGCAACTCGTTGCTCCACAAGTTGATTGATCATTGCTTGATCCACAGTAGGTGCATTAAGTGGAACATGATCATTGTCTCCCTGAACATCAACATTTTGATTCCTGTTGTTGCGGTTAGTAGTGTCCAGGTTATTAGGAGTAGGGGTCTCAACATTTCGAGTAGGACGGCGCCCTCGACGACTAGGGGTAGCCGTTGCAGGTCCAGTTCTGGTAGCTCTAACAGGGTTTCTTCGTGGTGCCATTGATCTGAAACATCATACAAGTTCGTGAGTCTCCGATAGGTCTTATCATATGCTCAACAAGAATTAAATCAACGAAGCCAAGTCACGGAAAGAATAGCAACAATACACCATGGATCATCAATGAAACGGATAAGGACTCAATTTCCATAACACCCAAAATCACATAATACCATATACTAATAACCATCAACCATACAATAGCGATCTAACATCGTTCCAACTACTGGATAACACAAAACGTACTAATCGTTCCAAAAGACGAATACTGAACAAAATACATCGAAACATGATAACTAGCTTTTCTAACCGAACACTCCTCGGTTAAGAAAGCAACAAGACAACATAATCCAAGCAACTAGCCACACTGCTGGCGGAGGCTCCTCAACTCCTGCCTCAAGCCATCAAGATCCCTCCATAACGATCCTAGCTCAACGCTATGGGTGTCTCGGTCTCTCTTGAGGTCAGCCACCTCCTTCTCCAGCTCGGCATTCCTTTGCCATAGCTTGCGGTCGGCCTCTCTAGCTGTAACAAAACCTCGCTGAATACTATCGATATGCTCATGAACCTCCATCAAAACTCTCCTCATCTCGGTAACTCTCCTCTCAGCCATAACCATATCAACCCTCAACTGCCCAATAAACTCAACGGTCACTCTATCAATCCGCTCAGACATATGAGTAACTCTCTCACCAAGAGCCGTAATCTGAGCCCACAACCTACCAATCTCACCCAGTTCTGCATGCTCAGCAAAAACCTCAGAAGATACATCCGACCCAGTGGGACTACCAGGTGGCAACTCAAACAAAAACGGATGATCAGGTGAATCGGGCTCTATTGGATGTACAGGTGAATCAGGCTCCTCAGCCTGAGCTGGTGGTACTAACACATCATCATCATCAGGCATCTCATCCTCCTGAGGGTCATCCTCCTCCTCAGGGTCATCATCATCACCCTGCTCAGCCTCCTGAGGGTCATCAGCCTCATCCTCACCCTCGTACTCCTCCTCCTCCTCATCGGGAGAGTACCTCATCAATCGTCGTCTCCTACTAGGTGAACCATGTGGTGAAGGGGTAGGTGATCTAGGACGACGACGCAATGATGCGGGTGGCGCCTCAGACAGAAGAGAGTGAGCATCAATCTGTAAAGGTGGTGAAGTAGGGCGTACCGACATACGTGCCGTAGCTCGGTGGGCAAAACGTGGAGCCACACGAGCCAAAACCTGATGAAGAGTAAGCTGCCTCGATGTACCAGGGAGCCCTAAAGAAGATGAAGGTCCCTGCGTAGATGCAGCAGATGGTGCTGAAGTAGAACCTGTCGGTGTCATAGTAGCTGAATGCATGGCAACCTGGTAAGGGTCATCAGGAGCCATGGTGAACTGTGCTGGCAGTACCGGTGTAGTAAGAATATCCTCAACAACATCAGGCGTATGGGAGGCCATAGTCTGTGACAACGGCGTAGGGTAGGTGTAAGTGTTTCAAAAACAACTAAACCGCGAACTCAAAATACCATATCCAAAAATCATCATATAATTCCAAACCGTATATAATCAAGAAAGATTTAAAATACCGCATTACTAAAATCATTCGCAAAACAATTAAGCCATATAATTCCTCAAAACGCATATAATTCCTCAAAACACCATCATAATATCACTAAATCAATAACCTCAAAACCTCAAATCATCTCAAGAAATCCCAAATCTATAATCATCTCAATAATCTCATAATACCTCAATAATAGAAAATGATGCTTCGGCTTGGCGGGCTGGCGGGCAATGGTCGACGATCGTTTTCTATAAAAATCGGTTATAGTTTAGGTGTCTAATTACCTAGTTCTCTATAACCTTGGCTCTGATATCAATCTGTAACACCCCCAAAATTTGGTACAGCAGAAGACTCAACAAGCTTTCGGGGTGCTACGGGGATTGGTATCCAAACACAAGACATAAAAGAACGAGATAAAGTAAACAAAATAAAATGCAACCACGCGGGGTTTTAAAGTTTACATTATCCCAAAATCATCCAAAGTCAGGCCCAAAAGAAATAAATATAGGTCCCCAATAGTTATCAGAGTTTTAGAAAACATAGATCCATAACCGGTGCCAAATGCCAAGCCTCCGCAGAGCATCACTTAATTACCTGAGAAAACGTGCTAAAAGTCAGCTTTCGCTGGTGAGATCATAGGTTTAGATTCTTAATTCAATATAGTGGACATATACGCAAAACGCTTGCTAGCTAGACTAGGCCTCAATCATCCAACCAAAATATCCAACCAATATAATCCAACAAAATCAAATCAAATCAAATCAACCCTATAGGTGCACGCTATAGCTCAAATCCATCAATTCAATAGCTTACCTAGATCAAGTCTAGGCCTCGCTCTATAATCCATCCAATAGCTTACCTAGTTCGGGACTAGGCCTCGCACAACAACAATTCAATAGCTTACCTAGTTCGGGACTAGGCCTCGCTCTATAACCAAAACAATAGCTTACCTAGCTCATGTCTAGGCCTCGCTTAATAACCAAATCAATAGCTTACCTAGTTCAGGACTAGGCCTCGCTAAATCCTACCTAGTTCTATAAGCATAACAAGTTTTAAATAAACAAAGCGATAATAGTCCACATAAAACATTTGCACGTTTCTCACCCCAAGTATTGAAAACAAAGTTCAAGAGTAAAAGTGGGGCTATGACTCACCTCAAGTCCAGAAATCCTCAAAAGAAACGATAGAAGAAAGACGTAAGAAATCTCAAGCAACTCACGTAACGGCGACTACAGACTCGGCACTTCCTAACAATATCAAACCCGTTCAGAAATCATTTCCTCAAAATGAAATATTTCCATTCCCAAACGTATTCCATTTTACTTTCCAAAATATCCATTTCTCGAATTAACTTCATATTCATTTGAAATTCGACGTTTGGTATCCATACGGGTGGAGGGTCGACACAGCTCAACCAAAAAGCCACAACAAGGAACAATAATACGACAACTATAGGTCTAATGTTAGCCCAATATATTATTTAAATAATTATCGCAGCTTATCAAATCCGTCGATTTGGTAATCTCCCATATTTATTTACGTAATATATCGTTCCAAGATTATACCCAACCTAAAGCACATTGCACATAAGTTTCTATTGGATATATATCGTAGTCCAATGAATTCCCTATATATATCGTCAAATCGGCCAAATTCCACGAGACATATAGTAATTTATTACCCTAAAATATATACCACATCGTATGGGCGTCGTGGGATACGATGCCCATTAATATACCCATTTTATACCGTCAAATAACTCGATCTAGAATAAGTCATTCGATATATAAAATGTTTATATTAACCGTCATATATCCGTGACAACACGAAGTCACAATATAAAGCCCACTTGGACTTTAAAGACCCAAAATTCGTATAACTCGATAAGTTTCTAGTTTTATAAACAAAACCACATTTTTAATTATTAGTTATCCGACGTATATTTCGCCATTATTTATATAGTTATTATTTATAATAATATCCCGATATTTATTACACTATTTTCATAGTATAATAACTATCGTTTTATTATTATACGTTTACTCGTGATCGTTTTATTATTAATATACGTATTTATATATATATATATATATATATATATATATATATATATATATATATATATATATATATATATATATATATATATATATATACACGTTTAACACGTCTATATACGTATATAAACGATTATATTCTTAATAATATTATAACGAGTTTTATTTTAATATCGACTTTTAAATATTTATCGAGTCATAGAATTTGGTCACATGTCCGAGTCATGACCCTCGGCTCATAGTCCAAGTCCAAATAATAAAATCAAGTCACAATAATAAACCAACTCCGTCCAAACAATCCCATATCCACGTGCTACAACATGAGGGTCCGACTACGGCACCCGACTAACCTATCTCCGTCATCTAATGACCGTCTCACAATCGGTCCCCATATCCTTTTCGTCAACACATCTCCAAAAATAATATCACAAGTCCAAGTACCACTTCAAGCTCAAACAAATAATTACTCCCTCCGTCCCAAAATAATTGTCCTCATTTGACTTTTTAAAGTCTTAATTTCTCAACTTTGATCTTTAATAATTTTGTTTATATTATATATTAATTGATGCAAAATATATGAATTGATTGGTTTTTAAATACTTTTTCATTGTTATATTTTTCATCAAGTATTATATAACACATAAAAAAATATTTAATATCAAAGTTGAGAAATTAAGACTTTAAAAAGTCAAATGATGACACTTATTTTGGGACGGAGGTAGTATGATCAAATAATAATAATCACCATAACAAAATAATCCGACAAGTATAAATGACTACCAAATACACAACACACTTACGGGTTGATTTACCAAGTCAACCCGGGTCAATGTTATACTCAAAACAAAGATCGTGGGTCCACCCGAGACCTCTAGGGTCTCGGCTTGCTCTAAACGAGCCAACCCAACCAAACGGACCATAGTGGTCGTCGGCCAAACGCAAACAACAACAACAACAAGGTCAACGAGGGACCCCTTTGGGTCTCGGTTATGCTCAATTCGAGCATCAACCCACCAAGAATCATCAATCCTTCCACAAATTCGAACCCAAATCAACCCAACCCGGATACCAAACACGTTTTTATCAACAAAATTCTTTTTTCCCACTTTATTCTCACAAAACCCATTCAAGAAAAACCATATACCCGCGGATTGGGTATCAAATCGAGACACACGAGTCGGACTTGTGGTCACTCACCTTAAAAATTTGACTCCAAACTCGATTCCTTTAAAAACCCAACAAGATGAAACAAGAATGGTGGTGTTAAAGTAGCGGTGGTAATTCGTACGTGGTGTTAGTGAAGGTTTTAGAGCGCGTGCAATACACCAAAAGATAGATCGGGACACAAGGGTTAAGATGGTGGTGTTAGATTAGATGTGGGAGGGGCGGTGGTGGCTGTGGTGGCCGCGTAAGGTGGCGGTGGTGTTAGGGTTTTGGGTGATAAAGATGTGAGGATGAAGGAGAGAGAGAGATGGTGATTTGGTTATGTTTGTATGTTTTTGTGTGTGTGTGACGTGGGGTGATTATACCCAACAAATAAAACCGGCCCCAAGGCCCAAAAATAATAAAAAGATGATAATAATTATAATTTTGTGATATTAGAGGAGTGGGTGAGGTAACCCGAGATAAATAACGCGGACCAAACCCGAAACTCATTCCAAAATTTCGAAAACTTCACGATACGTTCCAAATGTAATAATAATATCCGAACCCATATAAAATAAAACTAAAATTGTTAGGTCAACCTAGTGCCGGAGTCAATGTAGCGCTAAAATAACGATCTCAAAATAAATCATCACAAACGAATCAAACCAAACCATAAATAAATAATCAATCCTCATAATTAACATACGATCCAAATCAAGTATCAACGTTCATAAAATATCTCGTCAGAATAAACTTTCAAAAATTCTAAATTTATAATTTCAATGTAATGCGGGTTTTATAAAACGGCTCCCTATTTTGCCAGTTGTCACAACAAACCAAAGCAACATATCATATCTGCACCAACAACTATCTCAAATATCAAACTCCTAATTCTAAAGAAGGAGGAGTATGATATATGGGCAATGGAGATGGAGCACTATTTGGAATACATTGACAATGATCTATGGAAGGTGATTAAGAATGGGAACTTAAAGAAGAGAGTCTCTGTTGGCAAGGATGGTACTGTTAGAGTTCTTCCATAAATCTCTGCTGCAGAGATCTATGCTGTGGAGAAAGAAAGAAAAGCAAGAAGCATCCTTCTGATGGCCATTTCAAAGGAACATCTGAGAAGATTTCATGGAATGGATGATGCCAAGGAGATCTGGGAAGCCATTAGAACAAGATTTGGAGGGAATGCTAACTCCAAAAAGATGTAGAAGGCAGTTCTTAAACAGCAATTTGATGCATTTAATATAACCAGTTCTGAAGGTCTAGAAAAAGGCTATGAAAAGTTTCAACATCTCCTCTCTCAGCTGGAAGCTCATAACTCACCTATATCTAGTGAAGATGCAAACCACAAGTTCCTCAGATCTCTGCCAAATGAATGGTCAAATGTGGCCATGTCCATGAGATTGAAAGAATATGTTGACACCTGGTCAATTGATGATCTGTACAACAAGCTTAAGGTTTTTGAATAGGACATCAAAGGAGGTTCAAAGGCATCTTCAAGTGCAGCCAATGTTGCTTTTGTTGGACAAGGCAAGACCAGTACTAACAAAGTTAATATTGGTAGTTTTAATATTGGTAGCTATGCATCCTCCTCAAGCAACACAAGATAAAGAGATGTCCTTGCTGGATTTGCTGATGAAGTCGTCCACTCTCTTTTTGCAAAGAGATAAGAAGGTATGGAACTTGCCCATGATGATCTTGATCAAATCAATGATGTAGACATTGAAGAGATGGACATAAACTGGCAGTTGGCCATGATTGCACTAAGGTTGAAGAGATTTTTCAAGAAAACTGGTAGAAACATCAGAAATAATGGAAACAAACTAGTTGGATTTGACAAATCCAAGCTTGAATGCTACAAGTGCAACAATACTGGACACTTTGCTAGGGAATGCACATTAAAAGTGCCTTCTGAAGACGTGCAAAAGAAGGAAAAGAGTCAAGTTGGTCTACTGACAATGGATGATGGTGTTGTTGACTGGGGAGAACAGAATGAAGAGGAGGAACCAACCAACCATGCTCTTATGGCCATAAGCTCCAACTCTGAGTTATCACTATGTTCTAAACCATGCATTGATTCATACAATCATATTAAAGCACTTCATGATGAACAATTGAATCATATAGAAGACCAGGATGTTAAAATACTTGCTTATCATAATGCTGTTAAAACCTTAGAGGCTCAAGTTAAAAATATTCAAAAACAGCATGCAAGCTTAAATGGAAAACTAACTTTTCAGGCAAATAAAATCTATGAAAAAGATGAAAAACTAAAAGGATATAGAAGAATTGGTGAGAAGGTACTAAAAGATAAAGAATATCTACAGAATATAGTTGATAAATGGGAAAACTCAAATAAAAATCCGTTTAGACTAATTGATTCAGGAATGAGTTCAAACAGTAAAATAGGTTTGGGTTATGAAATAAAATCAAACAGTGAGGTTTTAAGCTATGAAGAGGAAATGGAAAACAGTGTTTTTGGTTGTAAAGAGGAAGATTTTGTATATAAACCTGTATATAATAGATTTGTTAAAACTGACAATTTCAAAGGAGTTCCACCACCTTTAAGTGGAGATTATACTCCTAATCCAGAACCTAAAATTGATGACTCCTTATATGTTTATGGAAAATGGGGACCACAGGTGCCTGAAACAAGTGTTTCAGATGATAAAATCAGTGAATATTCTACCTGTCAATCTAATGACAGTCCAGGGTCCATTGTAAACATCTCTGCTCATTCTAAATCAAAACAAGAGAGTGTCCCTAGTGAAGAGTCAAAATCCGAATCAGTTAAAAGTAACAAATCTGATGTGTCTGAAGTTAAACCAAAAGATGTTGAACCTAGTTGTAAGTCTCACTTAAAATCTCCTAGGCAAAAAGAAAACAAAACCAGAGACACCTAAAAGAGAGAAGAATGTGAAAAATGATAAAGTGTTAGGAGGAGGTTATGTTTTCACTCAGAAAAGATGCTTTGTTTGTGGTAGTATTCACCATTAAATAAAAGATTGTGATTTTCATGAAAAGAGAATGGCAAAAGAAGCAGAATTAAAGAAACAAAGAATGGTTAACACTGGTAATGTTATGGCCAAACCTGTATTGAACAATGTGAACAAAATTAATAATGCTAATCAATTTGTTCCTAGACAAGTACAACTCAATGCTAGTAGAATACATGTTAATTCTTCCGGTTCAAGGGTTAATTCGGGTCATTTGAATGTTAATTCTGCTCGGCAAAAAGTTTATACTGGGAGGAACTATGTTAATCCTGTTCAACCCATGGGTAATTATGGGTATTATAGACCAAAACAACCAGTTAAACCATAGGTGAATAACACCAATCACAAAAATCATTTTTCCAAATCTCACTCACCTGTGAGAAGATCCATACAACATGGGAACATGTTTAATCAAAGAAACAATTTGCAAAACCAAATTCACTTGTGAAAAGACCCATTGTAAATAATGCAGCAACTAATTACTATGCTACAAAGGGAAAAGGGGGGGTCTCCTGCTAAGGACTTAAATTATTGGAAATGGGATCCATTTAGAAATGAGCTTACCTATAAGTCCAAAAGCAGCATCAGTGGATCTTGTTCTTACAAGACATACAAGTATGTAGATCCACAAAATGGACCTAAGCCTACTTAGGCCTGGGTCATTAAGAGAAACTAATCTCTTACTCTTTATGTGTAGGATCATCCACTCAAGAACATGGGTAATAAATATACATTTGATAGTGGATGCTTAGAGCACAAGTTGGGTCATAAAGAACCCTTGGCTATGTTTGAAAAAGAAATGTATATCAATATATTTCCAGCTAGAATTGAAGATTGGAGGATCAGAAGTGATAAATGTGGTAAAGTCTGGAAAATAACAAGAGCTGATGAAACGTCTGAGAGTTAAAAGTACATGGAATCATTAGTGAAGTCTTGTGATAGAGAAGACTTGGACACTTTATGGAAAATAACAAGAGTTGATGGAACGTATGAGAGTTACACGAACTGGACTTTATGACTCCAGGGAATTCTGATGTAAAGGCACAAGAACTATTTGTGGAGCTCAAAAGATTGTGTTGGGTATTATACGTTTGAGTTGATAAGACAAAAAGGATGAAACAAGAAGGACCTAAGGTGACAAAGAGGACAATGCGAAAGACAAGGGACTTGCTTTACAAAGAAGTTATTACAATTTAGTCCTTTATAGTATTTTGTAACCCTAGTATCTTTATTATATAAAGAGATACAAGGAATAGGTTTGATATGTGTGTCACAATGTTAACCTCCAGGAAAAGTGTGTGTACAGGTGTTTTATGGGAAAACACCTAGGGTAGTTTATTTAGCCCCAAGGATCTTATGATTCCTGTTAGGATGTAACCGTGCTACACTTGATCACGTAGCATTGGGGCTGTGGGTGTATTATTAGAGTAGAGATGATGATGAAGAAACGTTGTAGCAATAATAATGATGTTTTGTTTATTCCGATGTGTATCGTGTTCTCATCATTATTGTTGTGTAATCCCTAGATGAGGTCTAACCAACCTCGAGCTAAAACAATCTTAACATGTGGTATCAGTGACAAGGGGCTCGTTATCGTGGGATTAAACTAGGTTTGGTTTGTCGAAAATAGAAGAAAATTCGTAACTGGTTCGTATCTTAAATCTCACTGCAGAGCTATTTTCAAACAATGATAACTTCTTCGTTAACCGTTGGATCAGGCTAAAATATTTACTAGAGGTTCTCAACATATCAAGGAAGAGTTCCACCAGAGGGATCTTCGATTTGAGCTCTCAGTAAAAAGATCAAAATTGTCAAAGTCTGCTGCTGAAATAGTTTTTTTAAGTCGATTTTCAGGGTTTTTGTGATTTTCAGCTTTCTGAGTTCATGATTACTTGGTTAAATTCATTATAGAAGTTGGATATATGATGTTTGATGTCTGTGATTCATGGAAGAATGAAGCTTTGGATAGATTTATGATTGGTGTTTCGGGTTTTCGATATAATCAGTTGCAATTAGGGTTTTCTATGACATGTTTTCCATAATTGTTATTACTGCCACTGTTCACGTTCACTATTCCCTGCATAAAGAAAACCCTATACAAATTTGAAACCCTATAAAACTCTCTTTCTCACTTGGCGACAAAAGGAGAAAACTGGTTGCAAGGTGAATGTTAAGGTTGCTGATGGTATGTTTGATTCAACAAGGGTACCTTTGTTAACAAGTGCGGTTACTGGTGGTGTTAATAAGATTACTGGTTATTGCTTCTAACGTTACTTTTTATACTAGTAATAGTACTATCTTTGGAGTAATTTGTGGTTATTTGAAGTAATGTTACTACTTACAACGCATGATGGGAGTAAGGCTACATCGGATAAGGTTATTGGTAATTCTTATAACGTTATTTTCTTTTGAAGAAATCCTATTCTTGTGCGTGAGATTACTGGTGAACAAGGTTTCTCAAGATTATTATTGGGATTATGTGTGGAGCACAGAAAAGGTGTGTCGACTTTTGCAACTGACAAGGTGAAGAAAGCATATTTTATACGTGAGGTTACTGATTTTATTGGTAGAAGTTTTATCATGTGGATTGGTGGAGTACAATTGGTCCACAAAGGCAAAGTATTTATGAGGAAAGTGGTTTTGTTGTTCACGTTGAGTTTTGATATATTATGTATTGTTTTAGTCACACAAATTGGAGTTGGTGCTCTCACATGGGTCAGCATCAGCAAGGTACTATTATTGTTTGTTTTTGTTGCGATTGTGGGAGTAGACGCTGCATAAAGATGGTTGGTACTGGTCTTTCTTGATTGTGATGATTCGATGGCTATCTGTTAATATCAAGTTGGCACTGGTCTATTCATGGTTTCCACTGGTAGTACAAAGTTACCACTGCTATGCTTGATTTTTCCACTGCTCCGTTTCTTGTTACCACTGCTCGCTCTTTGTTACCACTGCTGCACTTAATCATTTCCACTGCTACTTAGATTGTTTCCACTGCTACCTTTCGTGATTAATATTGTTTTGCAGCTGGTCCTTTAAGACAAGTTAGTACTGGTCAAGTTTTTTTTATTGTCGTTGAAGAGTAGATTTGAAGAAAATATTGTCGACTGGTTTTAAAGAGTTTTATCAATAATCAATTTTAAAGTGGACTATTTTATTGGAGTGATGAAGTTGTTTGTAGTATTATGCAAGTGAATTAATTACCTCGTACTGATATTTATTGGTCTTCAAATTTCAATCGTGGGTCAGTGGTTTATAAAATTAAGCAATGGATTGGTGTCATCTTCTGAATGGTACAAGATATTCATGTTTGTTTGTCTCGTACTGATTAAGGTTTTATTGATAACATGTTTCTACTGTTGCTTTCTATGAGCTGTCTTATTCAAGATATAATCAACGTGGGATGGTGGTTAGCAGTAATTACATGTGGTGTTGAATTATTATTTAAAGGATATTGGACATAGACCTCACATGGAGAGATTGAATATTACAAGCTGTTATTGGTTTAAAACAGTAGTATGTTTCTACTGCTCAGAGTTTAATTTGGTTGTGATGGTAGACGAAAAAGGTATGTTGATGGTTGCATATTGAAACCCTCGTACTACTTAATAAGTGGAGCAGAGAAGTTATCCAAGGTTCGTTCCAACACACACAGAGATTGTTTTCTTGGTTGATCAGTTGGTTCATGGACATACAAAAGATTTTCAGATTTGGAGACGGTTTACACACATGAGGTTTTTGGTTTATTTGCTCTTAACAGGTTTATGGTTTGTTCTTATTGTTTAATTGGTTACGAAGAAAAGTTTTTATCACCTATTTGATGTTGAAGTGGAATTATTCTGGTTAGTGTTCTTATTATATCTACGAATTGATAAACACTTGAAGGAGTTACGTTATTGTGCTCAGTGATTGTTGTCAAGAGATTGCGGTCTCCCTATACATCGTTTTGGGTATACGTTCGAAGTTATATTTAAGACATGAGTTTGGATTGTTCTACTTCGGCATCAAGTTGGTAATACTTAGTTTTCTTCATTAGTGATCAATACATAGAGTCTACATTTAAGAAATGGTTAACATATGGGTTTCAGGGGAAGCTTATTGATTAAATGTTTAACCATCTACATCTATCATTTAAGGTGAAGATTTTACAACTGCTAGTTGTTATTACTACTGCTAGTTTTGATTTCTACTGTTTCAAGTCCATTTATAGTGCGGAAAACTTAATGGTGGGTGATTTGAGACATTGGAAAGATGGATTGACCGAGTAATATTGATTCGTGCTTGTGAAGATCAAGGTTGCTTACATTTGCCCCCTATTTGATGATGACAAAAAGGGGTAGAAGATTTAAACAGAAGTTGCAACTTAAAGATCCTTTGTGATATAGTATGGTGTAAGGGGAATTCGTATGTTTCATTCCATATTAACTTTAGGGGAAGTTCGTGCTTATTGGTTTTGTCATTATCAACTAGGGTAAGATTGTTGGGTTTTATACGTTTGAGTTGATAAGACAAAAAGGATGAAACAAGAAGGACCTAAGGTGACAAAAAGGACAATGCGAAAGACAAGGGACTTGCTTTACAAAGAAGTTATTACAATTTAGTCCTTTATAGTATTTTGTAACCCTAGTATCTTTATTATATAAAGAGATACAAGGAATAGGTTTGATATGTGTGTCACAATGTTAACCTCCAGGAAAAGTGTGTGTACATGTGTTTTATGGGAAAACACATAGGGTAGTTTATTTAGCCCCAAGGATCTTATGATTCCTGTTAGGATGTAACCGTGCTACACTTGATCACGTAGCATTGGGGCTGTTGGTGTATTAATAGAGTAGAGATGATGACGAAGAAACGTTGTAGCAATAATAATGATGTTTTGTTTATTCCGATGTGTATCGTGTTCTTATCATTATTGTTGTGTAATCCCTAGATGAGATCTAACCAACCTCGAGCTAAAACAATCATAACATTTGGTATCAGTGACAAGGGGCTCGTTATCATGGGATTAAACTAGGTTTGGTTTGTCAAAAATAGAAGAAAATTCGTAACTGGTACGTATCTTAAAACCTCACTGCCGAGCTATTTTCAAATAATGATAACTTCTTCGTTACCCGTTGGATCAGGCTAAAATATTTACTGGAGGTTCTCAACATATCAAGGAAGAGTTCCACTAGAGGGATCTTCGATCTGAGCTCTCAGTAAAACGATAAAAATTGTCGAAGTCTGCTGCTGAAATAGTTTTTGTAAGTCAATTTTTAGGGTTTTTGTGATATTCAACTTTCTGAGTTCGTGATTACTTGGTTAAATTCATTATAGAAGTTGGATATATGATGTTTGATGTCTGTGATTCATGGAAGAATGAAGCTTTGGATAGATTTATGATTGGTGTGTCGGGTTTTCGATATAATCAGTTGCAATTAGGGTTTTCTACAACATGTTTTCCACAATTGTTATTACTGCCACTGTTCACATTCACTATTCCCTGCATAAAGAAAACCCTATACAAATTTGAAACCCTAGAAAACTCTCTTTCTCACTTGGCGACAAAAGGAGAAAACTGGTTGCAAGGTGAATGTTAAGGTTACTGATGGTATGTTTGATTCAACAAGGCTACCTTTGCTAACAAGTGCGGTTACTGGTGGTGTTAATAAGATTACTGGTTATTGCTTCTAACGTTACTTTTTATACTTGTAATAGTACTATCTTTGGAGTAATTTGTGGTTATTTGAAGTAATGTTACTACTTACAACGCATGATGGGAGTAAGGCTACATCGGATAAGGTTACTGGTAATTCTTATAACGTTATTTTCTTTTGAAGAAATCCTATTCTTGTGCGTGAGATTACTGGTGAACAAGGTTTCTCAAGATTATTATTGGGATTATGTGTGGAGCACAGAAAAGGTGTGTCGACTTTTGCAACTGACAAGGAGAAGAAAGCATATTTTATACGTGAGGTTACTGATTTTATTGGTAGAAGTTTTATCATGTGGATTGGTGGAGAACAATTGGTCCACAAAGGCAAAGTATTTTTGAGGAAAGTAGTTTTGTTGTTCACGTTGAGTTTTGATATATTATGTGTTGTTTTAGTCACACAAATTGGAGTTGGTGCTCTCACATGGGTCAGTATCAGCAAGGTACTATTATTGTTTGTTTTTGTTGCGATTGTGGGAGTAGACGCTGCATAAAGATGGTTGGTACTGGTCTTTCTTGATTGTGATGATTCGATGGCTATCTGTTAATATCAAGTTGGCACTGGTCTATTCATGGTTTCCACTTGTAGTACAAAGTTACCACTGCTACGCTTGATTTTTCCACTGCTCCGTTTCTTGTTACCACTGCTCACTCTTTGTTACCACTGCTGCACTTAATCATTTCCACTGCTACTTAGATTGTTTCCACTGCTACCTTTCGTGATTAATATTGTTTTGCAGCTGGTCCTTTAAGACAAGTTAGTACTGGTCAAGTTTTTTATTGTCGTTGAAGAGTAGATTTGAAGAAAATATTGTCGACTGGTTTTAAAGAGTTTTATCAATAATCAATTTTAAAGTGGACTATTTTATTGGAGTGATGAAGTTGTTTGTAGTATTATGCAAGTGAATTAATTACCTCGTACTGATATTTATTGGTCTTCAAATTTCAATCGTGGGTCAGTGGTTTATAAAATTAAGCAATGGATTGGTGTCATCTACTGAATGGTACAAGATATTCATGTTTGTTTGTCTCGTACTGATTAAGGTTTTATAGATAACATGTTTCTACTGTTGCTTTCTATGAGCTGTCTTATTCAAGATATAATCAACGTGGGATGGTGGTTAGCAGTAATTACATGTGGTGTTGAATTATTATTTAAAGGATATTGGACATAGACCTCACATAGAGAGATTGAATATTACAAGCTGTTATTGGTTTAAAACAGTAGTATGTTTCTACTGCTCAGAGTTTAATTTGGTTGTGATGGTAGACGAAAAAGGTATGTTGATGGTTGCATATTGAAACCCTCGTACTACTTAATAAGTGGAGCAGAGAAGTTATCCAAGGTTCGTTCCAACACACACAGAGATTGTTTTCTTGGTTGATCAGTTGGTTCATGGACATACAAAAGATTTTCAGATTTGGAGACGGTTTACACACATGAGGTTTTTGGTTTATTTGCTCTTAACAGGTTTATGGTTTGTTCTTATTGTTTAATTGGTTACGAAGAAAAGTTTTTATCTCCTATTTGACGTTGAAGTGGAATTATTCAGGTTAGTGTTCTTATTATATCTACGAATTGATAAACACTTGAAGGAGTTACGTTATTGTGCTCAGTGATTGTTGTCAAGAGATTGCGGTCTCCCTATACGTCGTTTTGGGTATACGTTCGAAGTTATATTTAAGACATGAGTTTGGATTGTTCTACTTCGGCATCAAGTTGGTAATACTTAGTTTTCTTCATTAGTGATCATTACATAGAGTCTACATTTAAGAAATGGTTAACATATGGGTTTGAGGGGAAGCTTATTGAGTAAATGTTTAACCATTTACATCTATCATTTAAGGTGAAGATTTTACAACAGCTAGTTGTTATTACTACTGCTAGTTTTGATTTCTACTGTTTCAAGTCCATTTATAGTGCGGAAAACTTAATGGTGGGTGATTTGAGACATTGGAAAGATGGATTGACCGAGTAATATTGATTCGTGCTTGTGAAGATCAAGGTTGCTTACATTTGCCCCCTATTTGATGATGACAAAAAGGGGTAGAAGATTTAAACAGAAGTTGCAACTTAAAGATCCTTTGTGATATAGTATGGTGTAAGGGGAATTCGTATGTTTCATTCCATATTAACTTTAGGGGAAGTTCGTGCTTATTGGTTTTGTCTTTATCAACTAGGGTATGATTGTTGGGTTTTATACGTTTGAGTTGATAAGACAAAAAGGATGAGACAAGAAGGACCTAAGGTGACAAAAAGGACAATGTGAAAGACAAGGGACTTGCTTTACAAAGAAGTTATTACAATTTAGTCCTTTATAGTATTTTGTAACCCTAGTATCTTTATTATATAAAGAGATACAAGGAATAGGTTTGATATGTGTGTCACAATGTTAACCTCCAGGAAAAGTGTGTGTACATGTGTTTTATGGGAAAACACATAGGGTAGTTTATTTAGCCCCAAGGATCTTATGATTCCTGTTAGGATGTAACCGTGCTACACTTGATCACGTAGCTGATGAGTGTGTAAATACTCATCATTTTTGTCTTATATGAACTGCCAAAACATCCAAAAACACCCAATAATGCATCAAAATACTGAAATTATCTCAAAAGTGTGTTTTATATGTTTTAGATGCAAAACGTTTAAAAACAAATGAAAAACGAACAAAGTTTGCACAATTGGCAGTTTCAGTCCCTCAAGTTTCAAATATTGACAAAACTAGTCCCTGACGTTTTAAAACGAAAGAAAAGTCAACCCAAAGTTTTTAAAAGTAAAAATTATCAAATTTAGACTTTGGGTAAAAAGTTTGAGAAAATTACATGTTTAGTCCCTAAAAATCCAAATTGGCGAAATTAGTCCCTGGAGTTTCAGAAATTGTCAGATTCAGTCCCTGGTGGGATAATTTTGAATGAAAAATCAATTTTGGTCCTTGGGAATTCATAAAAATCACTTTTAATCCCTGGATGAAAATTTTGAGAAAATGGCAATTTTAGTCCCCGGACTTTGAAAATTATCATTTTTAGTCCCCGGTAATTTTGAAAAATACAAAAATTGCAAAAATGGATTTTGGTTATTTAAGCTATGCATGAATGGTCCCTTGTGACTACTTTGGGAATTTTACATTTTCAGTCCCTTGGTTTTTAAAATCTACAAAATTGGTCCTTGTGATTACATTTCATACAAACCAAACTAATCCTAATCCAAAACCACCCCATGAACCTGATCCAGTACACCCCCCAAGCCCAAAAATATAAACCGGCCCATCTCCCATTTTAATAACCCCCTGGTCATTTGACCAGGTCAAACCCACCACTAACCTCTCTTTCCCTCCACCCTTAACCACCATTTCCACCCCTAATTACCAGGGAGGTATGTCCCCTGCTTCCCCATTTTCCTCACCAAACCTCACCTACACCACTCCAAACCCCCCTCCTCATAAATGCTCTCACCAAACCCACTCAAATCTGCCCTTTGCCCTTTTCCCGCCAAAACATTATAAACGGCCAGGATCAATTTGACTCATCCTAGGGCTATGGAAAGTGGTGGGAAAGAAAGAGTTTGACCCCAGGTTCTATAAAAGTGAAGAATTGAAGAGAGAAGGTGTGTGTAGCTATAGTATAGTTTTTAGTTTATTTTAAAATTAATGTCGTTTTAATTTTTAGTGTAAGATTAAACTTCTTAGTTGTATTTCTATCATTCCCAAGTGTAATTGAACTTATTTTAGTTAATAAATCAGTCCTTTGTTTGTTTAATTTCAGTTTATGCATTTTGCTTAAAAGCTTCAAACCAATTCTGAGTTGACAAAAAAGTGTTTTTCTTTATTTGTTGTTTAATCTTACTTAAGCTTGTTCATTAGATTCCTGAAGCTTTTAAGTCAGTGGAATTAAGTTTAGTTCCAAAGAAAAACCAAAAATACAAAAATAGTGTGAAATAAAAAAATAAAAAATAAAAAGGAGAAAAAGAAGAAGAGAAGGGAGTAGAGTTTGGTTTACTGTCTCATTGGGAGAGTGGCACAGGATTGAGTATTTCAATCTTTGGTTTTGAGTGCCCAATCCAATGTAAGTTCCAAAATTTAAGTTTCAAGCATATTTCTTCATATGTTGCCATTCTCATGTACATTTTGTTCCTTGTTGGTTCTTATAGCTCAGTTAGATTTTGATTTAGGGTAGAATGCTTGATTGATCATTGGATTGGTTATTGAAGGTCCTCAGTTGCATATCCTAGTGAAACTGCCCCCATAAGGGGTGTTTGGTTTATGCATGTTCTATGTGTTCTTGTTGTTAAATTGTTGGTAAGTTAGCATAGTTAGTCTGCTTTAGGTATATTAAGATCAGTATAACCATAATAAGGGAGTGTCTTTTGGAAAAAAGTCAATTTGCATCTTATAATCTAATAACTGTTTCACTGTTAGGTTTTCAAGAAGCTTGATCATCATTTTTAGTTCATAAATTGTTGTGGTAGCTTAAATTAGCCTTATACCAGTTTAAAATAACACATTAAATCATTTAGGAAGCTTCAAATCTCAGTTTAGTCAAAGTACCAAGTTTTTATCATAAAGTCAAAATTGCTCTTTCAGATTTTTCCAAAACTTCATGGAATTGTTTTGATTTTTGTATGTTGATTTGGAATGTGAAACTTGTTTCTATTTACTGCCTACCAGCTCATCTTTGAGGTTCTTGCTTCTATTGATTTTTAGAAATTTATTTGTGGGCCCCACAAGTCCCCAAAGTGACTTGCAGGGCACACCACTGCTCTGTCTCAGCAGCTGCACACCCACACCACCACCTTTGTGGTGGTGTTCTGGCCACCATGGTGGTCCACCACCTTCACTATTTGCACCATTCAACCCTCCCCCTACCAGGCTTGGGATTCTGACCAATGGTTTGACCTCAATCACCCTGGGTCCCACCTAATCTAGCTCACCTTCTCTGTCCCACTTTTCTGTCCCAACACAATAAGCCAAGTGCTTATTTGTGGCTTATAGCTTATTCAGTGGTCACCATTAGCTTTTCCTTGCTTAAACAAGTTAACTTAGCTTATTTGTACCAGATTTTACCCTTGTGGGTCCCACACATGCTAGTTTAAGCTCATTTTCCATTTTGGTCAACTGTGGTCAACTGTTGACCATTTCAGCTTATATTCAGCTTATTTTAAGTTTATAAAAAAGTTGTTTTTGTAAAAAGTTTTTGTTTTTAGTTATAAAATAAGTTTCCAAAAGAAAATCCAGAAAATCAAAAGTTAATTTTAAGTGATAGTTTCTATTTAATTTTATTTAAATTTTATTTTTCATTTTTAGATTTTTATTAAGAACTTAGCTATTTTATATTTTTATTAAATTCCTCATATATTAAAGTAGTTATAATAATTTTTTCAGATTTTTATTTTGTCATTTAGTATTAACGAGGTTTTGAGCCCGCGCGTTGCTGCGGTATGTTTGCATACGAAGTTAGGCAAAAAAAAAAGGCTCGAGGTTACTGTATTGCGTTAGAGTTAATCCTTAAACAAATTATCCAAGTGTGTATTGCTGCTTCATTTTCTTCAAAATGTGAAAGATATTTGTCATCTCAGTTTAAGCAAGTGTTATATGGTCCAAATGGTGACAGTAACATTTGCTGTTTGGCTAAAAAAGTATTGTAATCTCCGTTTTGTTTAACTTGGTTTTGCAATATTGTGTTTGGTCGTTACTTTGAACATATAAATGCATTTGTATGGGCATGTTATTGCAAACTATCTAAGTGGCAAAGCTATGTTACAACTTCAAGGATGATGCCAAAGTAGGAGGAATCTGGAATTGCATTATCTGTATAAAGTTTCAAAGGTTGCATAATTGCAACCTTGAAAGGGATTCTCATATATTTGAAAGAGTGCGTAGTTGAAATATCAGTAATGTATTTAAGTGGCAAAGCTATGTTACAACTTGAAGCATGATGCCAAAGTAGGAAAAATCTTTAAGTACATTATCTGTATAAAGTTTCCAAGGGCTGCATAATTGCAATAAGCAAAGGGATACTCATATATTTGACTGAAAGACTTTGGAGTTGTTGTTCTTCAAATCTGATGCTTTTTGTTTTTCCTTCATTGCACTCTGAAAAAGGTTACCGCAAAAGGTTAGTTATGGTAAAATGTGTCAATAATTAAATGTTTCAAAGTCCAGTCAAATTTATCATGTCAAATTACGTAATATCACAGCTCATAAGTTTGTAACTAATTAGTTGGACGCAAAATCAAGATTTAAGAAGATACTTTATAAGATCATATATGACAATAAGGAACATGCTATGTATCTCTTTCTTACAGACATTAAGATATCTTTAATAACACGTGGAGCTTCCTATTGGTTTTTTACATGATGTAAAAATCATCAGTGGCTATGAATTAAATTCTAAGCAAAGCTAAGCCTTGCACCTAGAGTGATCAAAACTAAAGGATCCACCCCACTTTTCAACTGTTACGGAGTCGACCAAAACAACAGTTGTTAATGATTTAAATCGATCATGTGTCAAACTTAACTACTCGTCATGACAGCTGTTGTGCATTAATAATATATATTTTTTTTTTTTTAGCCGGAACAATTTCAATTTTAAAACACAACAAAATACCCTTTTGGATTGCAAGCCTCATGATCAAATGACATTTGGTTGTATGAAAATAGTAGATGAAAAAAAGATGCTCACCTGTACCATAACGTTAGTGATCAAGGTACCACCAAAGGCTGTCCTCACTAAACTCCAGTTCATCTATGCGATTCCAGGTAATCAAGACATTTTTCGTTTTGACTTCCACCAATAAGCCCAGAACCTAACATAATAAGCCAATATGGGTCAAAATTAATTGATACGGGTCGAACATGTAAAAACAAAATACTTTATCTAAAGGAAGGAATGAGCCGACTAAGTGATGTGTTTGTACTTTGGAGCTTTCTATCTTTATTTGTTATAAATATTAAATCATTATCACTAAATTGTAAAATCATATAAGAAATGTTTATTCTTTAAACAAATTGTAATAAGTTATACTCCCCAAAACATACAAAATGGGTTGGGCACCCACGAACACAGGGCTTTTTTTCAACCCTTTGTAGTTCCTTTCTCTTTATGTATTCCATAAAATTTTTAAGTTCTCAATTTATCACCGAGATTGTTTCAACTCATTCAACATATACTTCCTTTATCCCAAAAAAAGATCGGGCGCAAACAAAAGGGTTCTGGAAGGGAGGGAGTAATATTACTTCGGAACACCATAAGCAGTGTTATTAAGCAATCCCAAACATCCCCTAATTGTGGAACAGAGAAGAAATGAAGAACCAATGATTCAATGAAGTTGTTTATGGATGTTTGGAATTTCTTATAAGTTTTGATTACATGCGGTATGCTTATGTTTGTTGCTTTTCAAAAGAACTTGTGTCACCCCCGATTCACGAATGATCAGATGTGTAATGTGCATAAGCATTCCAAATCACTCTCAAATTGGTTATCTGTAAAGATCGTTTAAATGCTTTGAAGAGTTTGCTTTGTATATTACCTTTTTTAAACATTTAAGGGATGATGATTAATAATGACACATTTGTAGAGGTGTAGACAAAGTTTTAATATTTTCGCACAGATAACTCAATTTTGCAACAGAAAGCAAAAAAAAATCTTATACCTCAGGATGGCATTGTAGATTCCACAGCTGTAACCGCACATTACTGATTTCTCAAGCGACGTCATGCCACAATCTAGAGCACGCCTTCTTACATGTCATGTGTTAGACGTAATGGCTGTGTCTGCATAAAAAAGAACCTAAAGTTAAATACAAAAGTGAACTTTGAAAACACGTAGTCACGTAAATATAATATGGCAAACAAAAAAGTTCACGTAATTACCCCCTACTTTTTTGCACCTTTGATTTATAACTAACAATGAAGTGCTTTCATTTAACTACGTATAGGGGGTGTTTCAAACTGCATATTCATCTTATAAGCAGTTTAAAATTAGCAGATAGCCACACATGAAAAATGGATTGGTGAGAGTCCATCTGGTAATTATCACCTATGAAGTTTGTTTCAATGTTTTTGCTAGGACACGCGTGCAAACAAAAGGGTGCCTGATACACGGCTAACAGATTTTGCCTCGACCAAAAATATGCTATGGCTGTGATTATAATATGTGTGTGTACATATAGAACTTAATAAAGTATAAATATATTCAAATTTTTATATAATTGTCGTAAGATTCAAATGTAAACTCTAGTGGGGTTGTGTTGGGTTGTCCTGAAACATCTTGCCGTCCAAAGAATTTTATATGCATACTTAATGTAGCAATATGATTACAAAACCTGTAAACTTTTTGAAAGATTAAAAACTTGAATAAAACCATTTAGAATGAACTTTAATTAAACTAAACCTCTAGAAATTCATTTGCATAGACCTTTAAAAGCCCGAAACTAAAAAAACTGATTCTAAGAGGTGTTCGGGATTGTATACCTTTTCTGCTTAAACCCATTTAGAACATTTGGATAATCCAAAAATTGGTTTTACTTATCTACTTAGTTTTGAGAAGCAAGCTTGAAGCGATCTATTTCAGAATGCTTATTCTACATAACAATAAAAAGAACTTAAGACCTTCCTTATAGACCTAAAACATTTATACATACCTCTTCTTTTCTTTATCTACTAATTCAATATTCTTATAAGCAATCCCAAGCACCCACCAAAAAAGTCACTAAATTAAATAAAACCCACAAACTTAAAAGGCTTGTAATTGAAAAGCGATGGTTAGGTGTTTTGGCCAATATTACTTTAAAAAAAAACATGTAACCTGGTCATATAACTAAAAGAGGCGACATCAAATACCGTTCATCAGCCACAACTGAAGCTGCTACTATCGTTGCCAAGAGCCTTTGCATTGGAGCATGAAGATTCTTTGCTTGCACCCTTCACTGAAAGCAAGTTCAAGCAAGCCGACTGCGCTAGTTTGGTTCTGCGTCCCATCGTACTGACCTGCAAGAAATCCACAACTAATCAGAACAACATAATGACTACCCTTCTGTCCAATGATAATTGAAAATTTTTCTTTATGCATTTCAATCTATTATTGTAGGTGACTTTAGTCGTGTTATTTAGACTATTCCAAACAATAACAAAAGCTAGATTGACCCATTCACCCATTAATGGGTTCGATTATCAAATCTGATCATTGCGGTTCAATATAAAAGCTATGTTCTTTTGCAATTTAAGTGAGTCCTAATTCAATTGTGTATTACAGGTCACGAATGTTGGTTTTGCAGCCCCGATTCTGATTCCACTCCCTACAGTTAGCCCAGCACCCGGTAGCCCGCCAACCATTGTTCCAGAACATCATCATGTCCTCCACTCCCTACAGCCTTAGCAAGTCCACCACCTCCAAAACTACCCACAAATTTCCCCTGGCGTGCCACCATGCAACACTACAACTACATCAGCAGCCCAACACCACCTCCAGCAAATCCACTATCTCCTGTGACAGCCAAAGTAACACCAACACCAGCTCCACCACCTGGTGGTATTAATGGACCCACAATCAAGCCACCAATTGCACCTATTTTAGAATGTCAAATCTTTTACAAATCTGGTTTACTGGCCCACTCATTTTAGAAAAATTTTGATATTTTTTCATAGTGAAGGAGCAAGCAAAATAGTTCAAATATAAATGGCATTTTTTACTCAAGCACTATATATTTTTAGAATTAAGAATCAAACAAAATTGTTCTAAACTAATTGTAAATGAGTTACATAGTTAATAAGAAAAGTAATCGTAATAAAAAAGGGTGTGAAAGTCGTGCTAAAAAATATGCCCATAGCGGGTGATTACCGCAAAATAAACACCTCAAGACAGTAAACCACATCCTCCAAGATGGGTAAAAATTGACACCTCTATTACAAACCAAAAAGTGAATTTACCAATTTAGTAGGCAAAGAACGACGTACCTTTTTAGTCAAAGCATACATTTTTTTAAGAGTTGTCTCAAATTTGGATCTGATTCCTGAGGTCACCTAATGGTCCCTTGCCTTAGAATCCCCCAAACCTGCATTACAGATATGCAAATTCCATTATTTCCCACATAATAAAATCTCATTAGCGCTCAAGAAATGCAAGACCAGCTTGAAGAGCAACTTGCAGCAATTCACATTGAGCATATATTTTTTCAACTAAACGGTCGATAATTCTATTGTTTATTTAGTCTACTCGATTATTATCTGTTATAAAGAAGCAATAATGAGACTGTTGAACACCACATCAACCCTTTTATTGCCGATATCCAAGTTTTCCGTAAGTAAAATCCAAATACACTATCTAAAAAAAGACTAATTTTTAAGCAGGAATGTAATATATTAAAGGGGTCACTCTTCCATTTGATAATATATAGGAGCACAATGTTCATACCGTGATGATGCTTTTTCTTATCACAGACAAACCACAAATTTTATTAGAAAATACATTACACACAACATCCACATTTGTTTGGCAAAACTTTATGAATCAGGTCAGGGCCGTCCCATAGATTTGGGTGGCCCGGTGCGAAATCACGAATGAGACACCCATAAATTACGAAAAGTTTAGCTATTATGGAAAATAAAAAGTTCTTTGATATTACGCAAAGACACTAAAAATTCAACTTTGATGATATTTAGCAAAGACACAAAAAATTCAAAACATTATATACTTAGATGTGTATAAAACTATAAATATTAATAGATGTATACTAAATTGGGGGCCCCTAACAATGAGGGGCCCTGTGCGGTTGCACCACTTGCACATGCTAATCGCCGCCACTGAATCAGGTTAATATCAAGCACCGTAGGATAGGCATCATATCCTACAAAAATACGTTACACACAAAACCCATCAAATATAAAACATGGAAATCAGATATGATTACATAAAAATCAGAATTAAAAAAAAAAAAAAAAAAAAAAAAAAAAATTCAACTGGGTAAGCCATGTATTTTAAACCCAAACAATACAAATCCAATCTTTACTTTAAGAAGAAAAAAAAAATAACAAACATGATTTTTTTCAATTGAGTTTTCATATTTATAGAAAACCCATTGTGGATTTTTAAACCCAAACTATAAAAACCAAATATTTATAAAAACAATATTAAAAACTTACTGATCTTGTTGAGCCGATCATTTGTGGGATATGCTAGGGTTTCTTCACCGTACCTCAAAAAGGAAAAACAAAATGAAAATTATAAATTAAATAAAATGAAACCATACCAACACCTAATTAAGTATTATCACAATTGCAATCAATACCAACATAAAAAAATTAATCCGAATCTGATAAAAATACATACCAAAGCAATTTTTGTAGATCGTAATTGCGTATGTGTAGATCATCATCATCAAAAAAGGCATTTTTTAGATGTGAGAAACAGATTTGTGAATAATCTGTTAGTGTGTGTGAGTTTACGTGTGTGTGTTTTTAGAGAGGAAGGAAGAAAGATCGAGAACCCGGTTTTTTTATTTGAGAGTGAGTGCTCAAAGAAGTTTGGGGTAAGCAATTTACTATTGCTAACACTGTACATACCCACACAAACAACTGTAGCAAGGTCTAAAGAGTTTGGGGGTAGCAAATTTTGGGGAGCAGCCCAAGTGTGGAGGCTAGGTTTGGAGGAAGCAAATTTGGAGCACTGTTCCTATAAAGCCCTATGCTTAGTATATTGATATAATTAGAATTAATCTTAGTTTTATTTATAATTAATTAATAATTAGTTTAAAATAGCATAATTAGTTTTTATTAAATAAAACCTAGTTTTTATATTTTTTATAGCTTTTATATGTTATAAAACAATTTTAGAAATTTTATTAGAATTTTTACTGTTTATTTAGTATTTTTCATAATTTAAAATATTTTAATTAGATAATTAATGTTTAATTAGTAATTAATTAATAGAAAATCCACAAAAAGACAAAAATACATATTTTTATTTTTAAAACTTATTTTTAGTTATTTTATAATTTTAAAAATTTTATTTTCATTTTTCTAGTGATAATTAATATAATATTGTATTTAAGTGTTTTAAATATTAATAATTAGTTTTAATTAGTAATTAATTAATATTAAATAATTAATTAGTGTAAAAATTTATTTTCTTTTTCTATAAATTTTCTTTTACTTTTAAGTTTGTAAAAAAGTCATTTTCACCCCCTGGGTGTTTTCAGATTTCCGTTTTTACTTTTTATTTCGTACGTTTACGTTTTATTCAAACGTGAACGCACGCGTTTTTAGGTTTAAATCGTTTCTGGTTTTTCTTAGCTTCCCGTCTTATTCTCATAGCTTGTTTAAGCTATTTCATCATATATTCCTTAGTTCAAATAACTCAAAACCCCCTTTTCATCCAAAGTCACCCGATCACGAAACCGTTTGTTTACAATTCACACCTCGTCGGGATATACGACCCGGGGAAACCTTATACTTCCGCGGAGCATTGATCTAGGCTGTCTGACTTTGTTGACCATTTCTTGGTCAATATAAGTTAGGTGGTTTAGCATCAATCAGTAGCATTGGGGCTGTTGGTGTATTATTAGAGTAGAGATGATGACGAAGAAACGTCGTAGCAATAATAATGATGTTTTGTTTATTCCGATGTGTATCGTGTTCTTATCATTATTGTTGTGTAATCCCTAGATGAGATCTAACCAACCTCGAGCTAAAACAATCTTAACATTTGGTATCAGTGACAAGGGGCTCGTTATCATGGGATTAAACTAGGTTTGGTTTGTCAAAAATAGAAGAAAATTCGTAACTGGTACGTATCTTAAAACCTCACTGCCGAGCTATTTTCAAATAATGATAACTTCTTCGTTAACCGTTGGATCAGGCTAAAATATTTACTGGAGGTTCTCAACATATCAAGGAAGAGTTCCACTAGAGGGATCTTCGATCTGAGCTCTCAGTAAAACGATAAAAATTATCGAAGTCTGCTGCTGAAATAGTTTTTGTAAGTCAATTTTTAGGGTTTTTGTGATATTCAACTTTCTGAGTTCGTGATTACTTGGTTAAATTCATTATAGAAGTTGGATATATGATGTTTGATGTCTGTGATTCATGGAAGAATGAAGCTTTGGAGAGATTTATGATTGGTGTTTCGGGTTTTCGATATAATCAGTTGCAATTAGGGTTTTCTACAACATGTTTTCCACAATTGTTATTACTGCCACTGTTCACGTTCACTATTCCCTGCATAAAGAAAACCCTATACAAATTTGAAACCCTAGAAAACTCTCTTTCTCACTTGGCGACAAAAGGAGAAAACTGGTTGCAAGGTGAATGTTACGGTTACTGATGGTATGTTTGATTCAACAAGGGTACCTTTGTTAACAAGTGCGGTTACTGGTGGTGTTAATAAGATTACTGGTTATTGCTTCTAACATTACTTTTTATACTAGTAATAGTACTATCTTTGGAGTAATTTGTGGTTATTTGAAGTAATGTTACTACTTACAACGCATGATGGGAGTAAGGCTACATCGGATAAGGTTACTGGTAATTCTTATAACGTTATTTTCTTTTGAAGAAATCCTATTCTTGTGCGTGAGATTACTGGTGAACAAGGTTTCTCAAGATTATTATTGGGATTATGTGTGGAGCCCAGAAAAGGTGTGTCGAATTTTGCAACTGACAAGGTGAAGAAAACATATTTTATACGTGAGGTTACTGATTTTATTGGTAGAAGTTTTATCATGTGGATTGGTGGAGTACAATTGGTCCACAAAGGCAAAGTATTTTTGAGGCAAAGTAGTTTTGTTGTTCACGTTGGGTTTTGATATATTATGTGTTGTTTTAGTCACACATATTTGAGTTGGTGCTCTCACATGGGTCAACATCAGCAAGGTACTATTATTGTTTGTTTTTGTTGTCGATTGTGGGAGTAGACGCTGCATAGAGACGGTTGGTACTGGTCTTTCTTGATTGTGATAATTCGATGGCTATCTGTTAATATCAAGTTGGCACTGGTCTATTCATGGTTTCCACTGGTAGTACAAAGTTACCACATCTACGGTTGATTTTTCCACTGCTCCGTTTCACGTTATCACTGCTCGCTCTTTGTTACCACTGCTGCACTTAATCATTTCCACTGCTACTTAGATTGTTTCCACTGCTACCTTTCGTGATTAATATTGTTTTGCAGCTGGTCCTTTAAAACAAGTTAGTACTGGTCAAGTTTTTTATTGTCGTTGAAGAGTAGATTTGAAGAAAATATTGTCGATTGGTTTTAAAGAGTTTTATCAATAATCAATTTTAAAGTGGACTATTTTATTGGAGTGATGAAGTTGTTTGTAGAATTATGCAAGTGAATTAATTACCTCGTACTGATATTTATTGGTCTTCAAATTTCAATCGTGGGTCAGTGGTTTATAAAATTAAGCAATGGATTGGTGTCATCTACTGAATGGTACAAGATATTCATGTTTGTTTGTCTCGTACTGATTAAGGTTTTATTGATAACATGTTTCTACTGTTGCTTTCTATGAGCTGTCTTATTCAAGATATAATCAACGTGGGATGGTGGTTAGCAGTAATTACATGTGGCGTTGAATTATTATTTAAAGGATATTGGACATAGACCTCACATGGAGAGATTGAATATTACAAGCTGTTATTGGTTTAAAACAGTAGTATGTTTCTACTGCTCAGAGTTTAATTTGGTTGTGATGGTAGACGACAAAGGTGTGTTGATGGTTACATATTGAAACCCTCATACAACTTAATAAGTGGAGCAGAGAAGTTATCCAAGGTTAGTTCCAACACACACATAGATTGTTTTCTTGGTTGATCAGTTGGTTCATGGACATACAAAAGATTTTCAGATTTGGAGACGGTTTACACACATGAGGTTTTTGGTTTATTTGCTCTTAACAGGTTTATGGTTTGTTCTTATTGTTTAATTGGTTACGAAGAAAAGTTTTTATCACCTATTTGACGTTGAAGTGGAATTATTCAGGTTAGTGTTCTTATTATATCTACGAATTGACAAACACTTGAAGGAGTTGCGTTATTGTGCTCAGTGAATATTGTCAAGAGATTGCGGGCTCCCTATACATCGTTTTGGGTATACGTTTGAACTTATATTTAAGACATGAGTTTGGATTGTTCTACTTCGGCATCAAGTTGGTAATACTTAGTTTTCTTCATTAGTGATCATTACATAGAGTCTACATTTAAGAAATGGTTAACATATGGGTTTCATGGGAAGCTTATTGATTAAATGTTTAACCATCTACATCTATCATTCAAGGTGAAGGTTTTTACAACTGCTAGTTGTTATTACTACTGCTAGTTTTGATTTCTACTGTTTCAAGTCCATTTATAGTGCGGAAAACTTAATGGTGGGTGATTTGAGACATTGGAAAGATGGATTGACCAAGTAATATAGATTCGTGCTTGTGAAGATCAAGGTTGTTTACATTTACCCCCTATTTGATGATGACAAAAAGGGGAAGAAGATTTAAATAGAAGTTGCAACTTGAAGATCCTTTGTGATATAGTATGGTGTAAGGGGAATTCGTATGTTTCATTCCATATTAACTTCAGGGGAAGTTCGTGCTTATTGGTTTTGTCATTATCAACTAGGGTAAGATTGTTGGGTTTTATACGTTTGAGTTGATAAGACAAAAAGGATCAAACAAGAAGGACCTAAGGTGACAAAGAGGACAATGCGAAAGACAAGGGAGTTGCTTTACAAAGATGTTATTACAATTTAGTCCTATGTAGTATTTTGTAACCCTAGTATTGTTATTATATAAAGAGATACAAGGAATAGGTTTGATATGTGTGTCACAATGTAAACCTCCAAGAAAAGTGTGTGTACAGGTGTTTTATGGGAAAACACCTAGGTTAGGTTTTTTAGCTCCAAGGATCTTATGATTCCTGTTAGGATGTAACCGTGCTACACTTGATCACGTAGAATTGGGGATGTTGGTGTATTATTAGAGTAGAGATGATGACGAAGAAACCTTGTAGCAATAATAATGATGTTTTGTTTATTCCGCTGCGTATCGTGTTCTTATCATTATTGTTGTGTAATCCCTAGATGAGGTGTAACCAACCTCGAGCTTAAACGATCTTAACAGATTGTATGAACCAACTCCTACATATGTGTATTGGAATTTTCCAAGCCAAGATAGAACTCTCTTATGGAAGTTCTGTGCTTCATGTGGTGTTCATCATCTCTCAACCAAAGGTGGTGTTGACATGTTCATGCTTGCTGATATTGTATATCCTCTGAGTAATGAAGTGCTCATTGGTATGATTTCTTCCAAGGTTTAGTGTGAAGAACAAACGGATGCAGTTGACAATATCATTCTTAGCATAGGTGGTCAATTGCTCAATAAGATCTGTCAAGAGCTAGATGGTGAATCTCAGGCTAAGAAGAGAATAAGACATTAAATATTGAGAAAACTTTCACTCAAGGTTATTGCATCATTTTAAGAGACTTGCATTGTGTTTGAATAAGTCATGAATTGTGGTATGTTTTCTCATGAATAATTAATCTTTTGGTTATGCAGAAACTAAAATTTTCATATGTTTTGTCTTGTTTTAAGATTTTTATGCAGGTGTTTTTCCTTAACCTTGTTTTTGTCTGTTAACCCACAACTACATTTAAGAGGAGGTTAAATGTATAATGTATAACTTTTAATTCAAAGTCATGAGTTCAATATTGATGTAATGGGTTAAGACTGGTAGATCTTAAGTTAATTCAGGTCGGTCTTATGCATTAATTCTAGTTGCATAGCTGTCTTTTCTTTGTTTTAGACTAATCTTTCCAAGAAGCGTATGGATTGAAGTTACATGGAAGCTTTGCTGATAATATTGGTGTGTACAAATCAAGATTAAGGTTGACCATAAGTTAAGTCTGGTGATTCAGCTTTAATACTGGTTGACCAATATTAAGTCTAGTAGTATACTTCTAGTGACCGTTAGTACTGGTCATCGATCCAATAATTTTTAATACCGTTACATCATTTACTGCATTCTTGAATATATAAGGATAACATTTTAAGTTTCTTTTCATAATTATCTTTTATTTACTCTCCAAAAATTGGTGTAACAAACAAATCATCTATATTCGGCAAGAAAATTGTATACTCTATTATTTAAACCCTATCCAGACCTTTTTTCTCAGTTTATTCCGATATCTCTTTCATAAAGCAAATGGCCAGAATGAAATACTGTGATAAACACAATCAATTAGAGTTTTTGAAGCAATCAGAAGAAACACCTGCCTTCAATGAGATCGTGAACTTTCTGAAGAGCTCTTACGTCAGGTATGCTTTAACTCGTAACCCTTATGACTCCCTAGTCAAACAGTTTTGGCAGACTGCTACTGCCAAACTCTTGCCGATGGGACTCAAGAATTAAGAGCAACTATAGATAATATTGAGCACTCAGTTACTGAGGCTTCCATTAGAAGTCGCCTTCATTTAAATGATGCCTCAGGAATTACTATGTTGCTAAATAAAAAGATTTTGAAGGGTATAAGTAAAATGGGATATCTTTCTGATGGTACTTTAACTTTTTGAAAAGCCCAATTCACACTAAATTGGCGATTTTTGCTTCATCATTTGCTTCACTGCTTAAGTTCTAAGATTGGTGGATGGGATCAGTTTGGTAGCAATCTTGCTTCTGCATTGATCCGTCTCTCCACAAATAAGACTTACAATTTTTCAAAAATGATCTTTGATGCAATGGTTGGAAATTCCAAAAGTACTACTAAGTTCTTAATGTATCCAAGGTTTTTACAAATGGTTTTGAATGTTGAAACACAAAAAAAAAAATTCCTTACATAGTTGTTGCTTTTAAAAAGAAAATTTTAAAAACATGAAAAGGAATTTTAAGGGAGCATTTAAACCTCTACTCCCTACTATGTTGCCTGGTGGTTCTAACAATGCAGGTTCCTCTTCTTCATCTTCTGCAAGTGATGCCTCATCTTAACCAAGGGATGACACAGAAGAACCTACTACAGAACCTGGTTCATCTTGTTCTCCTGAGCAATACCAACCATCACCTACACCACCAATATAATCTCAAACACACCCACCATCCTCACCACCCCAATCTCAGATCCCTGCTCCAACCAATGCAGAGAACCAGCCATCAATGAATATGGAAACCTTAACAACATTAGTCCCTAAACTCCTTAAAAGGATTACAACTTTGGAAGGAAACTTTCAATGATCACAGGAATCTATGGGAAATGCTATTAAACAGTTGAGCAAGAAGGTTCAAAGGTTGGAGGGGCTTTTGACAAAGCATGGGTTAGTCCTCAGTGAGTCAGAGGGTAAGGAGCCAGAAAATTCTCCCAAACAGAGGAGGAAAACTACTGCAGATACTGAGGGAAGGAAATAAAGCTTTCATGCTAAAGAAGGAGATGCTGATATAGATGTGGATTTGGGTGATGATCAAGGTCATGAGCAACAACAAACACAAAATACTGCTTTTGATACTACTTTTGATACTGCAACAAGTCAGTTCCAAGAAAGTACTGCTACAGCAACACTACCAGTACAAACAGAGGAAGGTACTGATAGTGTAACTAGGAAGGTACTGCAGAAGAAGAGTATCAAAAGAAAAGAAAGGAGAAAGGCAAAGATTCTATGACTGCAGAAGAAGTTTCTCTTCAATCAAAGAAAGTAAAGCCAATGATTATAGCTTAAATTGATCATGATGCAAAAGTTGCAAGAAAATTTCAGGAAGATGAATTTGCAAGGAAGAAGGCAGAAGATGACATTGCAAGCTTTATGGACGCTCAAAGACTTCAAAATGTTCAAATCTTGAATGAGCCTACTATGACTTATACTCCAAGTGAAGCAGAGATTGAGCACATAATTGATACAAATCAGAAGTCAAAGCTAAAGCCATTGAATTACTTGCAGAAAGGTCTCTTACAGTGGAACAAAGATCTGCTCAGTTAGTTGATTTCATTTCAATGAAGAATGACAAAGCTCTTGATGAAATGATTAGTTCTATCCAGAAGGGACAGAAGAGACCAAGGCAACCAACAGAAGCTCAAGTAATCTATGGGATGAAAAAGTATTTGTGTACTCAAGGTGGTTGGAAGATGAATCAGTTTCAAAGAAGATCTCATGAAGAAATACAATTAGAGTATTACAAAGTTTTTAGATCCAATAAAGACTTTTTTCCTATGAACTCTGAAGAAGAAAATAGAAGATTTCTTAGATCCTCAAAGAAGCAGAAGACTGGAAAATCCAAGGAAGGAGAAGCTGAGTGAAGAACAACTCAAAGAAAGGATTGAAATCATTGATTCTGATCCAAGTATTCTGGATATAGAACCACTTCATATAAGACATCTAGTGATTGATTTGGAAGTTCATAATGATGAATTCCAAGCTGCTTGCAAGATTACAAGGCTTGGAGGAACAACTGGTGTCTACAAGGATTTTGAAGATTTAGCGAAAGCATGCGATAGAAAAGATCTTGATACCATTTGGAAAATGGTTCAAGAGAAATCAAAGAAGAATGAATTCTTTGATGTAAAAGCTAAGGAATTATATGTGCATTTCAAGAGGTTATATAAACCTGATGCTAATGACAGGTATTGGAAGTTTGAAGCTAGAGATCTCAGCACTACATGGTCTTACTATGACTCATGTGTGATTCACCATGTATCTACTAAACAAGGAGTTAATGCATTTATGATTGCTGAAAAGGAATATCCTCTCAGAGCTGGAACTTTGGAAATAATGTTAGCACAAAGGCTAAGAGTTCGGAGGATACTGCAAAAGTTAGAGAGTTGATTCAGAGAATACAAGATCAGAATAAAAGAGCTAGTCACGATTTAAGGAGAAGAGGGTAAAGTGTTTGAAATAATTTTCTTTGCTAAGGGATTGTAAGTGAGGACAATGGGTTTGAGATAAGTAACACTTGGTGAAGGTGTTTTGCACTAACACAACAAATGGTTATCAGTCCACCATGTCTAACCCAAATAAGGACTGGTTAATCCAAGAGCACATGGCTCTAGGTAAAGATATCTCAAATCCGTTTATGGTTGTCAATTTTCCAAAAATTGAATGGTTATCAACTCACCATATCAGATATAGTGAAGAGTTGACTAGCCCACAAGGTTATGGCTTGTGGTAAAGGCTATGGAAAACCATAATTGGTAATCAACTCACCAAGATGATGTCTGCATCAAAGAGTTGGCTAGTCCAACAGCAAATGGCTTTTGGTAAAGACAAATCAAATCCATTGATAGCTGATGGTTTGCTTAAAATCATATGGTTATCAGTGTACCATGGTCTTGAACTAAAACATTGGCTACTCCAGAGTTAATGGCTAACTGGTAAAGAGACATCAAATCCATTAAATTTTCAACGATTCACCTCTCATAGATGTTAACACATTTAGATGTGATGAGAATAGCATGAAACTTTTGATTTGATGTACATATTCTCAATGTTGTTGCAAAGATGGTGCAACAGATTTGCTGATACATGTTGCTGCAAAGACATTAAGAATCAACAAAGTGTTGCGGCTCATCAATAATTCCAAGAAGCTTACATTCAAAATCCTCAAGGCATTTCTGAAGAAAGGAACTTGAAGTTCATAAAGCATGAAGATCAAGTTAGGGGAGGATTGTTAGGAATTATTGTAATTAGACTTAACTCTGGTAGATTAGTTAAGTCGGGTAGATAGTTAAGTCTGGCGAGAACTAACTTAAGTCTGGTAGACTTATGTTTAGATAGTTAAGTCTGTTTTGCTTAACAAGTTAGATATCTTAGGAGATATTATAGGAAAGGATATGCACACGGTTAGATATCTTAGGAGAAGATATGTATGCATCCTTTCACACGTTTTGTAGAATTAGGGTTTCCTTATAGTATAAAAGAAACCCTACGTCATAATGTTCAATTCCAAGTTTTCTAAAGTTTAATAGAATACAAAGTTAGTAAACCTCTGTGTTGTTCTTGCTGCTTGTGTTAATATTCCGCGTTAACATCAAGTTTACATTGTTTAAGAGTTTCTGACATAGATAGTTTGGATTTATCCAAGGTGTCTATTGTCTTACAAAGGCTGCTTAGATCCAGAACTTTTGGACCTACAGGTTTGCTTCTAAAACACATGCTTTAGTCTTGGGATTACGAGCAGTTGGCATATTCTAAAACAGGTTTGGTGGTTCGAGGAGTTTCGTGTTTCAAGTGGTTTGGTTACAGTAGGTTTGAGATTATTTACAGGTTAGCTTCTTCAAATGTCAGGTCTGGTTGTGGGTTTACAAACAGTTAGCCTCTCCTAGATGGGTTTTATGGTTCGAGCAGTTTCGTGTTTTGAGCAACTTTTCTTTTGGGTAGTTCATTGTATATAAACAAGTAAGTCTTGTGCTTGGTTTCACGTTGGTTTGGTTGTGCTGTTTATTAGTTTATGGTTGTGGTTTGGGTTGTTATTGAATTTTTATATGGCGATTGTTTAGTTTCATTGCCCATTGATGAGGGAAAAGTGTACCGCTTTTAAGGGGTCATTTAAGCCCGAATTCGAGATTATTTGATCAATTATTGCCCTAAATAGTTCCTTTTTTCATTTTAGGTACTTTTGGAGAGAAATCTGGAAAAGGAAGCATTTTGGACGTTTTTGGAGCACAAAAGTGAAGAAAACGGCAAAGTCTCAATTTTCCTTGCTGGAACAGTACCTGACGGCGTCAAGGCTCTCCACATGACGGCGTCAAGAGTTAAAAAAGTGGTGCATGTGGAAAATACACATGACAATCCAGAGAGTTTTTATGCATTGGAGATGATGGCGTCACCCAAGGCCGTCGTGGTCCAAGTATTAGTGACGGCCCAGAAGAAAATCCTACATGACGGCGTCACAAATAGATCTAGGAAATACGATTTCATTATGGTGGCGAATTGACGGCGTCACAACCTAACACATGACGCCGTCATGATGTGTAATCTATATATAGTTTTCCAAATTTCATTCATTAGTGTGCAACTTTGAGGGAAAAAACCCTAGTCCGAATTTTATCAGCTTTTTAAGGGTTTCAACCCCTTGAATCTTTCATGTTCAATTAAAGATAAGTATTCCTTCAAATCATTCAATATGTCTATGTGTTGTTTGATTATATCTTACGCTTGTCTTCTATTTAACATGCTAGGCTAGATTTCTCTTGTGTTTGCTTAGATGTAGTGAAACCTAGATGTTAATTATGGGTTGATTGTTTGTTTATATTTGTTATGGATGATTGTATTCTATGTTAGGCTTAAGAAAACTGGCAGACTTCCATTGGTGACTTGCTTGAACGTCTTAAGAAACATGATCGGAGGTGTACTACGATTTTTGGTTGTATTTAAAGCGTAGGAGAATTCTAATGATCCCATGTTAGGAGCTTCTAACGGCTCGACATAGGAGTGAAGTAGGATCCTATAGAGTTAGGGAATATTGTACACGGCCCTACGACTAGTATTAAGGAATATGACCCGTCATCCATGCAATTGTAACAAGCTATCAACCTGTAAAAGATATCTAGGGAGTAATGAAACCTAAGTAAACACAACTTTCCTTATCATTGTTTTCACCACATTAGTATAATAGCTTTGTTTTCATTTATTTTATTTTATTTTGATTGCATCTTTAGATTAATTGGGTTAGATGGCTAGCAACTAATTCCGCCCACTCCTTCAAAACCCGAGCTTTTACTTGCTTTTATAAAAGTATAAAAATACAAAAAGAATCATCCCTCACCTCTAGACTTAGTTTAGTAGACTTTCTAATCCTAGCGACACTATTCCTGAGTTGAACGATCAACCCCCCGGTACTTGTCACTATACTATACTACAACGATCAGGTACACTGCCTGGTGGGGGTTGTAAGCTTCTCGAGATCCCTTGAGAGGTAAAACCTGTTGCGAGGGTGCGATCCCCACGTATCAAGTTTTTGGCGCCGCAGCCCGGGGAATAGTTATAGTCTAGGTTAGAATTTCTTTTTATTAGGTCTACTTGCTAGATTCCTTTCTAGCAAGATTCTTTAGTCTATCTCATTTCTTTGTGTCTTTGTTCGTAACCTTTACCATCTGATGAGGCGAAAAATGAACTGTTTTTAGGGGGTCATTTTAGCCCGGATTTGAATTTATTTGATCAAATATTGCCCTAAATCGTTCCTTTTGTCATTTTAGGTACTTTTGGAGTGAATTCTATAAAAGGAAGCATTTTGGACGTTTTTGGAGCATAAAAGTGAAGAAAACGGCAAAGTCTTAATTTTCCTTGCTGGGAACAGTACTTGACGGCGTCACCAAATTCTAAATGACGGCGTCAAAAGTAAAACAAGAGGTGAAGTGGATAGAGTACGTGACGGTCCAGAGAGTTTTTACACTAGGGCATGACGGCGTCACCATAGGCCGTCATGGTTCCTTTACACGTGATGGCCCAGAGGAAAATTGCTCTTTGACGGCGTCAGATCTGGATCTAGGCAATCCGATATTAATATGGGCGGCGAGTTGACGGCGTCAGATTTCTCTTCTTGACGCCGTCACGTTGGAAAATCTATATATAGTTTTTTAATTTTCATTCATTAAGGGAGGAAAATTAGAGGGATAACTTGGAGAAACCCTATCACGATTTTATCAGTATTTTCAAGGGTTTTTACCCTTTGAAACCTTTCATGTTCAATTAAGATAAGTATCCTTTCAAGTCATTCAATATGTCTATGTGTTGTTTGAATATATCTTACGCTTGTCTTGATTTTAACATGCTAGGCTATATCTCTTGTGTGTTTGCTTAGATGTAGTGAAACCTAGATGTTAATTATGGGTTGATTACTTGTTTATAGTTGTTACGGATGAATGATTTCGATGTTAGGCTTAAGAAAACTGACAGACTTCCATAGGGTAACTTGCTTGAACGTCTTAAGAAACATGAACCAATGCATGCTAGGTTTTTATGGTTGTATTTAATGCATGAGCGAATTCTAATGATCCCATGTTAGGAGCTTCTTACAGGCACGACATAGGAGTGAAGTAGGAGCTTATAGAGTTGGGGAAGTACGTACACCACCCCACAATTGGTATTAAGGAATATAACCCGTCATTCACGCAATTGTAACAAACTATCTGATGGATCTAAACACCTTGAACTGTGTTAGATTGATACTTTGAGTTATATCACTAAGTATGCGGAATCTACTTAGTAACACTTAGAAGTTTGATTGTGAGTAAGACAGTTGTTTATGAATAAGAACAATGTATGTAAACAAACGATTAGCTCCAATATTATTAATGATAATAATACGAGTGATCTTGATATCACTAGGGTTACACCTTGAAGCTCTAGAAACGTATATCTAACCTTTAACCTAGGATCTCCTTTTATAGCACAAGGAGTCCTCTTCTACAAGATAAGTATAATGCTAATAGAATAAGATATACACAAGATCTATTCTATATTTATCTAAACACGTTTCCTAACAGTTATCTAATCAGCAGTGGTAATATATGTTCTTGCAGTGGTAATGAGTTTCCACTGCAAGTACAATCTTCAGCAGTTGTAACATCTTCACTTAGCCGTGGTAACTGTTAGTATAATTCCCAACAATCCTCCCCTAACTTATGATTAATAAATAAATCAATAAGTTTCTTCAAGTATTCAGTAAACATGAGGATATAGGAATTCTTCCAAACACTTATCTTCTTCTTCTTAACACTTTATCAGCTCTCACACTTTGATCATAAATCCTTTGTAGCAAATCTTCTATGACTTCAGTTCTATCCCAGCACCTAAGCTTCACTGACATCATCACATCCAATACTCCAGCTCTCAATGGATATTCTTTCTCAGCCAACATAAAGACATCAACTCCATCTTGAGTAGAAAGATGATGCACAGCACTTGAGTCATAAAATTTCCACAAGGTATTCATGTTGTGAGCTTCAAATCTCCAATGTCTATCACTTGGGTTAGGTTCATATAATCTTCTGAAGTGAACCCATAACTCCTTAGCCTTGACATCAACAAGTTCATCCTTCTTGAACTGATCTTGAACAATCCTCCACAAAGTATCCAAGTCTTCTCTATCACAAGATCTAACAATATCTTCAAAATCTCTGCAAATGCTTGTGACACTTCCAGTTCTGATGATCTTCCAAGCTACTCCAAAACTATCAGAAAAGATCTCCCAACCAACTACTATATATTTTGCTTGTAGAGGTTCAATATTAAGTACATCAGTCTCTATGAACATCATGTTTGTAACTTGCTCTTCTGTCAATTTGCTAGGACCCTCTTCTGCTTGAAATGATTCCTGAGTCTTCAACTTCTTAGTATCTCTTGATTCAAGACTCACTCCAGACCTTTTTGTCTTCATTACTATATTACTATAGGTTCTTGATCCACTGGAATGAATTTACTATCTTGTCTTTTGATTCTGTAGTAAATACCTTCAATCTGATCATGTGACATTCCTTTGAATTGAGCCATCTTCATATTACCAACATGGCAACAAAAAGTCTTCATCTCAGCAATGATCAGTGCCTTTGTAAGTTTTCTTGGCTTCTTTTTACCTTTTCTAACATCCCCAATGATTTCATCAAGAGCCTGCTGATTCTTCATTTGAATAAAGTCTTCTAATTGAGCAGACCTTTGTTCTTCATCCAAGATTGTATTTGCAATAAGTTCTATAGCCTTCTTCCTGATTATTTGATCATTATTAATCAAATAGTCAATCTCTTCTTCTGTAGGCACATAAGTGAACAAAGGAGGTTTCTCATGAATGACAGTTGGTGTTATAACTAAAATTGGTTCTGCCATTACTGCTTCAAGTTTACCCAACCTCTTTGCTTCCATAAAACTAGCAACTTCATCTTCCTCTAGCTTTCTCTTCCTTTCATTCTCTACTGCTTGCTCATGCTCTGCCAATCTTGCATCAAAATCAATCTGAGCTTGATCTATCTTCGAAATCTTTCTTGTTTGCTCTTGTTCTAAACCAGTCACAATTGCTTTACCTTTGACTGATCTTATTATGGCAGCTACTTCCTCTGCAGTGGTAACTAATTGAGTACCAGTGGGAACATTTTCACTTGCAGTGGAAATATGTTGATCAGTGGGAACTTGTTCTGCATCAGTGGAAATTGGTTGAGCAGTTCCAGCTATATCATCAAAATCAAAAGCAGCATCAGTATCCATATCTTCAACATCTAACTTCCTCCCCTCAGTCTCAGCTACATCATCCTTTATGATACGTGGGGATCGCACCAGGCTTTACCTCTCAAGGGATCTTGAGAAGCTTACAACCCCCACCAGGCAGTGTACCTGATCGTTGTAGTATAGTATAGTGACAAGTACCAGGGGATTGATCGTTCAGCTAGGAATAGTGTCGCTAGGATTAGAAAACCTAAATACTAGTTCTAGAGATGAGGGATGATTCTTTTTATATTTTTTATATTTTTTTAGAAAGCAAATTAAAATCTCAGGTTTGAAGGATTTGGGCGGAATTAGTTGCTAGTCAACTAACCCAATGCTAAAGATGCAATCAAAATAAAATACTAAAAATGAAAATAAACTATATTAAACTAAGGTTGTGAGCAATAAGTGGGAGAAATGTGTTTACTTAGATTTCACTACTCCCTAGATATCTTTTACACGTTAATTACTTGTTATAGTTGCGTGGATGACGGATAGTATTCCTTAATACCATTCATGGGGTGGCGTACTTACTTCCCCAATCCTATGAGTGCCTACTTCACTCCTATGTCGAGCCTGCAAGAAGCTCCTAACATGGGATCATTAGAATTTACTCATGCATTAAATACAACCAATAAAACCTAGTACACGTCGGTTCATGTTTTCTAAGACGTTCAAGCATGTTACACAATGGAGATCTGCCAGTTTTCTTAAGCCTAACATTGAAATCATTCATCCAATACAACCATAAACAAGTAATCAACATCTATGTTTCATTAGATCTAAGCAAACACAAGATAAATCAAGCCTAGCATGGTGGAATCAAGACAAGCACAAGATATAGACAACCAACACATAGACATATTGATTGAATTAAGAAAAGACTTATCTCAATAACACATGTAAGGATTCAAGGGTTGAAAACCCTTGAAAAGCTGTAAAATTCGTATATGGTTCGGCCTTAGGGTTTCTCCAAACTTGTTCCTCTTAATGAATGAAAATTAGAAAACTATATATAGATATTAGAGGCTGACGGCGTCAAGAACAAACTTGTAACGCCGTCATCTCGCCGCCAAAATAATCCTCGGACTGCCTTGATCTACATCTGACACCGTCATGTAGTCCACTTTTGCAGGCCGTCACACTTTTAACTCTTGACGCTCTTCTTGTGACGCCTTCATGTTTGTACTGGGTCGTCATGATATTTACTCTTGAAGCCGTCAGGAAAGTCCTCTTGACGCCGTCACACACTGTTCCCAGCATGGAAAATTAAGTCTTTGGCGTTTTCTTCACTTTCATGCTCCAAAAATGTCCGAATTGCTTCATTTTCCAGATTTCACTCCCAAAGTACCTAAAATCACAAAAGGAACGATTTAGGGTAATATTTGATCAAATAAATTCAATTCCGGGCTTAAATGACCCCCTAAAAACGGATCATTTTTCGCCTCATCATATACCCTTACACTTGAGATTTGCTTGTCCTCAAGCAAATGTGCTTTTATTCTAATCAAAATACAAGTTAGGGGTCATTTAACACTAATATAAAAGTAATTACAACAAATAATCGTTCCACAAAAGACCAAAGACAAGCACGGAGGTCATATACTAGCACCTCACAAATAGTGTTTAGATACTCACATCTCTCGGGTGTAATAAAGTATAAATTACAATATGGAAACGGAAGATATCTCTCACTACCTGTCATAGCAAAATAGATTACCATAGGCTTGGGAAAGGATCAAACCTCCACCACATGGCGTAAGCACCTAGGATAAACTATCAAAGAGGTCTTTTAAAGGGTTGTAACGTTAGGTATAGGGATATGAAATACACGGTTTTGTTGGATATAGTGTCACACCCCCAAAATACCTGAATGGCAGCGGAATGGAATACCTGGGGGTGACTGTCATAGCACCATAATTACAGTTATATTGAACGACCTAAAATGTCGTTTAGAAAATACAGCGTTTGATCATTAAAACATTCAGAGTTTACAAAGCTCAGGTCCCCAAAAGAGTTTACCAATATAGTTAAAATAAGTTCAACAAGATCAAACGTTTCATAAGTGCAGAAAATATGGTGAGACGCGTCGACTCCGCGACTCCATGAAGGTCCAAATGTATGCAATATAAGCTACCTTAATAACCTGAGAAACATTGCGAAAAAAAACGGTCAACATAAAGTTGGTGAATAATCATAGGTTTATAAGTAAATCGTATGTACATAAGCCACAAGTATAAAGTAAACCGACAAAAATGTCAAAAAAAGCTACATTGGCTCTTAAGCTCATGACCCCGAAGCTAGACTTTGTAATGGCCCCACCAGAGTGTTTACCAGACACTCAATTATGATAAGACATGAAATGCATTCGTCCCGTTGGAGCAACCCAAACACGAATGGAGGCGTCACCCTCGATAGATCTATCCACTCACTCTCGCTTAGCACTAAAATTAACGGTCCATGATATATAAGGGGACTTAACTTGGTAGTAAGGCAACTTAAGCAATGTATGGAATTTGTAATACTTGGGCATGTACAAAAATAATTGTGCAATGTATTCTCCCCCGTGGGATTTAAAATCAAATAAGTAATTAAAACGGGGCTATGAAGACTCACCTGGAGTGATAGTACAAAGATGGTACAATGATGGTAAAGTAGTCGGGACAATGAGGCGCGAACACTAGCCGCAACTTAAATGAATAATCGTGATCTAATTTAGATCATGCCGTGATGTAATGAATGCACATGCACATGATACCTATACCACTCGTAATTTGGAAATACTAGTTATCGTCATAGTAAAATAGTTTCCATACGTAGGAAAAATAAGTCCAAATATAGAAGTATATAACTTGTCGTATTATCTCGTATGAAAATGTTAGCGTTATATTCCTCGTATCGAAAACCTTGAAATAACGTCGTTAAGTCGTATAAATATTCTCTTGGGTCATACGTATTCATTTGATAAGAAAATAGTCCTTAGTAACATTTCTAGAAAATATACCGTTTAGCGCGTAAGTTATTATTTTTATTTGTGTCCATATATATATATATATAGTTTGACGATGTTAAAACGGGTATAACTTGGTCGTTTTAAGCTCATTTTCCTTGTTCTTTATGTCCACGGATTCGTTTTTGTATATACTAATATATTTTCGATAGCTCGGTTCCTCTAGGTTACGTTTAACACTTCTTTTTGCCCGTCGAAAATTGTCAAACAGCATGCAGTTTTCAGAAAAATAGTTTTCGTCGTTAAATTTGCAAAAATCATAACTCCTTCGTTATAAGCTCGTTTTAATCCATTCTTTTGCCTTAAGTTTCGTTTTTGAAAGTATTTTCTAAATCTTTGGTCAAAACTTAACCACCATCTACTGATTTTCCCACGAAATAAAAATAGGGACAGTAGGTCAATATGTAGTTTCAAAAACCATTTTCCTAGTTTCAAACTTGTTCCAACTTCAACCAAACCACTTTCAATCACCACAAAACTAGTCTAATCCTACCATACACCTTCTTAGGGTGTCATGGGTTCCTAAACATCATAACCAAGTAGATCTAACAAAGATCTAACAATAATCACTTACTAAGGTTCAAAAGTTAAAAGTTTATAAAATAAAGTGGTATAAGCCATTATATGCATGAGTTCTTGTAAGAAAAGTATATAATCATAGTAATAACTTGTAAAAATTATAAAATTGAGTTTGTTAACTTACTTGAAGGTTTAGGGAGTTTAGATGATGAAAAACCTACTAATCCTTGAGTTTCTATTTCAAAACTCCAACAAGGATGACTAAGTGAACAAGTTTACTGATAGATCTTGGAAAAATTTGTTGTTCTTGCTTCTTGATCACCCTAGGTCGATTCATACAAAGAGAGAAATGAGAGAAAAAAGTTTTCTTGCACTTGGATGATAATTGTGAGAAAATGGGATGAAATGGTTTAATATATACTTAGAGACAAATGTTAGGTTTGCATTAAATTTGGTTGGTGAGTGTTTAAGCACATGAGGAGGCTAGGAGGGGGGGGGGGATGTTGGGTGATTTAATTAGAAAGTTAGTGGTAATATGTTATAGTATTTGGTTAATTTTAGGTGTAATCGGGTACCGGGTTTATTAGAAATAAATTTTATCAAAGTTATTCGGAACATAATAAAGTCGTAAAAGTTGTAAAAATATGTTGGGTACAAGTATGGAGAGTTCGGGTGATTATTGTTTAATTTTTGTGAAAACCGTCGTTATTAAATTAGACGTACGATACGTAATAAATAAATTTCCAAAATACCGGGTAAATTAATATTATAATTTTTATATTATAAAAATGAGTATAAAAATATATTGGGATAATAGTCGGGAGTGTCGGACATGCTAGTCACATTTATAGTTCGCGTATTAGTGTTTATTAAAAATAAACATACGTAAATCGTTACTTATACCAAAAGTATTAATTTAGTTATCCTACGAGTGGAATAGTATGCAAGTGCCATAATGAGGATATGCAGACTATTTCTAGTCTATATGAAGTGTCCCAATGATAATGCATGAATTCGCTCCTGAACCAATACGGTTACGCGAATTTTTGAATACCCGTAAACTATGTTTACGATGAAATGAGTAATGCACGTGAATAGTGGTTTTCTCTCGGAAATGAATAGTGTCAAGTGATTAGTAAAATTTCTGAATGTTTCTCGGAATGTCAAATTGACCTCAAAAACGGTGAATAGTGATCGATGAATAGTAAATGATGAATAGTAACTCGTGAATAGTAAATTGTCGAGGTTTGGAAAATGACCGGAAATTACGAGTTGTGACAGTCTTCCCTTCTAACAGGAACTTCGTCCCGAAGTTCAGTTTTGGTTGGTCTCTGAAGTATGTTTGGTAAAAAGACGTGGATACTTGAGTTGCATTTGGTCTCTCCATTCCCAAGTAAATTCGGGATCTCTTCAAGGATTCCAGCGAACTTTCACGATAGGAATTCGACTTTGCTTCAACCGTTCGACCTCACGGTCCATGCTTTCTACTGGTTCTCTTACCAAGTTTACGTTTGTCTTTGGGTTGGATTCCTTTCCAAATGGGATTATGAGTGACTAATCTGCAGGTCATTTCCTGGATTTGAATAGGTGAAACATAGTTGTGTAATCCGGTTGTTCTCTAACAAGGCTCAAGTCTGACGGCCATTAGGCCTTCTCTGTCGGAAATATTACGTGGTCCAGTGTATATCGGGTTTAACTTTCCCAGTTTTCTGAATGATATCATGCCTTTCCTAGGCAAAACTTTCAACATGATCTGTCTACCAACTTGAAGTTTTAATGGTTTACAACTTATAGAATTTGTAATTGATTCTTGACTTGTAGGAAATTTCTGGTTATTTCATGAATGCCTACTGGAATAGTGAGTTTGGCTTTTTCCGAGTTTGGTTCGTCAATAGATGATCAGTGCTTCTTCAGGTTTATAATGTAATATGGGTAATATATGTTGCTGAACTATGTCAGAACTCCAATCTTATATGTCAGTTGGTCGATGCTAAAATGAATCTTAAATGGTCCAATATACTAAAGGTTAAATCCTTCGTGTTACTAAAATCGTATCATGCCTCTCCAAGGCAAAGCTTTCAATTTAGTTCGTTCTTTCACGTGAATCTAGTTAGTTTGTTGTTCAAGGATACCCAATCCGTATGATGTGCGTCATGTACTAACCTAACTCCTACCAGTTTCTCGTCGCTTGCAACTGGTTCTTGACTTGTGAAATTTCCTTTGTTGTTCCATGGTTTAGTTCTAGACCAGTGAATTTAACTTTCCGATTTCGGTCTGTAAATGAGTAATTGGTACTTCGACCATAAAGTGCCTCAAATAGTGTAGTCTCTATGCTCGTGCGATAACTATCGTTGCAAACGAATCTGATTTATGGTAAATGGTTAGTCCAACCATTTCTAGAGTCAATCGCTCACTCTTTGAGCACAACTTTCCTATGTTTGAATCGTTCTCTTGTTCTGACCATTGGTCTGAGGATAATAGGCGGTGTTTACATCTAAATGGGGTTCCGAATGAAATCTTAAAATGATTGTTAGAAGTCTAAGGTGATTCGATTACCTTTATCAGGAACAATTGAAATAGGTACAATAAATCTTGTGACTAATTCCTCCACGTTACGTCTTTCGAACTCAGCGTCATATAAAGGGGATAGACTATGGGTAACAAACTTTGATTTCTTGTGTTTTGGTCTAATGGATTGCTAAGACATGTGTCATTCTTTGCCTACTGTGCTTGGTCTCCATTAATGACGTTTGTAATCGTTCTATGGTGTTCCTCCTAGTTTCCTTCATCACATATTCCAATATTCCTTATTGTCAAATCACAAAGCCCTAAATGCATAAGCGATGTAGTATGGTGATTGGTTTTCAAAATTTATTTCGCGATTTTTGAGTTCTTGGTCAAAATCTTTTTCTGAATAAACGAATTTAGAAAATGGAGCAAATGGTTTACTAAATAATATCTTTCTTGATGATTCAAAATTCAATAGTTAGGAAATGTGACGCGGTTTTCAAATAGGTTGTGAATAGGACTGTTTACCAAAGTGTGATGTTTATATATTTCCCATTGTACAATGGTTTTGCTAAATATTGACTAAAAAGGATTGTATTTATTCAAAATAGGCAATTCAAAAATTATCTTCTACAAGATATGTGTTTTGTATAAACACAAATTTTAAATCAACTTTATTTAAAAGTGAAAACACTAACAAGGATAAAATGGTAGGCTAGGAAATGCTCGCATAAATGCATAGATGTCTAACGTTCGGTTTCTGATATTTGGATGATGTCTATTGGTGGTTATCGGGCAAAACTACAAGCCTAGGTATTCAACCAACTTAAGTCCTGAAATGGTTTATCGTTGTAATTGTCATCATGTTGGCAATATGAGGGTTTCAATTGATACTTTGTCGATGATTTTCCGTATTGTCTTCACATGTAGCTGGGGAGATATTCTTGAGTCTGATGCCTCTCTTGATGTATAGGTGGGGTTATCTAGAATTTCCTGGGAACACAATGCCTTAAGGGAGTCTATATCGATATCCTTAACTCAATCAATTATCCTCGGTGGAAACTCATTACAGGGAAGTTTGTGTATGGATGAGACCATGTTAATTCAAAACACTCTACAGTATCGGTTAGAAGGCTTGGTTCATTTCTATAGTGTTGCTTAGCATACCTTCACCAAGTGTTTGATCTTATAGCTCAGTCTAGCTAGTACCTTTGAATAATAAATTGGATAACTAGGTCAGAGATGGTGAGTCGGATGGTCTCGTGGTATCTTAGGATTGCTGTTGAGTTATGAATTTTTCTTGCTATATACTTCTAGTCCTGGTTAGTAGTTCTGAAATCCTTTCCTTGCTTTTCTGGTATCGAGGAATCCTACTTGTAATTGATATGGAAAGTCTCTCCAAGAGAAGTCAATGGAACAATCCAACTTAATGGCTAAGTGGGTGACAGGTGAGGTAAGTATCCAGGGAGAGTTTGTCAGAAAAAGACACTTATAAAAGAGTTTACTTGTGTAAAACGTTTTTAAATGAAGATTGTTATTAGCAATACTTTAAAAAGTAAATATTTCCTTCATGGCATAATCCTTCCTGAAGTATACATAGGTGATCAGGCTATGTATAGTTGAGGACTAATGATGCGATGCTTGATTTAGTCAAAATAATATTATTTTTCTCAAAAGCTTTAGATGGTGTTCAACGCGTTGTTATTAAAAATGGTATACTAAATATTTCCTTTCAAGGTAATATAAAAATTGTTTCGCGTAATAATAGTAAATATTTGGCGTAATATCGGAAAAATCAGTTTATAGTACGGTAACAAAACGGCTTATTTTAGAAATTCGGTAAAAACAATTTCCCCATAAGGTAGTAAAATAGTTTGAAATAAAACTCGTGGAATGGTTTATTGGATACATGGGTAAATACTATGGAATGGTAATAATCTACTAATCCGTCAAATACTAAATCGGCCTATTCCCTAAATAAGACAATGGTATAATGTTGCGAAACGATTAAAAATTGCACAATTGCAATAGGAAATGGAATAAACGAAGGTTACGATTATCACAAAGATAACAAAGATAGTCATTACATTAGATAGGAAAGTGCTTAATATAACTAGGTTACATCAACGTACTTATGGAAAGTACCAAAAGAAAGTACAACCCTAGAGGGCTCGAACTATGGTTTTAAAACATGAACTGCCTCCTCCAGTTCCGGTCTCTCAACACCGGGCATTCACTCTTGGAGTGTCCCACTACTCCACATTCATGGCAGATTACCATGAGTTTCTGATGCATTGCGAGGGTGGGAGCCTTGCAATACTTGGCTTTGTGTCCGATCTTCTTACAGTTGCCACATGGTTCCGGGCAACGTCCTGGGTTATGATGATGTTGGCACCCTTCACACTTAGGTAAAATACCAAGGTAATCATTCTTTTCCTTTAGACCTGTAGCATTAGGTTTAGCAACTCCTTGTATCTTGTGTGGTCCTTGTATGGCATTCTCACCTCGGTTGTTATCCCACTTCCTTTTATTGTCACTTTTTCTTCCTAAGATCTTGGGGTGAGCTATGCGTTCCTTTGCTTCGATCGCCATCCTGATAGCTTTAGGCATGGTATCGGGTTCCAATGAGTTAACCAACATATGAATTTCAGGAGAAAGTCCTCCGACGTACCTTTCAAGTTTCTTGCTTTCTGGTTCATCCATTGCAGAGCCTAGTCGAGCGAAATCATAAAAAGAAGCAGTATACTTAACAACATCATCTCCTACCATGGTAAGGTTTAGTGTTTCCTGTTCAATTGCTTGTAATTCGCTTTTCACACAGAACTTCAAACTCATCATCCTTTTTAGTTTCTCCCAAGAGTGTGAGTAAGCAGCATCAACTCCTACTACCTGGACATACTTAGTCCACCATTTTTGGGCATGCTTCTGAAAAGTGCAAGTGGCGAACTTAACTTTGTCTTCCTTACGGCAGTCACCACTTTGAAAGATTGTTTCTAATTCTTCGAACCATTTGAGAAATTCCTTTGTGTCTATATTTCCGCTAAAGGAGGAGGGATTACAACCCATAAATTCCACATGAGTAAGTTCCTTGGTGAGGGCGGTAGTTACGTTCCTGGCAATGGATTGTCCAACAGTAGTTTGCGTCATGCTTGGAGTTGTTTGCTTAAATCTATTTCCATCAAATCATAAGAGTCCATGAGAATCTATAGGTAATAACAATCATCATATTCATAACACATGAATATAATACATGAAAGTTTCGGTCAATATGGACCAATATCATATATATAGCACAACTATTCCCCTATAGGAGAGTCAATACTTGATGATTCCGTTTGTACAACAATCAAAATACTACAAGTTTCTTTAACTATGTCACACTTCCCGTGGTTAGGATAATAGTAAAAGCTAGCAAAGATATAAGTCTAGTTTAAAGATTTCCTGTAGTCCTTCTAGGTGAAATCAGGTTTATGGCATCATAAGGTCGAGATAGTCCTGAAGTGGTATCTGTAGTTGTGCATCGATCAAGTCCTAGATAGTGTAGGTTCCAAACTAATCCTGAGGAATCGGCGGATGTTCCTGTTGAGTCCGTAATTCTTGGTATTATCCACAAGGTGTTATCTAATTCATGGCAAGTGAAAATGGGAAAGGAAACTGACAATGGTGGTATTCTAAAGGATGAGAATAACATTGATGACGATGAAATCCCAGTGATGAGTTAGGAGATAATGGTGATAATAATGAATGGGATACTACCCTCTTTCGCGCTATCTCGCGACATCTAAGAGGTAAAGCTGAAATACGCACTATGGGACGACCAATAGTGTAATAAGTAACCAACGGTGGTGGTAGTACCTAAGTAGTAAGCGTCCTACTAGTGAAGGAAAGAAAACATGCTATCTCCCTTGTAATAAGCATCCTAATAAGTCCATTAAAATTAAGTCTGAATACTCTACCAAACGGCATTCTATGTATAGGCTGAATGAGAACCTTGCTCTTATGACAATTCAATAGTGCTAATGGTGGTGTGAGTACAGCTGGTGGTATAATGGTAGTGGAAGGTGACAAGGCATCTTCAATGTCGGAATCCGACGAAAGGATAACGGCGTGGGTATCTGAAGACATGTCACTTGTGAACCAGGTCAATATAATCATATATATATGAGTATGGGTATGAATAACTCGAACAGTGTGTGCGTAAAACAACATGTATAGTGAATATGCACTTATGATGAAATGATGAGATGCTATGATGATGTGGTTATAGTCTAGGGTCCAAGATACATCCTAGTTCGCTATAACCTTAGCTCTGATGCCAATCTGTCACACCCCCAAAATACCTGAATGGCAGCGGAATGGAATACCTGGGGGTGACTGTCATAGCACCATAATTACAGTTATATTGAACGACCTAAAGTGTCGTTTAGAAAATACAGCGTTTGATCATTAAAACATTCAGAGTTTACAAAGCTCAGGTCTCCAAAAGAGTTTACCAATATAGTTAAAATAAGTTCAACAAGATCAAACGTTTCATAAGTGCAGAAAATATGGTGAGACGCGTCGACTCCGCGACTCCATGAAGGTCCATATGTATGCAATATAAGCTACCTTAATAACCTGAGAAATACATTGCGAAAAAAAAAAACGGTCAACATAAAGTTGGTGAATAATCATAGGTTTATAAGTAAATCGTATGTACATAAGCCACAAGTATAAAGTAAACCGACAAAAATGTCAAAAAAAGCTACATTGGCTCTTAAGCTCATGACCCCGAAGCTAGACTTTGTAATGGCCTCACCAGAGTGTTTACCAGACACTCAATTATGATAAGACATGAAATGCATTCGTCCCGTTGGAGCAACCCAAACACGAATGGAGGCGTCACCCTCGATAGATCTATCCACTCACTCTCGCTTAGCACTAAAATTAACGGTCCATGATATATAAGGGGACTTAACTTGGTAGTAAGGCAACTTAAGCAATGTATGGAATTTGTAATACTTGGGCATGTACAAAAATAATTGTGCAATGTATTCTCCCCCGTGGGATTTAAAATCAAATAAGTAATTAAAACGGGGCTATGAAGACTCACCTGGAGTGATAGTACAAAGATGGTACAATGATGGTAAAGTAGTCGGGACAAGGAGGCGCGAACACTAGCCGCAACCTAAATGAATAATCGTGATCTAATTTAGATCATGCCGTGATGTAATGAATGCACATGCACATGATACCTATACCACTCGTAATTTGGAAATACTAGTTATCGTCATAGTAAAATAGTTTCCATACATAGGAAAAATAAGTCCAAATATAGAAGTATATAACTTGTCGTATTATCTCGTATGAAAATGTTAGCGTTATATTCCTCGTATCGAAAACCTTGAAATAACGTCGTTAAGTCGTATAAATATTCTCTTGGGTCATACATATTCATTTGATAAGAAAATAGTCCTTAGTAACATTTCTAGAAAATATACCGTTTAGCGCGTAAGTTATTATTTTTATTTGTGTCCATATATATATATATAGTTTGACGATGTTAAAACGGGTATAACTTGGTCGTTTTAAGCTCATTTTCCTTGTTCTTTATGTCCACGGATTCGTTTTTGTATATACTAATATATTTTTGATAGCTCGGTTCCTCTAGGTTACGTTTAACACTTCTTTTTGCCCGTCGAAAATTGTCAAACAGCATGCAGTTTTCAGAAAAATAGTTTTCGTCATTAAATTTGCAAAAATCATAACTCCTTCGTTATAAGCTCGTTTTAATCCATTCTTTCGCCTAAAGTTTCGTTTTTGAAAGTATTTTCTAAATCTTTGGTCAAAACTTAACCACCATCTACTGATTTTCCCACGAAATAAAAATAGGGACAGTAGGTCAATATGTAGTTTCAAAAACTATTTTCCTAGTTTCAAACTTGTTCCAACTTCAACCAAACCACTTTCAATCACCACAAAACTAGTCTAATCCTACCATACACCTTCTTAGGGTGTCATGGGTTCCTAAACATCATAACCAAGTAGATCTAACAAAGATCTAACAATAATCACTTACTGTAACACCCCCAATTCATGGACGCAGCGGAATTCAAACTGGGTGTTACTCGATGGCACAATAGTCACAATAATAGAAAACGAACTCCAATTGAGTCGTTTTAAAAGATTTATCATTCAAATTATATAAATATCAGAGATTACAAAATGAGGTCCCAAATGGTTTCATGTTTACAATTTACATTAAATGAGTTTTTGAATGATAATAAAATTTATAGCCCTCTTGAGTATCCGTGCCCTTCCGTGCCATCCTTGATCGTCATGAACCTGAAATACATGCTTGAGAGGTTAACACAAAGGTTGAGTGATATTCATAGAGTTTGTTTAATGTTTGAACACAATATGTTGGTAGTGTGAGCTATAGACTCACACCAATGTTTGGAAAACAAAACAGGCAGGCTACGTTATTATACGCCCATAAAATGTATTATACACTAAGCTTATGACACCAAAACGTTAACGTGTACCAATATCGATCGGCAGATTTATCCCGGTAGGTACTTTGCTAACATACCTAAATCTCAAATATTAGTGCATTTGTTTGAACTTAGTCAATACAAATGGGATTCGTCAATCCCAATAGGCCTATTCACAATATTTGCGCTCACTATTGCTAGTGATTAAATGGTTCATAATAAGGGATCTCGGTTTAGCAAGGCTGGTACTTAGTGATAATAAAACAATCAGGCAAGCATACAATTTAAAAACATTGTTTTCGGTTAAAATAGCATGTATTCCCCCCAAGGGTTTGTAAAACAATTAAGTAATGGAAAGTGGGGCTATGAACTCACCTTGGGATGTAGTGACGCAATGAACACAACTGTGCCAAGGAGTATGGCAGAATAGTAACATAAGTGATGTCAATAATTAGAGCGCAACGATACAGAATCGGCATAACCTAATGAATATAAGCTCGTCTCAAAACATAATACGCAGAAAGTAATCGATACGTATGAGTTTCAAAAGGTAGAGTGTTGTAGTTTTCGTGGAATATTTGTATCAATGTTTGTAAAAAGTTTAGTATCCCATTCGTGTGGTGGTATAAAGTCATAGACTCAGACAAAACGTACGCCAAAGCACAAATCATATAGCATAAGTATGAAAGGTAATAAGCACGTATAAAAGAATAAACCGGTATGAACCAGATAAGCAGATATATAAACGAGATATATGGATTAGTTATGTTTAATTAATAAATAGTCATTAGAAATTCCAACTTGTATTTATTGGTTATTGGGTAGAAATCCAATAATAAACAAGTGACAGTCCGTGTAATAAAGTCCGGTAATAAGTGATTTGTTATTAAGTCGTAAGTCCATTAAGAGTGCAATACATTAATCTTAAACCCTTGTAAGATTATATATGTATTTGACATGGTACATGAGGTTTGTAACTTGAAGATTTGCTAAAACAAGCCCTATGTATGAGTAAGAAACTGAAATTCTAAAACAGTCCCAAAGATTGGAAAGTCTGCACAACTCAGTGAGTTATGGGCCTTAGGTAATTAGATAGGGTGATAGAGCTATGTCTTGTGGTCATTTCGCCGGGTGGCGCACCTCATAACTCATCCCGATGAGTAAATGAGAGCCAAAATGGCGAAAGGTGTCAAAATCTGCACACCAGATTTCAATCAGAAAAAGCTCATGGTTCTGGTCATTTCTGGAGTTCGGCCCAGTTTTATGAAATGTTGGTAAGACATAAACTTAAATGTAGCCGCAAACGGTGCATCAACCGGAGTTGTAGAACTCTAGATATCGCCGAAAAGGCGGGACTGCAGTGAACTGTTCCAAACAGCTCATGTATGCAGTAAATAGACAAACAAAACGCACCCTATTATGCAGAAAATCAGTAGCAAATGTGCCCTATATGGGGCTGTTTTGGCAGTCAACAGACACCCCTGGTTGGGCCGTTTTAGCAGCCAACAATAACCCTCGTTGGGGATGGTTTTGGCTGGACAGAAAGCAACAAACAAACAACCTATGTTGTGCACAAAGTAAACAAGTAAACGCACCCTAATTGAGCTGTTTTCGGGCTGTTTGCAGCCAACAAACGCACCCTAGTTAGGCTGCGTTTCGACAAACAAACACACCATTGCTGGGGCTGCGTAGCAGCAAGCAAATGTCCCTGTTTGGGCTGTAATAAGCCTATCCAAGCGCACCCTTTGGGTGGCTGTGACAGCAGACAAACGAACACCCTTGTAAGCTACGGTGTGGGTCAAAACAACAAAACCAAGCGCACCCTTTGGGTGTTGTGGTGTGGACTGAAATAAACCAAACGGACACCCTTGTGGGCTGTATAGATCGAGACCAAAACAACACCCTCTTTGGTGTCTTGTTGACTCAAAACCGATCACAAACAAACACCTATCTCAGTTTCCTGTTGAGCCGAATTTAGATCAAACACCCTCTTGGGTTTCTGTTAAAACCGAGAGCAGCAAACACCCCTATTGGGTCGTTGCTGTGAACCAAATAACAACAAATATAGCACCCCTTTTTAAATCTTTGTTTACCACACGAATTATTAACAAAACGTTTTTATTCAGTTTATTTCCACGAAAAATCATACAAATAATATATTAGTTGGTTTAATATTAAGAAGATAATATACCAGATGTGTTTCGACATACCACAAGGAAAGGAGGAGGTAGTAAAGAGATGATGATATTGATGGTGCGGCTGTGGTGATTCACGGACACAAACCAAACAACAAAGACCTATGAGTGACCCTTCTCTTTAACCCGTAACGAGCCACCCTTGTCTTCTCCTCGTGATGGTGATAACGACAGCATGTGATGTGGTGATGATGGCGTGAGGTTGTGGCCTGTTTGAGAGGCGGTGGGAGAGTGGCTGGGAGAGAGAGATTGGAGTGTTTGAGAAGCTGAAAAGATATATGAGATATGATTTCTTATTTTTATCTGTTTTGAAAAATGAAGAGGCGGTGGGTGAGATATTCAAGATATAAGGATTATCATCATGGTGTATTGGGTGTACCCCGTGTCCCGTTAAGCTAAAGTGTAACTCAGTATTTTGGTTGAGTAAATACGCAAGATATATTTCTAGAAGCGTTTTTATATTAGCAAAATAAAAATGAAATTATTGACTCCAAATAATAATGATAAAATTTAAACCATTATTAATGCGGTGTCGGTATCGTTCTTCAAGAAAAACGATATATCCTCTAGCTTTTAAGTTTTAAATCACCGGTAATCGTCAGAAAATAAATAACTCGTATTTTCTGATAAAAATAAATAGTGGTACTATTTAGAATAATAGTCTGAAAAATTATAGGTTGTGTCGGCACTCGTTGTCTGCGCTTTTCAAGTTTTGCGAGATAATCTCTCGTTAAATAAATAGAGGTGACCGAAAAATGTTTAAAGAGTAATAATTCGAAGCAGAGTGAATTATTTAACTTGGAAGACTACTGGTTAACTACTGGTCATAGTAATTGCTTTTACGTTACGGTAAAAGTCAAAGTCAAAAGTCAAAGTCAAAAGAGCAAAATATTCATTTTGATGTGTGAAAATTTATGGAGTTTAGATGATGAAAAACCTACTAATCCTTGAGTTTCTATTTCAAAACTCCAACAAGGATGACTAAGTGAACAAGTTTACTCCTAGATCTTGGAAAAATTTGTTGTTCTTGCTTCTTGATCACCCTAGGTCGATTCATACAAAGAGAGAAATGAGAGAAAAAAGTTTTCTTGCACTTGGATGATAATTGTGAGAAAATGGGATGAAATGGTTTAATATATACTTAGAGACAAATGTTAGGTTTGCATTAAATTTGGTTGGTGAGTGTTTAAGCACATGAGGAGGCTAGGAGGGGGGGGGGGGGGGGGCGGTTCACAAAGGAGGGAAAAGGGGGGGGGGGATGTTGGGTGATTTAATTAGAAAGTTAGTGGTAATATGTTGTAGTATTTGGTTAATTTTAGGTGTAATCGGGTACCGGGTTTATTAGAAATAAATTTTATCAAAGTTATTCGGAACATAATAAAGTCATAAAAGTTGTAAAAATATGTTGGGTACAAGTATGGAGAGTTCGGGTGATTATTGTTTAATTTTTGTGAAAACCGTCGTTATTAAATTAGACGTACGATACGTAATAAATAAATTTCCAAAATACCAGGTAAATTAATATTATAATTTTTATATTATAAAAATGAGTATAAAAATATATTGGGATAATAGTCGGGAGTGTCGGACATGCTAGTCACGTTTATAGTTCGCGTATTAGTGTTTATTTAAAATAAACATACGTAAATCGTTACTTATACCAAAAGTATTAATTTAGTTATCCTACGAGTGGAATAGTATGCAAGTGCTATAATGAGGATATGCAGACTATTTCTAGTCTATATGAAGTGTCCCAATGATAATGCATGAATTCGCTCCTGAACCAATACGGTTACGCGAATTTTTGAATACTCGTAAACTATGTTTACGATGAAATGAGTAATGCACGTGAATAGTGGTTTTCTCTCGGAAATGAATAGTGTCAAGTGAATAATAAAATTTCTGAATGTTTCTCGGAATGTCAAATTGACCTAAAAAACGGTGAATAGTGATCGATGAATAGTAAATGATGAATAGTAACTTGTGAATAGTAAATTGTCGAGGTTTGGAAAATGACCGGAAATTACGAGTTGTGACATATAGGCAGGCTTTACTGGTGGCGAGTTAACAATCTTGGTTAATTACATGTACAATGTGGCGTTGCTAAGCCAAGACTAGACTCGACTTAAGCTAATAAATGAAAAATAACAAAAACATAAAACAAACATAGAATGAAACGGGATGGTAGTCCGTATGTTTTTTTTTTCTTTTTTCTTTTTCTATATATATATATATATATATATATATTTTCGATTTTTTTTTGCATACATTCTTACCCTACCATTCAAAATAATACATCATAGGGAATGTAAATTCCCCTTACACTTGAATTTTTACATACTTTACAATAAACTAATCTAATGACTCGAATTAAGAAAATCAAAACACTTGGAGTACTTTTAAGATTAACATACATATGGGGGTAATAAATGATGTTCTTCCCCATTACTCCATAAATAAGTACTTTACCCATGAGTCCCAATCGTCCCAAAACAATATGTACAAGGATATGAATCGACTTAGCAACCATGTAATCAATTACAAAGTTAACTTAGGGTTTAACAAATAACAATAATGCACTAAAGATGAGTGCATACACGGAAGGCTAAGGCGATTTGGGTGTACATTTAAGTGGGGTGTAACAAATTCTTCCTTTAAGTAAAATGCTTAAAGTTAGAAACGAAAAGATAGGCTCGGAGGGGTTTACTAGGGGTTTCGTGTACTAAAAATGAGTACAACGCTAAGGGTGTGGGAAAAATTAATTGACTTAACTAGCCAAGTAATATGACTTAAATGGTCAAGTAATTATAATACTGGTTTAACACAAGGATGATCCTAATGCCTCTTATCATGTAGTAAATCCTACTATATGAATGTAGTCTCACTAGCGGTCTCGGGATGCATCACTAACGCAAGTTCTAGAATCTAAATGCTACCGGTACACTCATAAGCACAAATAGTAAACGTTTTTCCTATCAAATCTAAAGGCGAACCTCACATATTTGGGTGGAAAATTTTTCTGAATAGTACGGTTATGTGCTAGTCATACAATCTCCTATCCATGAGACGCTTGCTATGGCTAAAGTTTCACTCCTAAATGTTGTAAAAAAATTTAAATTTGGCGCTAAAATTGCACTAACAAGTGTTTCTCATAGTTTTATTACACATCTACCATCAAATAAACAAACTCAAGCGAAAGTGTATCTGTAAGGTATCATCATTTTACCCTCCCCTTACACTTAGGATGAACATTGTCCCCAATGTTCAAGTAAAGAATGTAAAAGTGAAATAAGTAAAAAGAATGAAATCAAATACTCCCCTGATTCGCTCGGTATGGTTAATAAGGTGGCCAGGTTAGATCTTCCTCCAAGAAAATGAACAATCAAAGCTTCCCTTCTAGAAAAATAAATCATCTTCTTGTCATACATAACCTGTAAATCCTGAGAAAATAGACAAAGCAACCTCACATAAAATCGGCGGCAATCTACATAAGTTACTAAATCCTAGAAAACAAAGTAAGATATGATGCTTGTGGAATGAAGTTTGCAGATTTCCTGGAGATTATAAAACTTAATAATTCAACAAAAACTTTAAGACTCTGTTAGAAAAACAAAACTGGTAAAATTTCCAGATTTTTACACGTGACGCCGTCAAGAGCAAGCTCATGACGCCGTCATAAGTGACCTGCAAAAATTCTTGTGTTAAGTTTCCGGAAAATTTCTGGAAAAACTTGGTCCTACTTCCGGGAAAATCCTGCAAAACTTCATTATGACTCAATACAAGGATTTGAGTCTAACAATTATGAATATACATGTTCACTTAATATTGTGGAGAATCATGATCGGTTTGTTTCTTAAAAACATATTTGGGGTTTCCCCTTACACTTATCTTTTGCAAAAAATACCTTTTGGGTGAAGTTAAGACTAGGCCAAACAACAAATCAAAGTATTTCCACTATTTAGTTTAGAAACATGATCTACCAACAATAAAAATAAAACATGCATACGGAAGCAAATAACAAACATATAAAATAAAATCACACAAAGCATGGGTTTCCTCCCAAGAAGCGCTTTTCTTTATTTACGAGTCTTGTAGCTAGACTCAAGGCCATGGGTTACTACGTGATACGGGTGAGTTCCTCATTGAGGACATCTTTGGGATCAAACTTAGGTTTCAACTTCCTATCGGTTTTCTTAGTACGGTATGACCTTTCAAACTTTTCTCCATCCGGATCATACAAAGTCATCTTCATATGCCATGATCCGTCACCTTCTTTAGGTGGCTTGTCCCACCTCCATTTACACTTGTCTCCCTCTCTTTTCCACTTATTCATCTCTATATTAATAGGCATTACGTTCAAGAACTCAATCATCTTCCTAAAGACTAAGGGGTCCTCAAAAGGATCTAGCTCTTCATCTCTAGCTATGAGTTGTTCCACCGAATGTGTCTTTTCTATGAAATCTTTTTCTAGATAGAATGGGCGTTGAGGTCCTATAAAGTTCCTTTCTATCCAAGGTCCATATCTAGATGGTCTCCTATTCATCTCTACCCAATGTGGTGTCGGTTCATCATCACAATCATAACTATGCTTCTTAACATCGTACACCGACCAAGTATCGCCTTCACCTACCGCTATCTTAGACTCCTTACAATCTATCATGGCGCTAGCGGTTGCTAAAAATCCTCTTCCTACCAACAATGGGCATGTAGTGTCACTAACCATGTCTAGGACGTGAAAATCCGCTAAGATAGTTAACTTTCCTACGTGAACAACTACATCCTTAATCATGCCAACCGGGTGGGCAATACTTCCATCTGCTAGACCTATCAATACCTCCGTTTCCTCTAACTTTCCTAGCTTAAGAGTGGTGAATAGGGATAAGGGAATCAAGTTGAGGCTTGACCCTAAATCGGCTAATGTGTCGAAAGCTTCGGATCTTCCTATCTTACAAGGCAAAACAAATATACCCGGATCATCAAGCTTTTTAGGCAACTTGTTTTGAACGAAGGCGGTTGATGAGGTGAAAAATGAACCACTTTTAGGGGGTCATTTAAGCCCGGAATTGAATTTATTTGATCAAATATTGCCCTAAATCGTTCCTTTTGTGATTTTAGGTACTTTGGGAGTGAAATCTAGAAAAGGAAGCAATTCGGACGTTTTTGGAGCATAAAAGTGAAGAAAACGCCAAAGACTTAATTTTCCAAGCTGGGAACAGTGTGTGACGGCGTCAAGAGTAACAATTTGACGGCGTCATGAGTAAATTTCATGACGGCCCAGTACAGAAATGAAGGCGTCACAAGGAAGAGCGTCAAGAGTTAAATACGTGACGGCCTGGAAAAATATAATACGTGACGGCGTCAGATGTAGATCAAGGCAGTCCGAGAATTCTTTTGGCGGCGAGATGACGGCGTCACAATGTTGTTCTTGACGCCGTCAGCCTCAATTTTCTATATATAGTTTTCTAATTTTCATTCATAAAAGGGAACAAGTTTGGAGAAACCCTAAGGCCGTACCATATACAAATTTTACAAGTTTTTCAAGGGTTTTCAGCCCTTGAACCCTTACATGTGCTATTGAGATAATTGTTCTTCTAATTCAATCAATATGTCTATGTGTTGGTTGTCTATATCTTGTGCTTGTCTTGATTCCACCATGCTAGGCTAGATTTATCTTGTGTTTGCTTAGATCTAATGAAACCTAGATGTTGATTATGTGTTGATTACTTGTTTATGGTTGTATTGGATGAATGATTTCAATGTTAGGCTTAAGAAAACTGGCAGATCTCCAATTGGTAACATGTTTGAACGTCTTAGGAAACATGAACCGATGTGTACTAGGTTTTATTGGTTGTATTTAATGCATGAGTAAATTCTAATGATCCCATGTTAGGAGTTTCTTAGCCGGCTCGACATAGGAGTGAAGTAGGCACTCATAGGATTGGGGAGTTAAGTACGCCACCCCATGAATGGTATTAAGGAATACAATCCATCATCCACGCAACTATAACAAGTAATTAACGTGTAAAAGATATCTAGGGAGTAGTGAAATCTAAGTAAACACATTTCTCCACTTATTGCTCACAACCTTAGTTTAATTTAGTTTTATTTTCATTTTTAGTATTTTATTTTGATTGCATCTTTAGTATTGGGTTAGTTGACTAGCAACTAATTCCGCCCAAATCCTTCAAACCCGAGATATTTACTTGCTTTCTAAAAAATATAAAAATACAAAAATAATCATCCTTCACCTCTAGCACTAGTAATTAGGTTTTCTAATCCTAGCGACACTATTCCTAGCTGAACGATCAATCCCCCGGTACTTGTCACTATACTACACTACATTGATCAGGTACACTGCTTGGTGGGGGTTGTAAGCTTCTCAAGATCCCTTGAGAGGTAAAGCCTGGTGCGATCCCCACATATCAAGTTATTGGCGCCGCAGCCCGGGGAATAGTTATTGTCTAGGTTAGAATCTCTTTTTATTAGGTCTACTTGCTAGATTCCTTTCTAGTAAGATTTTATTTTTATTTTTAGGTTCTCTTTAGTCTATCTTTTTCTTCGTGCCTTTGTTAGTAAATTAAATTCATTGACTGTTCCGTTGACCATTTTGGAAAACGCGAATCCACCCCTTTCCCCTAGAGAAGTGGCTATGTTACGTGAACAAATTGAGAGTGAGATTAGGGAACTTAGGGAGCTTAATAGGTTGATTAAGGTTGAACTTGACCAGTCATTTAGTGACCTAGCGACCGCCTTGTATTCAAATGAGGACCTAGGGCCTAATGATTTTGTGAATGTCATTGAGAAACTTGAAGAGGGGGAAATAGATCCGAAGCTTAATGATTACTTTAATCTATACCCCACTAGGAGGAGATTGCATATTATAATAATCTTATTGATAACCCGCGATCTCCTTTTACTATAATTGAACCTAAGATAAAGAGAGGCGATCCTAAGAATGCTAAAATACCATGTATGATTGGGTACAGACACGTTGAAAATGCTTACATTGACTTTAAATCCCCAATCAACATTATGTCCTCAAATGTTTATAATGATATAGTGAAAACAAGACTTGAACCTAGAAGAGATCCCAAATACCCCGGTGGAGTTTGTAACTTTGTCGGGAGAGTTAAAGGTCTACATGTCTTCGATGGGAATTTCACTTTTGTCACCGACTTTATGATTGTGGAAGATCTTGCTAATGTTATTGATTGTCGATTGTCCAATGTTGTGTTTGGCAAACCGTTTGTTGAAAAGTCAAAGTTAGAATATGATGAGATAAAAGAGACAATCCAATTTGCAAGTAACACCGATAGGATCACTTATAGGATGCCTAATAGAATGAAAGAATTTCGCTTTATATCCCGATTTGACAAGGATAACATTGGTGCTTTTGAGGACATCAATGAAGAGGATAAGAAAAAGGGCATGGATTATGTATGGGAAAAGAGGAGTCTCTTCTACAAAGATTGTTTGGCTCTAGGACCAAAGTATAAAGTCGATAAGGAATTTGCCCATAGGATTATAGGAGCGATTGAGAAAAAGGTAATTGGTTTCTACAATGAATATTTACAATCAGAAAGTAGAACCAACGATGAGGTCACGTAGTAACCCATGACCTTGAGTCTAGCTACAAGACTCGTAAATAAAGAAAAGCGCTTCTTGGGAGGCAACCCATGCTTTGTGTGATTTTATTTTGTTTGTTTGTTATTTGTTTCCGTATGCATGTTTTATTTTTATTGTTGGTAGATCATGTTTCTAAACTAAAAAGTGGAAATACTTTACTTTGTTGTTTTGGCCTAGTCTTAACTCCACCTAAAAGTATTTTTGCAAAAGATAAGTGTAAGGGGAAACCCCAAATATGTTTTTTTAGAAACAAACCGATCATGATTCTCCACAATATTAAGTGAACATGTATATTCGTATTCGTTAGAGTCAAATGCTTGTATTGAGTCATAGGAAGTTTTGCAGGATTTTCCAGGAAGTAGGACCAAGTTTTTCCAGAAATTTTCCAGAAACTTAACATAAGAATTTCTGCAGGTCACTTCTGACGGCGTCACGAGGTTACTCTTGATGGCGTCACGTGTAAAAATCTGGAAATTTTACCAGTTTTGTTTTTCTAACGGAGTTTTAAAGTTTTTGCTGAATTATTAAGTTTTATAATCTCCAGGAAATCTGCAAACTTCATTCCGCAAGCATTATATCTTATTTTATTTTCTAGGATTTAGTAACTTATGTAGATTGCCGCCGATTTTATGCGAGGTTGCTTTGTTTGTTTTCTCAGGATTTACAGGTTATGTATGACAAGAAGATGATTTATATTCTGGAAGAGAAGCTTTGATTGTTCATTTTCTTGGAGGAAGATTTAACCTGACCACCTTATCATCCATACCGAGCGAATCATGGGAGTATTTGATTTCATTTGTTTTACTTATTTAACTTTTACATTCTTTACTTGAACATTGGGGACAATGTTCATCTTAAGTGTAAGGGGAGGGTAAAATGATGATACCTTACAAATACACTTTCGCTTGAGTTTGTTTGTTTGATAGTAGATGTGTAATAAAACTATGAGAAATACTTGTTAGTGCAATTTTAGCGCCAAATTTAAATTTTTTTACAACATTTAGGAGTGAAACTTTAGCCATAGAAAGCGTCTCATGGATAGGAGATTGTATGACTAGCACAATAACCCTATATTCAAAAAAATTTTCCACCCAAATATGTGAGGTTCGCCTTTAGATTTGATAGGAAAAGCATTTACTATTAGTGCTTATGAGTGTACCAGTAGCATTTAGATTCTAGAACTTGCGTTAGTGATGCATCCCGAGACCGCTAGTGAGACTACATTCATGTAGTAGGATTTACTACATGATAAGAGGCATTAGGATCACCCTTGTGTTAAACCCCGTATCACAATTACTTGACCATTTAAGTCATATTACTTGGCTAGTTAAGTCAACTAATTTTTCCCACACCATTAGCGTTGTACTCATTTTTAGTACACGAAACCCCTAGTACACCCCTCCGAGCTTATCTTTTCATTTCTAACTTTAAGCATCTTACTTAAAGGAAGAATTTGTTACACCCCACTTAAATGTACAACCAAATCGCCTTAGCCTTCCGTGTATGCGATCATTTTTAGTGCATTATTGTTATTTGTTTAAACCCTAAGTTAATTATTTAATTGATTACATGGTTGCTAAGTCGAGTCATATCCTTGTACATATTGTTTTAGGACGATTGGAACTCATGGGTAAAGTACTTATTTTATGGAGTAATGGGGAAGAACATCATATATTACCCCCATATGTGCGTTAATATTTAAAAGTACTCCAAGTGTTTTAATTTTCTTAATTCGAGTCATTAGATTAGTTTATTGTAAAGTACGTAAAAATTCAAGTGTAAGGGAAATGTTCATTCCCTATGATGTATTATTTTGGATGGTAGGGTAAGAGTGTATGGAAAAAAAAAATCAAAAAATCAAGAAAAAGAAGAAAAAAAATAGAAAAAGAAAAGAGGAAAAACATACGGACTACCATCCCGTTTCATTCTATGTTTATTTTATGTTTTTGTTATTTTTCATGTATTAGCTTAAGTCGAGTCTAGTCTTGGCTTAGCAACGCCACATTGTACATGTAATTAACCAAGATTGTTAACTCGCCACCAGTAAAAACTGCCTATATCCAATAAAACCGTGTTTTCCATATCCCTACACCTAACGTTACAACCCTTTAAAAGACCTCTTTGATAGTTTATCATAGGTGCTTATATAACACCCCGTAAAATTTTCCTACGATGAACACATTATTATAACATAAAGATAACCATTTTTACCCATGACAATTTTATTTTTTTATTTTTTTTATTTTATATATATATATATATATATATATATATATATATATATATATATATATATATATATATATATATATATACTTTTGACTAATTTCAGTTTTTTTTTGCATTTCACTTTGATCAATTATCTTGTAAATATAAAACACGACACACATGTATTATTGGTTCTTCTAGATGTCTATTATACTAGTAAACAAGAGCCATAAAGTTTTGATACTAATAATAAAGATTTAACATTAAACTCGACACGTATAAGAAGTCATTTGGCCATTTTGAATTATTTTCAAACACTTAGAATATTTTTGAGTTTACAAAACTGTTTTCAGAATTGATAAGTAACGTTTCATTTGACCTTATTATTCGAAATCTAGAAACATGACCTAGTAATATTATTGCTCGACCTCATTGTCAAGACTACTAGCAACCAGGAGACACTTTTGTTCGAACCTTATAAGCTCATATAAGCTATTTTCACAAGCCCTTTTGATAGACCAAAACCTAGTTACATACATTATAATTCGACACATCAAATATGTATTCGTTTCACTTCACTTCTTGTGATTCGCCACAACACCAACGGACTCTATATATATATATATATATATATATATATATATATATATATATATATATATATATTTTTTTTTTTTTTTCATTTCTTTCTGTTTCAGTCAAGACCAAGGTACCAAAACCAAACTGATCCTTAAATTCTCTTTTTCCCTTTCGAACCTGATCCACCAGCTGAATCACAAGCCCAACACACCACTTTTACAAGCCACGACCAAGGGTTGCTTTGCCCATTTCATTGGTAAATTCAACAAACAACATACCTCTCTTATTTCACCTCTCGTATGACATGTTACTGAGTTTCCACGAATACCATTTATCACCCAAAAATCATCCATGTTACTGTATGCAAACTGATCTAAGCAAACCCATACACACATATTTCTAGTAACTTGTTCACTTGGTTGTAATGTTTCATATGAATCCAAAGGCACCTCAACTTTCCCCAATCGCTAATATACATTCTTTGGAAACCTTCTGAACTGAACGAATCCCATGAGCAAACGCAAGTTTCCCCATCCTCTTTGTCTCGATTTAATTGGGTAGGATACTCGTATGACATATGTAAACAATCAAAGTGCATTCACACTCTAAGTCTTACCACTTTCCTGCTCCTTATCACCATTTGTCTAAGCATAACTGGAGTATATAAATGGCAGCTTCTTATCTTCACCCTACCTCACTCGATACTACCCTAGGTATAACCTAAGGAAACACCATGTGAAGCTCTTACAACCACCTCCAATGTTCCCCAATCCAAGAACTCCCACGTCCCTTAACATCTCTTTCATTTCTGCCACTTATCACGCTCCATCCTGAGTATATAAGACTCCATGCATATCGACATTCTAACTCACTACAACTCACATAAAATCATAGTTTCTAGCCAGGTTGTGGAAACTTGGAACTAATCATGGTTCATGATTGAGCCCTCAAACAAGCTGTACACTATCACTTTTCCACTTCCCTCATTGTCCTTGAACCAAACATAAACCTAAATTAATACTCTTGCTGTTCCTGTCGAGAAGAAGAAACCATGCTTCGACTGTTACATTCACAAAGCTATCACCTTTCAAATGTTGTTCTAAGCCTTTCCTCTACTGTGGTATGTACTAGAGCTGTGGCCAAGATCCTAAGGGTTTATGCCGTGCATGGGATCCTTGGAATGAAGGTCTCATTTCCTTGTTAGGACCAGAAACGAATAACACCAACCTCTTTTCAACTTCGAGCCTCTAGATCACGTTTTACCCACCCTTTTGCTGTGCCGTAAGTCTTTCCATCCATTCTCATAACATATTACATCCTTATTTTCCCATCATAACAAGCTTTTGTTTTGTTGTAATGTGTTCTCGTTGAACACTATATTAGAAGTGGCTTTTCGAATCTTCTTGTGGCTATGCATAATGTAGTAAAATAAAATAGAATTAATGAAAACGTATCACTTATATATATATATACATATACGACATAGAAACTGAAAGGGAACTATAACAAAAGCAAAGCATTAACAAACTAGTTAAGTACAATTAAGTTACATAGTAAAACAAGAAAGAGCACTTAGCTCAGTTGGTTTTATTGTTATATACTGAACCAAAGGTTTTGAGTTCAAATCCTTCACATGGCAGTTTTAATTTTTATTTGGTTATTTTGCAACTTCCACATGTTGACAGTTTCAACCCCTCTACTTTTCACCCCTACTATTTTCCTAAAAGACTTTTATAAGTTTAAAAACTATTATAAATATTTTACACTCTCAACCCTTAAGTGTAGAAACATATAACATTTTCTTAAAAGCTTTTATGTGGACTGAATATGTAATCATTAAACTATTGGGGTTAAAAGATTAACTTTTGTATAACTTAAAGGGTTACATAGAAACTTAATTACGTTTGACAAGTAATATTTTACGACATTATCGTAGTAACATATATTGAAAACCTACGTTGTGAGACTAACATGTAATAGCTATATACATATATTAATGAATATATAAATTATATGACTTGACGATATTATCGGTTAACATGAATAGACATCAAGTAATGATTATAATAAAACTCATCGGTCCACTTAACCTGACGTAAACTTGCAATTTCTATAACTTATCATTCACCAATACATAATATAAATTCATGACGAAGAATATAAAATAATAAACGATACTTATACATAAAAGGCAAGTTATATTGTATATAACTTGCTCTTGAACTAATAAGCGTTTTGCCACGCAAGCCACCTCTGCCACAAAGTCATTTTTTTGTCATCGAACACTATTCAAAACACGATTCTCGATAAGTCAAACTTATCTCGAACTTCCATATCATTCAGGTTATCTTTGAAGCCATTTCCATTCTACCTCTGACTTTACGTTATCTATGTCTATCATAACTCTCAGGTGAGTCATAGCCCCTTCTCTTACTTGTTTTACAATGATTTATAAACGTTTTTGGGGGAGATACATGCTTAACTATTGTTTTATACTTTTACAAGTACTCGTTAACTATTTACATATTACTATAAGTTCATAGCTACACTTTCTATCGTTTAACTGTTTTATAAACTCTTTGGAAGAGATGCATGTGTAACAACTTTTCTAACGATTTTACTATCGATATTTGGAAGTATGGAACAAACTGTTTAAATACGGTTTCAACTATTTAAATACGGTTCTCCACACACTGTTTGGATACAGTTTCAACTGTTTAAATACGGTTCCCCGCAAACTGTTTGGATACGGTTTCAACTGTTTAAATACGGTTCTCTACAAACTGTTCGGATACAGTTTCAACTGTTTAAATATGGTTCCCCGCAAACTGTTTATGTTATGGATGCAATAACGTGGCCCAAATATCGAAACTCGTGTTAAATGGATTTATAAACTAACTACTATTTTGGGTGTTGACCCGGTGAAAGGCAAACCAACGGATTAATTTGTATTGAATTGATAAGGAAATCACTCATTTTCTAATTAACGATTTAAACTATAAACTCTATGAACTCACCAACCTTTGTGTTGACACTTTTTAGCATGTGTTTATCTCAGGTAACTAAACAAGAAGGAACTTGAAGGCACGGAGTGGGCTTGTAACCCGGCATGGGCTTAAATAAACGTTTTGACACATTTCAAATAAACTTGTTGTTTAAATTATGAAACATCTTGATGTCTCGAATATTTGGTATTTTGAATGAATTAAACTTTAAAGCGTCACTTTTGTGTCGTTTTCTATGATTGTGATAAAGATCCTCGAAGTAACACCCAAAAAGTCTTCCGCTGACATCTTAAGTCTTCCGCTGACGTGATGATTTTGGGGGTGTTACAGATTGGCATCAGAGCTACAGTTATAGAGAACCAAGTGTTTTGAACATTGGACTATAACTACACTTTTAAAACGGACCACTTTTACAAAATACCACCTTATGCCCTCCGTGCCTACGCATTTCCAACATCTGGTAGAGACATTACTTTTACATGATTTCTTATATATGTTAACATGTTATGATTATGCTATGGCTTATATTTACTAATTGGGATTATTACAAATACCGTGTCTTCATATTTCCATCCGCCAAACGATTATATGACTTTTAGATAGTTTATGCTACAACAACACTCTAGTATGTTAATATGTATATATATATGCTCCCCCAACTATTTTGAGTACTATACCAATCCTCCTTAATTATCTCACTCTCATCTTTATAGATGTATATGACATACTCTTTTTGTACTCTCGGAAAAATCTGCGCATTACCTTGTCGATCAGTATGGGTGTTGAGTCAGAAATTCTTAAGTAGGATGATTTACAATGTCTTTATTTGAATGGATTGGGACGCCTTTTTATTGAAATAAAGAAATTGTAAACCGTCGAACCATAAGTTTATACTTCGTTATTTACGTCGTTTGGGACGCTTCTCTATGTAAATAACGAATTATAAATAAATGGGCTTAATTGTATCTGAAATGGCATGCGTATGAAATCTAGGATCACTAAAGTTCATAAAACACTAAAACTTCAGCCAAAGACTCACAATTTTCTTCTGCGTATGGCTAATTCTAAGGCATTACGGCACAACCACATTTATTCGATCATGCACTTACTTTACATTCTGGCGATATATGAAACCTTTTCACGACATTGTATGTGATTACAATGGTCTCTCTTACTTCTCCGGCACTATGAGTGATATAGTGATCTCCGAACCTTTCACAACTTTACCTAAAATCCATCAAAATCTATACATTTCTCTAATAAAAATACAATATATGGAAATTGCTAAGGAACAAACAGATTCAACATCTACAAAAGCTTAGAACCAAATACCGTGTTGTCACTTAAAACTATATTTAACAAGTTTTCTCTTTACAAAAGCTGAAGTTCAGCAACTTTCTCTTCATTCAATAAGTTCCCACTTGAAAACTCTTATTATTAAAAATCTGTTAACAAGCAACTTGTTTAACGGGTAGGTTACCCGCGAAGATTCTGAATGTTCACAAAACAAGATAGTGTGAACCATGTTTATCTTCAAAACATGTTAAAATAAAAATCTTCATGGAATTGTTTCTTAAGTCAAGTTAATCAAAAGGAATTGAACATAAGACAACGTGAGTAGTTAGAACTACTCAACAATTATAACTATGAGATCCGCTATCATCAAGGAAAAAGCTAATGTAGTAGTAGATACGTTAAGCTGGAAAGAAAAATTTAAAAGAAGAAGCTAATGTAGTAGTAGATACGTTAAGCTCGAAAGAAAGATTAAAACCGCTCAGGGATTAGATCGTTAGGAATGACTATTTGTTCACCCTTTCCACTCACCTTTACAGCTACCTTATCTTAGAATCCCGGGACGGGATTCCGTTTAACGGGTAGGTAATATAACACCCCGTAAAATTTTCCTACGATGAACACATTATTATAACATAAAGATAACCATTTTTACCCATGACAATTTTTTTTTTTTTTTTTATTTTATATATATATATATATATATATATATATATATATATATATATATATATATATATATATATATATATATATATATATATATATATACTTTTGACTAATTTCAGTTTTTTTTTGCATTTCACTTTGATCAATTATCTTGTAAATATAAAACACGACACACATGTATTATTGGTTCTTCTAGATGTCTATTATACTAGTAAACAAGAGCCATAAAGTTTTGATACTAATAATAAAGATTTAACATTAAACTCGACACGTATAGGAAGTCATTTGGGCATTTTGAATTATTTTCAAACACTTAGAATATTTTTGAGTTTACAAAACTGTTTTCAGAATTGATAAGTAACGTTTCATTTGACCTTATTATTCGAAATCTAGAAACATGACCTAGTAATATTATTGCTCGACCTCATTGTCAAGACTACTAGCAACCAGGAGACACTTTTGTTCGAACCTTATAAGCTCATATAAGCTATTTTCACAAGCCCTTTTGATAGACCAAAACCTAGTTACATACATTATAATTCGACACATCAAATATGTATTCGTTTCACTTCACTTCTTGTGATTCGCCACAACACCAAACGGACTCTATATATATATATATATATATTTTTTTTTTCATTTCTTTCTGTTTCAGTCAAGACCAAGGTACCAAAACCAAACTGATCCTTAAATTCTCTTTTTCCCTTTCGAACCTGATCCACCAGCAGAATCACAAGCCCAACACACCAGTTTTACAAGCCACGACCAAGGGTTGCTTTGCCCATTTCATTGGTAAATTCAACAAACAACATACCTCTCTTATTTCACCTCTCGTATGACATGTTACTGAGTTTCCACGAATACCATTTATCACCCAAAAATCATCCATGTTACTGTATGCAAACTGATCTAAGCAAACCCATACACACATATTTCTAGTAACTTGTTCACTTGGTTGTAATGTTTCATATGAATCCAAAGGCACCTCAACTTTCCCCAATCGCTAATATACATTCTTTGGAAACCTTCTGAACTGAACGAATCCCATGAGCAAACGCAAGTTTCCCCATCCTCTTTGTCTCGATTTAATTGGGTAGGACACTCGTATGACATATGTAAACAATCAAAGTGCATTCACACTCCAAGTCTTACCACTTTCCTGCTCCTTATCACCATTTGTCTAAGCATAACTGGAGTATATAAATGGCAGCTTCTTATCTTCACCCTACCTCACTCGATACTACCCTAGGTATAACCTAAGGAAACACCATGTGAAGCTCTTACAGCCACCTCCAATGTTCCCCAATCCAAGAACTCCCACGTCCCTTAACATCTCTTTCATTTCTGCCACTTATCACGCTCCATCCTGAGTATATAAGACTCCATGCATATCGACATTCTAACTCACTACAACTCACATAAAATCATAGTTTCTAGCCAGGTTGTGGAAACTTGGAACTAATCATGGTTCATGATTGAGCCCTCAAACAAGCTGTACACTATCACTTTTCCACTTCCCTCATTGTCCTTGAACCAAACATAAACCTAAATTAATACTCTTGTTGTTCCTGTCGAGAAGAAGAAACCATGCTTCGACTGTTACATTCACAAAGCTAACACCTTTCAAATGTTGTTCTAAGCCTTTCCTCTACTGTGGTACGTACTAGAGCTGTGGCCAAGATCCTAAGGGTTTATGCCGTGCATGGGATCCTTGGAATGAAGGTCTCATTTCCTTGTCAGGACCAGAAACGAATAGCACCAACCTCTTTTCAACTTCGAGCCTCTAGATCACGTTTTACCCACCCTTTTGCTGTGCCGTAAGTCTTTCCATCCATTCTCATAACATATTACATCCTTATTTTCCCATCATAACAAGCTTTTGTTTTGTTGTAATGTGTTCTCGTTGAACACTATATTAGAAGTGGCTTTTCGAATCTTCTTGTGGCTATGCATAATGTAGTAAAATAAAATAGAATTAATGAAAACGTATCACTTATATATATATACATATACGACATAGAAACTGAAAGGGAACTATAACAAAATCAAAGCATTAACAAACTAGTTAAGTACAATTAAGTTACAGAGTAAAACAAGAAAGAGCACTTAGCTCAGTTGGTTTTATTGTTATATACTGAACCAAAGGTTTTGAGTTCAAATCCTTCACATGGCAGTTTTAATTTTTTTTTTGGTTATTTTGCAACTTCTACATGTTGACAGTTTCAACCCCTCTACTTTTCACCCCTACTATTTTCCTAAAAGACTTTTATAAGTTTAAAAACTATTATAAATATTTTACACTCTCAACCCTTAAGTGTAGAAACATATAACATTTTCTTAAAAGCTTTTATGTGGACTGAATATGTAATCATTAAACTATTGGGGTTAAAAGATTAACTTTTGTATAACTTAAAGGGTTACATAGAAACTTAATTACGTTTGACAAGTAATATTTTACGACATTATCGTAGTAACATATATTGAAAACCTACGTTGTGAGACTAACATGTAATAGCTATATACATATATTAATGAATATATAAATTATATGACTTGACGATATTATCGGTTAACATGAATAGACATCAAGTAATGATTATAATAAAACTCATCGGTCCACTTAACCTGACGTAAACTTGCAATTTCTATAACTTATCATTCACCAATACATAATATAAATTCATGACGAAGAATATAAAATAATAAACGATACTTATACATAAAAGGCAAGTTATATTGTATATAACTTGCTCTTGAAATAATAAGCGTTTTGCCACGCAAGCCACCTCTGCCACAAAGTCATTTTTTTGTCATCGAACACTATTCAAATCACGATTCTCGATAAGTCAAACTTATCTCGAACTTCCATATCATTCAGGTTATCTTTGAAGCCATTTCCATTCTACCTCTGACTTTACGTTATCTATGTCTATCATAACTCTCAGGTGAGTCATAGCCCCTACTCTTACTTGTTTTACAATGATTTATAAACGTTTTTGGGGGAGATACATGCTTAACTATTGTTTTATACTTTTACAAGTACTCGTTAACTATTTACATATTACTATAAGTTCATAGCTACACTTTCTATCGTTTAACTGTTTTATAAACTCTTTGGAAGAGATGCATGTGTCACAACTTTTCTAACGATTTTACTATCGATATTTGGAAGTATGGAACAAACTGTTTAAATACGGTTTCAACTGTTTAAATACGGTTCTCCACACACTGTTTGGATACAGTTTCAACTGTTTAAATACGGTTCCCCGCAAACTGTTTGGATACGGTTTCAACTGTTTAAATACGGTTCTCTACAAACTGTTCGGATACAGTTTCAACTGTTTAAATACGGTTCCCCGTAAACTGTTTATGTTATGGATGCAATAACGTGGCCCAAATATCAAAACTCGTGTTAAATGGATTTATAAACTAACAACTATTTTGGGTGTTGACCCGGTGAAAGGCAAACCAACGGATTAATTTGTATTGAATTGATAAGGAAATCACTCATTTTCTAATTAACGATTTAAACTATAAACTCTATGAACTCTCCAACCTTTGTGTTGACACTTTTTAGCATGTGTTTATCTCAGGTAACTAAACAAGAAGGAACTTGAAGGCACGGAGTGGGCTTGTAACCCGGCATGGGCTTAAATAAACGTTTTGACACATTTCAAATAAACTTGTTGTTTAAATTATGAAACATCTTGATGTCTCGAATATTTGGTATTTTGAATGAATTAAACTTTAAAGCGTCACTTTTGTGTCGTTTTCTATGATTGTGATAAAGATCCTCGAAGTAACACCCAAAAAGTCTTCCGCTGACATTTTAAGTCTTCCGCTGACATCTTAAGTCTTCCGCTGACGTGATGATTTTGGGGGTGTTACAGCTTACGTCATGTGGTGGAGGTTTGATCCTTTCCCAAGCCTATGGTAATCTATTTTTCTATGATAGGTAGTGAGAGATATCTTCCGTTTCCATATTGTAATTTATACCTTAATACACCCGAGAGATGTGAGTATCTAAACACTATTTGTGAGGTGCTAGTATATGACCTCCGTGCTTGTCTTTGGTCTTTAGTAAAATGATTATTTGTTGTAATTACTTTTATATTAGTGTTAAATGACCCCTAACTTGTATTTTGAGTAGAATAAAAGCGCAATTGCTTGAGGACAAGCAAATCTCAAGTGTAAGGGTATATGATGAGGCGAAAAATGAACCACTTTTAGGGGGTCATTTAAGCCCAGAATTGAATTTATTTGATCAAATATTGCCCTAAATCGTTCCTTTTATGATTTTAGGTACTTTGGGAGTGAAATCTAGAAAAGGAAGCAATTTGGACATTTTTGGAGCATAAAAGTGAAGAAAACGCCAAAGACTTAATTTTCCAAGCTGGGAACAGTGTGTGACGGCGTCAAGAGTAACAATTTGACGGCGTCTAGAGTAAATTTCATGACGGCCCAGTACAGAAATGAAGGTGTCACAAGGAAGAGCGTCAAGAGTTAAATACGTGACGGCCTGAAAAAATATAATACGTGACGGCGTCAGATGTAGATCAAGGCAGTCCGAGAATTCTTTTGGCGGCGAGATGACGGCGTCACAATGTTGTTCTTGACGCCGTCAGCCTCAATTTTCTATATATAGTTTTCTAATTTTCATTCATAAAAGGGAACAAGTTTGGAGAAACCCTAAGGCCGAACCATATACGAATTTTACAGGTTTTTCAAGGGTTTTCAGCCCTTGAACCCTTACATGTGCTATTGAGATAAGTGTTCTTCTAATTCAATCAATATGTCTATGTGTTGGTTGTCTATATCTTGTGCTTGTCTTGATTCCACCATGCTAGGCTAGATTTATCTTGTGTTTGCTTAGATCTAATGAAACCTAGATGTTGATTATGTGTTGATTACTTGTTTATGGTTGTATTGGATGAATGATTTCGATGTTAGGCTTAAGAAAACTGGCAGATCTCCAATTGGTAACATGCTTGAACGTCTTAGGAAACATGAACCGATGTGTACTAGGTTTTATTGGTTGTATTTAATGCATGAGTAAATTCTAATGATCCCATGTTAGGAGCTTCTTAGCCGGCTCGACATAGGAGTGAAGTAGGCACTCATAGGATTGGGTAGTTAAGTACGCCACCCCATGAATGGTATTAAGGAATACAATCCGTCATCCACGCAACTATAACAAGTAATTAATGTGTAAAAGATATCTAGGGAGCAGTGAAATCTAAGTAAACACATTTCTCCACTTAATGCTCACAACCTTAGTTTAATTTAGTTTTATTTTCATTTTTAGTATTTTATTTTGATTGCATCTTTAGTATTGGGTTAGTTGACTAGCAACTAATTCCACCCAAATCCTTCAAACCCGAGATATTTACTTGCTTTCTAAAAAATATAAAAATACAAAAATAATCATCCTTCACCTCTAGCACTAGTAATTAGGTTTTCTAATCCTAGCGACACTATTCCTAGCTGAACGATCAATCCCCCGGTACTTGTCACTATACTATACTACATCGATCAGGTACACTGCCTGGTGGGGGTTGTAAGCTTCTCAAGATCCCTTGAGAGGTAAAGCCTGGTGCGATCCCCACGTATCAGCGGTCCCATTTTTACCTAGTTTAAACTTCTCATATTTTTCTAGGAGGGCACTATAGTAGGGAGCACGGGCTAAGACATCAAAGACGGGGCGTTCAAGGTGAAGTTCCTTGAATTCATCGTCAAGGTCTTGCGTAGGAGGTTTTTCAACTATACTTTTGACCGGTTTATATCGGGTGTTTTATTTGATTGGTCCTTTTGAAGAAATTGGTTTTGTTTGAAACACGTGCTCGTTGATTTAACCGAGTAGTATTGTGGACACGAAGTGGGTGACGAAACTGATGATATGGAATTAATGTTTAGTTTCAGATTCTTGACCGTGTCGCTTGGGAGAGCTCCCATTTCTCGGCCATTGAGGATTTTCAACAATGCGTCAATTTTGGTGGTCATCTCGCTTTGATTTTGTTTGAAATCGGCTTCAAACTTAGATATGCAATCTTCTTGAGATGCCATGAACTTAGACATCAATCCTTCTAGATTGTTGGTACTACCATAGTTGTTAGAAGGATTGTTGTTGAAAGTACGATTGGAGGGTGGACCGTTTGGTTGGTAACGATTAGGCGGATTGGAAGAATTGGGTTGATTTTGTTTCCACCTAAGGTTTGGGTGATTTTTCCAAGAGGGGTTGTAGGAATCACCGTAAGGGTTTGGCTCGGGTTTGAAAGTGTACCACTTATCTCCCGCTTCGTCGGTACGCGAAGATGCGTAGTCCGCAAAAGCTGTTCCGGGGAGTTCCACACAATCACGAGTGTCATGGGGACCACTACATAATTCGCATGAAGAAGTGATTTTGTTCACTTGGCTTGAAGGCTTAGGAGCTTCGTAAGATCTTCTATGAGTTCCCATGATTGTTCCAACTTTCGTTGTCATAGAGAGCAAGATCTTCTATGAGTTCCCATGATTGTTCTGCACTTAGATCACGTAGCTTACCACCGGCCGATTGGTCAATGGCTCGCCTCGTGGAGAGATCGATATGGTCATAAAAGATTTGGACTTGGAGCCAAAGATCTATGCCATGATGAGGGACTTTTTGGAGTAAGTCCTTGAAACGAGTCCATGCTTTATAGAGAGTTTCATTTTGACGTTGTTGGAACATCAAGATGTCATTTCTAAGCTTAGTAGTTCTCCCCAGTGGGAAAAATTGAGCAAGGAAACGAGTGGTGAGATCATCCCATGTGGTGATGGATCCCGCGGGTAAACGCTCAAGCCATTGACTAGCTTGATCACGTAGAGAGAATTGGAATAGGCGTAATCGGGTTGTCTCTCTAGTTGCAACATCTAGGTCTATGGAATTTACGATTTTAAGGAAGTCCTTGAGATGTTGATTTGGATCTTCAGAACGAAGTCCATGGAATGCACATCCGCTTTGCACCAACCGGATGGTGTCGGATCGCAAGGGGGTCACATTGGCTCCGGTGAGCTCAATGGTGTTTCGGTAGCCTTGGTGGCTAGGTCGGGAATACTCTCCTAAGGTTCAGGGCCTAAGAGGTTCTAGTTGTGGGTTTTGTTGTGGTGGGATGACGGGTTCAAAGATGTTCCCATCGTCCATGATGTCGGGTGGTGAAAAGTTACGAACAAAAACACAAAGAAATAAGATAGACTAAAGAAAACCTAAAAATAAAAATAAAATCTTACGAGAAAGGAATCTAGCAAGTAGACCTAATAAAAAGAGATTCTAACCTAGAAAATAACTATTCCCCGGCAATGGTGCCAAAAACTTGATACGTGGGGATCGCACCAGGCTTTACCTCTCAAGGGATCTTGAGAAGCTTACAACCCCCACCAGGCAGTGTACCTGATCGTTGTAGTATAGTGTAGTGACAAGTACCGGGGGATTGATCGTTCAACTAGGAATAGTGTCGCTAGGATTAGAAAACCTAAATACTAGTTCTAGAGATGAGGGATGATTCTTTTTATATTGTTTATATTTTTTTAGAAAGCAAATTAAAATCTCGGGTTTGAAGGATTTGGGCGGAATTAGTTGCTAGTCAACTAACCCAATGCTAAAGATGCAATCAAAATAAAATACTAAAAATGAAAATAAACTATATTAAACTAAGGTTGTGAGCAATAAGTGGGAGAAATGTGTTTACTTAGATTTCATTACTCCCTAGATATCTTTTACACGTTAATTACTTGTTATAGTTGTGTGGATGACGGATTGTATTCCTTAATACCCTTCATGGGGTGGCGTACTTACTTCCCCAATCCTATGAGTGCCTACTTCACTCCTATGTCAAGCCTGCAAGAAGCTCCTAACATGGGATCATTAGAATTTACTCATGCATTAAATACAACCAATAAAACCTAGTACACATCGGTTCATGTTTCCTAAGACGTTCAAGCATGTTACACAATGGAGATCTTCCAGTTTTCTTAAGCCTAACATTGAAATCATTCAACCAATACAACCATAAACAAGTAATCAACACATAATCAACATCTAGGTTTCATTAGATCTAAGCAAATACAAGATAAATCTAGCCTAGCATGGTGGAATCAAGACAAGTACAAGATACATGCAACCAACACATAGACATATTGATTGAATTAAGAAAAGACTTATCTCAATAACACATGTAAGGATTCAAGGGTTGAAAACCCTTGAAAAGCTGTAAAATTCGTATATGGTTCTGCCTTAGGGTTTCTCCAAACTTGTTCCTCTTAATGAATGAAAATTAAAAAACTATATATAGATATTAGAGGCTGACGGCGTCAAGAACAAACTTGTGACGCCGCCATCTCGCCACCAAAATAATCCTCGGACTGCCTTGATCTACATCTGACGCCGTCATGTAGTCCACTTTTGCAGGCCGTCACACTTTTAACTCTTGACGCTCTTCTTGTGATGCCTTCATGTTTGTACTGGGTCGTCATGATATTTACTCTTGACGCCGTTAGGAAAGTCCTCTTGACGCCTTCACACACTGTTCCCAGCATGGAAAATTAAGTCTTTGGCATTTTCTTCACTTTTATGCTCCAAAAACGTCCGAATTGCTTCCTTTTCCAGATTTCACTCCCAAAGTACCTAAAATCACAAAAGGAACGATTTAGGGTAATATTTGATCAAATAAATTCAATTCCGGGCTCAAATGACCCCCTAAAAACGGATCATTTTTCGCCTCATCACTTTGCTTGATCATTGTCCGAATCAGTAAGCTCAGCAAATTCTTTTTCAAAATTTGTACTCCTCCCCTTAAACTCTGCATCTGTTTTCCTCCACTGTTTGGAAGAATCTCCCAAATCTTTACTAGAACTTGCAGAAAAGTCATCCTGAGGTGAAGATGAGGAAGAGAACACAACTGTAGAAGGTCTTTTCTTCTTGAGATTCTCAACTTCATTCTGCAATCTTTGAATCTCTGCCTTCAGTTGATTCAGCTCTGTGGCATGTTGTACTTTGGTCTGTGCCAGATCTTTCTCCAGAGCTTGAACCTGCTTGACTAATTTGGTACAAATGTCCATCAATTCAGGTAGTTGCACACTGCCTTCATCACTTCCAACTGTGTTACCTGTTGGGAGAGGTGAATCATGAGGCATTGATTCAGGCTCTTCCATAGTTGGACTAGGATTAAGCCTTGAACCACCACTGCTTGTTCCTAAACCAAAGGGTTCAGCAACATGCAATGTTGAGATGAGAGAAGTTGGCTGTTAATGCCTTCTCTCATAAGTGTGAGTTACAGCATGGGTATGGTGAATTGGTGGAATGATGCGTGGGAATCGCAACAGGCTTTACCTCTCGAGGGATCTCGAGAAGCTTTCAACCCCCACCAGGCAGTGTACCTGATCGTTGTAGTATAGTATAGCGACAAGTACCAGGGGATTGATCGTTCAGCTTAGGAATAGTGTCGCTAGGATTAGAAAACCTAATTACTAGTTCTAGAGGTGAGGGATGATTATTTTTGTGTTTTTGTATTTTTATAAAAGCAAGTAAAATCTCGGGTTTTGGAGGAATGGGCGGAATTAGTTGCTATTCAACTAACCCAAAACTAATATATAATCAAAATAAAATACTGAAAATGAAATTAAACTAAATTATACTAAGGTTGTGAGCAGTAATTGGAGAAATTGTGTTTACTTAGACTTCACTACTCCCTAGATATCTTTTACACGTTAATTACTTGTTATACTTGTATAGATGACGGATTGTATTCCTTAATACCATTCGTGGGGTGGCATACATAACTCCCCAACTCTATGAGCTCTTATCTCCTCTTACACCATGACCCAGCACAACTATAGGGATTGTAAACAGTGGCTCATGCATTAAATACAACCAATAAAGACCTAGTACGCCTCGGTTCATGTTTCTTAAGACGTTCAAGCATGTTACCATTTGGAGATCTGCCAGTTTTCTTAAGCCTAACATATAAAATCATTCATCCAAGACAAGAATAGACAAGTAACCAACACATAATCAACATCTAGGTTTCATTAGATCTAAGCAAACACAAAAGAGATCTAGCCTAGCATAATGGAATTGAGACAAGAACAAGATATAAACAACCAACACATAGACATATTGATTGAATTAGAAGAACACTTATCTCAATTACAATGCAAGGTATCAAGGGTTTGGAACCCTTGAAAAACCTGTAAAAGATACACCAAATTCGTCTTTAGGGTTTCACCAAAACTTCTCTCTTTTTATGAAAAAACTAGAAAACTATATATAGGAAAACTGGGCTGACGGCGTCAAGACAACCATGTGACGCCGTCACCTCGCCGCCAAATACTTCCTCGGACGACCTTGATCTACTTATGACGGCCTATGTGACGCCGTCACCAACCACGGTATTTTATTCTTGGTACTTTGACGCCGTCAGGATGACTTTTGACGCCGTCATCAACTTACGGTGTTTTATTCTTGATGTCTGACGCCGTCAGGGTATAACTCTTGACGCCGTCACCTAGTCTCTTCAGCATGGAAAATTGATACTTTGCCGTTTTCTTCACTTTTATGTTCCAAAAACGTCCAAAATGGCTTCTTTTCCAGAATTCACTCTCCAAACACCTAAAATCACAAAAGGAACGATTTAGGGCAATATTTGATCAAATAAAGTCGGATTCAGCTTAAATGACCCCCTAAAAACGGATCATTTTTCGCCTCATCATATACCCTTACACTTGAGATTTGCTTGTCCTCAAGCAAATGAGCTTTTATTCTACTCAAAAGACAAGTTAGGGGTCATTTAACACTAATATAAAAGTAATTACAACAAATAATCGTTCCACTAAAGACCAATAGACAAGCACGGAGGTCATACACAAGCACCTCACAAATAGTGTTTAGATACTCACATCTCTCGGGTGTAATAAAGTAATATAACATTATGGAAATGGAAGATATCTCTCACTACCTGTCATAGCAAAATAGATTACCATAGGCTTGGGAAAGGATCAAACCTCCACCACATGGCGTAAGCACCTACGATAAACTATCAAAGAGGTCTTTTAAAGGGTTGTAACGTTAGGTATAGGGATATGAATTTCACGGTTTTGTTGGATAAAGGAAGTTTTATTGGTGGCGAGTTAACAATCTTGGTTAATTACATGTACAAGATGGCGTTGCTAAGCCAAGACTAAACTCGACTTAAGCTAATAAATGAAAAATAACAAAAACATAAAATGAACATAGAATAAAAACGGGATGGTAGTCCGTATGTTTTTTCTCTTTTTCTTTTCTATTTTTTTTTCTTTTTCTTAATTTTTTCGATTTTTTTTTTTTTTTTTTTTTTTTTTTTCATACACTCTTACCCTACCATCCAAAATAATACATCATAGGGGTATGAGCATTCCCCTTACACTTGAATCTTTACATACTTTACATTAAACTATTCTAATGACTCGAATTAAGAAAATTAAAACACTTGGAGCACTTTTAAGATTAACGTACATATGGGGGTAATAATATGATGTTCTTCCCCATTACTCCATAAAATAAGTACTTACCCATGAGTCCCAATCGTCCCAAAACAATATGTACAAGGATATGACTCGACTTAGCAACCATGTAATCAATTAGAAAGTTAACTTAGGGTTTAACAAATAACAATAATGCACTAAAAATGAGCGCATACACGGAAGGCTAAGGCAATTTGGGTGTACATTTAAGTGGGGTGTAACAAATTCTTCCTTTAAGTAAGATGCTTAAAGTTAGAAACGAAAAGATAGGCTCGGAGGGGTGTACTAGGGGCTTCGTGTACTAAAAATGAGTACAACGCAAAGGGTGTGGGAAAAATTAGTTGACTTAACTAGCCAAGTAATATGACTTAAATGGTCAAGTAATTATGATACGGGTTTAACACAAGGGTGATCCTAATGCCTCTTATCATGTAGTAAATCCTACTACACGAATGTAGTCTCACTAGCGGTCTCGGGATGCATCACTAACGCAAGTTCTAGAATCTAAATGCTACCGGTACACTCATAAGCACCAATAATGAATGCTTTTCCTATCAAATCTAAAGGCGAACCTCACATTTTTGGGTGGAAAATTTTTCTGAATATACGGTTATGTGCTAGTCATACAACCTCCTATCCGTGAGACGCTTGCTATGGCTAAAGTTTCACTCCTAAATGTTGTAAAAAATTTTAAATTTGGCGCTAAAATTACACTAACAAGTATTTCTCATAGTTTTATTACACATCTATTATCAAACAAAACAAACTCAAGCGAAAGTGCATATGTAAGGTATCATCTTTTTACCCTCCCCTTACACTTAAGATGAACATTGTCCCCAATGTTCAAGTAAAGAATGTAAAAGTGAAAAAGTAAAGAGAATGAAATCAAATACTCCCCTGATTCGCTCGGTATGGATTATAGGTTGGCCAGGTTAAAACTTCCTCCAAGAAAATGAACAATCAAAGCTTCCCTTCCAGAATATAAATCATCTTCTTGTCATAAATAACCTGTAAATCCTGACAACAATAGACAAGACAACCTCGCGTAAAATCGGCGGCATCCTTTATAAGTTACTAAATCCTAGAAAACAAAGTAAGATATAATGCTTGTGGAATGAAGTTTGCAGATTTCCTGGAGATTATAAAACTTAATAATTCACAAAAACCATAAGACTCCGTTAGAAAAACAAAACCGGTAAAATTTCCAGATTTTTAACTCCTGACGCCGTCAAGAGTATTACTCTGACGCCGTCAGAATGGACCTGCAGAAATTCTTATGTTAAGTTTCTGGAAAATTTCTAGAAAAACTTTGTCCTACTTCCTGGAAAATCCTGCAAAACTTCATTATGACTCAATACAAGCATTTGACTCTAACAAATACGAATATACATGTTCATTTAATATTGTGGAGAATCATGATCGGTTTGTTTCTTAAAAACATATTTGGGGTTTCCCCTTACACTTATCTTTTGCAAAAATACCTTTAGGTTGAAGTTAAGACTAGGCCAAACAACATAATAAAGTATTTCCACATTTCAATTGAGAAACATGATCATCCAACAATAAAAATAAGACATGCAAACGGAAGCAAATAACTATCAAACAAATAAAATCACACAAAACATGGGTTGCAAAGATTAACCATCAATAAAAATTAAAAGCTGAACATGCATAATATTTGTTAAAATAACAAAAATAGAAAGTGTCCAAAGCCAACAGAGGCTGAATCCTAAACTATTACAAGACCAAATGTTTCAAATCATACAACCAAGAATAAACTGTTCAAGAATCACAGATATCAAAATGAATCACTGAGGGGGAGGACCAAAGCGATAATCATAGCCTGGTGGGAGGTGTCCAGTGTACCCATAGGGAGGGTAGTCAGTCTCTCGGCCTGGGAAGGGGTCAATCTGCAGGTGAGGCTCAAGCTGATCTCGGGTGGAGAGGTGCTGCATCTGGCGGACGGTATGATCATACATCCAATCAAAGCGCTGGTCAGTAGTGGCTCGCCACATATCCATCTGACCCATCCAGGCACCCTGATGTGCCTGCCAGTCTCCCCGACTCATGTGTCGGTAGTAATCAGCCGTCCCCTCCTCATACCCAGCAAACTGATGCTGCTGGGGCAGTCCCTCATCATCACCATCATCATCCTCATCATCAGGCCCTGCTGCCACGTACCATGTGTAGGACCCATCCACCATCTGCATCACAATGCTCATCTGCCTAAGGGATTTCGCCCTCACTACCCTGCAGTTCCCACAGTCGCTCAAGTACCCCATGATCTGAGGAGTAAGAAGACCATAGGAACGAGCCAACCGGGTCACGAACATCCCCCCATAAACCTTGTCAATATCCCTCTCACCCACACTAGTCCTCAAATAACTGGCCACCCAAAATGGGATGTTGCAGTAGACATCCGCAGAAAATATGGTGTACAAGTAGAACAGGTTCGAAGCAGTGATATGGTGAGTGGTGCCATGACGTGCAGACAGGCTGTATGTGATGCACCTGTGATGCACCTGTGGGAATCGCAACAGGCTTTACCTCTCGAGGGATCTCGAGAAGCTTACAACCCCCACCAGGCAGTGTACCTGATCGTTGTAGTATAGTATAGTGACAAGTACCGGGGGATTGATCGTTCAGCTTAGGAATAGTGTCGCTAGGATTAGAAAACCTAATTACTAGTTCTAGAGGTGAGGGATGATTATTTTTGTGTTTTTGTATTTTTATAAAAGCAAGTAAAATCTCGGGGTTTGGAGGAATGGGCGGAATTAGTTGCTATTCAACTAACCCAAAACTAATATATAATCAAAATAAAATACTGAAAATGAAATTAAACTAAATTATACTAAGGTTGTGAGCAGTAATTGGAGAAATTGTGTTTACTTAGACTTCACTACTCCCTAGATATCTTTTACACGTTAATTACTTGTTATACTTGTATAGATGACGGATTGTATTCCTTAATACCATTCGTGGGGTGGCATACATAACTCCCCAACTCTATGAGCTCTTATCTCCTCCTACACCATGACCCAGCACAACTATAGGGATTGTAAACAGTGGCTCATGCATTAAATACAACCAATAAAGACCTAGTACGCCTCGGTTCATGTTTCTTAAGACGTTCAAGCATGTTACCATTTGGAGATCTGCCAGTTTTCTTAAGCCTAACATATAAAATCATTCATCCAAGACAAGAATAGACAAGTAATCAACACATAATCAACATCTAGGTTTCATTAGATCTAAGCAAACACAAAAGAGATCTAGCCTAGCATAATGGAATTGAGACAAGAACAAGATATAAACAACCAACACATAGACATATTGATTGAATTAGAAGAACACTTATCTCAATTACAATGCAAGGTATCAAGGGTTTGGAACCCTTGAAAAACCTGTAAAAGATACACCAAATTCGTCTTTAGGGTTTCACCAAAACTTCTCTCTTTTTATGAAAAAACTAGAAAACTATATATAGGAAAACTGGGCTGACGACGTCAAGACAACCATGTGACGCCGTCACCTCGCCGCCAAATACTTCCTCGGACGGCCTTGATCTACTTATGACGGCCTATGTGACGCCGTCACCAACCACGGTATTTTATTCTTGGTACTTTGACGCCGTCAGGATGACTTTTGACGCCGTCATCAACTACGGTGGTTTATTCTTGATGTCTGACGCCGTCAGGGTATAACTCTTGACGCCGTCACCTAGTGTCTTCAGCATGGAAAATTGATACTTTGCCGTTTTCTTCACTTTTATGTTCCAAAAACGTCCAAAATGGCTTCTTTTCCAGAATTCACTCTCCAAACACCTAAAATCACAAAAGGAACGATTTAGGGCAATATTTGATCAAATAAAGTCGGATTCGGGCTTAAATGACCCCCTAAAAACGGATCATTTTTCGCCTCATCATGGAACAACAATATTGGGTGTGTTATGGGATACAACTGGGATGGTTGCATCTTCACCCTGTACTTGAGCAATTTTAGCAAGCATTTGAGGAAAAAGTGGATGAACCTCCCCATTCCAAAGATCTGAAGCCTTACTCATGTTTTGAAAAACTTTTGGCTTAAGACAGGAAGGCTCATAAATTCTATTGTGAGATTGCAGTTGAAACTCATTTAACACTGCTTGCACAAACCTTGGATACATCAAAAATTTATATTGACTCTTTACATTGCCTTTCATATTATTGAAAATAAACATTGAAAAATTGAAAGTCCTATCAGTTGCCAAACAAACCAAAGGATAAGCCATGGTTGATGCAAATTTTCATAAGATGTTTTCTTAGGACTTAGGCAATGTAAAAGAGTGTGAATTAAAAATCTCCAATGGGGACAAAAACATCCTTTTCTGAAAGTTACTTTTTGTTCAGATGTATCATACCCCATTAAAGCAATATTAGTGAAAATTTCTGAATTAGGTAATGTGATGATACCATTGAGATCATTCAATTGGAGAATTCTCCTCAAGGATGACTCATTAACATCAATAGTTACCCCATCCACTGTGGCTCGTAGAGCATCCACAGATTCATGTGTGTCTCCCTGTTCAAGAGTTATGGACTCCACAGTGTTCCAGAACTGTTTGATATGAGAGACATAGATTGTGGGATTAATAGTTAAGGCATACCTTATATGAGTTGTGTTTAGAAAATCCACAATCTGATGAAAAACAGGGCCACTCTTCTCGTTTGACTTTTGTAGGTAGGCCACTTGGTTGTGCTCCTCGACAAATTTTAGAATTGCCATGATATTTGTGAAAAAGAGAATAAAAGTGTTAGTAATCAAGATAAAAATCAAGCCGTATGTAGATCAATTTATACTAATAGGGTTTGAGGAGGTTGCGCAATGTGAATTATCTTTAGAAAGAATTATCTTTGGAAAAGAATAAATTATAATAAGTAAGTAGATAATTCACAAAAGATTTACCCTATTAATAAGGAAAGACGGTTATATTTACAATGGCTAGTAAAAAAATAGATTACTGACACAACAGTTGTAACGGCTAGTTCATCAGTGGAAAAATTACTCTTGCAGTGGCAACTAATGAACTAGTAGTGGTAAAATTTTCACAACATATCAAAGAGCAGGGGTAAGTAAAACTTGAAAATTTGCTGCTCTTATCATAGTTTTTAGCAAACTACCAGCTATCAACGGATTTGATATGTCTTTACCATGAGCCGTTTGCTATGGACTAGCCAACTCTTAATCACATGGAGTATGGTGAGTTGATAACCATATAGTTTTTGGTAAACTATCAACCATAAACGGATTTGATAAGTCTTTACCAGGAGCCGTTTGCTATGGACTAGTTGATTCTTATGTGGAATAGATATGGTGAATCAATAACCATTTGTTGTGTGTCTATTATACACACCTTATAACTCCAATGACTCCAATAATATGGGTTGTATGCTGCAGACCAAAGTAACTTTCAACTTAACCCATAAAGATTAACCCAAAGTAACTTTTTAACCAAATTACTATTCACAAAAATATCTTCCAAAAGTCAACCCGATAATAACCAAATTTACTCCTCCAACCTACCAAAACAAGTGAGAGTAAATATTCTTCATTAATTGGAATTCGACCTTGTCTTTGCTTATAAAAGGGGGCTCAAAAACTTTTATCTCTCATCAACAAACAACTTCAATAACACAAACCCTTAATCAACACAATGAGCTGGTTTCCAATAGTCTACATATCTTCTGATGATTCATCTGATAAGGAGATCAACTATTGTTCAAACTCAGAGGATCTTTCAACAGGATGGAGTGATTACTTCCCACAAAGTGCAACCACATCCACAGCATCCAACAAGACATCCAAAAAGACTGAAGCTTCTCCTGCTCCATCTTTGGAGTTCTATACTCTGATGATGACAGTGATCCAACCTTCAATCTTTCCGAAGAACTTCCAAAGGCGCTAACTACAGCATTGAAGACTACCATAAGCAACATGAAGTGGCCTGCTGTTGAGAAGCCTACCCAAGCACCAAGGCCTCCCAAGTAAGTTCTGGGACTTGCTTGTCCAAGGAAACAACTTTCTTTTGATGACAAGAGAAAGAGGGTATCCAAGGGCAAGCATGATTATGATGGAAAAGGAAAGAAACCTATGGAGTAGGTGTTAGGTTGTAGGTTTATGTCTTTTGTGATTTTTTGTGTTGGTGACAATGTTATCTTGAATGGTTGTGATGTACTTGCTATTATATCAATAAAAGTACTCTTTTTCTTTCTGCTTTTATCACCAATCTTTCCACTGTTGTATGATTATTTCCACTGTGCTTTTGATAACTCTGCATACAAGTTAGTAGAAAACCATACATACATATACAAACAATATTAGTACCTAAAAACTATCCTGCAACACTGAAAAGTATTAGACATCAATGATTTATGGATTGAGCATTCCAATACCTGTTACCAAGTATTGAAACCTACCCACATCAAGCCCTTTTGTTAATAAATCAACATAATTGTCATCAATATGGATTTTGACAACATTAATAAGCTTTTTCTCAAAACAATCTCTAATAAAGTGATGTCTAATTTCAATATGTTTAGTTTTAGTGTGTTGCACAGGATTTTTAATAATGCATATGGTACTACTATTGTCTATATAGATAATGGTGTTCATGAAATTGTACCCATAATCCAATAATTGATTCTGAAGCCAAAGGATCAGAGCACAACAACTAGCAGCTGCAACATATTCTGCTTCAGTGGTTGAAGTAGCAACCATAGTTTGCTTCTTGCACTGCCATGACACCAATCTACATCCAAGAAATTGACATCCTCCAGTAGTTGATCTTCTTTCCAAACTTGCACCAGCATAGTCACTATCTGAGTATGTGATCAATTCCATAGGAGATTCTCTTGGATACCATAATCCTAGATTAGGATAAGTCTTCAAGTACCTAAAAATCTTTTCCACTGCTGTCATATGTGATGTCTTTGGAGTCACTTGAAATCTTGCACAAGCACATACAGCAAACATAATGTCTGGCCTTGATGAAGTAAGATACATCAAAGAATCAATCATAGATCTGTAAGTGTGAACATCAACATTAGCACCACTAGCATTCTTCAACAATAGATGAGTGGTCTTGTCAGCAGGGGTATTTGAAGGTTTTGCATCAGTAAACTTGAACTTCCTAATGATCTCAGCCACATATTTGTCTTGACTGATAAAGATGCCTTCTTTACTCTATTGTACTTGCAGCCCCAAAAAGAATGTAAGTTCTCCCATAGAACTCATTTGAAATTCATCTTTCATCAGCTTCTCAAACTCTTTGCACATCTCTTGTTTAGTAGATCCAAAGATAATATCATCAACATATACTTGCACAAGTAGAATATCACCCTTGTCTTTCTTGATGAACAAAGTTTGATCAATCTTACCTCTATGAAACCCATTATTCAACAAATAATTAGCTAAGGTTTCATACAACTTCCTTGGAGCCTGATGTAAGCCATAAAGAGCCTTAACCACTTTATACACTTTATTTGGGTGTTGAGGATCTTCAAAGCCTGGAGGTTGAGAGACATATACCTCCTCATCAATAGTACCATACAGAAAGGCACTCTTAACATCCATTTGATAGACTGTAAAGCCCATAAATGATGCATAGGCTAAAAACAATCTAATAGCCTCAATCCTTGCAACAGGAGCAAAAACTTCTTCATAATCAATACCCTCCTCTTGAGTGTATCCTTGAGCAACCAATATAGCTTTGTTCCTGATTACAATACCTCTTTCATCTTTCTTGTTTCTGAAAACCCATTTAGTACCAATGACCTTCATACCATCAGGCAAGTCACAAAGAACCCAAACCTTTTAAAGTTTAAACTGCAACAACTCTTCTTGCATTGCTTCAACCCAGCTAGATTCTCCTAGAGCCATATAGACATTTTTAGGCTCCACTTGTGAGAGAAAACAGAAAAACAAACACTCATTCTTCTTACTATGTTTCTTGGACTCATACACTTCACTTATGAACCCATGAATATCATCTTTCTTTGTCTGTCTTCTAGTCTTCACACCTGATTGAAGTTCACCAATAACATTATCAAGTGGATGCACTTTGTAAATTGAAGTCTGTGATGCGCTAGGAATATTCATATGTTGTAGGCATGTTTGTAATCTCTACTTCATCACTTGGTGATTCCTGAAAAGTATGTTCCACATTTGGGCTGTCAGTGGAAACTTCTGGTGTAGCAGTAGGAATTGAGTTACCACTGCTAGTAGGAATTTCTTTATTCAATTCATCAAAATTCACACCATCTGCATCACTTGTCTTTTCAGAATTATCAACAAAGTCCCAAAGTGGCATAACAATTTGATCTTCATCATCTTTACAAGCTTCATCTTCATCAATTAATTCTTCTGAATCTTCAAGATCTTTGTCTCCAGTGCTTGAAGTGAGAGGTACATAATTCATTGTATTGGATAATGTTTTAAGATCAAATAGCCAATCTGGTCCTGAACCTGCCATGTTTGCTTTATTTTCAAGAAACTGAACATGCAAGTTCTCTTCAATCTTCTTTGTTCTTAAGTTATAGACTCTAAAAGCCTTGCTAACCATAGAGTATCCAACAAAGAAGCCTTCATCAGACTTTTCCTCAAATTTACCCAGATGATCAATGGTATTGAGAATAGTAACATGACACCCAAATGGCCTCATAAACTCCAAAGTAGGAGGTCTTCCTCTGAATAACTCATAAGGTGTCTTGTTCTTTGTTTTGACCACTAAAACCCTGTTATGAATGTAACAAGCAGTGTTAACTGCTTCAGCCCAAAAAGTCACTGGAAGCTTTGAATAAGTTAACATGGTTCTAGCAGCCTCAATTAGTGTTCTGTTTCTTCTTTCTGCAACTCCATTTTGTTGAGGAGTTCTTGCAACACTAAATTCTCTTTTAATACCTTTGTTTCTGCAGAAACCATCCATAACTTTATTCTTGAACTCTGTCCCATTGTCACACCTGATGATCTTGATTTTCTTTTCAAATTGATTTTCAACTTCAGTGATGAATGTCTTAAGGATGCCAGTGGTTTCATCCTTGGTTCTTAAAAAGAAAACCCATGTGAATCTACTAAAATCATCAGTCACAACAAGACAATACTTCTTCAAATTGATGCTGCTCACAGAAGTAGGACCAAACAAGTCCATATGCAGCATAAAGAGTGGATAATCAATAGAATTGAATGCTTTGGTCTTGCATGAAGCTCTGTGTTGCTTTCCTTTGAGACAGGCAACACAAGTTTGGTCATTTTCAAATCTTTTCTCTGGTAGACCTCTGACAAGTCCATCTTTCACAATCTTGTTGATGGTCTTGAAGTTGACATGACCAAGTCTTCTATGCCAAAGCATTGATTCATCCAAAGTGGCTTTAGCAAGCAAGCAAGTAACATCATTATTAGCCACTATGTTCTTCATGTCAATGCTATACAGATTACCTTTTCTAGGGATTTTAAGCAAAATGTCACTTTCATCAGGAAGCTTATAATCCTTGGATAAGATATAGCATTCATCTTCTGTGAATAGAACTCTATGGTTCTTGTCACACATCTGTGACACACTAAAGAGGTTGTACTTGAGCTCTTTCACATATTGCACATCTTCAAAGTCAATGTTTCCAGCCTTGATTGTTCCTTTTCCAGAAACTTTGCCACCAATTCCTCCTCCAAAGCTGACAAATTGTCCATTTCCTCCATATCATCCTCCTCAATTTGATCCAAATCCTCATGATTGAGAATTGAAATACCTACTTGACTTGATATAAAGGCATAAAAAGTAGTATCACTAAGTCCTGCTATCTGTTTCTTTGAGCTACCAGTGGAAACACTTCCACTACCAGTGGAAACAACAATGTTAGCACTCTCATCATCACTATCACTTTCTTCATCTGAACTATCATCAAGAGATGATGATATGAGTGCTACACTTCCTGAACTTGAGCTTAATTTGCCAGCTTTCTTCAATCTTTGCTCAATAACCTTGAAGTTATTGTACAAATCATTAAGTTTCATGGTCTCCAAATCTGGCTTATCTTCCCACACAGCAACATTGGTTCCAAACTCAGAAGGTAAGCTTCTTAAGAACTTTAGATTGAGGTATTCCCTTTCCACCTTGTGGAAAACTAGAAGGGGGGTTGAATAGTTTTACGTCTTTTTACTTCGTTATAAAAATTTGTTTTAGAGTTTTGCTTAGCTTTTAAAAACTTAGATTCGATAATATGTGATCTCAAGTCTTGTACAATATAAACAATTAATACTACACAATATATTATAAAGATAAGTAATGAAATAAGTAAGAGATGGAAAGATCGAACCGCGAGACAAGAGATTTATAGTGGTTCGGCTACAAGGACACCTTCCTTGCCCTACTCCACTCCCCGAGCACCTAACTCGAGAGTTTTCTTCACTATATCAACAATCTCCCTTATGGCGGAGAAAACCGTACACACCAATATATACACCAATCTACACACCAATCTACACACCACTTTTCACACCACAACTTCGTCACACCTAAGTCACAACTTCTACACAACTTCTTCAAATCAATCTACTTCACAACTAACTACTTCACACCTATCTTCTTCACACCAATCTAGTACCTAGCTTATCTTCTTCACACCAAGCAACTAACTAATCACACAATCTATATCTAACACAACTAACTACAATCAAATATTCACAACAATCTTCACAAAGAATAATGTAAATGATCTTTGATGATGCACCAACAACTTGGATGTGGAGATCACAACAAGTTGTAATACTTCTTGTCTTGAGGGATAGAAGTATTCTTCTTTTGCACTTGAGAGGATGAAGGTTGGATCACTTTGAAACAAAGAATTTATATACTTATGATCAAAGGATAAAAGAATGGAGATTTGGATCTAGATCAGAAAGTTTAGTAGTGCAAAAGGTGAGGAAAAAATCCAGGTTTAATGTGGTATTTATAGGCAACAGATTCTGACAGAGGAGCGTGGCCAGTCCCCTTAAATCATGGCCGGCCCCCTTAAAATTAAGGGGACCTGATGCGTGGGAATTGCACCAGGCTTTACCTCTCGAGAGATCTCGAGAAGCTTACAACCCCCACCAGGCAGTGTACCTGATCGTTGTAGTATAGTATAGTGACAAGTACCGGGGGATTGATCGTTCAGCTTAGGAATAGTGTCGCTAGGATTAGAAAGCCTAAATACTAGTTCTAAAGGTGAGGGATGATTATTTTTGTATTTTTATATTTTTTTGAAAGCAAGTAAAAATCTCGGGTTTGAAGGATTTGGGCGGAATTAGTTGCTATCAACTAACCCAATACTAAAGATGCAATCAAAATAAAATACTAGAAATGAAAATAAACTAAATTATACTAAAGTTGTGAGCAATAAGTGGAGAAAATGTGTTTACTTAGATTTCACTACTCCCTAGACATCTTTTACATGTTAATTACTTGTTATAATTGCATGGATGACGGATCGTATTCCTTAATACCATTCATGGGGTGGCACACTTAACTCCCCAATTCTATGAGCTCTTATCTCCTCCTACACCATGCCCAGCACAACTATAGGGATTGTAAACAGTGGCTCATGCATTAAATACAACCAATAAAGACCTAGTGCGCGTCGGTTCATGTTTCTTAAGACGTTCAAGCATGTTACCAATTGGAGATCTGCCAGTTTTCTTAAGCCTAACATATAAATCATTCATCCAAGACAAGTATAAACAAGTAATCAACACATAATTAACATCTAGGTTTCATTAGATCCAAGCAAACACAAGATAGATCTAGCCTAGCATGATGAAATTAAGACAAGAACAAGATATAGACAACCAACACATAGACATATTGATTGAATTACAAGAACACTTATCTTAATTACACATGAAAGGTATCAAGGGCTTGGAACCCTTGAAAAACCTGTAAAATTCGCACCAAAATCGTACTTAGGGTTTCTCCAAAACTTCTCCCTTTTTAATGTGAAAATTAGAAAACTATATATAGGAAAAGGGGTCTAACGGCGTCAAGACAAACATTGTGACACCGTCACCTCGCCGCCAAAACTATTCTCGGACTGCCTTGATCTACATTTGACGCCGTCAAGACTTAATCATTTCCAGGCCGTCATGACTTTTACTCTTGACGCCCTACCTTTGTGACGCCGTCAAATCTCTACTGGGTCGTCATGGAATTTTGCTCTTGACGCCGTCACCTACTGTTCCCAGCATGGAAAATTAAGACTTTGGCGTTTTCTTCACTTTTATGCTCCAAAAACGTCCGAATTGCTTCCTTTTCCAGATTTCTCTCCCAAAGTACCTAAAATCACAAAAGGAACGATTTAGGGCAATATTTGATCAAATAAAATCGAATTCGGGCTTAAATGACCCCCTAAAAACGTATCATTTTTCGCCTCATCATATACCCTTACACTTGAGATTTGCTTGTCCTCAAGCAAATGCGCTTTTATTCTACTCAAAAGACAAGTTAGGGGTCATTTAACACTAATATAAAAGTAATTACAACAATTAATCATTCCACTAAAGACCAATAGACAAGCACGGAGGTCATACACAAGCACCTCACAAATAGTGTTTAGATACTCACATCTCTCGGGTGTAATAAAGTGTAAATTACAATATGGAAACGGAAGATATCTCTCACTACCTGTCATAGCAAAATAGATTACCATAGGCTTGGGAAAGGATCAAACCTCCACCACATGGCGTAAGCACCTAGGATAAACTATCGAAGAGGTCTTTTAAAGGGTTGTAACGTTAGGTGTAGGGATATGAAATACACGGTTTTGTTGGATAAAAGAAGTTTTACTGGTGGCGAGTTAACAATCTTGGTTAATTACATGTACAATATGGCGTTGCTAAGCGAAGACTAGACTCGACTTAAGCTAATAAATGGAAAACAACAAAAACATAAAATGAACATAGAATAAAAAGGGATGGTAGTCCGTATGTTTTTTCTCTTTTTCTTTTTCTATTTTTTTTTTCTTGATTTTTTTCGATTTTTTTTTTTTTTTTTTTTTTTTTTTTTTTTTTTTTGCATACACTCTTACCCTACCATCCAAAATAATACTTCATAGGGAATGAACATTCCCCTTACACTTGAATCTTTACATACTTTACATTAAACTAATCTAATGACTCGAATTAAGAAAATCAAAACACTTGGAACACTTTTAAGATTAACGTACATATGGGGGTAATAAATGATGTTCTTCCCCATTACTCCATTAAATAAGTACTTACCCATGAGTCCCAATCGTCCCAAAACAATATGTACAAGGATATGACTCGACTTAGCAACCATGTAATCAATTAGAAAGTTAACTTAGGGTTTTAGCAAATAACAATAATGCACTAAAAATGAACGCATACACGGATGGCTAAGGCAATTTGGTTGTACATTTAAGTGGGGTGTAACAAATTCTTCCTTTAAGTAAAATGCTTAAAGTTAGAAATGAAAAGATAGGCTCGGAGGGGTGTACTAGGGGTTTCGTGTACTAAAAACGAGTACAACGCTAAGGGTGTGGGAAAAATTAATTGACTTTACTAGCCAAGTAATATGACTTAAATGGTCAAGTAATTATAATACGGGTTTAACACAAGGGTAATCCTAATGCCTCTTATCATGTAGTAAATCCTACTACACGAATGTAGTCTCACTAGCGGTCTCGGGATGCATCACTAACACAAGTTCTAGAATCTAAATGCTACCGGTACACTCATAAGCACTAATAATAAATGCTTTTCCTATCAAATCTAAAGGCGAACCTCACATATTTGGGTGGAAAATTTTTCTGAATATACGGTTATGTGCTAGTCATACAATCTCCTATCCATGAGACGCTTGCTATGGCTAAAGTTTCACTCCTAAATGTTGTAAAAAATTTTAAATTTGGCGCTAAAATTGCACTAACAAGTATTTCTCATAATTTTATTACACATCTACCATTAAACAAAACAAACTCAAGCGAAAGTGCATACGTAAGGTATCATATTTTTACCCTCCCCTTACACTTAATATGAACATTATCCCCAATGTTCAAGTAAAGAATGTAAAAGTGAAAAAGTAAAGAGAATGATATCAAATACTCCCCTGATTCGCTCGGTATGGATAATAAGGTGGCCAGGTTAAGTCTTCCTCCAAGAGAATGAACAATCAAAGCTTCCCTTCCAGAATATAAATCATCTTCTTGTTATACATAACTTGTAAAACCTGATAAAATAGACAAGACAACCCCGCGTAAAATCGGCGGCATCCTATATAAGTTACTAAATACTAGAAAACAAGATAAGATATAATGCTTGTGGAATGAAGTTTGCAGATCTCCTGGAGATTATAAAACATGATAATTCACAAAAACCATAAGACTCTGTTAGAAAAACAAAACCGGTAAAATTTCCTAATTTTTACACTTGACGCCGTCAAGAGTAAACTCTTGACGCCGTCAGAAGTGACCTGCAGAAATTCTTATGTTAAGTTTCCGGAAAATTTCTGGAAAAACTTGGTCCTACTTCCTGGAAAATCCTGCAAAACTTCATTATGACTCAATACAAGCATTTGACTCTAACAAATACGAATATACATGTTCATTTAATATTGTGGAGAATCATGATCGGTTTGTTTCTTAAAAACATATTTGGGGTTTCCCCTTACACTTATCTTTTGCAAAAATACTTTTAGGTGGAGTTAAGACTAGGCCAAAACAACAAAGTAAAGTATTTCCACTATTTAGTTTAGAAACATGATCTACCAACAATAAAAATAAAACATGCATACGGAAGCAAATAACAAACAAACAAATAAAATCACACAAAACATGGGTTGCCTCCCAAGAAGCGCTTTTCTTTATTTACGAGTCTTGTAGCTAGACTCAAGGTCATGGGTTACTACATGACCTCATCATTGGTTCCACTCTCTAGGTCGTCTTCTAAACCAGTTTTGTACTCCGGACCTAGTTGCAAGCATTCTTTGTAGAAACCAAGCATTCTGTTCTTTACATACTCTATTCCTCTACGTCTATCCTCCTCATTCCTATAATAAGCCACTTGCTTGTGTTCCTTTTCGAAATTAGAGAGAAGGCGGTATTGCTCAATTTTATAGGGCATTTGATAGGCAACTTCATCATTCTCTTCCTTAAATCTAACTATCCCTAAAGTCGGATCATAACTCATCTTAGTGGCCTCAACAAATGGTTTTCCAAATATTATTTGGCTTAGGCAAGCATCTATCACCAGACGAGTGTCCTCAACTATCATAAAATAGATCTCATAGGTGAGATTCCCTATAATCACATGCAGTCCCTTCACTCTTCCTGCAAAATTACTTATCAGATTCTTACCGGGCATCATCCTAAAATCAAGTTGCTTCTTCATCACCCAATTGTAATAACTCCTAGTCATGATGTTCACGGGAGATCTAGGGTCGATGTAAGCTTTCCATATATGCATGCGCCCGATATTGCATGGGATGTTAATGTTAGAGGGGTCTCCCATTTTGATAAGGTTAATTTGCCATCGTAGACATCGATGACTGCACGAGCGGTAGCAAGAAATGGTCTACCTAAGATGATGGGTACCAAGTCATCCTCCTCCATATCCAGGATTACGAAGTCGACCGGGAATTTGAATTTCCCAACTTTGACTAGCACATTCTCGCATATCCCTACGGGGTACTTGACCGATCTATCGGCTAGTTGGATGTTCATACGGGTAGGCTTCAATCCAGAGTATCCTAGTCTACGGAACATAGAGTGAGGCATGAGATTGATACTTGCTCCCAAATCAGCAAGAGCATTCTTGATTGATAGAGGTCCTATGGAGCAAGGCAGGGTGAAGCTGCCCGGATCGTCTACCTTCTTTGGTAGCCCTCGGTGGGTCACCACTGAGCATTCTTCCCCCAGGTCACAAGACCCTCAAGTTTCTTCCGGTTAGCAAGTAGTTTTTTAAAGTATGTGCTATACTTTGGCATGTGATAGCAAGCATCAAGGAGAGGTATGGTGACAACCGAGTCTTTTAGGTAAGACAAGAATCTCTTGTTATCATTCTCAGTTTTCTGGTTCCTTAATCGGGATGGAAACGGGATTCTCACAGGTTGGTTAGGCAGGGTTGATGGGGAAGGGGTCGTCACGGGCGGTTGGTCGGGGGTATTACCGCCGACATCCTCCTCCTCCTCCCCAGGTTTCCTTGGATCAGGGGTGATGGGGGACGAGTTTGGGTAAGGAGGGTCCTTGGTTGTTGTTCCAGCTCGAGTGGTTATCGCGAGCATGGGGTCTTTTTTGCTTACTGATGGCGTTTCAAGATTATCTAGGGCTGAGTTAAGCTTGTTGAAAAATTCTCCAATATCCTCCTGCTGCTCATCGAAAACTCATTAAGACCTTTCATTTGCAAGCCTTTTTCTTGAGTGAAGTGACCAAGGTCATCTTCAAAAGTGCTCCTGATTTTGAAATCAGGGCCTTCCTCCCCTTCTCTTCTCTTTACCAGATTTCCCCAAAGGGTGTAATCGTCATTTTGGTAAAAAGGCAAAAGGGAGGGATCAGCATAAATGTCCCCTCCTGACAAGCATGCATGTTCAGTTGTGGCTGCTCCTCCGCATTCCTCTACCTCATGCGGGCCCCCACAGTAATCGCAGATCAAGTAAGGATTCGACAGCTGTTTAGGTAATTGCGATCCAGCTAGGTATTCCACTCTTTTGTGAATTTTTCTCAACCGATCCGAGGTGATTTCAGAAATGCTAACAGTCGACTCAGGTTCATCCCAAGTGTCATCCTGGTCTTGAGCATATTCTTCAATCCTATCCCATCCTTCCTCGGCACTAAGATTGGCCAATCTTCCTTTTCTAGAATGGTTAATTCCGTTTCGGTCGTTAGAGGAGATATTATCGTAGAAGATTTGGACCAAGAGCCAAAGCTCAATGCCATGATGGGGAACTTGTCTTATTAAATCTTTGAATCTAGTCCACGATTTATTGAAGGGTTCATCCTTCCCCTTCCGGAAATGGAGGATCCTATCTCTAAATGCTGAGGTTCTTCCAGGTGGAAAGAATTTCTCATAGAACTTGGATATGAGTTGCTCCCATGTGAAAATAGATTCAGAAGGGAGTTTGTCATACCATTCTTGGGCTTTTTCATATAAGGTGAAATGAAAGAATCGTAATCGGGATGTGTCTCTAGTAACCCCATCCGTATGGAGGGTGTCTACTATTTTCAGGAAGTCCTTGATGTGTTGGATTGGATCTTCCTCACCTATTCCGCAAAACTTACACACATTTTTGACAAGCCAAACATCGTTCGCACGCAAGACCTCATTGGTGTGTTCGTTTGGGTAGACAATGGCGTTTGAGAAGCCACGAGAGGTTGGGGAGGAGTAGTCCTTAAGGCGCTTAGGAATGGGGGTTGCGGGGGTACTCATCTCGTCGTTGGGTTGGGAGCTAGGGGTTGTGACATGATTTTCTGAATTTTCTTCAGAAAGAGGTGCATCAAAATCGATGGCAACGCTAGATGATTCAGAAGTTGAGTGATATTGTCTCAATCTATGCATTTCTCTTTCGGGTTCCGCATAAGGCAAGACCAGGTTTCTAGTGGAACTACGACTCCTAGTGATCCTAAGGTTAAAGGATTCTTCGTTTGCCATGATGGCAGGTGGTGAAGAGTTACGAACAAAAACACAAAGAAATAGATAGACTAAAGAAACCTAAAAATAAAAATAAAAATCTTACTAGAAAGGAATCTAGCAAGTAGACCTAATAAAAAGAAATTCTAACCTAGACAATAACTATTCCCCAGGCTGCGGCGCCAAAAACTTGATACGTGGGAATTGCACCAGGCTTTACCTCTCGAGGGATCTCGAGAAGCTTACAACCCCCACCAGGCAGTGTACCTGATCGTTGTAGTATACTATAGTGACAAGTACCGGGGGATTGATGGTTCAGCTTAGGAATAGTGTCGCTAGGATTAGAAAGCCTAAATACTAGTTCTAAAGATGAGGGATGATTATTTTTGTATTTTTATATTTTTTTGAAAGCAAGTAAAAATCTCGGGTTTGAAGGATTTGGGCGGAATTAGTTGCTAATCAACTAACCCAATACTAAAGATGCAATCAAAATAAAATACTAGAAATGAAAATAAACTAAATTATACTAAAGTTGTAAGCAATAAGTGGAGAAAATGTGTTTATTTAGATTTCACTACTCCCTATACATCTTTTACACGTTAATTACTTGTTATAATTGCATGGATGACGGATCGTATTCCTTAATACCATTCATGGGGTGGCACACTTAACTCCCCAATTGTATGAGCTCTTATCTCCTCCTACACCATGCCCAGCACAACTATAGGGATTGTAAACAGTGGCTCATGCATTAAATACAACCAATAAAGACCTAGTGCGCGTCGGTTCATGTTTCTTAAGACGTTCAAGCATGTTACCAATTGGAGATCTGCCAGTTTTCTTAAGCCTAACATATAAATCATTCATCCAAGACAAGTATAAACAAGTAATCAACACATAATTAACATCTAGGTTTCATTAGATCCAAGCAAACACAAGATAGATCTAGCCCAGCATGCTGAAATTAAGACAAGAACAAGATATAGACAACCAACACATAGACATATTGATTGAATTAAAAGAACACTTATCTTAATTACACATGAAAGGTATCAAGGGCTTGGAACCCTTGAAAAACCTGTAAAATTCGCACCAAAATCGTACTTAGGGTTTCTCCAAAACTTCTCCCTTTTTAATGTGAAAATTAGAAAACTATATATAGGAAAAGGGGTCTGACGGCGTCAAGACAAACATTGTGACACCGTCACCTCACCGCCAAAACTATTCTCGGACTGCCTTGATCCACATTTGACGCCGTCAAGACTTAATCATTTCCAGGCCGTCATGACTTTTACTCTTGACGCCCTACCTTTGTGACGCCGTCAAATCTCTACTGGGTCGTCATGGAATTTTGCTCTTGATGCCGTCAGGATGTTACTCTTGACGCCGTCACCTACTGTTCCCAGCATGGAAAATTAAGACTTTGGCGTTTTCTTCACTTTTATGCTCCAAAAACGTCCGAATTGCTTCCTTTTCCAGATTTCTCTCCCAAAGTACCTAAAATCACAAAAGGAACGATTTAGGGCAACATTTGATCAAATAAACTCGAATTCGGGCTTAAATGACCCCCTAAAAACGGATCATTTTTCGCCTCATCAGGACCGCCCTTTGTATTTAAGGGGGCCGCCCAGCTGAAATGGCCAGATTCTTTGTCTTTTAGTGGGGAAAGTTTATTTGCTGAAAAACTAACTGATTTTGGTTAAAAATTTGAATTCATATATTTAGTATGAATAAAACATTTTTCTTTATTACCAAAAGTGTTTTTCAAAAATATATAATATGTTTATATAATTAAATAAACTTTGTAATGCTTAATTAAACTTTCCTTTGATCATAAAATGCACTAAACACTTTGTTTATTCATACTTTAAGTGATTTGGATGTAAAGAGAAATATTAATCACTAAATACTTGTTTATGTCACAAGTTTTAGTTATATGAGTTTATATTTTGTGATAATTAAAACATAGAGATATTGATAACATGTTAATAATGTTTTTAGGCATTATTTATGTCAACAATCTCCCCCTTTTTGATTATTACAAAACCTTAAACTCAATATATCTAAAACTTGTTTTTAGACAAGTATTATATAGTTTACATTTCTCTTCTCCCCCTTTTTGTATTAATTAAAAAGGTTAAGCCGAGTAAGCTTCGCGAGGGAAGTTTAAACAGGTAGAATGCTCCCCCTTAATGTATGCTCCCCCTCATTTGAGAGCACCAAGGGAACGAGCAATGGAGATCTTTGCTACAAAAATATTTGAAGAGAGCAAGATACACATATATGCAATGCAACAGTTATGTAACTAAACATAGATTCATTCAAGCATTATAGAAATGATAAGCATTACAACATTCAATATGCTTGAAGCATATTGATAAAAATAACACAAAAGAAAAGACATAGTCCTATTTTGCCTAAGAGAGCACTTGGACTTGCTTGCAACCCATGGTTGATTGTTTTATTTGCTTGAAGAGAAACATAAGCATAATGCTTAGATGTTTGATTGAGAGGGATATGGAGTGGAGTGTGGAACAGAAGAAGTGGATCTCACGATGTTGTATCGTGTTAAGGGTGGTATTGGATGATTGCGAGTGAGAAGATATTCAATCCAAGAAATATCTTCACTCAAGTAGAGGATTTCTTATTGAAGGAATATGCAACAAGGGCAAAAGTGAGTGTGGTTTGTAACTTGATCCAAGTTGAGAGAGTGGGGGAGGCAATTTGCATAGGGTGATGATGGAGGTTGCCCTTTGTTGCGTTGTGCAAGATGCATAGCAAGGAGATCACTAAGATCATGGACTTGGTTTATTTCATCACGAAATTTTTGTTTTTCCGGGGCAATGTGGAGGGGATCATAGGTTTGGTATGGATGAGGTGGGTTTGTGTAGTTGGAATTGTAGTTTGATGGTTGATCAAACTTGCATGGATCATTATAAGTTGTTAGAGGTTGAGAGGTGTAGTTTGGCTTGAAGGAAGATGTTTGGCCAATGTTGTATGGTTTGTAAAGTGGATCAAATGAATGACCTTGTTGGTTTGATGCAAGGTTCGGGAAGTAAGAAGTTGGGGGTGAGGAATGATTTCCAACTTCATTTATGATGATGGATTTGTTTCGAGGGCTTTTTCTTCGCCAAACGGGTTTTTCCGTCATCCTTGCTAGCCTTGAGGCTTTTGATTTTGGTTTGTTTGGAGAGTTCATGATGGGATGAATGGAGAGTTTTGAGGATTGGGGATATTTATAGTGTAAGATTTGTGTGTTTAAGGATGGATAAGGTTTGTTTGGGGGATTAGGACAAAATGTGTTGGTGAAAAATGGGAAATGTAGGTTGAAATGGGCTAAAAAGCAGAAAAGATTCTGTAAACCCGACCATCAGATGGCCGGTCCCCTTAATTAGGGGGCGGTCCCCTTAATGATTAAGGGGGCCACCTTACAAAATTAAGGGGGCCGCCCATCTAGTGATTTCCAGGTTGCCAGAATTGGGTTTTTGGCAGAAAATTTGCAGAAAGGTTATGTGTTTGGATTAGAATTCAAGCAAGTTCAATTCTCTTAGGCAATATAGAGTCTAATCTAATCAAGATATAGCATGCATGTAAAAACACATAAACACAAGAGCAAATAATCAACATATAATAAGCAAGAGGAGGCAAATAAAGGTAAGCACTATTAAGCTTCCTAAGGCATCTATCTTAGATTAAAGGCAAGGATAATTAGTGAGTGAACAACTAATGATGGATCAAGATGACACCATTATTAATGAATTTGTCCTAGTGAGTGTCTATATGCAACAAATGTGGAGTTGTGATTGTTTCGACTCCTAGAAGCAAAAAGAAATAACGGTCCTAAGAAAAAATCCAAATAATCTCCTTGATTCAATTTTTGCTCGATCATGAATGTCAAAGACATATATTAGATTATATATCTTGACAATTTATGTGAGAATTTATGCATGATTTTGAAATAGAATGTTTTTAGGATTAGTCAACAATGCAAGGAAAATGATTTTCATGGGGTTCCTAGATTGTGAGAATAATTTTTAGAGAAAATTGATTGAGTTTTACAAAATGGTTTATGCAAAGAAAATAGCTTTTCTCAATCTTTAGTTTTGTGCGAAATAGATTCCTAGACTCAGAATAGGTGAAATGGAAGAAAAATGAATTTCATGCAAGTATAAATTTGAGATAATTCAATATAATTTAGTCAACTTGTTCCATCATTCCTAATCCTAAATGCAAGTGGTTGAATAATTCACGCTTAAGAGGTTTTGTGAATATATCCGCAATGTTGTCTTCCGATGCAACCTTTTCTATAGATATATTTCCTTTTTGTACATTATCCCTATGAAAATGGTGACGTATTTCTATGTGTTTAGTCCTAGAGTGTTAAACCGGATTTTTACTGAAATCTATCGCACCTTTGTTATCGCACATAATGGGGACATTTTCTAACCTAATGCCATAGTCTACGAGAGCTTGTTTCATCCATAGTGCTTGTTGACATGCCTTTCCGGCGCTTACATATTCGGCTTCGGTGGTAGAAATAGCAAGAGCGGTTTGCTTCTTCGAAAACCAAGACGTTAGACAACATCCCATAAACGTGCAAATACTGCTAGTGCTTTTTCTATCTATGTAGTCTCCCGCATGATCCGAATCCGCATAGACAATGGTTTCTATGCCGGATTCCTTAGGATACCATAATCCTAAGTGTATAGTGCCTTTAACGTATCGGAAGATACGCTTAACCGCTTCTAGGTGAGAGGTTTTGGGATCCTCTTGAAAACGGGCACAAAGGTAGACACTAAACATGATGTCGGGTCTACTTACCGTTAAGTATAGTAAACTACCTATCATTCCTCTATACTTGGTGTTATCTACGGACTCACCTTCATCATCCTTTGTGAACTTTACCTCCATAGACATGGGAGTTTTCATGGGTTTTGAGTCTTCTAGGCCAAACTTCTTAAGCATTTCCTTAATGTACTTAGATTGGTTAAAAAATATTCCATCTTCTAATTGTTTTATTTGTAATCCTAGGAAGAAGTTAAGTTCACCCATCATACTCATCTCAAACTCATCATGCATGATTTTGGCAAATTCATCACACATGTCTTGACAAGTCGATCCAAATATAATGTCATCAACATATATTTGGACAATGATGAGATTTGGGTCTTTCCTTTTAGTGAAAAGAGTGTTATCTACCATTCCCATGGAATAATCATGTTTAATAAGAAAAGCTTTTAATCGATCATACCAAGCTTTGGGAGCTTGTTTGAGTCCATACAAAGCTTTCTTTAACTTATAAACATAATCAGGTTTTGCGAAGTCAATGAATCCTGGAGGTTGTGCCACATATACCTCCTCATTGATAAAACCGTTAAGGAATGCACTTTTCACATCCATTTGGAATAACTTAAAATCTAGGGCGCAACCATAGGCAAGTAATATCTAAACGATTCTAGTCTAGCTACAGGGGCATAAGTTTCGTCATAATCAATTCCTTCTTGTTGATTATAACCTTGGGCAACTAACCTAGCTTTATTCCTAGTAACTATTCCATTCTCGTCTAACTTATTCCTATATACCCATTTGGTTCCTATGATGGTCATATCCTTTGGATTTGGGACTAATTCCCAAACATCATTCGCCTTAAATTGATTTAATTCTTCTTGCATAGCTATAACCCAACTTTCAACCTTTAAAGCCTCGCTAATATTCTTAGGTTCTATTGCTGAGAGGAAACAAAAGAAATTATTTTTATCTTGGGCTTGTGACCTAAGGGTTCTTTGGTTAAGATGTCCTATTATATTGTCTAATGGATGAGATCTAGATTCTTTAATATTAACAGTTTCGTTATTTTCTAAGTGAATGTCTTCATTATCATTTCCTATGGGTTTTGTATTACTAACCTCAATAGCTTCATCTTCGATTAAATCATCATCTTCTAAAGGTAATGTTTTAGGAGGTGGTGGTGTTTCATCAAATGTTACATTTAGTGATTCCTCTACTTTCATGGAGTGTTTGTTAAGTATTATATATGCTTTGCTATTTTGTGAGTATCCTAAAAATATTCCTTCATATGATTTTGGATCAAACTTAGTGAGATAGTCCTTAGTGTTTAAAATATAGCATTTACTTCCAAATACCTTAAAGTAACTTAAGTTTGGTTTTCTACCTCTTAATAACTCATAAGGAGTTTTTCCTAGAATTCTTCTAATTGATACCCTATTTAAAATATAAGTTGATGTATCTACGGCGTGACACCAAAATTTTTGTGGGATGGATTGTTCATTTAACATAGTTCTACTCATTTCTTGTAGTGACCTATTTTTTCTTTCAACTACGCCATTTGATTGAGGAGTACGAGGAGCGGAGAAATTGTGAGATATTCCATTTAACTCGCAATATTTTCCGAATTGTACTTCGTTATCAAATTCCCTACCATGGTCCGTCCTAATGGCAACTATTGAGCATCCTAATTTATTTTGAATCATTCTACTAAATATTTCAAATTTTTCAAAGGCTTGGGTCTTGTCACTTAAAAACCTAGTCCACGTGTATCGTGAGTAGTCATCTACTATCACTAAGGTATATTTGTTTCCTCCATAGCTCCGCACAGCGGATGGACCAAAAAGATCCATATGTAATAATTCTAGGCATCTAGTAGTGGATACTATATTCTTGGCTTTGTGACTAGCATGAGCTTGTTTTCCAATTTTACATGCATCACAAAAATGCTTGTCATATTTTAGATTTGGCAAATTTCTAACTAATTCCTTAGAGGCCAAAGATTGTATTTGTTGCATATTAGCATGTCCTACTCTCCTATGCCATAGTGTAGATTTTTCATCTAGGGTCGTTAGGCATATCCTATCCTCAGGTTTGTTTCCTAGTTTCATAACATATATGCCACCTTTTCTAATTCCTCTACCTATAATTTTTCCATCCTTAACTATTTCGCTATCATCTTCGGTAAATGTGACTCTACATTTATTATCACATATTTGTCCTACACTAAGCAAGTTATATGTTAATTTATCTACATGCTCTACATTTTCAATAGTAAGTGAGTCTTGAGAGATCGTACCTTTGCCAATGATTTTTCCACGTAAGTCACTACCGAAAATAACGTTACCTCCATTGTATGCCTTGTATGTAGAGAATAGATTGCGATTCCCCGTCATGTGCCTCGAACATCCGCTATCTTTGATCCATTCGTCAGGTTCCAAGTCAATTCCTAAACATATTTCGTCGGTTTCTTTTGCCATAAAACACTTTTCGTCTCTTGGCTTTTCAACTTCTTCTTTGTCACTATCACTCCATGTTCCACTAACAAAAGCACCTTGACTTTCATAACCCGGTGGCTTTAGACATTCGCCAATGAGATGATTTGGACTTCCACATCTACAGCATTTTCTCTTCCCGTAGTTGTCACTTCTATTTCTTTGGAGTGCTTTTCTTTCGTCTCGTGATGATCTAGTGAATCTTCCTCGTCTCTTGAAGAACTTCTTGAATTCTCTTACGGCCATTGCATATTCTTCGTCTTCACTTTCGTCACTTGAATCATCATCATCACTAGGTTCCTTTTTGGCTTTTAGAGCAATTGATTTGGTTTGTTCTTTCTTGACTTTGACTGTTTCTGAATCTCTTCTTATGATTTCTTCATGAACCTTCAAGTTGCCAATTAGTTCATCTAGTGATAACGTCTTCTTTGATTCTTCGATTTCCGTGACCTTAGCTTGCCATTTTGGATGCAATGCCCTAAGAAATTTCCTAACACAATTTTTACTAGAAAATGTCTCATCAAGTGCTTTTAAACTTGTGATGATAGTGTTAAACTTAGCAAAAGCATTATCAATTGATTCCTCTTCCGGAATCGTAAATTGTTCATATTGTTGTACAAGAAGATCTATTTTATTATCTTTGACTTGGCTATTACCTTGGTGAGTAATTAGTAAAGAATCCCAAATTTCTTTGGCGGTTTTACACATAAAAATTCTTTCATATTCTTTGCGTGGTAGCGCATTATAAATTACCATTTTAGCCTCATTATTTTTTGCTAATTTCTTTTTCAAATCATCATTTTGTTCTTCAAAAGATACAATTTCATTCATTTTAGTTTCAACATTATATTGAATAGGAGAAAAATCACCAAAGGTAATAATATGCCAAAGATCAAGATCTTTTGATTTCACATACGTTTCGAATCTATTTTTCCAATATAAAAATCCATCACTTTCAAATAGTGGTGGTCTTTGCATAGATTGCCCTTCTAAATATTTTTCAGATTCCATAGATCGTTACAAGTTTTAAAATACAATATATTTTAAAAATCTTGCTAGACGTGGCTCTTGATACCAATTGTGGAAAACTAGAAGGGGGGTTGAATAGTTTTACGTCTTTTTACTTCGTTACAAAAATTTGTTTTAGAGTTTTGCTTAGCTTTTAAAAACTTAGATTCGATAATATGTGATCTCAAGTCTTGTACAATATAAACAATTAATACTACACAATATATTATAAAGATAAGTAATGAAATAAGTAAGAGATGGAAAGATCGAACCGCGAGACAAGAGATTTATAGTGGTTCGGCTACAAGGACACCTTCCTTGCCCTACTCCACTCCCCGAGCACCTAACTTGAGAGTTTTCTTCACTATATCAACAAGCTCCCTTATGGCGGAGAAAACCGTACACACCAATATACACACCAATCTACACACCACTTTTCACACCACAACTTCGTCACACCTAAGTCACAACTTCTACACAACTTCTTCAAATCAATCTACTTCACAACTAACTACTTCACACCTATCTTCTTCACACCAATCTAGTACCTAGCTTATCTTCTTCACACCAAGCTACTAACTAATCACACAATCTATATCTAACACAACTAACTACAATAAAATATTCACAACAATCTTCACAAAGAATAATGTAAATGATCTTTGATGATGCACCAACAACTTGGATGTGGAGATCACAACAAGTTGTAATACTTCTTGTCTTGAGGGATAGAAGTATTCTTCTTTTGCACTTGAGAGGATGAAGGTTGGATCACTTTGAAACAAAGAATTTATATACTTATGATCAAAGGATAAAAGAATGGAGATTTGGATCTAGATCAGAAAGTTTAGTAGTGCAAAAGGTGAGGAAAAAATCCAGGTTTAATGTGGTATTTATAGGCAACAGATTCTGACAGAGGAGCGTGGCCGGTCCCCTTAAATCATGGCCGGCCCCCTTAAAATTAAGGGGACCGCCCTTTGTAATTAAGGGGGCCACCCAGCTGAAACGGCCAGATTCTTTGTCTTTTAGTGGGGAAAGTTTATTTGGTGAAAAACTAACTGATTTTGGTTAAAATTTTGAATTCATATATTTAGTATGAATAAAACATTTTTCTTTATTACCAAAAGTGTTTTTCAAAAATATATAATATGTTTATATAATTAAATAAACTTTGTAATGCTTAATTAAACTTTCCTTTGATCATAAAATGACTAAACACTTTGTTTATTCATACCTTAAGTGATTTGGATGTAAAGAGAAATATTAATCACTAAATACTTGTTTATGTCACAAGTTTTAGTTCTATGAGTTTATATTTTGTGATAATTAAAACATAGAGATATTGATACCATGTTAATAATGTTTTTAGGCATTATTTATGTCAACACACCTCAATTCCAAAAACAGTGAGTTGAGTAACAATCTTTTGTAGCCTTGTGAAGATGCTATCAATAGATTCATTACTTGTTGAACCAAAGTTTTCATAAGTCTGCTTCAGCAGAGTCTTTTGAGTCTTCTTGGTGGAATCATTACCACCAAAAACATTACAGATCTCCTCAAAAAGAGTCTTTGCAGTCTTGTACTTGCTGAATGCTAGAACTTGGTCTCTGGGAAGTGTCATCAGCAACAAACCTCTGGCCTTCAGATCATTCTTCATCTGAAGTCTTTCATCATTAGTAACAGGTCCAGTGTTGACCTTAATTACTTCCTTGCCACCAACCGTCTCTGAAGTAGAACTTGGTTTGAAAGAATTTCCAACCATAATGATCTCCCAAAGTGTGTAGTCTTAGACCATAAAGAATTGTTTGATCATTAGCCTCCACATCTCAAAGTCATTCAACTTAAGCTTTGGAAGCTTAGCAGCAATGTTTGAGTTACTGGTTTATATCTCCATTGATTCTTCTGAGTGAACTAGAGTCTTCTAAATCAAAGTATCAAAGCCTGTCTCTGATACCACTTGATGGATCTAAACACCTTGAACTGTGTTAGATTGATACTTTGAGTTATATCACTAAGTATGCGGAATCTACTTAGTAACACTTAGAATTTTGATTGTGAGTAAGACAGTTGTTTATGAATAAGAACAATGTATGTAAACAAACGATTAGCTCCAATATTATTAATGATAATAATACGAGTGATCATGATATCACTAGGGTTACACCTTGAAGCTCTAGAAACGTATATCTAACTGATGAGGCGAAAAATGATCCGTTTTTAGGGGGTCATTTAAGCCCGAATCCGAATTTATTTGATCAAATATTGCCCTAAATCGTTCCTTTTGTGATTTTAGGTACTTGGAGAGTGAATTCTGGAAAAGAAGCCATTTTGGACGTTTTTGGAGCATAAAAGTGAAGAAAACGGCAAAGTCTCAATTTTCCATGCTGGGAACAGTAGGTGACGGCGTCAAGAGTCATCCTGATGGCGTCAAAGTACAAAGAATAAAATACCGTGGTTGGTGACGGCATCACATAGGCCGTCATAAGTAGATCAAGGCCGTCCGAGGAAGTATTTGGCGGCGAGGTGACGGCGTCACATGGTTGTCTTGACGCCGTCAGCCCAGTTTTCCTATATATAGTTTTCTAGTTTTTTCATTAAAAAGAGAGAAGTTTTGGTGAAACCCTAAAAACGAATTTGGTGTATCTTTTACAGGTTTTTCAAGGGTTCCAAACCCTTGATACCTTGCATTGTAATTGAGATAAGTGTTCTTCTAATTCAATCAATATGTCTATGTGTTGGTTGTTTATATCTTATTCTTGTCTCAATTCCATTATGCTAGGCTAGATCTCTTTTGTGTTTGCTTAGATCTAATGAAACCTAGATGTTGATTATGTGTTGATTACTTGTCTATTCTTGTCTTGGATGAATGATTTTATATGTTAGGCTTAAGAAAACTGGCAGATCTCCAAATGGTAACATGCTTGAACGTCTTAAGAAACATGAACCGAGGCATACTAGGTCTTTATTGGTTGTATTTAATGCATGAGCCACTGTTTACAATCCCTATAGTAGTGTTGGGTCATGGTGTAGGAGGAGATAAGAGCTCATAGAGTTGGGGAGTTATGTATGCCACCCCACGAATGGTATTAAGGAATACAATCCGTCATCCATACAAGTATAACAAGTAATTAACGTGTAAAAGATATCTAGGGAGTAGTGAAGTCTAAGTAAACACAAATTTCTCCAATTACTGCTCACAACCTTAGTTTAATTAGTTTATTTTCATTTCTAGTATTTTATTTTAATTGCATCTTAGTTTTGGGTAAGTTGAATAGCAACTAATTCCGCCCATTCCTCCAAAACCCGAGATTTTACTTGCTTTCATAAAAATATAAAAACACAAAAATAATCATCCCTCACCTCTAGAACTAGTAATTAGGTTTTCTAATCCTAGCGACACTATTCCTAAGCTGAACGATCAATCCCCCGGTACTTGTCACTATACTATACTACAACGATCAGGTACACTGCCTGGTGGGGTTGTAAGCTTCTCGAGATCCCTCGAGAGGTAAAGCCTGTTGCGATTCCCACGCATCAAGTTTTTGGCGCCGCAGCCCGGGGAATAGTTATTGTCTAGGTTAGAATTTCTTTTTATTAGGTCTACTTGCTAGATTCCTTTCTAGTAAGATTTTATTTTTATTTTCTAGGTTTTCTTTAGTCTATCTTTTTCTTTGTGTGTTTGTTCGTAATTTCCATTGACTCTTCCGTTCACCATTATGGAGTACGCAAATCCACCATACCACCAATCACAAAGGCCATTCTACCCTATTGACATCTCGAATTTCAAACAATATCGAGATGAACTCATATATGATGCATGGACTCGTTTTAAAATTTTACTTCGAAAATTCCCTCATCATAGTTTCTCTTTAGCATCCCTAACCGAAACCTTTTACTATCATGTCAGCCGATGTGACCAAATGTGCATTGATGATTTTGCCAATGGGGGCCCTAGGGAATTAAGTGCTGAAGAAGCATGGGATACCTTAGAAGACTGTGCCCAATATTATTATAGAGTAGACAACCCAACAAACAACATAACAAATCATTTGACAACAAATTTGAAGGATCATGGAACAAGTTTGTTGGGGGATGAATATACTCATGTTGAGATACCTAGTTGGATGGCACCTAATATCATAATACAAAACAAACATATAGGTAATCTAGGTACAATGGAGGATGAGGTGGATAATCCAAGCCCACAAAGTACCCCATAAGTCCTACCATCATTTGAGGCACATACAACGCCCGTGACTTACCCGGAAGAAGTAGAAGAGACTATAGGAACCCCAATAGAGGTAGAACCCTTGGACCAAACAAAACTAGAGGATATAGGTTTGAATGCTTATAATGATAACCTTACTTTTAGTTTTAGGGAAGTTCCTAGTTTTGATGAACCGGAGCCTCAACCAAAACTGTTACCTAATCTTCCATCCTTGGATGAGAATTTAGGAATTGAGATAGGTTCCGATCCACCCATCAAACCATATAGTCCGGGTAGTCTTAGGATAAAGGTAGTGGACTCTAAGCCTTGTAGAGAGGAAGCCAATATAGGAGTGGAACATAACCTTACATGCTTACATCACCCATTCATGATTGATCACAAAACACATTATGGGTTTAAACCGGGTTTATTAGATCAAGATGGATTCCAAACTAGGAGTCTCTCGAAATTGATAGAAAATGATCCCTTTCTAGGAGAAAATCTTAATTCACCCACTAACCCAATTGAATTAGGTAAGGCTATGATGATAGGATCCCGCATCTTTGAGCATACAATTCATCCACCACTCTTTCCTCACGAGGCATATTTACACCCTAAGGGTGTGTATCGCTACTTTCACCCGCACTTAATCCTAAGTGTAGGGAAAGCCTCACCTTTATCCGTGAAATAAGGGTAGAGTCAGGCTCGTGACTCGAACAAAAACAAGCGCTTCTTGGGAGGCAACCCATGTTTTGTGTATTTTTATTTGTTTGTTTGTTTGTTTGATTTTATTTGTTTCCGTATGCATGTTTTATTTTTATTGTTTGTGGCTCATGTTTCAAAGTAAATTGTGAAAATGCTTTATTTTGTTTTTAACTTCGTCTTAATTGCATATAAAGGTATTTTGCAAAAGATAAGTGTAAGGGAGATCCAAATCTATTTATAAGAACGAAATTGAGCATGAACCACAACAATATTAAATGGACATGTATATTAGTATTTGTTAGAGTCAAATGCTTGTATTGAGTCATAATGAAGTTTTGCAGGATTTTCCAGGAAGTAGGACCAAGTTTTTCCAGAAATTTTCCGGAAACTTAACATAAGAATTTCTGCAGGTCACTTCTGACGGCGTCACGAGATTACTCTTGACGGCGTCAAGTGTAAAAATCTGGAAATTTTACCGGTTTTGTTTTTCTAAAGGAGTCTTAAAGTTTTTGTGAATTATTAAGTTTTATAATCTCCAGGAAATCTGCAAACATTCATTCCACAAGCATTATATCTTTAATTGTTTTGTTTCTATTCCTAAGTCTGGAATTACATCTAGTTGTGAGTTATCTTTGTTCGGATTGATGCTTTGGGTTTTTGTTTGTTTTCTCAGGATTTACAGGCTATGTTTGACAAGGAGATGATTTATATTCTGGAAGGGAAGCTTTGATTGTTCATTTTCATGGAGGAAGATTTAACCTGGCCACCTTATTATCCATACCGAGCGAATCAGGGGAGTATTTGATTTCATTCTCTTTACTTTTTCACTTTTACATTCTTTACTTGAACATTGGGGACAATGTTCATATTAAGTGTAAGGGGAGGGTAAAAAGATGATACCTTACATATGCACTTTCACTTGAGTTTGTTTTGTTTGATGGTAGATGTGTAATAAAACTATGAGAAATACTTGTTAGTGCAATTTTAGCACCAAATTTAAAATTTTTTACAACATTTAGGAGTGAAACTTTAGCCATAGCAAGCGTCTCATGGATAGGAGATTGTATGACTAGCACATAACCGTATATTCAAAAAAATTTTCCACCCAAATATGTGAGGTTCGCCTTTAGATTTGATAGGAAAAGCATTCATTATTAGTGCTTATGAGTGTACCGGTAGCATTTAGATTCTAGAACTTGCGTTAGTGATGCATCCTGAGACCGCTAGTGAGACTACATTCGTGTGGTAGGATTTACTACATGATAAGAGGCATTAGGATCACCCTTGTGTTAAACCCGTATCATGATTACTTGACCATTTAAGTCATACTACTTGACTAGTTAAGTCAACTAATTTTTCCCACACCCTTAGCGTTGTACTCATTTTTAGTACACGAAACCCCTAGTACACCCCTCCGAGCCTATCTTTTCGTTTCTAACTTTAAGCATCTTACTTAAAGGAAGAATTTGTTACACCCCACTTAAATGTACACCCAAATCGCCTTAGCCTTCCGTGTATGCGCTCATTTTTAGTGCATTATTGTTATTGGTTAAACCCTAAGTTAACTTTCTAATTGATTACATGGTTGCTAAGTCGAGTCATATCCTTGTACATATTGTTTTGGGACGATTGGGACTCATGGGTAAGTACTTATTTTATGGAGTAATGGGGAAGAACATCATATTATTACCCCCATATGTACGTTAATCTTAAAAGTGCTCCAAGTGTTTTAATTTTCTTAATTCGAGTCATTAGATTAGTTTAATGTAAAGTATGTAAAGATTCAAGTGTAAGGGGAATGCTTATACCCCTATGATGTATTATTTTGGATGGTAGGGTAAGAGTGTATGCAAAAAAAAATAAATAAATAAATAAAAAATAAAAGAGAAAAAAACATACGGACTACCATCCCGTTTTATTCTATGTTCATTTTATGTTTTTGTTATTTTTCATTTATTAGCTTAAGTCGAGTCTAGTCTTGGCTTAGCAACGCCATCTTGTACATGTAATTAACCAAGATTGTTAACTCGCCACCAGTAAAACTTCCTTTATCCAACAAAACCGTGTAATTCATATCCCTATACCTAACGTTACAACCCTTTAAAAGACCTCTTTGATAGTTTATCCTAGGTGCTTACGCCATGTGGTGGAGGTTTGATCCTTTCCCAAGCCTATGGTAATCTATTTTGCTATGACAGGTAGTGAGAGATATCTTCCATTTCCATAATGTTATATTACTTTAGTACACCCGAGAGATGTGAGTATCTAAACACTATTTGCGAGGTGCTTGTGTATGACCTCCGTGCTTGTCTATTGGTCTTTAGTGGAACGATTATTTGTTGTAATTACTTTTATATTAGTGTTAAATGACCCCTAACTTGTCTTTTGAGTAGAATAAAAGCTCATTTGCTTGAGGACAAGCAAATCTCAAGTGTAAGGGTATATGATGAGGCGAAAAATGATCCGTTTTTAGGGGGTCATTTAAGCCCGAATCCGAATTTATTTGATCAAATATTGCCCTAAATCGTTCCTTTTGTGATTTTAGGTACTTGGAGAGTGAATTCTGGAAAAGAAGCCATTTTGAACGTTTTTGGAGCATAAAAGTGAAGAAAACGGCAAAGTCTCAATTTTCCATGCTGGGAACAGTAGGTGACGGCGTCAAGAGTTATACCCTGACGGCGTCAGACATCAAGAATAAAACACCGTAGTTGATGACGGCGTCAAAAGTCATCCTGACGGCGTCAAAGTACAAAGAATAAAATACCGTGGTTGGTGACGGCGTCACATAGGCCGTCATAAGTAGATCAAGGCCGTCCGAGGAAGTATTTGGCGGCGAGGTGACGGCGTCACATGGTTGTCTTGACGCCCTCAGCCCAGTTTTCCTATATATAGTTTTCTAGTTTTTTCATTAAAAAGAGAGAAGTTTTGGTGAAACCCTAAAAACGAATTTGGTGTATCTTTTACAGGTTTTTCAAGGGTTCCAAACCCTTGATACCTTGCATTGTAATTGAGATAAGTGTTCTTCTAATTCAATCAATATGTCTATGTGTTGGTTGTTTATATCTTGTTCTTGTCTCAATTCCATTATGCTAGGCTAGATCTCTTTTGTGTTTGCTTAGATCTAATGAAACCTAGATGTTGATTATGTGTTGATTACTTGTCTATTCTTGTCTTGGATGAATGATTTTATATGTTAGGCTTAAGAAAACTGGCAGATCTCCAAATGGTAACATGCTTGAACGTCTTAAGAAACATGAACCGAGGCGTACTAAGTCTTTATTGGTTGTATTTAATGCATGAGCCACTGTTTACAATCCCTATAGTTGTGCTGGGTCATGGTGTAGGAGGAGATAAGAGCTCATAGAGTTGGGGAGTTATGTATGCCACCCCACGAATGGTATTAAGGAATACAATCCGTCATCCATACAAGTATAACAAGTAATTAACGTGTAAAAGATATCTAGGGAGTAGTGAAGTCTAAGTAAACACAAATTTCTCCAATTACTGCTCACAACCTTAGTTTAATTAGTTTATTTTCATTTCTAGTATTTTATTTTAATTGCATCTTAGTTTTGGGTTAGTTGAATAGCAACTAATTCCGCCCATTCCTCCAAAACCCGAGATTTTACTTGCTTTCATAAAAATATAAAAACACAAAAATAATCATCCCTCACCTCTAGAACTAGTAATTAGGTTTTCTAATCCTAGCGACACTATTCCTAAGCTGAACGATCAATCCCCCGGTACTTGTCACTATACTATACTACAACGATCAGGTACACTGCCTGGTGGGGGTTGTAAGCTTCTCGAGATCCCTCGAGAGGTAAAGCCTGTTGCGATTCCCACGCATCACTAACCTTTAACCTAGGATCTCATTTTATAGCACAAGGAGTCCTCTTCTACAAGATAAGTATAATGCTAATAGAATAAGATATACACAAGATCTATTCTATATTTATCTAAACACGTTTCCTAACAGTTATCTAATCAGCAGTGGTAATATATGTTCTTGCAGTGGTAATGAGTTTCCACTGCAAGTACAATCTTCAGTAGTTGTAACATCTTCACTTAGCCGTGGTAACTGTTAGTATAATTCCCAACACTATCAACCTGTAAAAGATATCTAGGGAGTAATGAAATCTAAGTAAACACAATTTTCTTATTTATTGTTCACACCACTAGTTTAATTAGCTTTATTTACATTTTTGTTATTTTATTTTGATTGCATCTTTAGTTATTGGTTAGTTGATTAGCAACTAATTCCGCCCACTCTTCCAAAACCCGAGATTTTAATTGCTTTTATAAAAATACAAAAAGAATATCCCTCACCTCTAGACTTAATTTTTAGGCTTTCTAATCCTAGCGACACTATTCCTGAGTTGAACGATCAATCCCCCGGTACTTGTCACTATACTATACTACAACGATCAGGTACACTGCCTTGTGGGGGTTGTAAGCTTCTCGAGATCCCTTGAGAGGTAAAGCCTGGTGCAATTCCAACGCATCACCATCCGACATCATGGAAGGTGGTAACATCTTTGAACCCTTCAACCCACCACAACAAAACCACCCACAAAACCCACCACTAGCAAACCAACCTCCTAGGCCCCGAACTTTAGGAGAGTATTCCCGTCCTAGCCACCAAGGCTATCGAAACACTATTGAGCTCACTCAAGGAGCCAATGTGTCCCCCTTGAGATCCGACACCATCCGGTTGGTGCAAAGCGGTTGTGCATTCCATGGACTTCGTTCCGAAGATCCTAATCAACATCTCAAGGATTTCCTAAAAATCGTAGATTCCATAGACCTTGATGTTACAACTAGAGAGTCGACCCAATTACGCCTATTCCAATTCTCTCTACGTGATCAAGCTAGTCAATGGCTTGAACATTTACCCGCGGGATCCATTACCTCATGGGATGATCTCACCACTCGATTCCTTGCTCAATTTTTCCCACCGGGGAGAACTACCAAGCTTAGAAATGATATCTTGATGTTCCAACAACGTCAAGGTGAAACTCTATATGCAGCATGGACTTGTTTCAAGGACTTACTCCAAAAGTCCCTCATTATGGCATAGATCTTTGGCTCCAAGTCCAAATCTTCTATGACCATATCGACCTCTCCACAAGGCAAACCATTGACCAATTGGCCGGTGGCAAGCTACGTGATCTAAGTGCGGAAGAATCATGGGAACTCATAGAAGATCTTGCTCTCTATGACAACGAAAGTTGGAATGATCCCCGTGATTTGAACAAAACGGTCAAGGAAATATCTTAATTCAATCAATATGTCTATGTATTGGTTGTCTATATCTATGTATTGTTGATTATGTGTTGATTACTTGTTTATAGTTGTATTGGATGAATGATTTCAATGTTAGGCTTAAGAAAACTGGCAGATCTCCATTGTGTAACATGCTTGAACGTCTTAGGAAACATGAACCGATGTGTACTAGGTTTTATTGGTTGTATTTAATGCATGAGTAAATTCTAATGATCCCATGTTAGGAGCTTCTTGCAGGCTCGACATAGGAGTGAAGTAGGCACTCATAGGATTGGGGAAGTAAGTACGCCACCCCATGAATGGTATTAAGGAATACAATCCGTCATCCACGCAACTATAACAAGTAATTAACGTGTAAAAGATATCTAGGGAGTAGTGAAATCTAAGTAAACACATTTCTCCCACTTATTGCTCACAACCTTAGTTTAATATATATTATTTTCATTTTTAGTATTTTATTTTGATTGCATCTTTAGCATTGGGTTAGTTGACTAGCAACTAATTCCGCCCAAATCCTTCAAACCCGAGATTTTAATTTGCTTTCTAAAAAAGTATAAAAAATATAAAAAGAATCATCCCTCATCTCTAGAACTAGTATTTAGGTTTTCTAATCCTAGCGACACTATTCCTAGCTGAACGATCAATCCCCCGGTACTTGTCACTATACTATACTACAACGATCAGGTACACTGCCTGGTGATTCCTACAACCCTTCTTGGAAGAATCTTCTTGGAAAAATCACCCGAGCCAAACCCTTACGGTGATTCCTACAACCCTTCTTGGAAAAATCACCCGAACCTTAGGTGGAAACAAAACCAAAACATTTCCCAAAACAATTCTTCCAATCCACCTAATCGTTACCAACCAAATGGTCCATCTTCTAACCGTACTTTCAACAACTATCCTTCCAATAAATATGGTAGTACCAATAATCTTGAAGGATTGATGTCCAATTTTATGGCATCTCAAGAAGCTCGCATAGCTAAGTTTGAAACCGAATTCACTCAACAACAAACGGAGATGACCAATAAGATTGACAACTTGTTGAAAGCCCTCAACAACCAAGTGCTAACTACACCTAGGAAGGACACTAGAGACTCTAGTAGTGGAATCCAAATTAAGGACCCTTCGTTATCCAAACAAGTCCACTTTGTCAACATTAAGCCAATAGATAAGAGTATAGAAGAAAGTGACAAGGATGATGTTGGAATAGAAACCGGGACTAGGGATGAGATTAAGGAAGTTGAGGATATTAAGGAAGAAAAGTTAGAGGAAGTAGTAAACGTAGAAGAGTACTTTGATAAGTTACCCACTAAGGAAGAACGGGAATATCACAAGGATTTATTCGATGATCCCAAGACACCATACATCCTTGGTTGACCCCTAATTAAAGTAGGTGATCCCTCTAACATCAAAATACCATGCAACATTGGGCATATGCATGTGTGGAAAGCTTACATCGATCTTTGGTCTCCTATAAACATCATGACTAGGACCTATTATAATTGGGTAATAAAGAAGCAACTTGGATATAGGATGATGCCTAACACGAATTGGATGAGCAACTTTGTAGGAAGAGTGAAAGGATTGCATGTCTATGTAGGAAACTTCACTTATGTTACCGACTTTGTGATTGTAGAGGATATTCGTCCGGTAATAGATGGTTGCCTAAGTCAAGTAGTGTTCGGAAAACCGTTTGTTGAGGCCTCTAAGAGGAGTTATGACCCGTCCCTAGGGATAGTTAGATTCAAGGAAGAACTATGAGATTGCTTACCAAATTCCCTATAAGATTGAACAATACCGCCTTCTATCAGACATAGAAAAGGAACACAAGCAAGCGGTTTATTATAGGAATGATGAGGATAGACGTAGAGGAGTTGATTATGTCATGAGTAGAATACTTGTTTTCTACAAGGAATGTTTGCAACTAGGTCCGGAATACAAAACTAAGATTGGAGATGACCTAGAAAATGAGACCAATGATGAGGTCACGTAATTGCCCATGACCTTGAGTCTAGCTACAAGACTCGTAAATAAAGAAAAGCGCTTCTTGGGAGGCAACCCATGTTTTGTGTCATTTTTATTTGTTTGATTGTTATTTGTTTCCGTATGCATGCTTTAATTTTTATTGTTGGTAGATCATGTTTCAAACTAAATTGTGAAAATGCGTTATTTTGTTGTTTAACTTCATCTTAACTTCATATAAGGGTATTTTGCAAAAGCTAAGTGTAAGGGGAAACCCCAAATTTGTTTATAAGAAGGAAATTGATCTTGATTCGCCACAATATTAAATGAACATGTATATTAGTATTTGTTAGATTCAAATGCTTGTATCGAGTCATAATGATGTTTTGCAGGATTTTCCAGGAAGTAGGACATAAGTTTTTCTAGAAATTTTCCAGAAACTTAACGTAAAGATTTCTGCAGGTCACTTCTGACGGCGTCAGGAATTAACACCTGACGGCGTCATGTGTAAAATTCTGGAAATTTTATGAGTTTTGTTTTTCTAAAGGAGTCTTAAAGTTTTTGTTAATTCTTTAGTTTTATAAACTCCAGGAAATCTACAAACATTCATTTCACAAGCACTATATCCCTTACATTCCTAGAAAGCGATTTAAGATATATATGCTATTTTTCTAGGACTTGTTAGTATATATAGATTGCCGCCGATTTTACGCGAGGTTGCCTTGTTTGTTTTCTCAGGTTTAACAGGTTATATATGACAAGAAGATGATTTATATTTCTGGAAGGGAAGCTTTGAACGTTCATTTTCTTGGAGGAAGATCTAATCTTGTTGACCCAATATCCACATCGAACGAATCAGGGGAGTATTTGTTTTCATTCTTTTACCTATTTTACTTTTACATCCTTTAATTTAACATTGGGGACAATGTTCATCCTAAGTGTAAGCGGAGGGTAAATGGTGATACCTTATAGGATACAATTGCACTTGAGTTTGTTTGTTTGATTGTAGGTGTGTAATAAAACTAAGATAAATACTTGTTAGTGTAATTTTAGCGCCAAATTTAATTTTTTTTTACAACATTTAGGAGTGAAACTTTAGCCTTAGCAAGCGTCTCATGGATAGGAGTTGTATGACTAGCACAAAACCGTACCATTTAGAAAAAATTTTCACCCAAATATGTGAGGTTCGCCTTTAGATTTGATAGGAAAAGCATTCATTATTAGTGCTTATGAGTGTATCGGTAGCATTTAGATTCTAGAACTTGCCTTAGTGATGCATCCCGAGACCGCTAGTGAGACTACATTCGTGTAGTAGGATTTACTACATGATAAGAGGCATTAGGATCACCCTTGTGTTAAACCCGTATCATAACTACTTGACCATTCAAGTCATGTTACTTGACTAGTAAAGTCAATTAATTTTTCCCACACCTTAGTGTTGTACTCATTTTTAGTACACGATACCCCTAGTACACCCCTCCGAGCCTATCTTTTCGTTTCTAACTTTAAGCATTTTACTTAAAGGAAGAATTTGTTACAACCCACCCAAATGTGCAACCAAATCGCCTTAGCCTTCCGTGTATGCACTCATCTTTAGTGCATTATTGTTACATGTTTAAACCCTTAGTTAATTATCTAATTGATTACATGGTTGCTAAGTCGAGTCATATCTTGTACATATTGTTTTGAGACGATTGGGACTCATTGGTAAAGTACTTATGTTATGGAGTAATGGGGAAGAGCATCATATATTACCCCCATATGTGCATTAATCTTAAAAAATACTCCAAGTGTTTTGATTATCTTGATTCGAGTCATTAGAGTAGTTTATTGTAAAGTATGTAAAAATTCAAGTGTAAGGGGAATGTACATTCCCTATGATGTATTATTTTGGATGGTAGGGTAAGAATGTCTACACAAAAAAAAATAAAAAATAAAAAATAAAAAATAAAATCAAGAAAAAAAAATCAAGAGAAAGAAAATAAAAAGAAAAAGAAAAGAGAAAAAAAACATACGGACTACCATCCCGTTTCATTCTATGTTTATTTTATGTTTTTGCTATCTTTGATTCATTAGCTTACGTCGAGTCTAGTCTTGGCTTAGCAACGCCATATTGTACATGTAATTAACCAAGATGATTAACTCGCCACCAGTAAATATTGCCTTTATCCAACAAAACCATGTTTTCCATATCCCTACACCTAACGTTATAACCCTTTAAAAGACCTTTTTTTCTTTTTTCTTTTTTTTTTAAAGGTAAAATTTTATAGCCACCAAAAAATATAAACAGAAACCGACCCATGGCAACCATGAACAAACTCATGGGGCATAAGGTGGGCTAGTACAAGAACAAAGAACAAAAACAACTACACTAATACTAAATCAATAAGATACTAAAAACCAGGATCCTCAAACAAGAACAGCAACCAATAGCCCAATCCACAAAAAAGCCCAAGGAAGCCAAAACACCATAAAAGATAAAGAAAAAGAGCTCATCATACAACCAGAGGCCATACCACAATATCCACATCATAAACATCACTAAACCTAATACTAAATAGGAAACCAGTAATAGCTTACTCACTAGGCCCAGAAACAAACTTTACACTGAGAATCAGCACTTTAACTACACATGAACCCAATGCAAAGTGGTCTCAAAGACCTAGTTTCTAGCATATATACTTAGCCGTCTATTAATATAACCATCATTCCATCTATCCACCATAAACACCTTGTTACAACTCCACACCCCAGTACTGACCAAATTCCTAACATCAGAACATAAACCCTTCAAGGATTTATGAAAATAATATATAGAATAGCACCACATTATACTTTATCTGCTATCATTAATACCAATTCTCAATGGGAAATTCCAAATCATAGAAGCCTCTTTCACATCAGCAGAAACTTTAAGAATTTTTAGGCCCATAAGTCTAAGTCTAACAGTTTCAATGATGATAGAAAATAAGCCATCCTCAGACCTGAAGCAATTTTGAAAGACTCTGAAGTTCCTTTCCTGCTAAATGAAATAAATCACAGCTTCAAAGACTAATCTTTGTATGATGCTCCAAATTCTATTAGTAGCAGATTTGTTAACAATGCCAGAAACCACTTCACCCCATATACAGGAAACATCATCAAGCTTTGCCATAACTTTTAACCTTTCCCATAACCTTCTTGAGTAGATACAATCAAAAAACAGATGGCTATGAGAGTCCTTACAAGAATTGCAGAAAGGACATGCCATATCTTGGATGTTAAGCCACCTAGATAGCCTGTCTTGAGTTTCCCTTTGAGAGCCATCCACAACACAAAAGAGTGCCTAGGAATACACTGGGAAAACCAAACATGCTTATACCATATAACCTTAGGAGCATTTCTTCTGATTCCTTTCCAGGCCTCTTTGATACTGAATCTTTTTTTCCTTACCTTTCTTATTAACCCAAACTGCTACATCATCAACATCATCACAAAGAGTAGGGATAGGAACATCAAGCACATCACTAAACATACTGACCCAATCACTTGGCCATTTCCAAGCAGAATTACTAACCATATCCTTCACTTTAGCCTTAAGACTTAAATTGGACATCATAACAATTCTCTGATCAATAACTTTACTCAAAGGACCCTTATCATGCCATTGGTCAAACCAAACATTACAATTATAACCATTACCAACTTTAGTTCTAATAAACTTTCTAATACTATCTCTGAGCCCTAAAAGTTGTTTCCAGCACCAAGAGGAATCCATATTAGAATCTAGGCTCCATAGAGACTTGCCTTTAAGCCAGTAAAGATTAACCCATCTAACCCACACAGAGTCCCTATTAGAAATAATATTCCATAAGTGTTTAGACATCAAAGCTTCATTCCATTTCTGTAAAGGCCTGAGTCCAAGCCCTCCTTGACTCTTAGGAACACAAATGTCTTTCCAGGACACACTAGCAATGCCAGCATCCTCATCACTCCCAGACCAAAGAAAATTCTTAAGCATTCTATTAATGGTGTTACAAACATTTATAGGAAGAATAAATATAGAAGCCCAATATACCTGCAAAGAAGATAGGACAGAAGAAATGAGTTGGAGCCTTCCAGCATATGAGAGGCATTTATTTCTCCAATCATTGATCATGTAATTAACCAAAATATAGGGTAAGAGTGTATGCAAAAATACATCAACCTTGTACACATAATTAACCAAAATGATTAACTCGCCACCAGTAAATATTGCCTTTATCCAACAAAACCGTGTATTCCATATCCCTACACCTAACGTTATAACCCTTTAAAAGACCTCTTTGATAGTTTATCCTAGGTGCTTACGCCAAGTGGTGGAGGTTTGATCCTTTCCCAAGCCTATGGTAATTTATTTTGCTATGACAGGTAGTGAGAGATGTTTTCCATTTCCTTATTGTGATATATACTTTATTACACCCGAGAGATGTGAGTATCTAAACACTATTTGTGAGGCGCTAGTGTATGACCTCCGTGCATGTCTTTGGTTTTTAGTGGAATGATTATTTGTTGTAATTACTTTTATATTAGTGTTAAATGACCCCTAACTTGTATTTTGATTAGAATAAAAGTGCATTTGCTTGAGGACAAGCAAATCTTAAGTGTAAGGGTATTTGATGAGGCGAAAAGTGTACCGCTTTTAAGGTGTCATTTAAGCCCGAATTCGAGATTATTTGATCAATTATTGCCCTAAATCGTTCCTTTTGTCATTTTAGGTACTTTTGGAGAGAAATCTGGAAAAGGAAGCATTTTGGACGTTTTTGGAGCACAAAAGTGAAGAAAACGGCAAAGTCTCAATTTTCCTTGCTGGAACAGTACCTGACGGCGTCAAGGCTCTCCACATGACGGCGTCAAGAGTTACAAAAGTGGTGCATGTGGAAAATACACGTGACGATCCAGAGAGTTTTTATGCATAGGAGATGATGGCGTCACCCAAGGCCGTCGTGGTCCAAGTATTAGTGACGGTCCAGAAGAAAATCCTACATGACGGCGTCATAAATAGATCTAGGAAATACGATTTCATTATGGCGGCGAGTTGACGGCGTCACAACCTAACACATGACGCCGTCATGATGTGTAATCTATATATAGTTTTCCAAATTTCATTCATTAGTGTGCAACTTTGAGGGAAAAAACCCTAGTCCGAATTTTATCAGCTTTTCAAGGGTTTCAACCCCTTGAATCTTTCATGTTCAATTAAAGATAAGTATTCCTTCAAATCATTCAATATGTCTATGTGTTGTTTGATTATATCTTACGCTTGTCTTCTATTTATCATGCTAGCCTAGATTTCTCTTGTGTTTGCTTAGATGTAGTGAAACCTAGATGTTAATTATGGGTTGATTGTTTGTTTATAATTGTTACGGATGATTGTATTCTATGTTAGGCTTAAGAAAACTGGCAGACTTCCATTGGTGACTTGCTTGAACGTCTTAAGAAACATGGTCGGAGGTGTACTACGATTTTTGGTTGTATTTAAAGCGTAGGAGAATTCTAATGATCCCATGTTAGGAGCTTCTAACGGCTCGACATAGGAGTGAAGTAGGATCCTATAGAGTTAGGGAATATTGTACACGGCCCTACGACTAGTATTAAGGAATATGACCCGTCATCCATGCAATTGTAACAAGCTATCAACCTATAAAAGATATATAGGGAGTAATGAAACCTAAGTAAACACAACTTTCCTTATCATTGTTTTCACCACATTAGTATAATAGCTTTGTTTTCATTTCTTTTATTTTATTTTGATTGCATCTTTAGATTAATTGGGTTAGTTGGCTAGCAACTAATTCCACCCACTCCTTCGAAACCCGAGATTTTACTTGCTTTTATAAAAATATAAAAATACAAAAAGAATCATCCCTCACCTCTAGACTTAGTTTAGTAGACTTTCTAATCCTAGCGACACTATTCCTGAGTTGAACGATCAATCCCCCAGTGCTTGTCACTATACTATACTACAACGATCAGGTACACTGCCTGGTGGGGGTTGTAAGCTTCTCGAGATCCCTTGAGAGGTAAAACCTGTTACGAGGGTGCGATCCCCACGTATCACCCATTCATGGGCCTTAGTTGTTGTCATGATGGTAGTGGAAATGGGCTTACCAAAACCTCGTTGCTCACTCACCTTCATGACCGTCACTTTAATGAGGGTGCGCTAGATGTCATTAAACATTCTCTAGCGACTAGTCTTGTTGTTTTCGAGGCGGCTGAAGTTATGCTTAAACGCATGGGTCATTAGTTATGTGTTATTTATTTTAGGACGCATACCTTTCGTTCTAAATGCCGACATGGCAATGGTTCTTATTTTGTGCCTCTTCCCGATTGTGGTGATAGTGTGGTTAGGTTCATGTTATATGATCTCATGATCTCAGCAAGCTACAAGTTACTTCTTCTATTCAACTTGCCCAAGTTGAATATTTGGTTTTGAATGAGTATGCTGGTTTCGATTTGCCTCTCCTCGACACTTTGCTTTCTAGAGGTCTGCGTACTGTCAAATCCATCCCTCCCAAGTGCTGTTTGGGGTTCTTTCGGGTTTTGAAATGGGCTCTTGATAAGGTGATCTTCACACCTGATGACATTTCTTGTTTGGTTATTTTGTTAGTCTTGCCTCTCTATCTCCTTAAAAACTTTTGCCAGAGGAGCAATCTCGAGTGTAGGTTTGCTATTAAGCGCCAATGCCAGGAAGAGTATATTACTAATGCCATTCATTCTTGGGGTACTCCTAGTGGTGATTTGCAACTTATGAGAGAGGTTTTAGCCGAACCCTCCCCAACATGGCCTAATATTGATGAGGAAAATTTGGACTTGGGTGAGCGTAATGTCAAACAGTGTAAGAGGAAGATTTGTAATGGCCATTATACTGCAGTTGTTAGAGTTCTTTCTTCTTCTGGTGTTGCTAATTATAATGATGCTACTCTTGAGGACTTAAAGGTTAAGCACCCCTTCAAACCTGCTCCTTCTTTGCCGCATTTACCTATTGATCATCATCACCTCGTTGCATCTCCTGCTGTGGTTGTTGATATGATTAAGATTTTCCCTCATGGTACTTCTTGCGGCCAGGATGGTTTGCGTGCCCAACACCTTTTGGATTGTTTAAGTGGTGCTGCATTGGCTATTTCTGATGAGTTAGTCGCTTCTATCACCCAAGTGGTGAATCTTTTCATTGCTGGTAAATGCCCCAGGGCTTTGGGTGAGTATATTTCTAGTGCCCCTCTCACACCGCTGGTCAAGCCGGGAGGTGGTATTCATCCTATTGCTGTGGGGACCATTTGGAGTATTTAGTTTCCAAGGTTAGTGCTATTACGATTGGCCATTCTTTGGATGGTTATTTAAATGATCTACAGTTGGGTGTCGGGGTATCTGGAGGAAGAGAGGCTATTCTTAATGCCGTGAATCGATTGATTGAAGATCATGGAGAAGATGTGGGTCTTTCGATGTTGTTGGTGGATTTCAAAAACGCCTTCAACTTGGTGGATCGTGAGGTTATGCTATATGAGGTTCGCGTTCAATGTTATGCTATTTCGCGTTGGGTGGAATTTTGTTACTCCATCCCAGCTAGATTTTTATGGGGAACACACTTTATGGTCGCATCAAGGGGTGCAACAAGGTGATCTACTTGGACCTTTGCTTTTTTCTTTAGTGTTACATCCTTTGGTATGCAAGATTAGAGACTCTTTTATCCTTACCCTTCAAGCTTGGTATCTGGACGATGGCACTATTATTGGAGATACTTTGATTGTGGGGAAGGTTTTAGAGCTTATCATGGCGGATGGACCTCGTTGTGGTTTGCACCTCAATGTTGATAAAACTGAGGTTTTTTGGCCTAAGGAAGATCCTAAAAGCAGGCTTGCGGGTGTATTTCCACATAATATTACCCGACCTTTGCACGGTGTTAAATTACTAGGTGGGCCCGCTAGTGTGGACTTTGATTTTAGTAGTGAGCTTGCTATTAAAAGGGTTTCCAAACCATTGAGCTTATGGGTGCTGTTACTAAGATTAATGATCCCCAGTGTGAGTTGTTGCTCCTTCTTGCTTGTGCCGGTATTTCCAAATTATATTTTGCTATGCGCACTTGTTCTCCCTGGGTTTTTCCGCCTGCTCAGATTTCATTTGATGTGGCTCTTCATTCTACTCTAGAGCGTATTGTCACTGCTTCTGGACCTGGTTTTGGTGATTGGCAATGGAGGCTTGCTACCTTATCCTTTACTTTCGGGGGGCTTGGTGTTTATTCTGCAGGTGACATCTTGAACCATGTATTTCTTGCATCTAGACTTCAATCTGCTAGCTTGCAAACTAAGTTGCTTTGACATTCTGGTGTTGTAACATTTTGGCCTTCCTTTGATGATGCCTTGTGTGCTTTTAATATGAAAATGGAGATTGACCTTTTGAGTAATCCATGTGAGATCGCTGCTCCAAAACTCATGAAGAAACTGGCAGATATATATTTCACACGTGTTACTCAAACAGTCGAATCTACATTTTCTTTATCTACTCGACAGATGGCGTTATGGAAATTGCAAATGGAGGACTACACTTCGGATTGGCTTAGGGTGGTTCCGATACCTGGGTTGGGACAAACTATGAATTCTAGGACCTACCGTTACGTGTTATGTTATTGATACGTGGGAATCGCACCAGGCTTTACCTCTCGAGGGATCTCGAGAAGCTTACAACCCCCACCAGGCAGTGTACCTGATCATTGTAGTATAGTATAGTGACAAGTACCGAGGGATTGATCGTTCAACTCAGGAATAGTGTCGCTAGGATTAGAAAGTCTCCTAAACTAAGTCTAGAGGTGAGGGAAGATTCTTTTTGTATTTTTATATTTTATAAAAGCATTTCAAATCTCGGGTTTTCGAAGAGTGAGCGGAATTAGTTGCTAGTCAACTAACCCAATTAACTAAAGATGCAATCAAAATAAAATAAAATAAATGAAAATAAACTATTATACTAATGTGGTGTAAACAATGATGGGGAAAGTTGTGTTTACTTAGGTTTCATTACTCCCTAGATATCTTTTACAGGTTGATAGCTTGTTACAATTGCATGGATGACGGGTCATATTCCTTAATACTAGTCATAGGGCCGTGTACAATATTCCCTAACTCTAGTGCTTGAGAGCATAACATTATTTTACCTAAAGTCGCAAAACATTTTTTTTTTAATATTTGTCTAATATTAACTTTCTAAAAAAATTACTTGCACCTTATCATAAAAAGTAGCATAAATAATACAAATTGAAGCTACAAAACTTTTTCTATCAAAAACTTTTATAACCTTAAACTATCTTATGCAAGAACTATATCTCGGCGCAACGTGCGGGCACATGTAACATTGTTAATAATCATTTACAAACAAGCATTATTAAAGTTTCAAGTATTAGACATAATAATGATAAATTACACCACCGATAATTACAACTTATTTCTATAATCACACTCTTGCAATCTTAAAAAGATAAAACAATTTTGGATATGAGTGCTTCCCCTTCTCTTTCTATTCTTTTGGGGAACTTGAGAAGGATGTAGTGACCTTACTGAAGCGAATTCGAAAGTTCTCGATGACCCAAGACATTGGAACACGTGTTGCTGCGCATATATTGTTGGAAAAATGGTTTACAAAATGAGTTTTTGTAAAACTTTGGACATAATTTAATGTATGTATATGTTATATATATTTATGTTTCTTGGTGGCGTTTTGTTCTCCTCCAAGAGAGCTTCGTAACAAGCTAAAGTATGTCCAAAATAGAGCTAAGATGAATGAGATATCGTGTCTCAAAGTGAGGCACGTGAAATACAAAATTGGAAAAGTCCCACATCGCCCAAAACAAGAAGTGAATGCTTGTTTATAAGGAATAGTTGGTATTTGCTTCCAAATTCCTTTAGGTGAGCTATGCTCCCACTCCTACGTGCGCGCGCGCAGGGGGGGTGCAGATTGTGGGATTTCTGGACCAAAATGAGTTCGAAGCTACTGAACTCATGCGAGCCCGCGCGACCTGCGGACACGAATGCAGCACCGAAATCTCGCCTACGTGCGTATCTTTTTGCTGCAGATTCGGGGGTCTTTCTTTCCAGTTTATGTAAGTATATTTTAGGAATAGATTTCAAACTTGTGGACAAAGTTTACAGAATATATTGTTGTGTAAATAAAAGATATGCAAATCGTGTTTATTGAATAACAGATTTGCAAATCGGGTTAAAGTTTAATAGAAATTCTGTCTTGGTGACCAAGACAAGTATTCCCTATAAATTAAACCCATCTCATTCGGTTTTGGTACACAGAAAAACACTGCTCTTTACCATAAGAATTCCAGCACTCTCGTCGATCAAAAACACGCAAGATTTCCGTGACCTTTCAGGCAAGTAAGTCAAGTCCGGCTGTACAACAGCTTTGGACGTTGTACCCTGGGAAACAGACGGCGAATCTGTTTTAAGGGAATCGTGTTTACACGAGCCTCGTTCCACGACTTTTACTGCTTTCTTTTATTTACGTTATATATAGTGTCTGTCTTCTGCTTCTACTCCATTCTGTCTGTATTTAATTTTATGTTATTTAATTTCTGTTATTTATTTATTATAATCTGATTTTATAAATAAAAGTGTTCACCGTCTCCCACAGTCTTAAAACAGATTCGGTTTAACCGAATTTAAACACTTTGTTAAAATCGGATTAATTATTTTAACAGATTTATAAACTGTTTTCTATCGAGACCTTGTTGAGTTTCTTTAGAAATCAGTTTTATTTAAACAGATTTTATTTACAGATTTGGTGTACAGATCTATAACGTTTTTTTTTTAAGCAGTTGTTCTATTCAGTTTATTGAAACCAAGATTGAGTTTCTATTAACTGATTTATCGAAACCAAGTTAGAGTTTCGTTCAGTCAGATCTGGTACAAGTAGATACCGATTTGCAACAGTTTGTTTAACTGTTTGTGTTTATCTTTCAGGATGACAAACACTACTCCTCCTGGGACTACTACAGTGAATGGATCTGGTGCGCCAGTTACCAACACAGTTGTTAATCATGCTGAGAAACCAGAGAAATTCAATGGGCAGAATTTTAAGAGGTGGCAACAGAAGATGTTCTTTTATCTCACTACTTTGAACCTTGCGCGGTTCTTAAAAGAGAACGCACCTCAAGTGGAAACTCCTGCTGAAGGTCAATCCTCTAATCAACAGGCTGTGCAAGCCTTGGAAGCATGGAAGCATTCAGATTTTTTGTGTCACAACTATGTTCTGAATGGTTTGGTTGACTCTTTGTACAACGTGTACTGCAAGACCAAGACTGCCAAAGAATTATGGGAGTCATTGGAACGCAAGTACAAAACTGAGGATGCTGGTACAAAGAAGTTCGTGGTAGCACGCTTTTTGGATTACAAGATTAATGATTCAAAGAAAGTGATGAGTCAGGTTCAAGATCTGCAAATTTTGCTACACGACATTCATGCTGAAGGAATGACTTTGAGTGAAACTTTTCAAGTTGCTGCTATTATTGAAAAGTTACCTCCAATCTGGGTAGAATTCAAGAACTACCTGAAGCATAAGCGAAAGGAGATGAGTGTTGAAGACTTGGTTGTTCGTCTTCGTATTGAAGAGGACAACAAGCTGGCTCAGAAAAACACTTATACGCCTGATTCTGCCAAGGCAAATTTGGTTGAGCATGCTTCGTCATCTTCAAAGTCTCATGTCAAGGGAAAAGGCAAGGGGAAAGGAAAGAATGACAAGAAGGGCAAAGGGAAGTCTGAGTACCTTGCTCCTAAAGCTGCAATTGTGAAACCGCAGTTCCAAGGGGTGTGTTTCAATTGTGACCAGCCAGGTCACCGTGCTGCTAACTGTAAGATGCCGAAGCGGGTGACTCCACGCGAGGCAAATATGGTGAATGATGTGGACATGATTGCTATGGTTTCTGACGTCATTGCCATGATCTCTGAAGTTAACTTGGTAGGTTCAAACAACAGGGAATGGTGGGTTGATACTGGGGCTACCCGTCATGTGTGTGCTGATAAGAGTATGTTTCACTCTTTCAGAGCGGTTGACAATGGAGACAAGTTGTACATGGGCAACTCTGCAACTGCTGATATCAAGGGTGAAGGAGATGTAATCCTGAAGATGACATCCGAGAAAGAGCTCAAGTTGACTAATGTCTTGTATGTTCCAGAAATTCGCAAGAATCTTGTGTCTGGTTGGCTGTTGAGCAAGTTTGGTTTTCGTCTTGTTTTTGAGTCTGATAAGTTTGTTCTTTCTAAGAATCAAATGTATGTTGGTAGGGGATATGCCCTGAATGGTATGTTTAAGCTCAATGTAATGGTTGTTAAGAATGATATCAATAAAATGAATTCTTCTGCTTATTTGATTGAGTCTTCTAATGTGTGGCATGGCCGTCTTGGACATGTAAATTTTAATTCAATGCGCCATTTGATTAAATTTAATTGCATACCTAATTTCCATATTGACTCAAAATATAAATGTGAAACTTGTGTTGAAGCCAAACTTACAAGAGCATCTTTCAAATCGGTTGAACGAAAAACCGAACCACTTGATATGATACACACTGACATATGTGATTTGAAATCACTACCCACAAAAGGTGGCAATAAGTACTTTATCACGTTTATTGATGATTGTACAAAGTATTGCTACGTTTACTTGTTAAAAAGTAAAGATGAAGCTATAGACAAGTTTGTTCTATACAAAAACGAAGTTGAGAATCAACTTAATAAGAAAATCAAGGTTGTACGAAGTGATAGAAGAGGTGAATATGTGTCTCCATTTGCTAATCTATGTGCGAAACATGGAATCAGACATGAGTTCACTGCTCCTTACTCACCTCAACAGAACGGTATTGCCGAAAGGAAGAACCGTACCTTGAAGGAAATGGTGAATGCCATGTTGATAAGTTCTGGTTTAAGCCAGGACATGTGGGGGGAAGCCATTCTAACGGCTACTTATCTTTTAAATAAGATACCTCGTAAGGAAAAAGAAGAGACCCCTTATGAACTATGGATGGGAAGAAAACCATCATATCAGTACTTACAAGTGTGGGGGTGTCTAGCAAAGGTAGCTATACCGACTCCCAAGGCCCAAAAGATTGGACCTAAATCTGTGGATTGTATATTCATCGGATATGCTAGGAATAGCAGTGCTTATCGTTTCATTGTACATGATTCGAAAAATCCGGATATACAAAAGGGTTCTGTAATGGAATCAAGGAATGCTTCCTTCTTTGAAGATATATTTCCTTGTTTAACGAAGGAAACTGGAAGTTCATCTAGAATAGATGACAATGTTGTCCAAGATAAGAGACAACGAGATGATAATGATCTCCAAGATGAGAGACAAGATCAAATCGAGGAAGAAGAGGTAGAACCTAGAAGAAGCAAAAGGGCAAGAACCGAGAAATCGTTTGGACCCGATTTTGTTTCTTTTATGGTAGAACATGAACCTACTTCTTATCGAGAAGCGGTAACTTCCTCAGAAGGGCCTCAATGGAAAGAAGCCATTAAAAGTGAAATAGATTCTATTTTACAAAATCATACTTGGGAGCTCGTGGATTTACCTCCTGGTTGTAAACCACTAGGCTATAAATGGATCTTCAAGAAGAAGATGAAAGCCGATGGCACCATTGACAAGTACAAAGCAAGATTGGTAATCAAAGGATTTAGACAACGTGAAGGTCTAGATTACTTTGATACATATTCTCCTGTTACACGAATAACGTCGATCAGGATGATACTTGCTATTGTCGCTTTAAGAAATTTGGAAATTCACCAAATGGATGTGAAAACGGCTTTTCTAAACGGGGATTTAGAAGAAGAGATCTACATGAACCAACCTGAGGGTTTCATAGCTCCTGGACAAGAGAACAAAGTTTGCAGGCTTGTTAAGTCATTATATGGCTTAAAGCAAGCTCCCAAACAGTGGCATCAAAAATTTGACCACACCATGCTAGAGAGTGGATTCAAAATTAATGAATGCGACAAGTGTGTTTATGTAAAAGACACAAGTAGTGGATATGTAATCTTGTGTTTATATGTTGATGATATGCTTATCGTTGGCAGTAATGACAAGATGATCAAATCTACTAAAGACATGTTGAAATCAAAGTTTGACATGAAGGATATGGGTTTGGCTGATGTGATCCTTGGAATAAAGATCATACGAACTCAAAATGGACTTGTGTTGAGTCAAGCACATTACGTTGACAAAATTCTGAATACTCATAATGCGGGGGATTCCGGCCTAGCTAGAACTCCAATTGACACCAGCAAGCATCTATCTAAAAATAGAGGCGCAGGTGTTGCCCAATTAGAGTATTCAAGAATTATTGGCATGTTAATGTACTTAATGACAGGTACCCGACCTGACTTAGCATATGCTGTTAGTAGGCTAAGTAGGTATACTAGTAATCCAAGTTATGCACATTGGGGAGCTATGACTAGGGTACTTCATTATTTGAGATACAGTCGCGATTATGGACTGCATTATGAAAGATATCCAGCTGTTATTGAAGGATACAGTGATGCTAATTGGATATCTGACATAAAGGATTCTAGATCGACTAGTGGATATGTGTTTACACTAGGAGGGGCAGCTATATCTTGGAAGTCTTCCAAGCAAACTGTTATAGCTAAGTCCACGATGGAATCAGAATTTATCGCGTTAGATAAATGCGGACAAGAGGCGGAATGGCTACGACAATTCGTAGAGGACATACCAAGGTGGCCTAAACCGGTAACGGCTATTAGTATACATTGTGATAGTCAATCGGCAATTGGCAGAGCTCATAGCATAATGTATAATGGAAAGTCCAGACATATCCGTCGTCGACATAATTCGATACGACAACTACTCTCAACAGGAATTATCTCAATTGACTATGTGCAGTCAAAGGATAACATCGCGGATCCGCTTACGAAAGGCTTAAGCAGAGAGTTAGTTAGTAAGTCGTCTAAAGGAATGGGACTAAAGCCCTTGAAGGAATGAGTTTCTATGAAGGAAAACCTAACCCAGTTGACTGGAGGTCCCAAGATCTGGGTTCAATAGGACAACCTAATCATAGAAATGTGGGGGAAGTCACGTCAATGTGGGGGAGTTACTTAAATATTGTAACTTCCTAGTCCATTCCTATAACAAATGTGACTTGTTGAGAGGTTAAACATATGGCTTTTATGATTCAGGATGAAATCATAAAGCATAATGGTTCAAGATGAAATCACAAAACATGTGTTTTTAATGATTCAAGATGAAATCACCTATGTGAGAGAGAAGTGGGGTCGCTTCGAAGGGAATTGTGGGGGCGCAATTCCTAAGAGCTCTTGCAGAACCAGGCTAGTATTCATGACCATAACGAATACGACTATGAGGACTTGACAAAGTCAGGGAGAGTCTTGTGTGAGTATGTATTGTCGTCTACGTAAACAGATGTTGAGTTCAAGGACATCGCGTCTACTCAGATCTAGGAGACTAAGTGCATCTCACAAGGGAAGGTTCAAAGGGTCACACCTACCTATCCTATGCAAGACTTAACCGCAGAAATTTCGCGGAAATTTTCGTGTGTTTTCGACCGATCTCCATTCATGTGGGGGATTGTTGGAAAAATGGTTTACAAAATGAGTTTTTGTAAAACTTTGGACATAATTTAATGTATGTATATGTTATATATATTTATGTTTCTTGGTGGCGTTTTGTTCTCCTCCAAGAGAGCTTCGTAACAAGCTAAAGTATGTCCAAAATAGAGCTAAGATGAATGAGATATCGTGTCTCAAAGTGAGGCACGTGAAACACAAAATTGGAAAAGTCCCACATCGCCCAAAACAAGAAGTGAATGCTTGTTTATAAGGAATAGTTGGTATTTGCTTCCAAATTCCTTTAGGTGAGCTATGCTCCCACTCCTACGTGCGCGCGCGCAGGGGGGGTGCAGATTGTGGGATTTCTGGACCAAAATGAGTTCGAAGCTACTGAACTCATGCGAGCCCGCGCGACCTGCGGACACGAATGCAGCACCGAAATCTCGCCTACGTGCGTATCTTTTTGCTGCAGATTCGGGGGTCTTTCTTTCCAGTTTCTGTAAGTATATTTTAGGAATAGATTTCAAACTTGTGGACAAAGTTTACAGAATATATTGTTGTGTAAATAAAAGATATGCAAATCGTGTTTATTGAATAACAGATTTGCAAATCGGGTTAAAGTTTAATAGAAATTCTGTCTTGGTGACCAAGACAAGTATTCCCTATAAATTAAACCCATCTCATTCGGTTTTGGTACACAGAAAAACGCTGCTCTTTACCATACGAATTCCAGCACTCTCGTCGATCAGAAACACGCAAGATTTCCGTGACCTTTCAGGCAAGTAAGTCAAGTCCGGTTGTACAACAGCTTTGGACGTTGTACCCTGGGAAACAGACGGCGAATCTGTTTTAAGGGAATCGTGTTTACACGAGCCTCGTTCCACGACTTTTACTGCTTTCTTTTATTTACGTTATATATAGTGTCTGTCTTCTGCTTCTACTCCATTTTGTCTGTATTTAATTTTCTGTTATTTAATTTCTGTTATTTATTTATTATAATCTGATTTTATAAATAAAAGTGTTCACCGTCTCCCACATATATTTAGTAGGATTGGATTTTCTATAGCTAGAGGAGTGGGAGCCCAGTTGGTATCTCGGATTCCCACTAACTTCTTGTAAATCTTTTGGGTTTTTAATATAATAATAATAATAATAATAATAATAATAATAATAATAATAATAATAATAATAATAATAATAATAATAAAGTCTATTGCTTTTTCTACATTTGGGGAATTTGATGTGGAAGCTTTGGATACACTTTATCTTATTAAGTCTATTGTCATTAGCCACTCAAATAATGCTAAGAGTGGTGTTTTTATTTTCCTTAAAATAAGCTTTTGTATTCAGAAAGGAGTGGAAGCACAACTTATGTCTAGACTCCCATCCAACCTTATGTAAACTTTTATGCTTCTAATAATAATAATAATAATAATAATAATAATAATAATAATAATAGATAAATATTTTTATTATGTAAATACTATCATAAGTATAGATATATTTGTATATCTGTATATATTATTCGGGCGAGGGCGAGGGCGAGGGTGAATGTTATTCCCTACTCCCTGCCAAAAACCCTATTAAAATCCTCGTTTAAGCCTCAAACCACCTCGTAACCCGATAAGCATGCCCCGCCACGCCTCAATTGCCATCTCTAGTCTTGATGAAGGGTCAAAAGCCAAGAGTTGGTCGGGGTCTGTTTAACTAGCTTTCTCCGATGTTTCAATAAAAGTCACGTCAATGAGTGTAGTCGTTTAAAACCTTTAGCAATAAGTATTAGGCTATGGATTTTTTGAGACAACTTGTAGCCGCTAAAGATTTTTAGCGTCTACAAGTGCCACTTATAACGACTACTTTTGTAGTTGCTATAAGTGGTTTCTGTTGTAGTGCTCCCGTCTAAACTGCAAGACAGTGTTAGATGATAGGTTAAGACTCAAATCTAATTAAATACTTATTGGAATATTGGCACATTCTCATTTTTTATTAGATACTTCACTGTACAAGCAGTTAAAACAGTTTACACTTAAAGTGCAACTGTTTAATGCATATTATAGAGTGTCCCAATAAAAATTTATGAATCACTTCCCCAATACTTGTGGTCCATTAGTTTAGGGTTTGTATTAGATTATTCTCAAAGTAGCGTTTTAAAATAAATCGGCATGCTATCGTATATAATGGACTAGACATTCATTCAATATTACTCCATGTTGTTTTACGGATTTTACTTCCTTTTAACTTTTCTGTTTACCTAAAGTTGGTCTCAAAACAATTAACATATAGCGTACAAACAAGTTTTTCTTCTAAGACTAGAGGGAGTGATGCTAAACTAACCCTTTGGTGAGTAACCCACTCACGACACACCCAAAACATATGGTCATGGCCAAATTGTATATGTATGGTGAGTGGTGAAAAAACGTGGGCCCATTTTTAAAAAATTATTACTCTTTCCGTCACAAAATTATTGTTCCCTATTAACTTTTTCGGTCTTTCTTTCTCAACTTTAACTATAATTATTTTTGTTTGTGTTATACAATACTTAATGAAAATTATACCAATGATAATACACTTGAAATTCAATCCGTTCATATATTTTGCATCAAGTATTATGTAATATAAACAAAAATAATTAAGCTTAAAGTTTAAAAGTAAAGACCACAAAAGTCAATAGGGGATAATAATTTTGAGACGGAGATAGTATTTTTTATTTGTATTATGAGCGTGTGTGGGCTGTTTAGTGTGGTATATTTGTATAAAGTGAGGGGAAGTTGATCAAGAAATAGGAGAAAGAAAACTGAGGTGGCGGTAAGTGACTCACCCACCACTACTTTCAGCCTAAGATATTTCTCAGAAATCATCTAGTACGCACACTCGTAGGTCCGCCTAGATTTGAAAGAATTTATGATGGGAGACACTCTAATGCATAGTTGCATACCACTAACGTACTGCTCACTTGATCATTCAAATGCCGATGAATTCATTTGACGTCACACCACTAACATACTGCTCACTCGATCATACCACTAAGGCTACTAGCAGTGCATCGGATATAATCGATCGAGTGGATCGATCGATCGATCTCCAATATCGATCGTCCCACTGTGGCTACTAGCCCATATGGATCGCCGGCCAATGGTTTTCACAAATCGTTCGCTTAGACAATCGATTTTGAAGCAAGAGTTTCCCACTTTCAAACTAAAATCAAACCGTTAGGTTTGAAAAAAAAAAAAAAAAAAAAAAAAAAAAAAAAAAAAGTTTTTTTCCAAAATATTTACCACTTTTCATCCTATAAATACCCACATCAAACTCACTTTCAAACACACAATTTCAAACATAATTCAACCAAATTCTCATCAACATTCACAATGTCAAAGAAAAACACTCCACAATAAATAAACCGACGTTCCCGACTAACCCAAAATGCATCGGATATAAATTTCTCTCCGCAAAACACCTTTGAACTAACCGGCTTAACACCACCACAACAAGGGGGTATTCGCTTTCGTCCACAATCTTTTGAATATCCAACACAACTACCACAACCCAATCAAAGAGAAAACTTGTTTTCCGTTCATCGTCCTTTTATCCTACCACAACGTGTTAATACGGATTATCACCAAGAACCAAGTGATTCGTCTTATCGTCCTAACATGAATTTCTTGCATTGTTCCCAACCGTATCAACAACATTCTCCGATTCGGTCAACTAATCTTGATATGAATTTGGATGATTTGGCCGAATATCCGACCCAAGGCTATTCGACCCAAGGCTATCCGAGCCAAGACTACCCGGGTCAAGATGTTTCGATGGGGCAAGGTTCGGGTCACGGTTCCTACCATGGTTCTTTCCACGGTTCTATGCCCGTTGATGACGATGACGATGACGATGTCGAAGAGACATCACCCGTCAAGCCAAAGAAGCCTTCGCGGCGTGCTACAAAGGCGAAAGGCAAAGGCAAAGAACTCGAACCGGCAAAAAGAGCTGAACCATGGTCAAAAAGAGAAGAGGTCATTCTTTGTAAAGCTTTCATCTTTGTTTCGGAGAATGACAAAAAAAGAAACTCTATGAATCGGTACAAATTTTGGGACAAAGTGGTAACCTACTTTCAAAATAAAACTGGTTCAGACCGGACATGCAATTCGATCATTTCCAAATGGAAGACTAGAATTCGTTGTCAAGTTGCGAATTTTGGTGCTATTATTGATAATGTCAAGGGGACGCATGGAAGTGGTGAAAATGACGTTGACGATATGTCCAAAGCTCTTATGGAGTATCGTGCACGTTACGGTCATGAATTCAATTTGTTGGAGTGTTGGAAAGTTTTGAGGGGGCATGATCATTGGAAGGATGAGATGCCCCTTTTCCAATCGGGCAGTCGAAAGAAAGTGAAGGTTTCAACAACTACGTCGGGGTCAACACAAGGCCCCTCGAATTTTCAAGACTTGGATGATGACGATGATGAAACGAAGGATGGTACTAGAGAATCATGACCACAAGGTCGTGACAGAGCAAGGAGGAAATCATCCACCTCCTCCTCTCGTGAAACATGAAAATCATTCATGAGTGGGCTACTAGCGGACTTATGGAAATCAAGACCGTCAAAGAAGGATAAAGGTAAAGAGCGTGATGAGTCGTGAAGACAATTCAAGGAACGAGAGCTAGCGCTCAAAAAACAAAAACTGGAATATCAACGAAAGCTCTTGGAATGCAAGGAGGAACAAAAGGAACTCCTGAGAAATACCAAAAGGGAGCAAGACTTGATTTTCTACAATTCGACAATCGACCCAAATTTATCCGAAACGACAACGAGATGAACTTATGCGACTTAAGGCGGAAATCAAGGAACGCCACAAGCTAGATTATTAGTTTTAAATAAGTGTTGTCGTGTTTAATTTTTAGTTGTTTAAGTCGCCTTATTTAGTTGTAATGGTTTTCATTTCGTATCGTTTCGTTTATGTAATATTTACGTTTTATTAATAAAATTTGTGTTTGTGTTAAAAAATGTTTTTTTTTTAAAAGAAAAAAGAAAAAAAAGACGATTATGCAATATGAGTTGCCACTGTGATGAGAGAGGTGAATATGTGTTGAGGAGAGAGAATGTTGAGGTGATAGACGGAAAAATGATGCAATATAATTCACCACTGCGAGAAGCCTAACATATAGCTCATGTAGTGCTCACTCGATCATTCAAATGGGAGACACTCATATGATCTTTTTACATTTTCTAGATATACCCATGATATTTGTCATCATCAACAATCACCAGCACTAATATACTGCGGATTTTTACCTTTATGATACACCATTACACCGTACACGAACAACCGTTCTAGCAGTGGAACCGTAAGACTTTGAGCCATTATCATTCATTTAAAGAGATGGTGATGGTGGTTTGTGCTTGGTATTTTCCCTTTTGGAAAAACTTTCTCGTCTTTGACATTCTAATTGTTGGATCTGTCTTTTTTTCCTACATTTTCAAAATTTCATCATATCTTCCTTCATTTTCAATTTTTCATCATATATATGGCCATTATCATGACACTTTTTTTCTATTTTCTATATGTTGTCTCATTCATGGATGTGAAGATTATCTAGGATTTAGTTGTTTGGATTGAATGATGTGAAGATAATCTAGGATTTAGTTGTTTGGATTGAATGATGTGAAGATAATCTAGGATTTAGTACGAACAAACAAATGGCGTGACCACAACGAAGTTTATAAAAACACAATGTGCACTAACAATTGAACCCTTTGATAACAATAAAATCAATTTGGTGATGTGCGTCACTCTCTAGAGTCTAGTCTCTTAGGCTTGTGACAGTGGTGACCTATATTGCATCATTTTTCCGGCTGCCACCTCAGCTTTCTCTCTCCTCAACCCATATTCACCTCTCTCATCACAATGGCAACTCATATTTAATAAAGTTTCAAACGATTACAAAATGGAAGTGTTTCTTTGTTTCAATTCGGTTGAGAATGCAACCGATTCTCTTGGATTTCCACCGGCGATCGATATTGCCACAGTGGGCACGATCGATTTCGATATGGGTCGACCGATGTGCTCGAATGATTTTTTCAGTTCCATTGTCACAAGCCTTACAAATTTTTACAGTTTACAGGGTGATATTACATTTGGTTGGTACTCAAGTATAACAGCTTTACAATTCAAAATAAAGATAAACCGAAACCGAAACCAAAACCAAAACCATGCTAAGTGCCTAAGTGGGACCTTACATGCCACTAAATCCACTTTCTTATAGTCATCATAGATGTAATTGCTTCGCATAAGATACATCTCCCAAGTCCACTATTTTTGAGTACTCAGTGATGATGGAAATTCACTGTGATTTTCTTTTTCAATTGGTCTTTTTTTTTGGGCTTTGATTTTTACCGGCCCATTCTTTGTTTATTACTGTCGCCCTATTTTACTTTCTTCGATGACACTTTGTCATTACACTACAGTATTTCCAGGTTCTTGCGACGGACCACCTATAGTGACGATGGATGTCATCGCTATAGATCCACTGAACGATAAAATACCCACTTTCTTGGCCCCATCTTTGAAAAAAAAAAAAAAAAAAGCATCAACGGTTACACCTTTGGCGACTACATTGTCATCGCTAAAGGTTAGCTAGACGACAAAAAGATTGCATACTAAATATTTGACGTTGACCATAACATATCGCGACAACCATGTGGTTGGATATGTATCGCAACGAAAAATTCTTTTAGTCAAAAGTCAAAATTCTATTTGCCGGTGGAGGGATATTTTCGCATCTAACCTAGCAACAACAAGTGGTCGCTAAAAGTCGTCGCTAAAGGCTTGAATTATTATTATTATCATGCTTAAATAATTTTATGGGTTTTTCTTATAGCAACCCTTAAGGTTGTTGTTAACAACTAATTACCGAAATTTATGTTAAAACAATACACAAGGTCCAAATAAAATCACTAAAAATCATTAACCACTTCTTAGGATTCTCAAATACAAATACAATTCACTTTTACCATTTGTCATATTAGCGAAAAATAAGGAGTTGGTTTCTCACAATGTCTTAATATCATATAATTTCGTGAAAAATTTGTTGTTAACCACAATCCTTAGGTCTGTCGTTAGCATTTTCTATAATTTTAAATTGATTATAAATGATTTAAATTAATCATAAATTAATTAAATTAATTATAAATTATTTAAATTAAATTTAAGAATAGACAACATTTCATGCATGATTAATAGGCTACATGTTTTTTGTTTTCTTTTCTTTTTTATAAAAAGAAATAAGAATAGACAACATTATTCCACCGTTTCCTAGGCGAATAAGGAATTGATACCATTTTCATGGTCGTGAGCAACATGATCTCATTATAACTAAATCGAGTTGTGTTAAACCCAAAAAAAAAAAAAAAAAAAAAAAAAAAAAAAAAAAAAAAAAAAACCTAAAACATAAGAATTAAATTTCAAATTGATAAATGTTTAAACATTAACACATTCAAATAAACAAATTGCATTTGTTTGATTTAGAAAATGACATAAAGTTGAGTACAAGTTTAAGCGACGGTTCAAAATGCTAAATTGTTTTGGTTGAATTAAAAACTACTCCGCACCAAGTTTTTTCATGTCATTTATGTAGGATCGAAACATGTTGATTATTGTGGTGATTTGGGTGGTCTTGGATTGGGAAGTAAATGATGATCATGGTTAACAAGTTAGAGAGAGAAAGAGAGTAGAGAGAGGTGGAATGATTTCTTTGAGAGAGAACTTCACACTTGTGTGTTGTATTATTGAAATCAACCAACCCTCCCTTGTGTGGGAAAATGTATAGATACAATTACAATATAAGCCCTCCTGTGGGCTGTGAATCAGGTGTACAGTGGGTAAAGACCCGTTCGTCCTTCACGGTGTGACTATATCTAATCTAATATATATAAAACTAAGAGCTATGCTAAGTATGTAAATACATGGGATGACCGAACCTTTTTCTTAATCCTAACAGTCTCCCCCTAAGGGAGGTCACCCCAGAAAAAATAAATCGAATCTTAGCATTCTATACATTGATCTTTAGCTCTAGCTTGTATCCGTTGAGTCTTCAAGTGTTGTCTTTGTACGACAAGTAGTGATCTTTAAGCATAAGTTCCTTTGGCTTGTGTGATCTTTGAGCTTTCATTGAGATCATCAGCCACCGTAAATCTCCAAATCATCCTTTGTGGACTCGCCTCCATGTGATGTAGTGACTATCGGATCGTCATGCTCACACCTTTCTGGATCATAAAACTTTGCATCAGAGTTGCGGAAGCATTGTTGTTGATCTTTCACTTTTCGTGATGTCTTTAATTGTGAGTGTAGAGTGTGAGCATGAGGTTATGAATTGACGTCTCATTTGCCATCAGCTGCAACCGTCGGGTGTTCCTGCAAACAACAGTTAGCAATAAACACATGAAAGTGTCTTTGTTCACCTTCGTTGAATAGGGTTGCAAGAACCACGGTTCCCCGTTAATCAGTATAAATACTGCCTGTGATCAGGTAGAATTCGGAAGAACTTCCTTGACAGGGTTTCGCAGCTGTACTAGCTGTTCTCAAACCGGAGCGTCTCAAAGTAGACAACACGGAGTGAGTGAACCGGTGAATAGATTCACCGATTAATGAGGAAATTGATTTTGAAAAACAATCGCGTATTGCTCGATAGAGAGTTTTTGCAATACAATGAGAGTTTTATGAGAAACATCAATTTTTTGTCAAATACTTTTGTTTGAAAATTATGCGCAATCAATGTGCTCGAAAGAAAGTAGTTAAGCACATCGAAGGGTTTTCCAAAAGTATCCGTCAATTCATTTCCTGGAACAAGTTTGATTCAAAAACGAATCGCCCTATCGTTGCTTTCCAGTTGTCACTAGTTTGATCCATAAAGGATCTCACATGTCACCCAGCATGAGCTTGTTTGATGCTAACTCAAGAGGGATTCCCATCTTCATTGTGAATACTTATGTATCACTCGGATGTTCTGGCAAAACCACAAGGATAATGCGTAGGACTCTTAATATATTATCTTACTTTCCAAGGTGTATGAAACAATAAGCATATTGGAAGTGTGTCCTAATGAGATTTATGGATGATCTCTTGGCTCTAGACTCAATAGTGCGTTTTGATCCACTCCTGAAGACTGGAGAGGTGTCTCCTGTTTTGGTATTAACATGGCTCACAATGAGTGGTCGATACATTATGCAGGGTTCCCCGTGAGATTGAAACAAGTCCTTTTAAGAGAACTTGATGGGCTAGGAAGGTTAGTGCAGTGCGTCACTGGGTCCATGACGTCTTGTCTTCAATATTAGTGTTACCTTGGTAACCACTAGTAGCATATGAGTTGAACCCGGTTTCTGCCCTACAGTTGAATATATGGAGGGCTATTTCTTTTCACCCTTTCTCATTATATTTCTTTTTCATTCTTCAACTCCTTCAGTGCTTACGGAGACTTCATTACTAGAACCTTGTTGGGTTTGTTCCAGTACTAGCTCCATCTCAGTCGACACTCTTCCCTTATCTCACTTTTCTCCTTTTTTTTAATCATTCCTAAGGACTTCTACTCTAACTAGAGGATTGTCCCTGGGAAGATCCCTCCAGTTCTGGTGGATCATGGGAACACATACCTAACCTTATCATCCTTATAACTCCATTGCATTAAATAAAATATTCGGTCTTTGGTATCATTCCATACTTACCATTCGCTCCCCCTTAATATGTGCATCGATATACGAAAGAGTTTAGCACACATGAGGGAGCCTACACTTGAATCCAAAAGATCACATTTGTTTATCAGATTTCATATTTAAATCACATTCTCTCCCCCGATCAAAAATTTCAAGCCTTTTGAGATTTGTGATCCCAAGTGATTTAAATAAGTTAGAAAGCTTTATGAGAGAAAATGTGGTCAAGTTACATTTGGTCTGATAATAGGAACATTTTTTAGCTCCCCCTCAATCTATGAGGGGGACGGTTATGTGTCAAAACTGATGAGTTTATAAATGATTTGGAGTTTATCTAGAAACTCATGAAAATTTCGTATACTAACACATAACAATCACATTTTATTCATTGCCTTTTTATGTACAAAGATCTTGTTTTGATGATATAGAATTTTTGAAATCATTCTCCACCTCAATCGATGGCCCATGTTTAATTTGTCATTTTACTTCAAAAGATTAATCATTTAGCATCGATTGAGCGGCAAATTTTATACAAAATTGCAAGTTTGATAGATTTTCAAAAATCATGGCACCACCAAGTTTATAACAAATACTTTCCTGAAGAATCATTGAAGGAAAAGTATTCGTGATGTATAGAAGACTTATCTTCTTTTACAAGAAATGATGCCCTGAAACGTACATCATTTCGATGAGACATGGATATAAAGTACTCCATGCCCGAGTGAGCTTCACCTGGTAAAAGGAATAACCTTCTTTTTGGCTAAGTGTTTTCCCCATCTAGAGGTGCGGGTTGCTATCTGAAGTAATAGCATGCCATAATTTTAAGTTTGGGTTACAGTCTGAAGTAACTGTAAGCCATTTTGAAAGAAATTTTTGAGAAACGACATGTTTTAGAAAAAATTATTTTAAAAGATAGAAAAACTCTCGCTCAAGCATATGTATGAATCCGTGCCATTATTGAATGACATTTCCAGAAATGTACGTAATATTGATTATACGAGAGACATGTCGCGAGAAGAATATTTTCTGAGTTTTTATATTTTGCAAATTTTTATGGTTTTTGTCGGTTTTATATTTTTCTATTTTTCTTTTTGGCTTTAAAATATGTACAAAGTATATTATTTTGTTTAAGAGAATGTTGAAAAGAGTACCAAACTAAGGATATTGTTCAGCACATTGTAGAAGTTAGTAGTCAACATCTCTTAAACTTCCACCATCAAAGCTTTCGATTCTCCTGAATAATATCCTGAATTGTTCTTCTCATCTTTCTTCCTGCTGAAGGCTGAAGTAATGTGTACCAAAAAGTATCCAGAGACCACTTCCCCCAAGTAGTTGAAATGATGCAATCAGTCTCATTATATGAAGCTCAAAAACCTGAAGTACACACACAATCAATTGTTCACCTCTTTTATCATCAGAAACTGTTTCTTACATCTCTTCCCCCACGTAGTTGGAATAATACACCAAAAGAACGAGTTAAAAAACTGATCTTCTCTGCAGTTATGACATTTGTCTTCCTGGAATAACTTCAATTAAGTAGAAGTGTAAAGCTCATCACGTGTACTCGTTGTACGTTCCGATTTATGTCTCCTTCCCCCTTACTGGTTTTGATACCTCAGAATCAGCAACACATTTTACGCCCATATACTTGAAATCTTGTGAGAAGAACAAAATAAGCTCAAGTGTATCCTGTGAGAATCAACTTGCTGAAGAGCAATGTGAGTACATCTAATTAGGGATTAACTCAGACATTTCACTTTCCCCTAATTAGTACTCTCCTCCAAACTGACAACCTTTCTGATGAGTGCCTTGAATATGAAGAAGTCTTTTGATAATTAATTGAGTATCGTCTTTAGTCTTCTAACACGCAGCGGAAAATGTAGAATAGACTGTAGACTCAAAATTCTTCAAGGTTGTCCATTAGGGGAATAGAATATCAACATTTTCATCTCACCAAATGCATTCCAGTTATGTTACATATACCAAATCATCCCATAATGCACACATGTACCAAATACAAGAAGAAATGATAACACCAAAGTAACAGGTTGAAGCACTGATCATCTCTGTGGATATCAACTCCGGAATAACTGATTAAGCTCGATCATGTGAACCTGTTGTACGTCCCTGATGTACACATTTCTTTCTCCCCTGATGGTTGCGATTAATCAGCCCGTGACGTGCACAGGAAGTGATAATACCAAAGTAACAAGTTGAACCACTAATCATCTTTAATTTGTTTCATAAGACATTAAGTCCGATCACGTGAACTCGTTGTGCATCCCTGGTGTACACATTCCTCTCCCTTGATGGTTGCGATTAATCGGAATCATCACAATGATGTGTACATGAAGCATTAACTGGAAGCCCTTCATCACTAATAATATCAGCCCATGAGAAGATGTCGATAAACTCTCACGAGTCCTAAACTGAAGTATTTAGGAGTCATGAGATGATGACTAATTGAGTTTGCTCCCCCTCAATTAGGTCATCATATGTAAAGAGCTTCTTCAATAACTTGTGAAGTTTCGGAATCGGCTCCTCCTCAAACTGATCATCCCCTTTTATAGATTCAACACTTTAACGTCATGATCACGTTTGAGGGTCTTGAAATTAACCATCTTCTTCTTTATCTAAATCAGTCAATCAACTGGAGTACTAAATGATAACACCAAGTTCAAATCCCAGAAGTGACAATAGAACTCGAACTCAGTAACAAACCATGAAATAGTTCGGAGTGGTAGACACTAATCTCGCCAACATGAATAATTAAGCTCGATCCCTTCGTGATTTATAACCCCAACATACACATTTCTCCTCCCACAAAAAAATAGAAAGAACACACGCCTATTCTCCCCCTCAAAAGTGACATGCTAATGACCTTTTTGCCATAGTCGAAAGGATAAGCTTATTCTCCTCCTCAAAAATGGCATGCGATAACATTTTTGCCATAGTTGAGATTCCGTAATGGTTGGAATTTATCAGATGCAGCATAAATATGTGTGTAGCACCAAGAACTACTGCGAAAAAGATGATGATTAAAACACTCTTGAAGCAGCCCCTCTTTCGTTTCCTCATCAATGGCTTAGCAACTAAAGAGTTCAATGAAGCTTGTGTTATGCCGAAACCATTTATTGAAATGTGTTAAACCTTAGAGGGAGTAAATATGTACTTACAAGAGCCAAATGACCATTTTAGAAACATCATCCAACATGTAGTATATTCACCCTTTCCCTTCTCCTCCTCAAAAATTGCATATGTTTGTTGCAATTTTTGATTTAATAAGTGAAATACAAAAATATAATCCAATGTACGCTGATTCACTTGATGATTGACCGAACATGGAAAAAGCAGGAATCATGTTGATGAGAATGGTTGTAAATAAGAAGATTTCTCTTCTTTTGAAGATAAGGCGCACTGAATCGCACACCTTTCTTTTCTTTGATGAACGGGGCCTGAAGTGTTGACAGTAGATGCCATTATGTTGAAGAACGAGGCTTGAACCATTGTATCCAAACATCATCTCTCTCTTTTCTAATTCTCTATGCTAACACGTTACTAACCCCATTATCATTCTGTCGGCTTTTTGTCGTGACTACTGATGGAGAAAACCCAATATGATGAACTTGAAACTGAAGTAAAATAATCCGAACCGTGACTTAAGCTTGCACTAATGCGTGACTAAGAGCGATTTAGAGAGTTCGTGCAACATCGAAACTCTAAGTACTCTATACTCTTCAACCAACCAACCATCAAGTATAAGACGTACACCACCTCTTGAATATCCACAACTTCATGTGACACTGAGCACTACAACATAACTCCTTAAAGTGAGAGTTATTTTGTGGTAATAGAGAAGAAGAAACACCAAAAAAAATAACTAGGTATCCAAGTCTTCGTTATTGTAAATGTCAAAAGCTCAAACAAGGATCTCGAAGAATCTTCATCCAACCACGCCGATGTCTTCAAATACTAAGTACACGCACCCGTGAAATTTCACTTCAACCTCAAATAAATAATAATGAATTAACGCCATAGTCACATCTTGTGGTTTAAATCTAGCCGCTTTTGATGTTTGAAAATGAACTTTGATAAATGGTTATATCTCGATCTTGCCAAAAACGCATATTCCCATAAAACTTTGTTATAACCAAAATGCCATGAAGTATATCAAGAAGAAATCATCCAATACATAAAGTGCACACTTAATCCATTCTTCAAAGTTGAAACCGTAGCACCAGAATTCAATAAGACCCAAAAGTGCACTTTTCTTTCTCCATGATAGTTCCATCATCACGGGATTTTACAAATCTATGATTTAAACCAAGAAATAGATTCTTTCGCGGGATTTTACAAAACAAGAAGAAACCGTGAGACAATGAATAATAGAATGCTCTTTGACAACTTTGGTTTTGGTGAATCTCAGTTTGGGGAAACATGCAAGAGATCAGCAACAATTCTTCTCCTATATGTAGAATACTTCAAAAACCATACTGAGTAAAGTGGTATAAACTACTTCCCCTGGAGGCTGACCATATATCATCAAAGTACACGTTTCTCCCCTAATGATGGTTTCGAGCTTTCAGAAGCATCATTTGACGTGTACGACCATATACCCAAGATGCTCTTGTGAAGTATCATTGACATTCTGTAGCATCAAATATCCTATGAGAATTGCTAATCACATTTCAACCTTTAAACTCTTAGGCAAACAACCCAACCTTGTATTCTGTCGGCTATTGCTGTGACCACTTGGCAAAGTAAACCTGATATACCCAACTTGAAAATGAAGTGGAATTCCCCAAATTTGTTACTTAAACTTGCACTGTTGTTGGAAGAACGGTGTAGAGAATTTTTGCACCATGCAAGTCTCTAAGTACTCAATACTATCCTGACAAAGTAAGAGACATTCATCACTTCTTGCGATTATCCACAACGTCTTCTGCATGTGACACTGAGTACAATAATGTAACTCCTTTAAGTGATAGTTAACCAGGTCTTCAACCATCCACCCCGACTTCTGGAAACTAGATAAGCCAAGTCTTCAACATAAATCTTAAGCACGAGCAAGTTATCATTTAAAGTCATGCATCCAACCACCCTGACTTCAAGATAAAATAAGTACGCGCCTTCGTGAAACCCACTTCAATCTCAAATAAGGGATACCAAATCATCCTCCATGATCACTTGACATTCCATGTCTAACTTATATAGTCCAACTAATTTGCCAAAAAATTTATAGTCCGACAACCATATATCACCGAATTTAAAATAACCCATCCATATAATATCCAAAATATTTGCTTAGAGTTAGTTTAGCTAAAATTTCGTTTAAGTGCATTAACTCCCAACAAAAATTCGGATGGCCAAATAGTCAAAGTAAATATCTCAAAGCCCATTAAATGGTCATCTTGTACAAGCCCAACACCAACTTAACAGACTTACAATTAATAAAAGAATGCAATCCCAAAAACCTATCATTTCGATTAGTCAACATAAGCCTAATCTTACTTATATCTTAATCCATAAGGTTATAAAAAGCAACAAACAACCCTAATCACCATTTGACAATCCTAATTAGTCAAAAAAAAAAAAAAATTGGATCTGGAAAAATCCGCCCCTTTTATCCTATCTCCTCTCCACCAAACCCAACTTTTCATCTCAATTTCCATTAAGATCTTAATCCACCATCTTCTTTGATTATTTTCGAGATAATCCAATCCCATCAAACCAAATCAGTATCATCATCATTTCAGTTTGACTTCGAATCACAAACACAAAAACTTACTCATTCTTCCTACCCATTAATGTATCTAAAGCGTAAATTACAAAATAGCCTAAGCCAATTCTTTTGATATCACAATCAGACGACATCTTGTTTCTTGGTTTCAAAACCTCTCGAAAAATCATCAGTGATGTGACGAATGATATATAGATGTGCCCATGGCTTCAAGGTCTCTGTTAGAGGTCTTGGGTAAGGTGAAGGTAGTTGTCTTGTTTTTATTATAACCGAATCAAAAAGTAGATCGAGACAAATGTTATGTTTTGATTATTCTTTTAATTGTTAGGATAATAATGAAGTATAAGCTTCAACAATTGATCAATGATGAGCTGTTTTCTTTTGTTTGATAGACTTTCAAAAGTCTTGTTATAACAGTGAGTAACCCAAACGAGTGAAACTGAGATCTTAAAAAAAATCAATTGTTTTGTTCTTTCTTGTATGATCGATGATGATATGTCTTTTACTCGAATAAGTGAGTACAAAGAAAGAAATGAGATCGAACCATTTATTTTTCTTTGTTTGTGTTTCGTTAAGGACCAGTGATGAAATTTCTCTTGTACATTTGTTATACGCTCAATGCAATAAGCACGAAAAGAGAAATGACTGAGGTAGATATTGTGAGTTTGTATAGGATGGTTTCTGGTGTTGTTTGATGTGTCAAGGATGGGATTAGATTAAGGGGAGATTGTTGTTTATTTGATTTGGTTGTAAGTTGGTTATATTATTGTTACTGATTATGTGCTCATACCATCCACTTCATCTTTTATCTTTCTTTCTTTTTGGTTGTGTCTTTGATGATGGGTATAAACTGAGGTCGGTTGTTTGGTATTTTGTGTGAGGTCAGAGGTTTGTCATCTTCCTTTTTCTTTTTTGATTGACAAATCGCTAGACGAGGTAATCACTACCAAGAAACTCGACCTAATCGCTAGTGTGTAAGAGGACAAAAGCTGTCACTATCCAACTTCTGTCTTTTTCCCAAGATGATAATAAGCCATGTACAGAACCATAACATAGCTAATCGCTATGAGGAATAAAGCATGCACAAACCCAGTTCTGTATTATCATCAAATCAAACATTTTGACTCGTTTGACCACAACTCTTTACAAGTCATGATATATATAGCACCGTGTATGAAACGGTTACCAATATCTTATGATAAAAATTTAGACATGTAAGACAAAAAGTGATAAAAACAGTTTGTGTGTGAAACTGATACCATTATCTTATAATAAAAACTTTGACTTGTAGGAAAAAAAATGGTGAATCAGTTTATAGAAAATGGTACGCACCAACAAAAATCAACAAAACAAATAATCTGGATCTGATGCCAATTGTAGGATCGAAACATGATTATTGTGATGATTTGGGTAGTCTTGGATTGTGGAAGTAAATGATGAACATGGTTAACAAGTTAGAGAGAGAAAGAGAGTATAGAGAGGTGGGAGGATTTCTTTGAGAGAGAAAACTTCACACTTGTGTGTGTGTATTATTGAAATCAACCAACCCTTCCCTTGTGTGGGAAAGGGTATACGTACAATTACAATATACGCCCTCCTGTGGGCTGTGGATCAGGTGTACAGTGGGTAAAGACCAGACCGTCCTCCACGGTGTGACTATATCTAATCTAATATATACAAAACTAAGAGCTATGCTAAGTATGTGATGAGGAGAAAAGTGAAACATTTTTAGGGGGTCATTTAAGCCCGGATTCGTGATTATTTGATCAAATATTGTCCTAAATCGTTCCTTTTGTCATTTTAGGTACTTTTGGAGAGAAATCTGGAAAAAGAAACATTTTGACATTTTTGGAGCATAAAAGTGAAGCAAATGGCAAAGTCTCAATTTTCCTTGTTGGGAACAGTACCTGGCGGCGTCAAGAGTCTCCAAGTGACGGCGTCAAGAGTTACAAAAGAGGTGGAAGTGGAAGATACACGTGACGGTCCAGAGGATTTTTAACTATAGGACATGACGGCGTCACCTAGGCCGTCATGGTCCATTTGTTAGTGACGGCCCAGAAGAAATTCCTACATGACAGCGTCACAAGTGGATCTAGGCAATACGATTTCATGATAGGCGGCGAGTTGACGGCGTCACAAATTCCTTCTTGACGTCGTCACCCTTTGTAATCTATATATAGTTTTCCAAATTTCATTCATTGTGGTGCAACTTTGAGGGAAAAACCCTAGGTCGAATTTTCCAGCTTTTTCAAGGGTTTTAACCCTTTGAAACTTTCATGTTCAATTTGAGATAAGTACTCTTTCAATTCAATCAATATGTTTATGTGTTGTTTGAATATATCTTACACTTGTCTTCAATTTAACACGCTCGGCTCGATTTCTTTTGTGTTTGCTTAGATGTAGTGAAATCTAGATATTAATTATGGGTAATTGTTTGTTTATAGTTGTTACGGATGATTGTATTCGATGTTAGGCTTAAGAAAACTGGCATACTTCCATTGGTAACTTGCTTGAACGTCTTAAGAAACATGATTGGAGGTGTACTACAATATTTGGTTGTATTTAATGCGTAGGAGAATTCTAATGATCCCATGTTAGGAGCTTCTAACAGCTCGACATAGGAGTGAAGTAGGATCCTATAGAGTTAGGGAATATTGTACACGGCCCTACGACTAGTATTAAGGAATATGACCCGTCATCCATGCAATTGTAACAAGCTATCAACCTGTAAAAGATATCTAGGGAGTAATGAAACCTAAGTAAACACAACTTTTCCCATCATTGTTTACACCACTAGTATAATTAGTTTCATTTTCATTTCTGTTATTTAATTTTGATTGCATTAGTAGTTTATTGGGTTAGTTGGCTAGCAACTAATTCCGCCCACTCTTCCAAAACCCGAGATTTTATTTGCTTTTATAAAATATAAAAATACAAAAAGAATCATCCCTCACCTCTAGACTTAGTTTAGGAGACTTTCTAATCCTAGCGACACTATTCCTGAGTTGAACGATCAATCCCCCGGTACTTGTCACTATACTATACTACAACGATCAGGTACACTGCCTGGTGGGGGTTGTAAGCTTCTCGAGATCTCTCTACGTGATCAAGCTAGTCAATGGCTTGAACGTTTACCCTCGGGATCCATCACCTTATGGGATGATCTCACCACTCGTTTCCTTGCTCAATTTTTCCCACCGGGGAGAACTACCAAGCTTAGAAATGATATCTTGATGTTCCAACAGCGTCAAGGTGAAACTCTATAGGAAGCATGGACTCGTTTCAAGGACTTACTCCAAAAAGTCCCGCATCATGGCATAGTTCTTTGGCTCAAAGTCCAAATCTTCTATGACCATATCGACCTCTCCACACGGCGAACCATTGACCAATCAGACGGTGGCAAGCTACGTGATCTTAGTGCGAAAGAATCATGGGAACTCATTGAATATCTTGCTCTCTATGACAACGAAAGTTGGAATGATCCCCGTGATTTGAACAAAACGGTCAATGCAATATCTTTGCCTTCGAACAATTCTAGCACTCCCGACCGTAGGATCATGGAACTTGAGGACCAAGTCAATGTCACACCTTCGCCGAAGGCGGAAACACGAGGTGCAACGAAATCGATATACATCACCAAAGAGAAATAAGACAATACCATAATTTACATTAAGGAAAAGTATAACATTACAACATTGTTATTGCCGACATTGGCAATTTAAGACATAAGTTTAGTTTCCAAAAGATGGTATTTTAGTACATAATGAATAGTAGTGACATGTGAAAACTTCATTATGCAAGACCTTGATGACAAGCTTACTGACGATCACCTGAAATGCATGAGAGAAAACGGGTCAACTATGAAAATAGTTGGTGAGCACACACGTTTTATATAATATGAGAAACCATTAGAGAAAGTTCACAAGCCAAAGGCATTATAAAGTATTATGTCTTGTAGTCAAACACCCGCGGTCATAAGAAGTCACAATATAAGCACCACATATATAATAGGTGTCGAACAATGCGAATGTACGAACAGTACATCATACAACTATTATATACAATTAAGAACGCTCCAAACATGGGAGACTTAGCACGCTCCACCAATAAGGCGAGACTTTAGGGTTAAGAACGTTCCACCAATAAGGTGAGACTTTAGCACGCTCCACAAAAAATGGCGAGACTTTAGGTCATAGTACGTACGATTCATTAAGTTCAAAAGTTCAAGTTGAGTTCTATAGTTCAAAACAAGTTATAAGGTCACGACAAGTCAAAAGAGTTCATAATAATCAAAGGGTTCAAAACAATGTTCAAAGAGTTCAAATAATAATTCATGCATCCACCCCAAAGCGATTAAAATAGTTAGAAAAAAAAAGGGTTCGTGAATACTCACCTGATATAAGCGATATGATAACAAAAAGGTATGAACTAAAGTAAGGCGCGCACTCTATCCGCAACCTAAATGAATGATATGATCTACTTTAGATCATGAAATGAAGAAAGGAATGTACATGCACATGCTCCCTATACCACTCTTAACTTGAAAAATACTAGTTGATATCAAAATTATATATTTCCAAGACTTAGGAAAAATATGGCTATTAGAGAAATAAAGCTAGTTGCAATATATATATATATATATATATATATATATATATATATATATATATATATATATATATACATATATATATATATACATATATATATATATATATACATATATATATATATATATACATATATATATATATATATATATATATATATATATATATATATATATATATATATATATATATATATATCGTATGTTTCCATGTTCGTGTTGAAATCCTCGGGTTGAAATCTTTGAAATAACGCCTTGTAGTGATGAAAATATACTTGTAATAACTAATACTTCATTAGTTATAAAATTAGGTACTTGGTATTATTTCTAGAAATCTAGAGTTACTACGTAGTTTTAGTGTTAAAATTTATAAAAGCTGTCGAAATGAAATGAGTTTTGCCGATATTCAAACGTGAATATCTTTGTCGTTATAAGTCCGTTTTACTTGTTCTTTATATCCACGGTTACGTCTTAGTATGTAGTAATATATTTTGGAAAGCTCGGTTCCTCCGGGTTACGTCTAAAGCCTCTTTTTGTCCGACGAAAAACGTCCAACAGCATGTAATTTCCAGAAAAATACTTTTCGTCAATAAACTTGCAAAAATCATAACTTCTTCGTTATAAACTCTTTTTAATCCGTTCTTTCGCCTACGGATTCGTTTTTGAAAGTATTTTCTAAAATTTTTGCCAAAGTTTACTTTGTATCTACTGATTTTCCAGAATTTTACAAAATGGGACAGCATGTTTATAAACTTGTTAGAAATCCATTTCCAAGGTTCAAAACTAGTTCCAACCTCAACCAAAACTCTTGCAAACTTCACAAAACTAATTTAATCCTACCATACACCTTCTTAGGGTGCCATGGGTTTCTAATGACTAGTAATCATGTTAATTTAACAAAGGAACACCTAAATCAAAATCTAGGGTTTGTATGTTTCAAAAGTCTACAAAAATAATGTGGTATAGCTAGTTTGTGCATGAAATTAAGTATGAATACCATGAGATACACATGTTAATTAGATGAAAACATGAAAATAAATTTGATAACTCACTTTGAAATAAAAGGTGGTGAGATGATTAGAAACCTTGGATTACTTGTGTGTTTGATGCAATATTCTTGATTAGAACCACAAAATGAACAACTTTGGTGCTTTAAACTTTTGAAAACCTTCACTTGATCTTGAAATGGTGATGAAGTCGTGGGTTTGGTGATGGGGATGAAGAATGAGAGCTTTTGATTCTATAAAATTATGTATGTTGTGTTTTTGGTGGTTTTTGTAAATACTTGTATAAGTATATAGTATTATAAGTGTACATTAATGCACTAGGTTAATAAACTTTGTAATTTTTGTCTAGGAGAGGACTTGTGGGCTGGTTTTCAATGTGAAAAGGAGAAGAAAAATCGGTTTTGATCACTTAGGAAATGTGGTGTAATATTAGTTGTAGTTTAGTGTAAGTATTAGTTATAATCGGGTACCGGGTTTGCTAGAAATAAATGTTAACGAAGTTAACCGGGACTTAATAAAGTCATAAAAATGTTAAAAATGTGTTGGGTACAATTACTGAGTGTTCGGGTGATTATTGTTTAGTTTTCACGAAAACCGTCGTAATTTTAATAAACTTACGATATAAATAAAATAAATTTCCAAAATGTTGGGTAAATGAATTTTATAACTTTTATGAGGTTATAAGGGATATAAAAATATGTCGGGACCATAGTGGGAATATTTAGATATATTCGTCGTATTTATTAATCGCGTGTTAACGTTTAATTATAAATACTTATACGTAAAACGTTAAATATACTAAATATATTAATTTGAGAATCCTAAGAGTGGTATAGCATGTAAATGACATTATGATGATATGCAGACTATTCTAGTCTGTATGAGAGGTCCTTACTAATAATGCACGTGAATAGTGGAATTTCTTCCGGAATGAATAGTGTTCTGTGAATAGTAAAATTTTCAAATGTTTCTCAGAATATCAAACGGACATAAAAAATGATGAATAGTAAAATGATGAATAGTAATCGATGAATAGTGAATTTCCAAAGTTTGGAAATAAACGTAGACGTGGAAAATATCGGGTTGTTACAGTCAAGTTTCTCATGAAATACTACGAAGCTCCTATGCCCTCAAGCCAAGTGAACAAAATCACTTCTTGATTTGAATTATGTAGTGGTCCCCATGACACTCGTGATTGCGTGGAACTCCCCAGACAAGCTTTTGCGGACCACGCATCCTCGCGTACCGACGAAGCGGGAGACAAGTGGTACACTTTCAAACCTGAGCCAAATACTTACGGTGATTCCTACAACCCTTCTTGGAAAAATCACCCCAATCTTAGGTGGAAACAAAACCAAAACAATTCTTCCAATCCACCTAATTGTTACCAACCAAACGGCCCAGCCGCTAACCGTACTTTCAACAACAATCCTTCTAATAACTATGGTAGTACCAATAATCTTGAAGGATTGATGTCCAAGTTTATGGCATCTCAAGAAGCTCGCATAGCTAAGTTTGAAACCGAATTCAATCAACAACAAACGAAGATGACCAATAAGATTGACAACTTGTTGAAAGCCCTGAACAACCAACTGCTAACTACACCTAGGAAGGACACTAGGGACACTAATAGCGGAATCCAAATTAAGGACCCTTCGTCATCCAAACACGTCCACTTTGTCAATGTTTTCACCATTAAGCCGATAGATAAGAATATGGAAGAAAGTGACAAGGATGAAGTTGACATAGAAATCGGGACTAGGGATGAGATTAAGGAAGCTGAGGATAATGAAGGAGAAAAGTTAGAGGAAGTAGAAAAAGTAGAAGAATACTTTGATAAGTTACCCACCAAGGAAGAATGGGAGTATCACAAGGATCTATTCGATGATCCTAAGACACCATACATCCTTGGTTCACCCCTTATTAAAGTAGGTGATCCCTCTAACATCAACATACCATGCAACACTGGGCATATGCATGTGTGGAAAGCTAATATCGACCCTAGGTCTCCTATAAACCTCATAACTAGGACCTATTATAATTGGGTAATAAAGAAGCAACTTGGGTATAGGATGATGCCTAACACGAATAAGATGAGCAACTTTGTAGGAAGAGTGAAAGGATTGCATGTATTTGTAGGAAACTTCGCTTACGTTACCAACTTTGTGATAGTAGAAGATACTCGTACGATAATAGATGATTGCCTAAGTCAAGTAGTGTTCGGAAAAGCATTTGCTGAGGCCTCTAAGATGAGTTATGACCCGTCCCTAGGGATAGTTAGATTCAAGGAAGAGAACGATGAGATTGCTTACCAAATGCCTTATAAGATTGAACAATACCGCCTTCTATCAAACATAGAAAAGGAACACAAGCAAGCGGTTTATTATAGGAATGATGAGGATAGACGTGGAGGAGCAGATTATGTCATGAATAGAATACTTGGTTTCTACAAGGAATGTTTGCAACTAGGTCCGGAATACAAAACTAAGGTTGGATATGACCTAGAGAATGAAACCAACGATGAGGTCACGTAATAGCCCATGACCTTGAGTCTAGCTACAAGACTCGTTAATAAAGAAAAGCACTTCTTGGGAGGTAACCCATGTTTTGTGTGTTTTTAATTGTTTGATTGTTATTTGCTTCCGTATGCATGCTTTATTTTTATTGTTGGTAGATCATGTTTCAAACTAAAATTATGAAAATGCTTTATTTTGTTGTTTAACTTCGTGTTAACTTCATATAAAGGTATTTTGAAAAAGCTAAGTGTAAGGGGAAACCCCAAATTTGTTTCTAAGAACAAAATTGATCTTGATTCGCCACAATATTAAATGAACATGTGTATTAGTATTTGTTAGAGTCAAATGCTTTTATCGAGTCATAATGATGTTTTGAAGGATTTTCCAGGTAGTAGGGCATAAGTTTTTCTAGAAATTTTTTGGAAACTTAACGTAAAGATTTCTACAGGTCACTTCTGACGGCGTCATGAATTAATTCCTGACGGCGTTATGTGTAAAATTCTGGAAATTTTGCGAGTTTTGTTTTTTCTAACGGAGTCTTAAAGTTTTTGTTAATTCTTTAGTTTTATAAACTCAAGGAAATCTGCAAACATTCGTTCCACAAGCATTATATCTTCATTGTTTTCTAGGATTTGTTAGTATATATAGATTGCCGCCGATTTTATGCGACGTTGCCTTGTTCTCAGGTTTAACAGGTTATATATGACAAGAAGATGATTTATTTTTCTAGAAGGGAAGCTTTAAATGTTCATTTTCTTGGAGGAAGATCTAACCTTGTTACCACACTATCCACACCGAACGAATCAGGGGAGTATTTGCTTTCATTCTTTTACCTATTTCACTTTTACATTCTTTAATTGAACATTGGGGACAATGTTCATCCTAAGTGTAAGGGGAGGGTAAATGATGATACCTTATAGGATACTATTGCACTTGAGTTTGTTTGTTTGATGGTGGGTGTGTAATAAAACTAAGAGAAATACTTGTTTGTGTAATTTTAGCGCCAAATTTAATATTTTTTACAACATTTAGGAGTGAAACTTTAGCTTTAGCAAGCGTCTCATGGATAGGAGTTGTATGACTAGCACAAAACCGTACTATTCAGAAAAATTTTCCACCCAAATAGTGACGAAGATGAGACAATGAAGCACAAATGTTTCGTGGCCCATGCACTCAATGAAATATGTCTCGGAGTAGATTTGGAGCCCGATGAGTGGATAAAGGATAGTGGATGCTCAAGACACATGACGGGGAATTGCAAGCTATTTTCTACATATAAGGCATACAACGGAGGTAATGATGTTTTTGGTAGTGATCGTCGTGGAAAGATCATAGGCAAAGGTACGATCTCTCAAAACTCTCTAACTATTGAAAATGTCGAGCATGTAGATAATCTAACTTATAACTTGCTTAGTATAGGCCAAATATGTGATAATAAGTGTAGGGTTACCTTTACCGAAAAAGATAGTGAAATAATTAAGGATAAGAAAGTTATAGGTAGAGGAATTAGGAAAGGAGGTATATATGTTATGAAATTAGGAGACAAACCAGAAGATAAGATATGCCTAGCTACTATAGATGAAAACTCCACTTTGTGGCACAGGAGATTAGGTCATGCAAACATGCAAAAAATACAATCTTTAGCCTCTAAGGAACTAGTTAGAAACTTACCTAGTCTAAGATATTATCAACACTTTTGCGATGCTTGTAAAATTGGAAAACAAGCACATGCTAGTCACAAAGCTAAAAATATGTTATCCACAACTAGATGCTTAGAACTACTTCATATGGACCTTTTTGGTCCATCAGCTGTGCGGAGCTACGGTGGCAATCGTTACACCTTGGTTATAGTAGATGATTATTCACGATACACGTGGACTAGGTTCTTAAGTGATAAAACCGAAGCCTTTGAAAAATTTGAGATATTTAGTAAAATGATACAAAATAAGTTAGGATGTTCTATAGTATCAATTAGGACGGACCATGGTAGGGAATTTGATAACGAAGTACAATTCGGAAAATTTTGTGATAAGACTGGAATATCTCACAATTTTTCCGCTCCACGTACTCCGTAATCCAATGGGGTAGTAGAAAGAAAAAATAGGTCTTTACAACAAATGAGTAGAACGATGTTAAATGAACAGTCTATCCTACAAAAATTTTGGTGTCACACCGTAGATACATCAACATATATACTTAATAGGGTTTCCATTAGACGAATCTTAGGAAAAACACCATATGAATTATTAAGAGGTAGAAAACCTAATATAGGCTACTTTAGAGTATTCAGAAGTAAATGCTTCATTCTTAATAAAAAAGACTATCTCACTAAGTTAGACCCTAAGGCTTACGAAGGAGTTTTTCTAGGATATTCTCAAAATAGTAAGGCATATATAATTCTTAATAAACATACCATGAAAGTAGAAGAATCCCTAAATGTAACCTTTGATGAAACCCCTCCACTACCTAAAATATTGCCCTTAGAAGATGATGATGTTATAGAAGAAGTAGCTATTGAGGTTAGTAAAACCAAACCCTTAGGTAATGATCTTGAAGTAGAAACTTTAGAAGAAAGTGAAGTTGTAATTTTAAAGAATCAAATTCACATCCATTAGATAACATAATAGGTCACCTAAATCAAAGAACACTTAGATCACAAGCTCAAGATAAAAATAACTTCTTTTGTTTTGTATCAACAATAGAACCTAAGAATATAAATGAAGCCTTAAAAGATGAAAGTTAGATTATGGCTATGCAAGAAGAATTAAATCATTTAAAACAAATGATGTTTGGGAACTACTCCCAAATACTAAGAATGCAACCGTAATAGGAACTAAGTGGGTATTTAGGAATAAACTAGATGAAAATGGAATAGTAACTAGGAATAAAGCTAGATTAGTCGCCCAAGGTTATAATCAACAAGAGGGAATTGATTATGACGAAACCTATGCTCCTGTAGCTAGATTAGAATCTATTAGAATCCTTTTAGCTTATGCCTGCGCCCTAGACTTTAAGTTATACCAAATGGATGTGAAGAGTGCATTCCTCAACTGTTTTATCAGTGAGGAGGTATATGTGGCACAACCTCCGGGATTCATTGACTTCGCAAAACCTGATTGTGTTTACAAACTAAAGAAAGCTTTATATGGTCTTAAGCAAGCTCCAAAGGCTTGGTATGATAGACTTAAAGCTTTCCTAGTTGAGCATAATTATTCCATGGGAATGGTAGATAACACTCTCTTCACTAAAAGAAGTGACCCAAATATCATCATTGTTCAAATATATGTCGATGACTTTGTATTTGGATCGACTTGTCAGGATATGTGTGATGAATTTACCAAAATCATGCATGATGAGTTTGAGATAAGTATGATGGGTGAACTAAACTTCTTCCTAGGATTACAAATAAAACAACTAAAAGATGGAATATTTTTTAACCAATCAAAATACATTAAGGAAATGCTTAAGAAATTTGGCCTAGAAGACTCTAAACCCCTTAAGACACCTATGTCTACGGAAGTGAAACTCACAAGAGATGAAGAAGGTGAGTCCGTAGATAACACTAAGTATAGAGGAATGATAGGTAGTTTACTATACTTAACGGCAAGTAGACCCGATATCATGTTTAGTGTTTGCCTTTGTGCCCGTTTTCAAGAGGATCTCAAAACCTCTCACCTAGAAGCGGTTAAGCGTATCTTCCGATACATTAAAGGCACTATACACTTAGGATTATGGTATCCTAAGGGATCCGGCATAGAAACCATTGTCTATGCGGATTCGGATCATGCAGGAGACTACGTGGATTGAAAAAGCACTAGTGGTATTTGCACGTTTATGGGATGTTGCCTAACGTCTTGGTTTTCTAAGAAGCAAACCGCTCTTACTATTTTGACCACCGAAGCTGAATATGTAAGTGCTGGAAAGGCATGTCAACAAGCACTATGGATGAAACAAGCTCTCGTAGACTATGGCATTAGGTTAGAAAACATTCCTATAATGTGTGATAATAAAGGAGCAATAGATTTAAGTAAGAATCCCGTTCAACACTCTAGGACTAAACATATAGAAATACGTCATCACTTTCTTAGGGATAACGTACAAAAAGGAAACATAACAATAGAAAAGGTAGCCTCGGAAGATAACATTGTGGATATATTTACTAAGCCCCTTAAGCGTGAATTATTTAACCACTTGCGTTTAGGATTAGGAATGATGGAACAAATAGATTAAAATTTTATTTCTGAAATTTCATGATTCTGAATTTTTTTTCTGACTGTCAGATGGGCGGACCCCTTAAAATTAAGGGGATTGGCCTCACTTTAAGGGGGCTGGCCATCTGAGCATTAAAAACATTGAAATTTTCTTTTCCGTCTTCTCAAGTCTGAGTCTAGGATTCTGTTTTGCACAAAAATCAGGAATTGAGATATTTTGTTTTTGCATATATATTTCTCAAAAGAAAACCTCAATTAATTTCGAAATCATTCTCACGATTAGGAAAACTCATTGTTGAATAATGGTAAAAACGTTTTTCTAAAATCATGCATAAGAGTTAACATGAAGTGTCAAAATATATAATCCAATATATATCATTGGCAATCTTGGACTAAGCAAATTAAATCAAGTTTCCTTATACCTTATTTGTTGCCTTAGGATACATAACTTGCTTATTTGTTCTTTATCATTATTGCCTTTGCATGAAAACTATTATATTTGCTTAGTTGCCTACATATATATATACTTTCCATGCATACTTCATCAAGATAATATTTGTTTAGTTGCCTAAAGAGATGGACTTGCCCAAAACCAAACCTCAAAACAAACATCTTTCTAGAAAAACCTGTGCTAAAAACCATTTATGGCAATCTGGGAATCAAACATTGGGCGACCCCCATAATTATAACGGGCGGCCCCCTTAAAATTAAAGGGGCCGACCATTAATTAAAGGGGCCGGCCACCTGATGGTCGAGGTTCCCTATTTGCTTTCTGCTTTTTAGCCCATTTCACCCTATTTTGATTCCCCACTTCCCTAAATTCACAAACATACTTTGTCTATCAAATCTACCACATATTATCCTTCCATAAACACCAAATCATCACACTATAAATACCCTAATTCATCATTAGTCATCACTCAATCCATCATGTCTTCCCCCAATCATCCAAGAACCAAACCCACAAGAGGTGTAAGAATCACCGTCAAACCCGTATGGAGAAGAAAACTTGACACATGTCAAAAATTCTCATCCATTAATGATGTTGTCTCCAACCAACCAACAACTAAACATTCACTTCACACAAATGATACCTTCACTCTACCTCCACATGACAACCTTACTATCTCACTCACCACAAATCTTCCAAATGATCCTTTTGAGGAACATACTCAATCCCAAGACCGCATCCATCCTTCTCATCAAGACATGAATCCTATGTCTAATGTCCAAACCTAAATCCCCAACAATAACCCAACTCCTCCATCATCACCTTCCTCCGAACATAAAAAGTTCGTTGAGGAGCTCAAAGAAGCCCATGAGCTTAGCGCTCTCCTTGCCCTACATCTTGCTCAACGCAATTTGGTTCAACAACCCTCTACCACTCCATCATCACCATCCAAAAACATTGTCCCACTTGAGAATCATGTCAACAATTGTCCTTGTTGCATTTTTCTCCAAAAACAAACCATTGCTCTCAATGAGCACTTCACTTGGATTGAGTATCTCCTCACAAGGTCTTCCCCACCACCATCACAAACACAACAATCCAACTTTTTTGCTCCAAGCTCACCTCCATCAACCACTCCAAACTCTCCAAACAAAATTCCCACCAATGTCTACCTCCACTAAATCCATGCTCCATGTTTCAAATCTCCAAGCAAGTCCCAGAGACCTCAAGATGGCAACTTAGTGTTATCTAGTATAGTTTGCTAAGAAAAGCGTATATGTATGCTTCTGTAACATTGATTATGTTTTTCAACATAATCTAATTTTTATGAATAATGAATGCTTGTTGAGACTTATTGTTTGTTTTTTTACATATTTTCTTGTTATATATTTAGTTTATTGCATTATATATTGTTTATTCTAAATATTTTTGCAAGCATTCCATATCTTAATTTGTCTTTTAACCCTTAAACGAGGGGGAGTACACATCAAGGGGGAGCTCATCCGTCTTCGGGTTAACCTTTTTGATGTTCACAAAAAGGGGGAGAAGTGATATAAATCTCATTAAATACTTGCATATATAATAATTTTTGATTTAATGAGTTTAGATTTTGTAATCATCTAAAAGGGGGAGATTGTTGATATAAATAATGCGTAAAAACGTTATTAATATTTTTCGATATCCCTGTGTTTTGACGATCACAAAATATAGAATCATTAAACGTAAAATCATTACATAAATAAGTATTTAGTGACAAAATATCATTATATCCAACTAATTCACTTAAGGTCTGAATAAACAAGTGCCTAATACATTTTATGATCAAAGGAAGGTTTATTTACTAATTACAAATTATATAAAATGGTATAAACATTTTATATATTTAAGAAAAACATTTTTGGCAATTACAGGAAAATGTTTATTTCATAATAAATATATGACTTCAAAATTTTAACCAAATTCAGTTAAATTTTCACCAAATAAACTTTCCCCAGAAAAAGACAAAAAATCTGGCCGTTTCGGTGGGCGGCCCCCTTAATTATAAGGGGCGGCCCCCTTAATTTTAAGGGGGCCGGCACACAATTAAGGGGGCTGGCATACGCTCCTGAGTCAGATTTCTTTGCCTATAAATACTTGTTCAAATCTGAATTTTTTCCTCACCTTTTGCACTAAAACTTTCTGTTCTAATTCTCTTAAATCATCTTCCTAAATCCTTTGATCATAAACATATTAGTATTTGTTTCAAGTGATCCAATCCTTCATCATTCAAAGTGCAAGAGAAGAATACTCCTCCAACATCTTGTTAAGAAGTATTGTAGGCTTGTGTATATTGTAAAGGTGTAGAAGTTGTGTAATAGATAGATCTAGCTGTGTTAGTAGTTGTGAATAGAAGTAGTTGTGTTGGGTAGAAGTAGAAGTAGTGTTGTGAAAGAGAAGTAGTGAAGTTGTGTAGTAGTAGTGGTGTGCATAAGTTGTGAAGAAGGTGTGTAGTGGTGTGAGATTGGTTCTAGCTACTATTAGGACTCAGCATTTAGCTTGTTGACGTAGTGAAGAAAATTCTCGAGTTAGGTGCTCGGGGAGTGGAGTAGGGCGAAGAGGTGCTTCGTAGCCGAACCACTATAAATCCTTTGTCTTGTGGTGCGATCTTTCCATCTCTATCTCTTTACTTATTTACTTACATTGTTGTTATTTCATTTCGTAGATATTAGTTTATATTAGTATTGTTTATTGATCTCACATAAAAGTAGAATCAATTATTTTGCAAACAAAGTTTTTATAAAATAAAAATTGACGTAAAACTATTCAACCCCCCCTTCTAGTTTTCCACAATATATGGTCACACTAAACCATACAAACATAATTAAGCATAATGAAAATTCGATACATATGGTCACATAAGTTAATATGTGTGTCTAAAGTTTAGTGTGTGTTTGCTTTGCAAATCCTAATGTGTATAGTCACATATATTTGTAGCACGATCATGTTACTATAGACTTTACAATAGTCACACCATATCACAAATGTGTATCTAAATCATGATTATGGCCACGTTATAAGGGTATTATATGTGACCATTAACCATGTATACATTTATCCTTGTAACATAAATGAAGTTGTTGTAGTCTACTTTAATTATGTTAATCATTACCTAAAAATAGATTAAGTTAGTTGAAAAATGAATTTAGATAGGATTGTTTTATTTTTTAAAAATTTACAAAGATTTGTTGTTTTAATATTGTAGTTTTAAATGTTTGTAACAATCATTTAAAACTATAATGTAAAAGTTATAATCTAATTAAAATTCTTGTATTTACAAACGAAATAAAGTTAAAACATCAAGTTAAATGAAATGAAGTAGTTGTAATCTACTTTAATTATGTTAATGCTGCTTGGCATAACTTAATGCTGCTAGGCATAAATTAATGTTGCTAGGAAATTTTGGGATGTGTATGTTGGTAACCTAAACGTTTAGCATTTATTACTCAAACACGCCTAAAACACATTTTCACATGTAATTACCCCGCCTATTTATATGCTATAACCCAAGTAACTTCCTCATTCATCCAGTAAACAAAAACAGTAAAACATAAATTGTATCAAAGGGTGTAAGAATGTCTCAATTTGTGCTTCTTCAGGAACTTGAAGCGGCTGCTAACTCAACTGAGTTACCATACCAGATGACGGTGTATTTTGATTGGGAGACACAGCGTGTTGTGAAGTATGCGAAAGATCTGTTTAAGGCATATCAAGAGTTGCTTGATATTGTTATTCAAAGGAACAAGTACATGGCTGAAATGGAACTTGTGTGTCCTTCGGTGCAGATGTTCAAGTGCTTGGAGTATTTTAAGAAGCTTCAAAAGTCCGACATTATCGAGCTTTTGGAATTGAAGAAGAAGATTGCCGAAGCGAAGCTCAAGCTTTTCAACAAGCACGCATTTGTCAAGGGACTTTAGAGTTTCTTTCAATGTTTTTTATCAACCATGTTATGTTCCTTTGAATTTTAATGTTATGTTTTTATCATGTCATGTTATGTTTTTTTATCAATTTTAATGTTATATTATTAATTATGTTGCCTGCAAGTAGATATACTAGTGAAAACTGCAAAATTTTTCATTGCCATAGAAAAGCTTGACTTTTTGGAGTCTAAATCCATTACAATAGGCTAAATTACACAAACAACTATTGTAATAGCAGTAATAACTTAATAATAGCATTAGTAACTTTTGTACAAACAACAGAGAAGCTACAATTCTCTGTTTAATGAAAACAGAGAAGCTACACCCCTGCTACCTCTAAACACCTTATCTTCTTTTATTCCGTCCTTGCATTTGTCTCTCATACTGAGCACAAATTCTTTCAATGAGATCTTTAACTACCTCTGTACTTTCTTCATATATGATCTTTTTAGATATCATCAGAGCAAGTAAATTAGCACTCAATGGATACTCTTTTTTTGCAAACATAAAAACATCAACTCCACCTTGTGTTGATAACTGATGTGCATTGCAGCTATCATAAAACTTCCATGAAGTTGAGAGATCATGAATTGGGAAGTTCCAATAGATATCAGCTCGATCAGGTTCATATAACCTGTGTAACTCAACCCACAGCTCTTGCTCTTTCACATCTGGCTTCTTGATTGTTTTGAGTTTTTTTTAACCAACTCCCATAATCTGTCTAAGTCTTCTCTGTAACTTCTTCTTTTCAATTCCTGAAAACTTTT